>OX411789.1:4431446-5126446 GCA_948252455.1 Acleris cristana
TGGTAAAATATTTACTATGACTTGCGAGTAACATGTACATCTTCATGGCCGGTTTTATAAAGGTCCGTTAGTAAATATGTCAGATCAAATTTTAGTAACTTCATACAAGTTTTGACATTCCTGACCGAAATTTGATCTAACGGATCTTTATAAAACCCAGCCTCAGACGGACGGTTATACGCGCGATGTGTACCTAGTAGGTACTTACTCGCGTGCTATTTCTTAGCCCCCTTCCGCACCCAGCGGTTAACCGCGGCGTCGGCTAGAGTCTGTCTAATGAATGATGAACCGGGCTTTTATTTGACTGGCAGGTCTGGCAACACTATTAAAATGACGTTTTGACATTGACAAACAAGTCGTTGTTGGTTCGAGTCTGTCAAATTAAAGTTTTCTTCTGGAAATTTACGGACCAAACATGCGTAAAACTATCAAAAGTGGTGTGCGACAGATCCTTTGTACCATTATAAACAAATATAAAGAAAAACAAGAGAAGAGGGAAGCATTGTTGAAACAAAAAATAGAGTGTTTACATACGGTGACCGAATTCATAGGTTATAACAAGGTTAGTATGGCGTGTTAATTTTGATACTTATTATTTCTATATCTTCAATCCAAAGTTTCATAGAATATATGCCTTTTCTGTCCTACCTATCTTTTGAAATTGGTATTTCTTTTCCATTAAGAAATTAAATGATGTATTCCTTTCAGATAAGCTGGACGTGGATGGTGAAAAACAAACGGTTTTGAAAAATCTTCAGCAGTTGAAAGAGTTGGAGCAAAACGATTTACTATGCCAGAGTCAGACGAAGTATTTAGAAGAATTATCATCAATGACCGGTAAATACTAAAATTAATTAAATCATTGTCTTTCCCTACACATAGGTGTATTGTCTGTACCTATACCATGTTGAATCTCTTAACAATCGCACTTTTATTAAATTAATTAAATAGACAGATGATCAATATAACTGACACTCATAGTTTCAGTAAAGCACTAAGGAGGTGTTTATATACATTTAGTTAAAAGATATCATAAACATATTAATATTTACCTACGTACACTTCATGAGCTCTTGGAAAAGATGTTCGGGTTATACCTGTCTTCCTTGTTCTTAAACCGTTGCGATTTGAACCTCACCGATGCAATTTGATTTCACCTAAACCCAAATGTTCTTAGAGCTGTTGGACTGTACAATGGGGCTGTACTGCGTGTCACAATATATTTGTAAATGGTGTTCTGTTTAATTCATTCCTTCTTTCTTCTTACAGATATCAGTGTTTCGACATTGAAGAGAATGAAGGCAAAGTAAACCATGGTGTTTTCAGTACTCCAGGAAAGAAGCGACCTCACAAGGCCACAGCATCCAATTTAGATAATTTTGACATCCATGCCATCCGAAATAAAGTGAACGAATTTTATATTGTAAAGAAGCAAGTACACTGAGAGTGGGCACTCAGATGCCTATTAGCAGAGTTGAGAGAAAGCATCGGTTTTACCCTAATAATTAATAAAATATTTTTACTTAATGACTTGCTATTGGTGATTTTATTTACTAAAAGAGCTCACAAATGAGAAAGCATGCTGATGCAAGCATTATTATGGAGGTCTGCATTTTTTTTCATAGATAGTTTCAAAGCATCAAATACTTTGTGATACCCAAAGTCGCCAAATAGTTCGGTACACGTTTGGCGACTTTGGGTTAGTGACTATTTATTTATTTAATGCTGACTATACGGGTCAATCAACTTTTCTTTGCAGTTCGGTGCCAGGGTGACGTTTCCTGGGTCACTCATTAAAACTGATTTCAAAGGATATAAGGCCACTACCATTCTTTTATGGCTTTTCTCCTGAATGTGCTAGAAGTATACATTATAATATTTTTTCTAAGAAACTATCACTGTTGTCTCCTGGCTTACGGGACAATAACAACAACAAAAAAGTTGATCCACCCATACGTATTAAGTAGTAAGACTCTCGGGCTTCTACTAATAAACTGTACTTAAATATGATACCGTGTGTGGTCTTAATATGGATAAACGGACACTTGAGTGCGATATTAGTAGACTTGAGTACCTATAGTTTATTAATACGGGCCTTAGTATTGTGAAAAAGTACGCGTTTCCTCTTCCTTTGTGCCCACCAAAATAAACAAAATAAGAAAAGTATCAAAATCGTTTATTCCTACATTGATCGGTAATACCATATGAAGATTTTTTGAATTTGCCGCTTTTTCTCAGGTTCATCTTTCATTAGACAGACTCTAGCCGCGCGGTCGATCAAATATGAAAAACCGCCACCGCGGCGCTATGCGCATTAGCGGTTAGCCGCAACCGCATGCGCGGTTAATCGCTAGTGGGTACGGGGTCTTATTGTGAATTTTATTTGCCGCCGGATGGAGGCATTTGGTATAATATGTTTTCATTTTTTCAGATCCAATGTTTGTCTCGGGCAGGAGCCAGTGATACGTCGTCTATTTTATCTATGTTACATATAATGAATTCAGCGACAAATAAACTCTGCGATAGCGAACTTTTACAATTAGAGACGCAACAGTCCGATTATTTGCTCTCAAACAATAATAGCAATATTCATTAAGGGTAAACTTAGATTCTCGGTTAATTAGGAAATCTGTGAGAATCACGCATGCAGCAACCATAATACCTACCTATTTTGTATCGATAGCACAACTTGTACCAGAGACCGTTCATTCTTACTTGTCTTATTCGGTAAACTAGGTTCTCACCTAAACACTGGTTCCCATTAAACTTAAGAATAAGTTAGTTAAAGATTTTTCGAGTGAGATTTCTGAGGAACAAAAGCATTTTTAGAAAATGATGTTATCTAACCAGCCTATTGAGTCAAACTACTATTTTCTTTAACTTTATCAATAAACATTGTGCATAACAATATTTTAACTGTAAATAGTTTTATTAAGCCCCTACCAGTCATTAGTACCCACCAAAAGAGCAAGAATTATTGTGCTGCAACGCACACACGCTTAAACGCATAGCCTGTCAAGTTGGATGCAGACCATGGGAGCATAATAGGGTGAACTGCCCTATTGTTGGCCACCTACCAATTATTGGCTCCATGAACTTTAATATAAGGTAATAGAGACGATAATTGAACTATCACTAGGTGCCAGTAACTGGTATATTGGAGGCGAGTAATTAGTGTTTTACCCTACATGGCAATAAAATGTATAGTCAGCTTACTGAGTATTGGCTACGTGATAGTTATATTTAATTTTGTATTGAATAATTCATTCCCTATATTATGTCAAGTTGATGAAAGTGCCTAAAAAACCAACAGCGATATGTCTTCATCAAAAATCGGTACTAGACTCGTTACTCAGTCAATCTTTCGGTCTGGGATTCAACTAAACTTTTTAACTGCAATGATATGTCAACGAACTTGCTCTTGTCGCCACACATAAAAAAAAAACAATAGTACTTATAGAATAATCCTGCTCAAAAACATGATAATTTTGTCTTACATATAAGTCGGCGAAATCTCCAGTACAAAACTCCCTTATGATAAAAAATAAAAATCATATTTCGACCTGGGTTCATATAACATTTTTTGCTTCTTACGACCTCAGGAATACGCTGTTAAAATTATTCGGTTTCCTCATGTTACACCTTGTATAAGTACACTTTTCATCCATTGTTGTGAATTATTTTTGATGTTACGTTACCAGGCTAAAATTCCTACAGAATCACGTCCAACACATAGCTTTGTTTATTTTTATTGACATACACACAGGAAAAACCGGTATAGAAAATATTGCCATATAAAGTTTTATACGCGGTTGCCAGGTTATTATATTGCAGAGTTAGAACTTCTAGCTCCTTTACCTTTAAAGCGTAGACCGAGTATTACTCACGGGTCGGAATCTGCCTCATTCACTCTCCGCCGATAGTCTTTGACAGCTTTGTCGGGTCCGTATAGCTGTTTGCATAAAGCGTCCATTCAATTGAATGATAGGACAATTTGAAATGACTTACGTAACACAAATAACTAAATAATAAATAGTTTCTTTTTATTTTAATGTTATTAAATTAACGTATTCATTTACCAAAACCATTTTAATTTATAAATGTATTTATTAGTTCAAATATGTGCATAAATTACATGCCAGCTTTATTTGGTTACTCAGTGAAGTCATCATTCATTTCACTTGTTTTTTTGCCGTTAACAGTTATTCTTGTTTACAAATTGAATTTTTCATTTCCATTTAATTATTTTAATGCCATGTATTTTAATACACAAAGTTGTTAGTATAAAATTCCAAGTGCACCGCAAGTGATACTTAAACTAAAAAACTAAAGCTAGAAGAAAGATATGATGGCGTCTCCAGCAAACCACGCGTTACGTTTCAGAGCAAAATTCCAAAAAAATATTTGGGCTCGAGTATATAATGGGTAAGTATATTCTTCTTCTTTGTTGTACTTTATTCAAGTCGTATACCAGGACTCTTTTAACTTGTAGGACGGGTGAACAGTTTTAGGCATACACATTAATTCACATTATGTACTTACTTACGAAGCACAATTTTGAACTCCCTGCCCTGTAATTCTACAATTTGCGTTTTGTACTACGTACTACTACGCGTACCTATACAACCTTTCCTGTAAATGAGGACTAAGATTGGATATGTCTTGATGCTAGTCATTTCATCCCTACACTGCAACCACTCCTGTTTGCAGGAGGATATAGGATTAATTAGATGGTGGTAGTGATCCGGATGGACCTACACTCCTATTAATGGAAAAATATAATAATGGATATGGTTGTCAAAATGGAATTGACATATTTATAGACAACTGTATGGGAAAAACGCAAGCGTCTCTAATTATTTGACCACCGCTGTATATGTTAGGTAGGTATTCAATTCATCTGTTCCTCTTTCCATCCTGTTCTATGGTTTAGTTTGATATATTTTAACTGATGTAAGGGCGGGTCTCGTAGCAAATTCTAACATGAGGCCTTTAGTAGGTTTTAGTTCCTTAGCTGATTTATTTTCTTTTAAATTTTTAGGTACATTTTGAGATGGAAACCATACTGCTGTCATCGACAATTATCAAAGCCTAGCTGAAACTGGGAAGAACCATTCATGTATTAGGGCAACATCATCATTTGGGCCCGTGCTTTTGTATGATGCAGAAATTTTTCCTAGGTAATGTAGCATTTTAATGGTGAAAGAATTTTTGAAATCAGTCAAGTAGTTTTTAACATATTTCGTAACAAACATACTAAAATACTTATCTTTTCCCTTTATAATATTAGTGCAGATGTAGATTTTATCCAGAAATGGTGACAATAGTATTCCAGTTACTGCAGATTCATCTAGTTTGAATCAAGAAGGTACAGGTAGGCGCTTGGTAATCCGGCGCTAGCAAATCCGACATGCTCAGTAATCTGGCAGTTAGCAACTCAGGTGACCTGCTTTATAATCTGGCAGTTTACATAGCCGAATGCCGGATTACAGAGCATTTGCACAAGCCAATCTCTATCTCTATCTCCGGGATCGGGTTACAAATTTCCCATACAAATCCAATAATCCGGCAGTTCCAACAATCTGGCATAGGGGGAAAATTACCTGTGACGGATTACGGAGCACCTACTGTAAATGCTAAATTATATAATAGAGAGAGATTCGAGAGCCAAACCAATGTTACTTTATAAAAGTAAAAAACTCAAAACTAAATACATAAATGGAGAGAATGTTTGTTTGTTTGTCCCGCTGTAATGGTCCTACACCTCATCCAACTGATGTGAAATTTGGTATAGGATAGTGCTCAGACAGACATAGGATACTGAACTATGCCAGTGAGGTCCTGTAAGGTCGCCGTCAATAGAACTGGCAAACTATGTAAACAAATTAGTACTGTATAATGTAAATTAATAAAGTATAATGAATAGTTATTTCATCTTAAACTTAATATGAAAATAATGATTTAGTGTATTAATCCTTGCAAAGACCTCACTTGATATTTAAAAGTATGTTATTATTTTATCAAGTAATCATGGTGAATTGGTTTGTTTGGTTTTGTTTACATAGTATGCAAGTTCTATTGACAAATTGACGAAGTTTCTTTGATGATTTATTGTTTAATTTTTTTAGGAGCTGTATTTTGAGCTGGAATGATGCTGCTGCAATCTACAATGATCATAGACTGGCTGAAACTGGGGTGAATCATTTAAGTATCATGACAAGATCAGTGAAATTTGGGCCCTGCGCAAGTATGTGATGCTGCTGCTTTTTTAGGTAAGACAATGACTAGTTTTTACCTGACTGCCTGATGGAGGGTTATGTTTTTCGAGCTTATGTATGTATGTCTCTTTCTTTTCAAAAATTAAAAACAGAACCCTTATAGCGCTCATGCGTCTGTCTGTCACAGCAAATTTGTTCCGAAAGTACTGGACCGATTGAGTTGAAAAATGGTAAACATATGTAAATTGATGACCCAAACACAGATGTGCAAAGTAAATAAATATTTTTTTAAAATAAGGGTCATTTTCGGGGTACAAATTAAGAAATTAAATTAAAAATGTTTTGCAAACCTTATTGTGTTGTATATCAAATGAAAGGGCTCGATATGAAGATCTCAAATATATTTTTGTTATTGTTGTAAAATAAATAGTTTTGATTTTATTCATGAAAGAAGACGAAAATCGACCATTCCCAGCTGATCTCCGAAACTAGAAAGGCTAAAATTTTGAAAAAATATATAAAATATAGTTCATTGCTTTTAGATTACAGGAAAACCTATAAGAATTCTATCAACAAAAAAACGTCTGTACGGAACCCTCTCCACGCGAGTTCAACTCGCACTTGGCCGGTTTTTATTGTGGGTCTCAAATGTAACCTAATAATTGCTTATTACTTTGATTTTATAACTTTGACAGGCAAATCAAAAAGGTTTTAGGTAAATGTTAAATGTGAAAAGCGAAAAGCAAGCCCATTTTTTCTCCTTGTCTGGATGTCCTGAAAATCAGCGTGACGGCACCTATGTCTGACACTATTAGGGCATGCAATTCCGGAATTGCATGCCCTAGACACTATGCTGAGTGGCACCCAATTTGGCGCATTATAAATTAGTTTCAAGTTTTTAGTATCCTAAATTAATTTCCCACTGTATTTCGTTTTATTATTACTGTTTTGTGTTTTGAACGACTTTCTTTCTTTCTATCTTCCTTCTTTCTATTTATAACGTAGAGAATATTGTAAGAGCCATGTACTTATAATGCAACATGGGATTATTTTTTGTAAGATACCTCATTAGCAAATTATACAATTTTCACTATTATCCATACTAATATTATAAATGTGAAAGTGTGTCTGTCTGTCTGTCTCGTCTGTCTGTCTGTTACCTCTTCACGCTTAAAGAGCTGAACCGATTTAGATGAAATTTGGTATGGAGATAGCTTGAGTTCCGGGGAGGGACATAGGCTACTTTTTATCCCGGAAAATTAGACAGATCCCGAGGGAGCAGCGATAAACGACTTCTACGCGGACGGAGTCGCGGGCAAAAGCTAGTATAAATATAAAACTTGAATGCAGTAAAGGTATTGCAGACGGGGACAAGTATCTGAGGGGAAAAGCAATGAAGTACAAAACGTATTTCTGCAAAAAAATAACATTGGACCATTAGTTCGTTCGCGCGAGCTTATTTATCGCTTTTCCGTTGATATTTATATTGCAGCCGGGGTTTTTTTTTTTAAATTAACACAATTTGAGACTTTTAGGTTTCCATAGTCAAAATAGGAGAAACCCTTATAGTTAAGCCATGTCCGTCCGTCTGTCCGTCCGTCCGTCCGCAGCTTAGCTCAGAGACTCTAAGCTAGAAAGCTGTTATTTGGCATGAATATACATTATTAGTCTCGCCAACAAAGTAGTAAAAATCCTGAAAAAATGTAGTAAGGTTCCTGAGATACAGGCAACTAAAGTTTTTATTCCTACTCTAAAATCATCTAAGACCACCAAATATTTTTTCAAATAGTGAATTAGTTCATACTTGTCGTTTTTAGGGTTCCGTACCCAAAGGGTAAAAACGGGACCCTATTACTAAGACTCTGCTGTCCGTCTGTCCGTCTGTCTGTCTGTCACCAGGCTGCATCTCACGAACCCAGATAGTTAGACAGTTAAAATTTTCACAGAAGTTGTATTTCTGTTGCCGCTATGACAACAAATACTAAAACAGAATAAAATAAATATTTAAGGGGCCCCCATCCCATACAACAAACTTGATGTTTTTGCCGTTTTTTGCTAATGTGTATAGAAAATGGTAGGTAACCCTACGTGCGCGAGTCTGACGCGTACTTGTCAGGTTTTTTGAGATAATTTTTCTATAGTAACGACTTCGGAACCCTACATTGAGCGTGGTCAAACATGCTCTTGCCCGGTTTTTTATAATAGAATTTATCCAGTAACAGAAATGGTGTCAATAGTATTCCTATTTACTGCAAATACAACTGGTTTAAATCAAGAAGATAAAAATGATAAATTATAATTTTATATCAGCCAAAAATCTTTTAAAAGAAAAATAAATAGAAAGTATGTTTATCTGTATAAATAAATAAATAAATATCAGGGGACAATGTCACACCAATTGACCTAGTCCCAAACTAAGCTCTAGGCTTGTACTATGGGTAGATACCAGACAACGATATAAATACTTATATAGAGAAATATATACTTAAATACATAGAAAACATCCAAGACTCAGGAAAAAATATTCGCGCTCATCACACAAATATCTTCCCTTACCGGGATTTGAACCCAGGACCGCTAGCTTCGTAAGCAGGGTCACTACCAACTAGGCCAGCGCGTCGTCGTCGCGGCTTATTGTTCACGCCTCCACACCTCAACCAAATGATGTGAATTAAATTATGGTTTAGAGATAAGTAGTGCTTGGAGATGGAGTAGGAAACTCTTTAAACCACAAAATTAAACTGTTCTCGATAGAATAGCATCAATAAATAACTACTACTCAAACCAAGATGTAGGTAAAGGCTATGATTCTATAAATGTGAAAGCCTATGACTAGCATCCATGTCCACGTACATATTATGGACCATCTTCGCTGACATGATGATGATGATGAATTGATGAACCACACAATGGAAAAAGTGGACAAAGTAACAAACAAATGTTACTGAAACATCTTCCCAACTGTCTTGACTATAAAAAAGAGTCCAATAAGTGATTAATATTCTGTATAGGGCTAGAACATTTGGTAGCACACCTTGGTACTAAAAACCATGGAGTTACTATTTCCTAATTCATATATACATACCTACCACCTTAATTTTGACTTTCAGTATATTCATGTCAAAATAAACTAGCAATATTCTAATTTTGGTTTATCCATAACTGCTAATATTGGTTTGTTTGTTTGTTACGCTTTCACAGTAGAGATATCCTATATACCAAAATTCATTCAAATTAATTCAGCGGTTTAATTAAGAAGGCAAACGAGTGCACATTTCATTTTAATTGCAAGTGGGATCTAAGCGCCAAAGACATTTGCGATCTCAAAATTACAGTGTTTTGCTAACCCTGAGGACTAAAATGGAATATTTCTATGCTAGTCATTTCACTGGTCACCATTTTCTTATCCACACTCCAGAACACAACAATGCGAACACTGATAACCTATTGGTAACCTATTGCTGCGAGTCCGTATTTTCGTTTTACAACTGTCTTATTTGCCAAGCATATTTTAGAAATGAATTTTTTGAAGCCATTAACTTGTTTTTTAACCGACTTCAAAAAAGGAGGAGGTTATACGTTCCACTGTATGTTTTTTTTTTTTTTTTTATGTTCACCGATTACTCCGTCAATTGTGGACCGATTTTAAAAATTCTTTTTTGGTTTGATAGAGTATACTTCCGAGGTGGTCCCATTGTCAGAAAATCTGAATCTGATGAAGGGATCAGTGAGGAATTGAGGGAACTCCTCAAATATTGTATGCAAACATATAGCGATTTTAGTATTTTTAGTAATAAGTGTAGCATTTGCATTCAGAAAGTGTCACTTGGTGAAGCGGAACTGATGATGAAGACCACAGATGGCAACCGGAACTCCTCAACGTTACCGATTTCAAGGGTGGCGATAAGATATCTCGATTAAGATAGTTGAGCGACTACAACGAAGCACATTTAATTGTTTTAAAATGACTATGATTTTCCCGCGGCGTTGCTTGCGGCGAGCTTGAAATGTCTTAAAGTTTCATATATCAACTAAGAAGTGGGACTACATAAGCTTATTATGATCATATTTTTGAAGGCGGTTTTTTGTTTTTTAATTATGTCATAGGGAAGGCAAACGAGCACACAGGACTGCAATCATAAGATGGAAAATGCGTTGCCAAACCTAAGGACTATAATAGAAAGCCTCAATGCTATTACACCGGTGGTCCTCACAACCCCCACACCGGAATACAACAATGCGAACAATGCCGCTTGGCGGTAGGTTAAAGGCTAAGATAGTGATAGTGAATTAGCGATCAGGAAGGACGGGACCCTTAACTTTCAAGGTTTAAAAAAGATATATCTCTAGAACGTCTTAATTTTTTATCAAAAGTTACTTTAAAAATAAGTAATTTGTTTGTTAAATAATCTATATATATAATATAAAACAAAGTCGGGTTAGTTTACACCATTTATAACTCAAGAATGGCTGCACCGATTTTTATGATCTTTGATTTGTTGGATTTGTCTCTGCCCCAAATAGCAGAAAATAACGTAGGAAAAAAAAACGAGAAAAACATTCTGAGGCGGTACTAAGTTTGGCGGGTCGGCTAGTTTGTAATAAAACTTATGTTAGCTTTTAAAAATGGCTTTCTAAATTATAAAAAATTATCAACAAGAAACGAAATTTCAGGTTAAAGAAGAGCAGTATGAACACTGATGCTTTTCTGTAGATTAAAGATAAGATGGTGGTCGTTATCCAGACGAACCCTAGATAAGATAACTCAACTAAAATATTTTTAGTCATACTACAGTGGGAAAGCAGATACTTTATACCTAATCCCTATCTAATCTTTCGATCTGTGGTAGGTGCGCGTACGTTTAGGCCAGTGTCGGAATATAAGAGTATGAAGAGGTATCGTAAAAACACGGTCGTAGGAGACGATGTCTGTAACGAGCGAACAAAACGAGTCGCGGGTAAAAGGTAGTATTTTAAAAGCGAAATTGTGTTAGTTGGTTCCGCGTTGAACCATGAAGACACGGTTTAATATCTTAACTAATCGACGTGAAATTTGGTTCGGAAATAGGTCATAGCCCAAAGACGATACAGGGTACTTATAATTCCGGAAGGAACGTATAGGTAGATGAAGAAAGGTGTTCCTTCTTCTTGAGCAATCTGGTAAAAAAGAAAGGTTCTGTGTTTGATACGTGTGCGTGTATGTTTGCTTCTTTGTTATTAGCACCAACTACTGTCCTAAATATGTTCATTCTTCTTAGATGGTTATAATTTAGTATAGTACATGGTCAAACATAACGATAAAGTAGAGTACTTATTCCACTGATTTTATGTGATGGTCACACATAAACAAACATGACTTTCACGCGACGCCGGCGTCCCTTGCTTCAACAGCAGTTTCAGGGTTGATTGGTATTAAGATGCCGTTTTAGAAATACGTTCAGCCCGTTTTCTAGGTTTCTTTTATACCATTCCAATTTTTTTTACTTTCTATTTGTATTTATATTTGTTCAGAAATCTAATGCTCGATGTGGTGGTTGCTACTTGTCAATATTTTAATTCCACCCTACACTACGATTCACGTCAAACTTTTTATGCCATACATACATTTGAAATACATGTGTCACCATTCATTTGATTCTTTTCAGCTGAGGAAACTGTTCAAAAAGTGTTGTCAGGTGTAGCATGGCCATACTGGCATCTAAACAAGTTTTAATGCTAAGTACTGAAGGTTCAAAACAATTATATAATAGTGTAGTTAATAAATAAATAATTTATTTATTTCTCAGTAGAGTAATTTAATAGAAAATTTGCAATAACTTGGTAATGTAAATAGGTTCCTATTGTAAATGATAATTTAATATCACTTTGCCTTTAGTATCTTCTTGTATGCATATGAGAGCCTTATTGAATACTCTTGGATCCTGTAGGATCCTTGGTGCAATTACCCCTCTTACACAGTCAGCTGTCCGTATTTGCAGGTTTACTGTAAGTAAATAGCATCGTACAATGTATTTAGTAGGAAAAATTCGTGTGTACATGGCATGTCCACCGCTACGGTTTGAACGTACCTTTCCATCACAACCGAGTCACCACCGTAGTAAGCGACTAGGCCACCGACGCTCCTTAGGATTACTCTTAATGTGACCTACTACTGTTAAATATGACTTACCTAGCCTTTTAAACAATTAATCAGGAGCAAAAAAATAAAAAATAACTTGACTAGTTCTCCACTAGTTAATATTTTAGCAAAGTAGAAATTTGTTAGTGGCGGTTTTTTTTATGTGCATCCGGCTCATTTTAATGGTTCAACGAAACTGACAAACGATTTTAGGTCGAAATGGGTGAAAGTTTGTGTTATGGTTTGGCCATCTTCATGAATAGTTTCATTTATTTTTCACAGATAGAGAAAACGAGGTTGTTAACTGCACCCAACCGTTGAGTAAATGAGTACCTATGTGCAACTAAGAAATTCTTAGCGGGACTAAGTAAGTAGTACTAGAAATCATATTATTCGCTGTTATTATACTTCCTTCCCCCTCGAGCTGTAACGGCATTCGGCAAGGTCAATACTTTAACCAGACCTCCGTCTAGGCTTCTGCTAACGAAATGGCTCATGTGCTTTGACTACTGGGAGACCGAAGAACTTATGTCAGTGATGCATTAGTTAAATTCATGGTCTCTGTCTAACTTATATAATATCTTTGTTTAATTTTTATATAATTATGATATAATAAACTAGCTACTGCTAACTCAATAGTTGATAATTATGAATGTATTTGGGTGAATGTATATGTTTTTTTATATAAGATAATATGAGATTTTTATTTGTAAAAAAATCTTTTATTATGATACAGACTTGAACACAAATCGATGGCGATTATGAATACATATATTCAACCTTTTTGATCAATTAATTAAAGTAAACACTACTTCCATCACTTTTTCATCCTCTATCTAAAGACAATAACAGTCAGGCATAGGTACTTGTTATACATCACTGGCAGTTCCTTTAGGACCCGATGTGTTCTTATTCTAGAATACGAATAACAAAGTCTGGTAGTTGTTGATGTACGACTGGTACGAAATATAAATTGTTTATTAAAAAAGTTAGTATAAAACGCATTTTAAACCTGCTTATTTTTAGGTTTTCATACAAAATGGTACGTTTCATACGAACAGAGCCTTGCTATTAAACCTGTGCTGTCCGCCAGTCATTGTATTTGTCGCGCACTTTTAATCGCAATGTATTAGAATAACATTATTATCTTGCCTGTTGCACAGGATAACTGGAGCATGACCCCGAATGGGACAAAATAACGACTTTAATGTTCGTGATGAAATTTTGCAAGATAAACATATTAAGGAACTATATTTATTTCCTTTTTTTAGGGGTAACCAGTGACAGCGAGTATACACTATGAGAAGATCGCCAGGCCCAGCAATGAATACCTTTTACCGACTATAAATAACATTAATGGTATGTATGTATGTAAACTCTTTATTGTACAAACAGAAAATAACAAATCAAATAGAAACAGAAACACAAAAGGTATGTACAAAGGCGAAATTATCCAAATGGATAAGCCCCCCCCCCCTTAAAGGGATCAATTTAAGGAACCTTTGGTTAATGGTATCTATCTTTTATTTACCTATACTATGTTTTAGTATGGATACTTTTGTAAGAAATTTTGAGCGTCTCAGTTTAAACATAGAGCTTAAATTAACAAGGTACAAACGCCACAATTTAGTTATTTTCTGTAAAAGTAGGTATATTTTTAATTGGTCGATATAAGGTCTCGCTCATTCGTTTCCATGCGAAAATTGGCCCACTGAGTTTGCCAATAGGTTTGCAAAAAAGTGATATCTTCTATATATATAAAAGGCAAACCTGACTGACTTATAGATCAACGCAAAGCCGAAACTACTGTACCTAGAAACTTGAAATTTGGTATAGGGGTTCCTTTCATGATGTAAGTGAGCACTAAGAAAGGATTTTCCGAAAATCGATCCCCAACAGGAAGAAATTTGGAGAGTAGCGGGAAACTAATTCTACGCGTACGAAGTCGCGGGCGTCCTCTAGTGTTATATAAATGTGTTTTGTATAAGTAAATCTAAGTCGACGTTTTTGTCTCATTTCAGAATCGATGGATGCGAGTGACTCCGCAAGTGGCCAGCCCAGCACGTTGAAATAATTTAAAACTAGTTTTAATTAGTGTTTAACTTTAAAAATCGTAGGTTTAAGGTGGGCAAGCCGTATTCGTCGCTATAGAGAAAGTTTTTTTTTCATAAGAGAGAGAGGTAAACTAGCATACGGGTTACCTGATTGATGGAAAGTAATCTTTAGGTGTGGATAGATATCAGCACAATCGCCTCTTCCAAAGCGATCAGAGGAAATATGATTTAGCCGTCTGTTATCTACTTTGCCATCTTTTTTTCTGTGTTAAGACTTACCGGACCTTACCTTAACCACTCACTCACTCACTGTGCTGTTTGAAGAACGAGGCAGTTTTACGATTACATTTTGTTTGATATTAAAAAAAGATCTTCATCTTAGTGAAGATTACAGACGGCCAATTCATATTACCGAAAATGAGAGGTGTGACATGTACCGGATTCTGCTACTATGAATAATTTCTGGCGCAGAATCTGGTCGGGTGTGGTACTGTATAGCTCGACCACGGAAGTTATTTTTTTAAAACGTACTTTTATGTACTTTTGGTTTCAAGTATTGTACTTTTATAGTTTCGACGTTCCGACATAGTGATGTGGTCGAGCTAGGTAGATGCTTCCAGGCACGACCAGATTTAAAAAACTGAGATGAATTGTAATGGGTACAAATGATAGAAAAAAAAATGTACTCAAATCGCGTACCCTTGATAGCACATCCATTGTGGCAGTTGCACTGTTGCACTGAAAAAAAACCTAAGGTTAGGCCGCGTTCAAAGTCGAATTGCGCTGCAACTGTCACAATCGATGTGCTATCGAGGGTAACATTTGAGTACATTTATTTTCTAGAATTTGTGCTCATTACAATTCATCTTGGGTTTTTAAAGCTCGCGAGGTCGTGCCAGGAAGCATCTACCTAGCACGACCGCTTCACTATGTCGGAAGGTTGAAACTATTAAAGTACAATTCTTAAAACTAAAAGTACATAAAAGTAGGGTTTTTTTCATGAATATGTACCGCAAAGGAAATAGAAAAAACTTCCGTTGTCGCGCTGTACAGCACCACACCTGGTTGGTCCTGTCGTGCACATAGAATGAGACTGGATGCGTGCTATTGAACGTGCCTGTGAGGCTATTAAGCCCGTGGGGCCTATAATCATAATATCTGCCCCTAAGACGTATTGTGCAATTCGAATGGCTTAGAACTAGAAAAGTTCTGGGCTGGACGGGTTGCACAACTTTTGAATTAAATGGTTCAAAGCCTCACTTGAGTGTTTAGCAGCGCAACTTCAGAATGTCCTTGTGATCGATTCCTTGCCACTTTTACTAACAACTGGGTCCCATTTCTCAAAGCTTATTAGTCTAATAATATTAGTGTTCTAAATATAAATACAAAATGAGACAAAACACTAATATTATCACACTAATACTTTTCAAGAAACGGGCCCCTGTTGTCACCTTCCTGGTCCACAAGTCCGGTAGTATCACGGAACAACGTTTCGGCCTCTGCTCAAAATGAATGTAAGGTTGGGTCCCGCGGTACTAACGAGCTCCTCCTCTTAGACATGACCAGTTGCCAGCAAGCCAGGCTAAGCAAGATGGCCCTTTCGGCTGCTTGGATTGACTATAAAAATGCTTATGACTCGTTGCCTCTTGGAGTTGTAGAAAGTTGATGCAACTAAGGCCCGATTGCACGTATATTTAACCCCAGGGGGCCTAATACGGCTGCGTTTATTGCGTGACAAAATGTGGATAAAAAAATCCACCATTTTCTGACACTAATATAGGCAATAGACTCAGAAGTAGAGACAACACAGTGTAAAAAATAAAATGGAATTAGACATGAAATATTTAAGTATAGATTAAGCTGATTCTATACACTCAAATCGTTGTTTAATACTTCCTTTAATACCAGAGAAATCTGACATTAGAAATCTAATATGAATTATCTATTTTTGTATTATGTATTTATAGTGTATGATTAAAGTAGCAGACTAGATCTTTATGGTATACATAGGTGGTCAGGTTGCTGGTGATGCTGGAGTTTTTAGTACATAAAGTAAGGTTTAAAATTATGTACAATCAATTTCTGTTAAAACGAAGCTTTCATTTATAAGAATTTGAAGAAATAAATGTTTGAAGTTCATACAAAGTTGTAAAATTTTGTATGGACGCGTAAGCACTTTAGTTTTTAAATCTTTATTAAATATAAGGTTTGTTTATAACAAAGATTAATTGTACATTAGTTTAGACTTTAGTGAATGATCTAAAGTAAATTGTGTCGATACATATCAAACGTGGCTAACTCAATCGAACTTTATTTTGAGATAATCGTGAAAAACCGTTTCTGATCCTGATTTTATTACTAGGATGCTTTTAACAGTATTTTAATATGATGGACTACCTAAAAAATCAAAAGCCTATTAAATTTTCATTGTAGAAGATGGATATTGCGTAAAAAATGGATTTTAAATTTGGATTTAACCAGGTTTGATTTACCTGTCTCGTATTTGGCCAAGTTTGAAAAAACATGTGAACTAAGATTAAACTATGTTTGAAATAATTGTACTGGATATTCGAAGTAAACTGACAGCCATCTTGGGACAATTATGCCTTCTGATTAGTTCAAATGGATTTAACTACTTTTGATTTGAACGACAAGATGGATTTAACCAAGTGTGAAAAATTACCTGTACTTTAATTTAGTTTTATTCAAAATTTACAAAGATATATGATTTTCTGTGTTATATATAATAAAGATAAATTTATTATTTATCCGATAGCATTAACAACTCAAAAATAATTAAAAGTGGATTTTGCCACTTTTGATATGTGTCGACACAATTGTAAATACCAATAAAAAAATCGAGAATTTTATGTGACCACTTAAGTATATAATTAAATCACCGCATATACGGCTGCCCTTTACTGATCTTGCCAGTTTTACGGCTTAAATTTATTGTATTATTATTAATATCGGTCTTACGTTGTTCTGGAAATGTAAATTAAGAATTTAAGTGAAACCTAAAACCTGTGTTAATGTTAACAATATAATGTTCATGCATTGAATGGTAAAAATACAAGGACGATAATTAGTTCAGTAAAATTATACATTTTACCTTGCGAAAGGTTGATCTGCCATTTTTGGATCTGTTTGTTTTGGGCATGGCCGAGATACCTATGGATCTAATACAAAACTAGCGGATACCCGACCTTTTGCTTGGTAGGTAAATTATACTGATTTACTGTACTAGTTATGTATTTCATTGCATAAATTAATCATAATGCATTAAACATTAAACCACATTTCTAAAACCAAATAAAATGTAAATGGCACACCTACTTTAGTCTCCATTAAGGATCGTTGATGCTTTTACGTACAAGTTCCCAAATGTTAATAATGTCTTCTTGTTAAGAAAGAAAATCCACAATAATTGTTGGTTTATGCAGTTATAGGACTAGACTTTAAATTAGTCACTGTTTAATAGCTATTTATTAAACAGGGTCTATTATTTACCATGTATTATATGGTTGCCACTATTAAAGGGGCTCTTCACTTAATGACCAGTTCTATTTTTTAAATTAATAAAATAAATAACTAAATTATTTATGTTCTTCTTATCATGAAATGAATGAAATTCTGAAATTTTGTTATTGTAACATTATGAATAAGTATTATATTATTTATAGGTACTGATGTTTAGCTTTTAAGTAGATTGCCACGCCTTTACAGGGTTGTACTTATGTACTGCAATAAATAAATCATGTCGACGACGCGTTAAATGTGAGCTAACCGCGAACGGCATTGCCAGTGGCGTCGTTTTGTATTTATGTTTGTTTTTATTCTCGAGACATTATAATTCTTATTTTAGTCAAATTTAAACAAGCTCAGAACAGCATAGTTGTATATTTAACATTGAAAACATTGCTGTGCTTTCCTGATATTAAAACGTAGATTTGATTAAATGTATACTTTCTTTAAAAACTCATTGACCTATGTTCACCTGGTTCGTTTTTTCTTGTTTGTTCTGCTTCTAATAATTTAAGGGCGGATTCGATTAAACTGGAATAAGGTCTTATACCTAGATTAAACGACGAATTTGTATGGACTAATCTCGGATTAAGTCTTATTCCAGTTTGGTCGAATCGGCCCTTAATCAGTTTTATGTTACTCTAACCTTCAGTTTCAATATATTATACATAAGATTTTCTTTAAAAGACTGTCAGTGGTCGCAAAATAAATATTTTAAATATCATACAGTCTTATAATTTCTACTGTTTGTGTTTTGTTATTTTATAGAGTTTGTTTCACTGCAACAGTCGGGTTAAAATGCATTAGCTTAACATAAATGTATTCATATTTCACTTATTGAAGACTGAAACATGCTTTTTTTTTAGCATATCACTCGCGCAAATGGAAGTTCGTTTTCGAATTGATCGAAGTTAACTAATTCGTGCTGATCGATGAAATGTATTTTTACAAAATAATCGATGAGTGCGAAAAAGTTGACTTCGTTCAATTCGAGAATGAACTTCATTATGAGCATTTGCTGTCAACATTTAAATTCCCCGCCATTTCGCCATTTTTATTTGAATTCTATTGCCCACTAGCGCTACCGGTTCCGTACTCGCATGCGTACCAGAACTACTACTAATGAACTGTCAGTTCCAAGGCTGATTCCTATCTGTCTTTAGACATATCCTATAATCTGTGGTATTACTGCCGCACCACATGCTTGGTGTTTGCCACAATTTATCATGTCATGTCACTATTGTCACTTTCACTCACTTGTTAGTCAATCAATTTCATCAATTTGATTGATTTGGCTTCGGCCTTTTGAGATATATATTCAAGAAATTATTAAAGAAAAGACTTGGCTTCGGCCTTCTGAATATTATATTTAAGCAACAAAGCACAGAAGACTTGGCTTCGGCCTATATTTTAACTTGAATTAGTTTTAATAAGACATGGCAGTATGGGCACAGATCCCTTAGCCTTTCCCTTTGGGTAGAACAAAACCAAAAAAAAAAACAATTTGATTGATAAGATAACGCCAAACAAATTTACATTACACAAGATAGTGTATTTTACAATAATTTAAAACAATCTTATTGACATTTTTAAGACTTGATTATTATATTAATAAAATGACACATAAAAGTGCTGAATTAAAAGTTTATTGGAATAAGATAACCTATGCATATCCAATACTTAACGACACAATATTTACCGACTGTACTATCGCAGAATATGATGAAATACAACAGATTATTATTGGTTTGAGCATTCCTGTGAGAATACGCGATTTAATATTGTTGCACATGGAAAAATATGTTCGGCAACACATCACGCCATCGTTTTGGTCGAAATTTACCAAAGTCGAGGATGAAGCCAAAGGGTTTCAGCTCTTCAAATCCGCAGTTAACGACCTATATGAAGCTGTCACGAACTTTATGCCGATGCTACGTCGGTTGACTTGTTTGAACAACAGTTGCGGTGACAGTAGACCTATATTTGGAGAAAAAGATGTCATTTTGGGATTCAAACAACTGATACGCGCAACATTGCTGTCTCAACTACCACTAGATTTCCAGGTTATTATAAACCATTTCTACAAAATATCATTTAATGTATTTGATAATGAAAATGATAACTCTGACATGAGTGAAGATGTAACATGTGCGGGGTGCTCCAATGAATATTCTGACTGCAACTGTGCATACATTGTGAAAGTGTTTCATGACACCAACAAGAAGCTGATGGATCTACAATTGTTAGAAAGGTTGACTGGACAGGTTCTTACAAGTTTTATTCAGATGCGTATAGAATCTCATATTCAGAAACTTTGCACTGGAACTTTTGAGGTTTCACATATTGGCACCCTAGAGCACTGGCTGGAGACTACAGTTATGTCTTGGCTGACCAGAATATACTGTGCTGGGTCTTCAAAGCCTCCTTCAGATGATAAAAATATCCAAAATGCTATTTCTAAGTTTAAACAAAAGTTAAGTTACTACTTATACCACAGTTATACTAAACTAAGAATAGACCAACTTTTCAGCATAATTATTCATTACCCAGAGTCACAACCTGCAGTAGATGACATTAAGTTATGTTTAGAAAAGACTGACTTGAGAGCCACCTTGTGTAAGAAATTGCAGAGTGCTTTAGAAACTAGGTTACTGCACCCAGGCGTGGACACAACGGACATCCTCACAGGTTATGTTTCTACTATTAGAGCACTGCAGCATCTTGATCCTTCGGGGGTTATTTTGGAGACAGTTACTAAACCAGTAAGGAACTATCTCAGAAATAGGGAGGACACTGTGCGCAGTGTTGTAAGCAGTCTGACAGAAGAAGGGGCCGGCAGCGAACTTGCTGAGGAGCTGGCCAAGTTTGCCACAGAGACTGATGCAGAAGACGAGGAAGATGAAGAATGGGACGATTGGAACCCTGACCCTGTTGATGCAGATCCAAAAATATGTGCCAATGATAGAAAAGCTAGCGACATCATATCCATGTTAGTAAATGTGTATGGGAGCAAAGAATTATTTGTAAATGAATATAGGACTCTGTTAGCTGATAGATTACTTGCTCAAAGTGTGATAAACACTGAAAAGGAAATTCGGTATTTAGAATTGCTGAAGTTAAGGTTTGGAGAATCACAATTACATTTTTGTGAGGTAATGTTGAAGGACATATCAGACTCGAAGAGGATTAACACATTAATTCACCAGGACAGTAAATTTGAAAAACTCAATGAGAAGTTCACCTCAAATGCGATGATATTATCTGCACAGTTTTGGCCACCTTTTAAAGATGAAAGCTTAGAGCTTCCTGATGAAATAAAAAATCACTTTGAAGCTTATACAAAATCATTTGAAGCACTGAAGGGGAGTCGAACATTGAGCTGGAAGCCACATCTTGGTTATGTAAATATAGAGATAGAAATAGGGGAAAAGACTATTGACCTAACTGTTTCACCATTTAATGCTACCTTGATAATGCATTTTCAAAATAAGTCTGAATGGTGCCTGGATGAACTACATCAGGTGATGAAAGTCCCAATTACTGTGTTAAGAAGAAAAATTACATACTGGCAGTCAATGGGGCTTATAACTGAAAAGAGCCCCGATTTATTTGTATTAGTAGATGGGTCTGATGCTAATAAATCCCATGTGTCCACAAACCAAGTCCAGGAGATGATCTGTGAGGATGATGAATCAGAGAGCGTGATGGCATCTGCTCACGACCAGAGGGAAGGGGAACTGCAAGTGTTCTGGTCCTACATAGTTGGCATGTTGACTAATCTGGACTCGTTGCCACTGGACCGTATCCATCAGATGTTGAAGATGTTTGCATCTCAAGCTCCAGGTACAGAGTGCAGCCTGCAGGAGCTGAGACAGTTCCTGGACACCAAAGTTAGGACGCATCAATTAGTGTTTCAAGGTGGCATGTACAAGTTGCCCAAAACGTAATTAAAATAAACTTGATGGAATATGAAACAATGGTTTATCAATCTACATCCTACTTCCAATCCGACTACAGTAATGGGCAGATAAGTCAGACCTGACACATTGCACAACCATGATGGCTTCTGAATATTGATAATGTTGACACTATTCCACAAATAACAACAAATAACATTAGTATTGTTTTACTGCTGTCAACATTATCAATATTCAACAATTTCGTGGTTGTGCAATGTGTCAGGACTCAGGATTGACCTTAACTGCCTAGTACTATAAATCCTACTATTTCACATATACCTTTAGATGTTGCTCTTTCAATTCAGAATAAACCCGTCTATTCCACTAGTCTCATTGAGTTGTCCCATTATGGGACAACTGAGACCATTTCGTCCCAGTAGTCCCATGGGACAAGTGGCACTAATATTTATATTTGATTTTAGTCCCATTACCGTCATCACCGTATACTCTCTTTTCTATAGTATCTTTTTTATTTAGCTCTGTCGTGTTCTTCTTAATTCCAGAAATCAATTGGATAGTGTCGACAGAAATCCGCGATGGCGGAGCTCCTTTTTCTGGGTGGTCTGGCCCTTCGGGCCTGCTGCAAAACGAACATAATTAGTGCCACTTGTCCCATGGGACTACTGGGACGAAATCGTCTCAGTTGTCCCATAATGGGCCAATTCAATGGGACTAGTAGGACAGCTGAAAACTTTTGGGTAAAATTTGGTACAGAGGCAGTCCACGTCCTCAAGGGCGTACCTAGCTGGGGGGCGGCTGCCACCTCCGGATTTCGTGTGCATATAGTTTTGTTTATAATATTACTAGCGGCCCGCCAGCGGCTTCGGCCCGCTGCAAATTTCTGACTTTCCAATTGAATTTTTTCAATTATTTTCTGTCATACAAACCTTGTCCTGAGAATGACGAACACAACAAAAAAGAAATCAGCCAAATCGGTCCAGTCTTTCGGAAGTTATGCGATCACATACATTTTGGCGATTCATTTTTATTTATATATAGAAGATGTAGAGCAAAACAAGCGCTCGGGGGATCTAGCTTAAGTTTCTAATTTGACCCCTCCGCACCCCTGGGACAAAAGAAAAGTACGCTCTTGAATGACCTGGATTAAAGCAAGATGCCTTATATTCTGTAAAATTCGATCGATTTTACTGGAATAACTCCAAAAACATTTTAACGCAGATGAAGACGCTGGCAAACGCTAGGTGGACTAATAATAAAAAAGCAAAAAAGTTAACAAAAACTTTATTTTTACATTGTGTAATATAAAAGATTTGGTTACCATACATAATGTCTGTGGGTTAATCAATGGAATTCTTACAGCTCTATATTAAGCAACATCTCTTGGCCTGATAAAAGTAATCAGGCGTAATAATATAAATTATAAGTGTAATAATAAATTAGTTTAAATTTTAACAGTGAAAACACCACCACATTTATTTATTAAAGTAAATAACAATTTAAATTAATACTCAGTGATTTCAATACATAATCTTGTGTCAGTCTTAACATCTATAAAATACTGATTAAAATTAGGTATACTTCAATTTATTTAGAATTAGAAACCACAATAACATTATATTGCGTCTGGTCAACTCTTTATTTATTTATTTATTTTATTTATTTATTTATATAAGGAAAACCAACAGCTATGATTAATACATTAGAGACACGCATACATTCAGAAAGCCAATTACAGGTTCTCGCCGATAGAAATATAGTATCTATAAAAATTTACATCGCATAAAGCCGACGTTGGTGCATCGACTTAGGATTATCGATATCAACCAAATACAATTAAATAATACCTACTACGGAGGAATGGTACAAAAGAGTGGGCAGGGTAGGGATTATTAATTGATTGGAAAACTGAAAGAAGGTAAGAATAAGGAGAGGGGGGGCACGCTCACTCAAAGTAAATGTTTATTAAAGCACGTCGTATAGTCTGGGTATTAATGTTAAACACGTCAATGTCAAGCTTTTTTGACAGTTTGTTTATGTTCTTACTCGCGCGAATAAGGAAACTGTTCTTACCTAGCAAATAGTACAGTACAATCTGGGAGCCGCAAAATAAAATCGTTTTAATGTCACTTTATTTGCGTGTCGTCAATTGTTACTCTAGTACAAATTGTAAAGAGATTACAGATCACGAGCCGCAATATAATGTTGTGGTTTCTAATTCTAAATAAACTGAAGTATAAGAGTAAACGATGACATCCAACAACAGATACTGAAACAACGGGAGTTATGCAAAGAACATGTGGAATGCATCAGGTTCATTCATGGTTCATTAAAACAAATTGCCGTGATCATTATTGTTTCATGAAATAAATGCCAGATGTAACACGATTACGACAAATTTACATAACTTGCAGTGCTACCATTTTCTTAATAGCTATCGGCAATATTCGTTTTTCTGTGACAAATATACTGTCAGCTGCGAGTGCAAGCGTGATAGCTATAGCCAGCCGAAAGCTATTGAGTAGCTGGAAATACTGTAATACTGGATGGTTGATTCGAATTTTATTTTTGAATCCAGCTACAGGCCTCGTGTGAATCTACCGTTACACTCAAACTATAATAAATATATAAATAATTTTAAAATAGAGATAATTTTTTTTCTTACATTTAATTATGACAAGCTGTGCAGCATGGAATGTAGTTAGAGATTTTTGTTACAGCGAGCACCAATAAGACGATTTAAATAAGAATAATAACATTAATAACATATTTATAATAACAATAAATAAACATACTGACGATATAATACATACGAGGGTTGCACTAAAAAGTTTAGGTGATCTGATATTACCAATTACATCTGATTGCTATAATACTTTTCTTTTGCAATCTTATGGTTTCATAAAATTAACACACGTAATACATAAAAAAAATGAGATAACTAAAAAAAAGATGCATTTAGTTAGTTTTACTGCAGTTAATTTAACTCCCGTAACTTAGTTTATCCCTCGAACAAGAAAACAAATGTTAATACTGGAGGTGTTGGAATACGAAGTGCCAGAGACTGTAGGTACATTAATTCCGAAATACTAGATTCTCATTATTATTATTACCCAAAACTTAACATTCAAATTAAGGTACATATTAAGTCTGGTGTTTTGATAATCTGGTAAAAAGATATTAGGGTATTTTGGGCCAATATATTATACCTTAGCCACGACACATTTCAAAGAATTGTTTTTACTCTTCGGTTACGCTATAGGTGGTATTCTGACACCATTAACGATATAAATATTAGCGGTTTATAGTACGCGAGTAGAAAAACGGTTTTTATATGCAATTTATTTAATTAATTTAATTTCATGTTTGCAGTAAGATCAGTTGATGCTGTGTTGATAATTTATTATTAATTTCTTTCATGATAAGATGCAATAAAATCAGCAGTAGTACGCCCAGAAACATAAGTACTCATACACTTTAGCACCCTGTCACTTTAACACTTTTAATAAATTCGTGTGGCATTTTAACATGACGTTATAGCGACAAAGTACTATAGTTAAACATTGGAAGACCAACAAATATAAAATGCCGGAGTTAATTTAATAGTTTTGCTTACTGCCATGACGCACTCAGAGACATCAATTTCATTTAATGCTTGATTAAAGTTGCTGCTGTCACTTTCTTTGCTACAGCAATAGAATAAGACAACACGTCACTAAACAAACATTAAATTTAATAGACTTCTCTGATTGCGTCAGTTAGTTGTATTATGCATAAAATAACAATTACAATTTCGTCCACGTCTCACGATTATTTTTATTAATACAATTTCCCGCGCGAATAAATAAAATAAAACATATTCGTTCCAAAATAAAACTTCCCACATCAATGACATCACACATCATTTTCGTCAGGGTCTTCTTTAACTTAAAAGTATAATAAGTTAAGAAACTAAATGTTAGAATCCTAATACTCAAGTGTTGCTCGACAGCTAGTTTACATATATACAGAGAACATCGAAGGAATGTTAAATGTTTGTTAAATATCACAAATGATTTGGTGTTATCAATAAACTATGAAAGATATTTTACAAACATCAACACTACATTTAAATGCAAGTTACACCTTTAAGCTTACACGATACTTAAGTACATCAAGTTTTAAGTCCACAACGCTAATCTCTTATTGGACGAATATCACGAATACAATCATGAATATGACATAATTTTTAGTTCCAGTATTCATCTAGAACAATCTCCACACCTTTTCCTCATACGAAATCTATTTTGTCCGCGCTATAATGAAATGATTTAACGGTCTGTTCATTTAATATCCCGTCTTGAAATGGCTGGAATACACAAATGTTCCGGAAGGAATTCTCTAAATAATGGTAAAAACCGCTTTAAAATCTATTGCATAGTTAAAAAGAACTAAGCTAAAAAACAGATAATAATGTCTTTCGTTTACTATTTAGACATACGAAGTAAACATACCGTTAAATCATGTCTTTAACAATTAAATAACTGTACACATTTATATCTCGTTAACTAAACGAGATATTTCAATGTATATCTATCCTTATTTAAGCCGCAAACGCACAAGAAGCGGGCGCGCCGCGTTCAAATACTAACGACTCCGCTACGGCATGCCCAGCGCGACTTAAATTTCATTTAAGTATCATTCTTCGAGCATCTTCTGTTCTCTGTGCGTTTGTGACTATTTAAAACTGTCACGTCGTTTACCCACTTAACAGAGCAATACCATAACCAAAGTAACGCGGTTGGTAAAATTACAACAGTATTTATTTTATTTACAGTATCCATAAGGTTCAAAGTCCTTTCAGGGCTGGACTACCGAATACCTATTGTTGGGTGTTCGGCAGATTTTCCGCATTTTGGTGCGACTTAAACGGCAGAACAGTGCTGATATAAATTGTGCGATGTGCATGCTCGTTTACAACAGTTGTGGTTGGCGGGACAGTCTGAAGAGCAAAACAATAGCTGTCACATGCAATACGTACACAAATCGCATTGGTCTTCGTACTAGGGACTCGTCACACGTACCAATACATCACATCATTATAAAAGTTTGCTCTTTCTGACGCCTAAAATGATAGCCTGCTCGGAGTAAAGCTGTAAACTTAAAGAAAGGAACAACGGGCCTATTATAGTCGTGTGTATCAATGTTTATGATAATTATGATCGACAAAACATCTGCCACTTTCTGACCAGAACCCTTACCATGAGTTACAATTACTATAATCGCTAGCGAGTCTAATGCTCTGTCCCTCGCAAATATTATGAGGGACAGAGCATTCGACTCTCTAGCGAGTACGGTAAATGTTACTCATAGTAACATGGTAGCATAAGGGCCTGTTTCACAATCGACAAGTAAATTTATGTGCCAGTTAAAGTTAGCTCTGTCCTTGTCTGTGTTCAAGTGTAAGAAAAGGAAAGGGCTAAACTTATGTGTCAGATATGCTTTACTTGACGATTGTGAAACAGGCCCTAAGAGTATGTATGACGGATGCTTTATCTACCGCGGTAAAGACGACGATAATACAGGCCCAGAGCTATATTCAAATGATGTTATCGTTGATAAGTGTGGCGAGAGCCCTAGCGAATGACAATTAAAAGTGGCAGGCAGCTTTAAAGCAGTATGAAGCGGCGTTAGAGCGGTGTATCTTATTGAGAGTGAACAATATCTTGGAGGACTGCTAGTAGTTCCGTGGCATTAATACGGTGGTGTTAATAACGGAACTGACAAGTGTCAGGCTTGTTAGACGAGCGTTGAAGCAACATAATAGTGTTTATTTGTACAAATTATAAGCCACCAGGCTCTAGACAGCGTTTGCTAACTTTGTTGTCTTGCGTCAAGCGCCACTAAGGTGACCAAATGTGGTACATTAAGAGTAAATCGTAGAATCGTAGTTCCAAAACGGATAGACGGATTCGGACGCGGTTTTATTAATAATAGAAAAAAAAATACTAGGTTAATCGGGAATCATTGTCCACTTAGTTGACATCATCTCAAAAAGCAGGGGTCGCGATTTTACTCCCATCGGAGTAACCCGCAATATTCGAAACTTCGTATGGTTTATCCTTCTTTTTTACAAATGGCGGTCCACCGTGGTTTCGAAGTGATTTCAACAATTCAAGTGAGTGAGAATATAAACTAATCATTAATAGAATAAATCAAAAGTAAAAGCCGGACATTTTTCAATCGGCTATCTTCCCTCCCCAAAGGTTACCAGATTTCTACTCTTTCCTTCTCACTTTGTAGTCTTAATGGAATGGTGGTACGGCCGCATTTACACTTGCAAGTTATTTATTGCTGTAAGTTTTGAGACGCAACTATGTGTAAGAGTGAGTGGCAAAAATCTGCATCTCCCTCTCGCATATAGCTTTGTTTCAAAACTTACAGCAATAACTTACAAGTGTAAACGCGGCCTAAAGGACTGAAGCTAACGCAACGACCGACCACGAAGAATTTCGTACATTGACCTTTACTATAAGTCGCCGTATAGAGAAAAGGTTTACAATCCATGATGTCGGCGGTCAATGTCGCTATGTGAGCGCGACGGCAATATCATTGTGCACGAGTGACAGAGATAAATAATGGTAAGTCAATGTACGAAATTCTTTGTGTACAGCGTTACACTTTATTCTTACAGTAATCCGCCACGTGATAAGGTGTTAATACAATAGAAATTGTAACATGTAGCTTTAAATCGCTCATTCCCGAAATACCAGAATTTTAAAATACCAGATTTTCAATATATTGGAATCCCAAAATTAAACATTGAAATTAGGGTATTGTTTATTATCTTCATCCAATATTTCGAATCTGGTTTTTGGAGAACCAGGTAAAAAGAGCAATTTGGTATTTTGAAATACTGGTATTTTGGGAATGAGCGCTTTAAATACTAGGCTCTGATCACGACATCTAATAACATTTAGAAGCCTTATAGTCTGCCTTTTTCACCAAGTCTCCGATGGATATTTTAATTTCAATCATAATGCTCGGAAAAATGAGTTCTTGTTCAGACTTCGTGAGAAAGAGCAACTGTACAAAAACTTGATTCAGCAAACCTTGTTGTTAGTATTTAAATGAACACCACCTGAGCAACAGCATTAGTTAGAAGGCTTATAGCGTGTCATGTTCAACCAATCTTCAGTAATCTGTTATTAAGGAAAAATAATTATCATGTCATGTAGTACAGTCGACTACAAAGAGATGTATAAACTTTTTCATCTTATTGCATTTTAATAAGGACCAAAAGTGGATACATCTCCTAATAGTCGATTGTGCATTGTTTGGGAATAGGTTTACAATATGACTTTTATACAACTGTGATAACAGTTTCAACTGTGTTAGTAGGTTTTCTTGGATGATGTCTGAAAGGCTACGCTATTGAAAGCTGTAAGTATCTATGCAATTTACAGTTCACAACAAAACATTTTGCTTCACCTATTTTATACAAGTGTTAATTTTTCTCCCTTTATAAAGTTATTAAAAAAGTGAGTAACCTTTCCCAGATAACATTAACAGTGAGCGTCATCGGTTAGCATGACGTCACATTTTCTTCAGCGACGAGCGCGATGTTAGTTCACAGGGACATATAAAGGCGTGTTCACATTAGGCTTAAAGGTTGCAGCTCACTGGTATCTGGTGGTGGCTCAGTTAGTTACAAATAGACTGGCTTTATGGTACAGTGCATCAAACCACCAGCAGCCTACTTGCAATCAGCTCACTCGATTACGTCTCGTGTCTATTATTCGCCGTTGAAAAGCTCGAAGTGAACGTAATATGAACACGTCTCACGTCTCTATAGATCGTGTAGTGTAGTCCCCAGTTCCATGTGGATTAGTCAGGTGCTCACCGGTTCTTGCGCGGCGCGGGCGCGGGCGCGGGGGCGGAGGCGGGCGCGGGCGCGGGCGCGTCGGCGGGCGGCGGCGCGGGCCGCTTGAAGGGCCCGAGCCGCTTGGAGGGCCGCGGGGACGCCGCGCGCGCGTCGCCGCCGCCCCACGCCGCGCCGGGGTCCAGCAGCGCCGCTGCCAGCCGGCCCGACGTTTGGTCTACATCAATAAAAATACTTACCTAAAAATGGCAGTAAGGAAAAATTTACAGTGACCAGCCGACGGAGAAAAACTGTGGCGTCATACATCATACAGCCTAGTTGATTTGACCATCGTGGTATAAAAAAAAGACACGCTCACGCTCACACGGCCACACGGTACTGACCGTTGTGCGGTGGCGGCGACGGCGCGGGCTCGCGCACGCGCTCCACGAACTGCTCGAAGGTGGCGGGCTGCGTGTGGTGCGCCACGAGCGCGGTGAGGCTGCGCGCGCGCTCCTCGGGCGCGTGCTGGTACAGCGGCATGGTGGCGCGCACGGCCCGCCCGCCGGCCGCCGCCGCGCCGCGCACCAGCGCCGCCGCGCACTCCACCGACACCAGGCACTCCTCCCACAGGGGGCCGAACACTGCCACCTGCAACAAAACAACCATAGACAAAATACTTTTTTTTTTCTATCAACTTCCCCTCCCCCGATGTTATGGAAAACATGTAATTTATATTAATTTCTTAGTCATGTTCGGTTGTTTGTATAACTCGGTCTAAAAACCCATTTTATCCTCGACTTAATTATGCACCCTCGCCTCCGGCTCGGATGGATAACATAAGTAAGTCTTGGATGAAATAGTTTGTTTCATGCCCTTGTTGTACAATGTACTATTTTTACGGAAGCCTGATTTTAAGTATTAAAGTCGCGCCCCTCAACTTCTGAGCTAACAACCTGCTACATATAGTCTGTGCCAATTGAAATCGGCAAAAATGTAAATTCAACCAAACGAACCAATTTAGCATTACTAGACAATCACATGCTTTTAAAGATCAAGTGAGGTCTTAGCAATGATTTATAAACTTGATCTGATTTAAAAGACGCTTGATGAATATTTAAGGTTATGTGTTAAACAGTAATAATTTGTTTACATCTTTGGCGATTTAAATTGATACAGACTATACAAATGAACAGACTAGACAAGAGCAAATATGATTATGTTTTGTTATGAAATATTCATGAATAGTGTCTGACCGAGGGCTTCCTGGAGACGGTGCAGCGCAGCAGCCCGCCGGGCAGCGGGTAGAGCGCGATGAGCACGTCGCAGAACTGCGTCGGCAGCGTGTCCCGCTTGTACGCGCGCCAGTGCTCGCTCCACACCACGTGCACCTCGTCGTTGCCTAAGTGCCGTGTCTGGAACACATACAATGTTTACTTGTAGGACAAATGTTTCTAGTCAAGTGTAATCTATGGCAGAAAACTCCAACACGTTTTTGGTTTGAGCAGTGACATATGATATACCGGATGATGGCGTTAAGTAAAACGATAAAGCGCCATCTGCCATCACGAAGCAGAAGTTTTCTATTGCCGTTTGATCGTCAAAACGAATCAAACAAACAAAATAAACGCTTTTCCGGTTAGGACGCATTAGGTCCCGTTCGCAAAACGTCCCGTCATCAAAATTTCGTCCCACTAGCAAAAAGCCCCTTTCTCAAAATGTCCCATTCGCAAAACGTCCCTTTCTCAAATAGTCCCATCCCTTTCGCAAAATGTCCCTTTGCAATATGTCCCTTTCTCAAAACGTCCCATCCCTTTCGCAAAATGTCCCATTCACAAAACTTCCCTTTCTCAAAAAGCCCTATCCTTTCGCAAAATGTCCCTTCGCAAAACGTCACGTCTGCAAAAATTCCCATACAGGTACAGAGAAACTACTCCTACGCGTTTATAATGAGTCAGCTGTGTTGTAGGTACCTTGTTGAGCAGCGCGTCGGGCGAGTCGGCGGGCATGCGCGTGGCGACGTGGAACAGCGCCTCGAGCGTGAGCGTGCACACGTACGGCGCCGTCGCGCCGCCGCCGCCCACGCGCAGGCCCCCCGCGAACCCCACGTGGCTCTCCAGTTCCACCTGCACAAATAATAGTCGACTTTCTAGTTTTCTACTGTTTTGATGTCGTTAAACCATCAATAGTGTTACGAATGAGTAGTTATAGTCATAACCAGTTCTATAATGCGCATGGTCATGGTAATAACAGTGATTTAATGACTATTATAGAATTGTTATTATCATGGTTAACTTAGTTCTGTAAAAGAATTTGTACTTCTAATAAAAACAATTCCTTTCTAATTGTAATTTGCGCGCTACTTGCGAGCCAATTATTCATGCAAGAAAAACATTAACTGTAAAATTATATTTCATTCCACAGAACTACGAATTTTCTACTATACTTCGATTTACATCGAAACGAGCTTCGAGAGCATCGTAATAGGTACGAATTACTTTACAGGAATAATAATTATCAATCAACTTTAAACTTTTCAACGCCATTAATGGACATACGGCGGCGTTTAACCACTGGTTTAACACCAGCGACGGGTATTTCCATCATGGTTGCCAAAATAGACTCGAGTCTATATGACGCAAGGTTCACATTCTCTCTGGTTTTAGGTCCGTCATAGGCGTGCGAGTTATTTTTTTTTGTATTTAACATAACGTTGAAAAGGTCAGTATTATGCTGAAGAAGAATTCAAATCAGAGGCCACAAAATACTTAATTTAAAAAGTTGTCAGGTTACCTCCCAAGCGAGCGCAGCGAGGAAGGCCTCGTAGGCGGGGCTGCCGCACCGGTTGGACAGGATCTCCTGGCGCGTCTCCTGCCCCTTGCCGACGTAGATCACCGCCACCTTGTGCGTCTCGCGACACCTGACACAACACAAGACCTTTAATATGTACGGAAATTACAAAGAACATCCAATTTTCCACCTTATTGCATTGTTATAAGGTTCAAAAGTGGATCTGATCATTAAGGGATGTTTTTCAGTAAACCCTAGAGAGACCTTAGTATGTTTGTAATCTATGTAAACTCTTTATTGCACATAAAAAATTTTTTTACATCCATACAGTGGATTTACTTAGGGGAACTTATTCCATATGGGATCTCTTCCAGCTAACCTTAAGAGTAGTATTTTTCAGTGAGGACAATGCAAGAGACAATTGCAAGACTTGGTTTGGATTTAGGTTGATTTTTGAAGATCGTTTCCAAATATTTATATATTTTTTTTAGCTTACTAAACCTAAACCAAAAGTAAAATACTTTGAGCCCAACCGAGGGCACTTAAAGTAATAAAAAAAACTGTTAATGACTAAAAAAACTAAATACTAGGAATATACATTTAATGCGTCGGTGGGATAGGGTGGGACTTGACTTGATTTTTTAGCGGCGTTTCTTCTCAGCGGTCTTTTGCGTAGCGCTGGCATAGCGTTTTTTTGTTACCTCTGCGCGTCGAGGTTGCGCAGCTCGCGCAGCAGGCGCTCGGAGCGGCGCAGCAGCTGCGCGTGCGCGCGGCGCGCCGGCGCCAGCGTGCCCAGCTGCGCGAGCAGCAGGCGGCACTGCGCGAACGGGCCCGCCGCGCCGCCCGCCTCGCTCTCGCCCATCTCCACCTCCTCCTCGCTACATTACATACACAATATAACTATTCATGATCTATACTGCAATCTTCTTTACATAGTATATTATGTATTTAGTATGATATATATCTAATAGAGTTAAGTTTGGGACTAGGTCAATTGGTGTAACACTGTCCCCTGATATTTATTTATTTTGTCCGCGCCCGGCGCTGTCCGGGTGTAATTTTTTTTTTCATACAAACGTCATTCGTCCTTTTCTCAGAACAGACAGGCACAAAATCAGTCGAAACTCTGAAAGGGACTCGGAAACAGTGGAAGCACCCCTAGAAACTTTTGTTCAGGACTTTGAAATCTATAACATATCAAAATCTCAGGATATTTAAGTGAAACCACATTTTCCATACTTTAGGTCCGGGGTCCTTTGCGCCACCCCCTTTTTCACTCATTTAAAAAAAATGAAAAAACCTATTTTTTTATCTTCCCTAAAAATTTAATTAAAATTAAGTATAAATATTCTCAAACCTAATTTCTGTTTTTTTTTTATTTAAAAAATAAAATAAAAAATATTCAAACTCCGTGGGATAGCACAAGTTAAAAGTTACTTTTGTCTTACCCCTTTACTACTTTGTAACTGGGTCTTTTTTAAATCCCTCAACTTGATGCACAAAATTAATATCAACTTTAAACGAAGTTTCGCCGGCCGTTTTGTAACTTTACTCGCCTGTCGCGGGTGGACAAGTAGTGTCGCTCGGCGTTGCGGTGCGCGACGAGCGTAGCGAGCAGCTCGTCCTCGGCGCCGGGCGGCAGCGGCGATGCGCCCGCCTCGTCCAGTCGCCGCGACTCCACCACTTCGGGCGACGTGTGACCGATGTATGCCAATACCTATACAAAAAACAGATTGGTTGAATCCGATGCAGTAAAAAATATTGGCATGTTAGATTTAGGGACTGTTTCACAATCGACAAGTAAGTTTATCTGCCATTTAAAGTTATCTCTCTCCTTGTCTATTTTCAAGTGTAAGAAAGAGAAAGGGCTAAATTAATCTGTCAAATACGCTTTACTTCTCGATTGTGAAACAGGCGGTTATTGTATTTTTTTCCTGTTGCCTATTTTCCGAACCGGATTTTTCCCATGTGCACATTTTCCATGGGGAAATTGATGTAACAAATCGACTGTAATAGATTTGTGGTTATGTGGCAGCCCGATGGAAAAGTAACAAACGAAGTCGCAGGCAAAATGTTATTATAAAATAAAAAAACTACAAACAAAAATTGAGAGATATTAATTACTCGTATTAAATTAATTACATACATACGTACCTTCATGCCTTCATTCCCAGAGTGGGGTAGGCAGAGCCACAGAATTACCAACAACTCCAAAAATGCGTCGATAATTCTGTAACCACATATTACATGAATTGTTATGTACATACGTGGTCGAGTTGGTGTTTGTCGGGCGGGCAGTTCTGATAGTCCGGCAACAAGTCCGGGGGCAGGGGCGGCGGCAGGGACGACAGCGTGTTGTCGCGGGGACTGTCAACACTGCAAGCAAACACGACAATATGCAGCTGAATACACTCCTCACAGTTATAGTTTAAAGAAAGAAAAAAAAAAGAAGGACAGTTATGCACTACAGAGAAGGCACAAATAAACATAAATAACAGAAAACAATCAATGTGCTCTCTTGCTTTTTAAGCTGGAATTGAGTCTCGTTGAAAAATATAATGCTGGTTTCTAAACATACACAGTGATAGGTAGTTTTATAATATTAAAAAAAAAAGTTCCTTGGTAAACAAATACTAAGAATTTAAGAGTTTTTACGAAAAGTGAATTTTACAGAAAAGTCGTGCGTAATTTTATCGATGCCGGCTGGGGTTAAAAGCTCGTTTTGGAAATTGAGGCGACTACGTAGAATGATTATTTGTTCTTCAAAATGTACATACATTAATTAAGCTTTTAATTTTTATACATATTGAAAGTAGTATAGGGCTTGATGAGTCCCAGTAGGCCTCACTAGAGCTCCGGCTTCTCGACACCGCAGTAGTATAGTGGTGTTGCGTTTTAGCAGGCTGGGTGCTAGCGTCAGGGTAGTTACCACTCGGGCAGAGGCAGCGGCTCCGGCTCCTCGGCGCGGCAGTAGGCGGGGTCGTAGTACAGCGCCGACGCGTCCCAGCAGGCCTTGCCGGCGATGTCGCGCAGCAGCACGCGCACCTGCCGGTCCGATGTCGCCAGGCCTGACGGGATAATACATACTAAGTTGAAAAATTAATATATGTTAAAGTTTATTGCATATGGGAGCGACCACACCGAAGCTTAACGGTGCGTAAATTACGGTCCGTCAAAATTGACGCCATGTAATTTACAATGACGCATTTTTTTGTTTACGCAACGTCACCGTATTTTACGCGTCGGTGTAGCCGAACCTTAAATGGTTAGGGCGCATAACGTCCCACTCGCAAAACGTCCCTACAGCAAAATTACGTCCCATTCGCAAAACGTCTTCTCTGCAAATGGTCCCTTATGTAAAATACCCCATTCGCAAAACGTCCCATCTCTTTCGCAAAACGTCCCTATTGCATAACGCCCCTATCGCAAAACGTCCCGTCTACGAAATGACCCATTCGCAAAATGTCCCGTCGAGAAAAAGCTTGTTTAAGTAGAGGCTAGGAGTCTTCTCATGGGAAGGAACGTTTTGCGAACGGGTCATTTTGCGAAAGGGACGTTTTGCGAACGGGTCATTTTGCGAAAGGGACGTTTTCCGAACGGGACTTTATTTAAGTGAAGGGACGTTTTGCGAACGGGATCTTTTGCAGAAGGGTCATTTTGCGTAAGGAACATTTAGGAAAGGGATATTTCGCGAAAGGGACAATGGGACATTCTGCGAGTGGGACGTTATGCGCCCTAACCCCTTAAATCAAACAAAAAAGTAGAAGAAAATCACGACGGTGGGTCCTGTGCTAGGAATCCCTGTGTTGCGGGAACCGTAGTTAGACGATATTATCAACATTGAGAAAACTAATTTAAGTTTATACCAAAGAAAACAATTTTGTCGAAAAGGTAAAATAATTGTTTTTTTAAGATCCAGCAAAGCAAAATGAGTCTTTTACGCCGATCGGGGTTGTGTTCAAAAGAACGTCATGTTTTTTTTTTCGATTTTGACGCATTTGAATTAACGCAGCTTCAGTGTAGGTCGATCCTTTTACAACTTCAACTACGGATACTTCCGTTATGGTTGCCAGTGCAAAATGACCTGAGTGTCTATGAAGCAAGGTTGTCTTTCGCTCTGGTTTCAAGCTGTCGTTAGCGTGTGTGACTTTATTTCTATCCCAGTCGCACTTTTTCCAAAAGTAATTAGATCATAATGTAGGTAGGTTTAGGTTACCTTAGGCCCCGTTCCCACTATGCCGGACCGGCGAATTTGCCGGATGCCGGTAAGGCTAGTGGCTTATGACGCTGTTCACACGGCATAATGTGAACAGCTTCAAATAAATTATACTGCCACTACCCTTACCGGATCCGGCAAATTCGCCGGTCCGGCATAGTGGGAACCAGGTCTTAGTTTTACAGCCGGCTCGGAGGGCCAAATAACCCAGGAATAGGAGCTCCGCGATAGCGTAGTTCCGTCGACTATGTCAAATGAGATTTTTGTAATCGGAAAACACGACAGTGAAAATATGATTCTAGGAAAAGAAGCGACTGGATAAAATTTGCAAAAGGAAAAACAACACTGAAAATAAACTGCCGGGAAAAAACCGACTGGTAAATTGGGAGAAAGCGCGGCAAGAAAATTAACCTCAAAGAAAAAATGCGTTTGGGGAAGTCATCTAACAAACTGAAGTAAGACGACACAGTGGAGTAACTAGCATAGAGTTATCTATCGGGTCTCGGCTTGCGTCGTGTACTGACCGGGCGCGGTGGGCGGCGGCGGCGGCAGCGCCGGCAGCTCCACGAGCGAGGCGAGCGTGGCGTCGCTGAGCCGCAGCAGCTGCAGGTGCGGCGCGGCCAGCACGGCCGGGCCCAGCTCCGCGCCCAGCGGCGGCGAGCTGTCGTGCTGCTCGCCCACGCTGCACGACAGCTGGCAGTTGCTCCACAGCGGCCAGTGCCCCAGGAATAGCACCAGTTGCGTGCAAATCTACGGTCATACGGAGATGTCATCCCTTTACTTTCTAAACCTCGTATTTAGTTAGATAGGAAAGTAGTCTTTATTCTTTAGGGAACATGAGTGCTTTTAGTATCTAACTATTCGATCAGATACGAGGTTGAGAAAGTAAAAGGACGATATTAATATTGAGGCTGAGATGAGTTTTAAGACACGTCCAATTAATCATCATATCATAGAAATCTGAGACTGACATTTTTGCGTTATCAAGAGACGGGTGTTTCAGTTGATATCAATTTAATTGTACGGCCCATAGTAAGATAGATAGATAAAACGTTTATTTGCGTACTTTAAATCGCACATTCAAGCTTTAAAAACCCGATTGCATTTTTTGATAATATCGTCAATATATGTTAAAAAAATGAACCCCCTCATTAAGTATATTACTTTGATTAAAATATAGCCTATGTCACTTCCACAACCAAGACGAATCTAATAATACCTCGTATGTTTAAAATCCAATAAGGCGTTTAGGTTGCAGAGCGTGCCAAGGAAATAGAAATATAGATACATAGACGTACGTAAAACAATAGAAAAACATTACCCCTCCTTCTGACACAGTGGGGTAAAAATACACCATAAGGTACATGTCCTACTGCTGGCGAGAAAGCGATTAACTATCGACTATTTTCTAGCTCAAGAAACGAACAAAAGATCGCTGGGTCTGTTCGCTTCCCGCTCATCGTCGGCGGTGGGACAAGTGCCTTAAGGAGCCAACATCGTATCCCTAAGACCGCCTTTCCCTCCCACTCAGGCATCGCTCACCGTTTGCGCCCACAGCTTGACGTCGATGGTGGAGGGCGCGGCCTTGGGCCCCAGGTTGTCGAGCTGCACGTTCGGGTCGAAGTCCTCGTCCACCGGCAGCGACAGGCCCTCGATCTCGGCGCCGCTCGTGCCGCGCATCACGGCGTATAGGACCTTCAAACAAAACGAGGATTGTTATGACCCTACTTTTTACAGAGCCTTCGTCTAAAATGACAATGAAGTGATGAACGACGTAGTGGTTAATAAGCAGGGATCGGAAATTCGGATCGATATTTACCTAAAGTTGGCAAAATCCCGGAAAAAGATAGGCGAATATGGCGTAGGCTTCTTAAAAATATTATTTTAATAATATAAGTTCCATAAATTCGTTAGGTCAATGAGTTACGGGTAAAATAAATAGCATTTGGTAAATCAATACGAGGAAAATAACTTCAAATAGTTGATATAAATAGGTACTTGATTATGAGTTTATGCGGGTGTAATTTATTTATTTAGAAATCCCGGGAATTTTATTAATGAATTATACGATTGAGTCCGCATCCATACACCTGAACAACAACGCCGCCGCGCAAGTTTAGGTAAATATCGATCCGAATTTCCGATCCCTGTTAATAAGACACTTGTATTGAGAATTATAGAATTTGACGAAATTAAATTTGGGGTTTGTACTTGTCCCTCACTTGCTCTCATATGCTCTTATGTGAGTCTAAAAGACTGATCTCGAACCGGAGAAAGCTTTTTAAAACCATTTGAATGAATTGGATTTTCTTAAAAAAAAAAACAGCTTTGTCTATTCTTCAAATAAAAATATCTGACACTTACTTTTACTAACAAAGAAGACATTTTTTTATTTCTAAACATAGGTCAAACTAAAACATTGGCGGATAAAATATAGTGGAACAATATGTTTTGACATTTGGCGTACAAAAGAATTACAGTTTCATACATATACTGACGGTTGAAAAATCAGACTAAAATTCAGAATAAGCAGTTTTGATTCTGTCCTCATCCGAAGTTGATAATCAATGATAAGGTTTCATGCGGGCATTTTGCACCGTTGCGAAAACTTGCACCGCGGGGTCACCACACATTTAGCGATAACAGAAGGCTGTTTAGAAACGCTAAAACGTATTGTTATGTAAGAAAGTTCCAGCGGCAGAGTAGGCCGCCCGTCTCTCCGTTTATTAGCACCGTATTACGCGCGCAATTTTGTCATCAATTAACAATGTGCATTTATAAACGAAGATCGGCCGGGATAGGCACACTCGATCAACAGCTGTGGTAGCAGTAGTTTACTTTTCTAGTGAAAGAAATACAAATCGTCAAAATCAAAATGCAAAAATTCGTAAGTAATTTGATCTCCTCATTATATTAACGTTTTATCTTTCAAAGTGGCCTGTTACTATCAAAAAATGTTGCGAAGGTCAATATAAAATTAAAATCTTAAAAAAACTCGATAAAAGGAATAGCTGGAAGTTACAATTTACCAAGCGCTCCTTTTAAAGGCGGAACAATTAACACTTGATGACTCATTTCAACAAACCAATGACGCCTCAAAACTATCCTCGTCATAAGATTCCATTAGAATACATTTTCTATAAGAGCGACCTATTACATCTTTGCCAGCACATTATTGAATTTTTGATAGCTCATCCGAGCACACGCCTGCTGAACCAGTATTTACTGGAATCTGGCCTAGTATGCGCAAGAGAAATGTTATAGCTAGTTTTACCAGACGTCCCGATTTCTGAGGGACGTCCTAATTTACCCTTGATCGGGACACCGAATGTCCCGATTATGAGCACATCGCCAGAATGTTCATAATGTAAGATACCTACTAATGTATATTATAACAACCGAGAAGAACGAAAACGGATTGTCAAGAGGGCTATTTTCGTGCGATTTTGAGTACTGTCCCGATTTTTTTCTAGCACAGTCCCGATTTATGATAGACTAGACCTGGCAACACTAGTTTTGGCTATATATTTGTTACAATCGGTTGTGTTTCCCAGGTGTTGTGCGCGCTCGCCCTCGCCGCCGTGGCCCTGGCCGCTCCGCAGCAGCAGGAGCAGCCGGCGCAGATCCTCAAGCAGGACCTGGACGTCAGCCCCGACGGATACCACTTCGAGTAAGTTTTACAGGCTCAGTTTTAATAAGAGTTTGTTTTTTTAGTAGCTAATCAATATAAATACATTTTATCCAGTAAGCGACGAATGTTTGTTTTCGAGTCTTGGATGGTTTAAAGTTATCAGAATATATTCATCAATGCATTGATGTTAATAACAAGCTTTTAACTCACTTCTCAGCCAAATCTCGCAAATCAATTTTGAACCAGAGGGCTTATTGTCTAACGCACTCGCAATCGCGACCGGCTTCAAATTGGAGCAATTGTTTTCATTTTGTATGCAGACAAGCCTTCGATTTTCAAAATGAACACGATCGTGATTGCGAGTGCGTTAGACAATAAGCCCTTAGTTCCCGTTAATGAAATGGGGTGAAATTGGAGATATGTAAACTCGATGACAATGCAATATTACTGTATTTAAATGCTCATCCAACTAGAATCTGCGGTAACCGGATCTCCGCTTTACAACATACACCCACAGACTTGTTAGCTTGGTCTCCACATATCAAAATTCAGCCCACATAACTAATACGTATTTGTTTATGTATAGGTTTGAAACTAGCGACGGCACGTCCCGCCAAGAGCAAGGCACCCTGAAGCAGTTCGGCGAGGACCACCAAGCCATCCAGGTGTCTGGCAACTACCGCTACACCGCGCCCGACGGGCAGGTCTACTCCGTCACGTACACCGCCGATGAGAACGGGTTCCAGCCGCAAGAGCATGTGGAACATCCCGGACAGGGTCAACAGGGTCAACAAGGTCAACAGTACTCGCAGGGCCAACAGTACTCTCAGGGTCAACAGCAGTACCAATACCAACAGTAATTAGGCAAAGATTAAACGAAGCGTGTTAAAGGTGCATTTACACTAGCCATTTTTCTCAGCAATTTTAACGGCCGATTTTTGAATGATATAGGTTCAAGATTAATTTTTTGTTAATCCTTTATTATGACAAAGAGAAGGAAAGTGATAACTTTAACCATTAGACATTTTTCTATAAGGGTTGAATAATCGGCCTTTTGTCGGCAATCTATGGGCATCTCATTCTGTCACATGAAACTGGAGTAAGACGGTTAAAAATTGTTGCGAAACTAGTTCGTGTAATTGCACTTTTAGGATGAAAAAGATCTAAAGGGCAAGCGCAGATAGACGGATTAAATCGATAACCAACGCATTCACTGTCCGCATATAACCTTCTTTATGACTTTCACCGAGCATGATTTCTTTAAAATCAATAGATGAGACACCCGAGCAAAGAAACTGCTGGGAATGCGTTAAAGGTCACCCTAAATTGCTATTAGAGGTGCATTCCAGCTTTGAAGGAGTGAAATATCTATATCTTGCAGTATTGAATCTTCCTCGTGAATCATTCGATCTATTGGTGAAAATCGAATAGCGCGAACATACTTACTTATATTATGAAGATTACTAGAACACGGCTGAAATTGGTGTCACCAAATAAGATTACACTGAAAGCCGTATGCTGAAGTAACTAAATTGTCATAGACCCTATCGAAGTTACTTTGTCCACCTGCGTTGACCCTAAATCGCTTTTTACTACAAACGTAATAATGCTCAAATTACCTAGCAACTCGATGTAAAATATCGATCGAGTCGTGTAGGTTTTACTACACGACGTTGTTGTCTTATTTTGCTGTAAGATTTTCTAATATTTTTTGCTTGTAATTGTTTTTTAATGTTTTGTACAGTCTTTTGCAAGAAATATATTTTTGTACTGTTTATTTATTATTATTATTTTCGATTACACCTGCCATATTCATAAAGACATATTTTGCGAAATCTTTATTAAAAAACATTCGAATTTTGACACTTTATAACAAAATAACACACTTTGACGTTTAAATGACTTACTTGTAATGTCACTACAACAAAATATTTCAGAAACAATGTGTATATTTCGATCCGATGTGAAATGTTGGAAATATTCCCCAAAACATTTCTAAATATATTTTAGGGAAAGTTATAAAAAAATCAGGTTAAATGTGTATATCAATCTAATATACCTATTTAAACAGCCTGGTGTCCGACTGCTAGGCAAAGGCCATAAATTAAATGTATTTAAATTCCTCAATATTATAGATGAATTACCGATAGCGTGGAATTGCATATGTAGTGGTTGTACCGTTAGCATGAAAAGGAAAACCATTTAAGTTTTTTTCTTAATTTAATGAGATTACCCTAAACAAGTTGAATAAGTATGCCCTGTTTTAGCTTTTAGTCGCTATCATTTATAAGAATTTGACACTGACATTATTTTTGTACTTACTTATTTAATATATAACAAAACTCTTTTTATGCTGATGGTTAAGAAGTAGAGTAAATTTTAATATAGAATGCCTGTAAAGACATGTTACCACTACATATGCAATTCCACGCTCTCGGTAATTCATCTATAACTATGGATATTCACAATCATGGAATGGCAGGGGCGGATGAATCTAAAAAAAAACCTGTTGAATCGAACAGCACCGACCTTGAATATGATGAGCAGCAGCGACTGGTCCCCGGCGCGCTCCTGCAGCAGGTAGGCGGGCCCGCAGCGCACGGCCAGCTCGGCCAGGCACAGCAGCAGCGAGCCCGCCAGCGGCTTCACCGCGTCGCGCGCGCTGCTGCCCGCCAGCTGGGCCAGGCACGCGCAGATCCACTTTATTATTTTAGCTGGAACAACACCATTCCTTTGAAATAACTTACGATTGCTTAGCAGAAAGAGTTTGTAAAAAAAAAGCGCCTTGATTGTTGTGAAATTGGTACCATGATCCAATTTTTACACTTATTAAACACGGATCTAAAAAAAAATACGGACGTAATTTTCCACTAAAAAGGTGTGAACCATGCAAGGTCGGCACTTTCGTTAGTTATACAGGACTCACCGCACGCACACAGATACACTAGGTAAGACAACGCGCCGAGTCACAGCACGAATGACAGTTTACGTGTGTGCGTGTGCACGCACACAGACAGCCATTTTGTATACTTCACTCATGATTAGACGAGGTTACGTCCGCATTTTTAGTAGGCCTGTATTATTAATATAATTTTTACCCGACTGCGTCAGAAGGAGGGTTATTGTTAGGTGGTCACTTGAGATTTTTGTGTTTTTTTTATGTATAAACCTTGTCCTGACAATAACGAACAGAACAAAAAATTATCTAACTTCAAAAGATCATAGACATTGAACTTTTGAAAATGTACCATGCAAAAAATATACTTCGCGCTCGTATAAAGTTAGCATCGTGCTGAGATGGGCGCGGTGGGAGCGTGACATAGAATAAATAATTATTCAGGATAGAAATATTGTAAATAGCTCTTCGGGTTGACAGTTTTCTTTCTTTATCAGAAATCTATCGTCTTATTAAGACTTTTACACAGAGTACCCTTGCCGTTTGTAATTGCGGCTTATTCATTTAACGCTTGTAGCGGTCGCCAAGTTTTTTTTTATCAGAGAGTACTCACCAGCAAGTCCCGGGTATAGCTCTACAATGCGATCCGTGTAGTCCGCCAGTACTAGTATACAATCGCTCACTACCTTCGCTATGGTCTTGTTTTTCATCTGAAACAAAAGTTGAGATCAATATCTATCTAATATCTTACATTGATGTAAGAGAACAAATTGAACCATTGTGTTAAACCATTTTGTTCACTAAGGTCCGACAATTACGTGGAGTATAATAAAAACCTCTACTGTAAAACCGTAAAAAACTGATACCAAATTAAAACTACCTGATCAAAGACCGAACTAAATGGCAACATACAGGGTGTCCCAAAAGTACCACGCCACAGTGACACCGGAGGTAGGTCAGCTCAAGAGGAACCTAACCAGCCTAACATGACCTCAGTAAAATATGACTTTATTTTTTTCAAATTGCTAGACCAATTGCAAATTAAAATTAAATTGGACTAGCAATTTGAAAAAAATAGTCATATTTTACTGAGGTCATGTTAGGCTGGTTAGGTTCCTCTTGAGCTGACCTACCTCCGGTGTCACTGTGGCGTGGTACTTTTGGGACACCCTGTATACCTTTCCAAAATAGCAAGGAGTGAAAGCCATTAAAGAAAAAAAAAATGGCACCATGATTAAATTTTTACGCAAAAACTATTCTTTTATGTGGTGCTTATCCAATATGCTACGGATCATTAAAAAGTCTAGCCCTCACGCCACTCACGCGGTTCTGCCTATACTACATTTGTTTAGGTATTTAACTAAGGGCTGATTTTTCAATACCCAGATAAAACTATCCGTCAGTTAAATGTATTACTATCCATTTCTGAAGTCATATGAAAGAAAAGGACAGAGCTAAAGTTTACCTTCCGGATAGCTTTATCTGGGGATTGAAAAATCAGCCCTAAATGTAAACGAAAAAAACAAGTGACATAGTTGATCAGCCAATAGTAGCAGACCACTGATACGTCAAAGCTCGACCAAATTTTGATTGGCTGTTTAACAGAGCCACGTGGTTTGGTTTGTTTACATTTATTTAAGTACCTAAACAGATGGAGTATAGTAGGTACCATGAGCATCTGCAGCAGGCAGGTGACGTGCGCGGGCAGGCGCGGGCAGGCGCGGCGCGCGGCCAGCAGGCGGCACGCGTGCGCGGTTAGTGCGCAGGCGCCGCAGCAGCGCGCCGCCGCCGAGCCCTCGCGCCGGCACACGCGCACCACTATGTTCAGCACGTGCTCCTGAGTAAACGAAACAAAAAACATTCTGTCATTGTTTTTGTTATCACTAATATCCAAGGGGCGAAATTTTCATAGCAAAAATCAAACGTCAAGAGGGATTGGCCAATGTGTTTTATCGCTTTTGTGTGTTTTATTGTATTTTTGCTATGAAACAGGGGCTCTACTTTGAAATCCGTAATTCGAACTTCGGATCGCCCCGTCACTTTCTTGCGAATTAGTTACGCGTCGAGAGCGAAAGGGATAGCAATAGGCGAAGTTCGAATTACGGATTTCAAAGTAGAGCACCAGTTCGCCCCTTGCTAATATCCATCCAGAAATATATAAGCTAAAAACTCATTTTGAGCCAAGATTTTCCTCCAAGTAGTTGACACGTGGCTTCTCAGTGAGACCTTTGTACCTTGAGGTCGGGGCAGGAGACGGTGTTGTACTGGTGCGGGTAGGGCTGCAGCATGGGCGCGCTCATCAGCGCGTCGGGCAGCGCCAGCAGCGAGCCCAGGAACGTCACCGCCGCCGTGCGGGGACACTGGAACAGACAAAATAGTCAGCTGCGTGTATTGGCAGAGCAGCTGGTGGAGAGATACAGGGCCTGTTCCACAATCGACAAGTAAATTTATGTGCGAGTTAAAGTTAGCTTTCTCCTTGTCTATGTTCAAGTGTAAGAAAAGGAAGGGGCTAAATTTATGGTCAGATATGCTTTACTTGACGATTGTGAAACAGGCCCTAAGGCATTGTCCTCCAGCTTTGACTGCTGCGGCGTTGAGTCGTAAGTTGCATCATTATGGTTCGACGATTTCATGGGTGACTGTTCCACAAGGTGACAAACAAGTTTGTAAGCGAAATACAGTTTGCGTGCGAATCTCTTTTTCACTACAATACTCTCCGCCATCATCTCTCACACCGCAGTGTGACATTATTGTTGTTGTTGCTATATTACAAAACAATTTGACAGCGCGTATACAACTCACCGTAGGCCCCATGTCGGAGGAGTTGAGCACGACCGTGGAAGCGTGCACGAAGTCCAAGAGGAGCAGGGAGTATCCATCGAGGGCGAGGGACAGGTAGCGCGGCGCCGCGTACTCGACCAGCACGTCCACCACCGACCGGTCCTCGCCCGTCAGACCTGGCAAGAATCGCGGAGCTTAAGGGTGCGGCTCCACTGAGGCGGAGATGAGCGGAGTGGAGCGGAGCTGTGCCAATATTAACCAATATAATCTAAACTAACGTGCACATGACGCGCTCGACGTGACCGTATGCGCCTTCTATTGGTTAATATTGGCACAGCTCCGCCTCAGTGGAGCCGCACCCTTAACCTTTTGTTGGGGTAGACGTGTTCGTAGTGTAGAACGCCGTCCGGCAAGAGTGATGATTTACGAAACGCTGCTGGCAGATGTTGGATGCGACAGGCCGAGGACAGGGTAAAATGGCGCATTTTAGGGGAGATCTACGTCCAGCAGTGGACTGATATAGGCCGATGATGATGATGTTAATGATGATTAAGATGTTTCATGGCAAAAAAAAGAATTCTCTCTTCGAAAATATTGAGCTACTACACACAAGCAAGACACATTGAACTGTTTTTAGAAAAAAAAAAATGAAAACCGTGGACCGAACGGTCGAAAAATTAAATTAAAAAAAAAAAACAATTACTTTTAAACAAATGAAAAACGCGCAACATTCGTAGGGGTGATTCGGATACTACTTTAGAAACTCTACATACACTTGACACCCTGTATACATTGATTCCATTCTGTATACATGAGTCAATAACTTCAACAAACAGCCCTTATTTTTGCGCGGTGGTAGCGCCGTTGCGCGTGCGATAGGTACGTAACACGATGAGCTGTGTTGTCTCTTCCTAATCATTGAAGCCTCTGTTTCATGAAGCGACGCAGCTGTGGCGTGAACACTGCATACAATCTCCGAAGTCAGAGAGCGGCTTTAGATCTTACCGTGGTGCAGTGCGCGCTGGTAGAGGTGTAGGTGCGCCAGATGCAGCCTGTTATTGCACGAGGACGGCGCGCCGGGGCCCTGCGCCTGCGCTTGCGTGCTCTCGCACAGAAGTCGAAGAGCAAGCAGCTTGCCGGCTCTGCAACATGCCATATTCTATATACTATTTTTAAGGGAAAGAGGGTGAATGAGCTCGCAGACCGCATTATGGTAAGTGGACTTTGAAGCTCCATCGAACAACCACGGCCACCACTGCCAACCCTGAGCACTATGGTTGGTGCTGGGTACTTATGTTGCGCTTACTCGCTAGGCAACCCATAACGAGAACGAATCGAGGAATATTGAAAATAATCAAGATAAATTATTTCGCACGATCCACCAAATAAGGCAAGACTTAAGACCTGGCGCATTTAAGTTTTAAATTATAAAAACTTTATACAGAGTTTGAAGTTTAACAGTAGCACAGGCGACGCCACGGCTTACTAATTAATACAATATATTGTTTCATCGGTTCGTAAAAAGTACTTTATTTGACTTGTCAGTCAAGTAAAGCCCGGGTACCGATCACTAAGAATTTCGTGCATCGACTCACCATTACTTGCGCTTAATGATATTACCGTTGCGCTCGCTCAGCGACGTTGACCACCGTCTTCATGGATTGTAAACCTTTTCCTTTTTGTACGGCGCCCTACAGTAAAGGTCAATGTACGAAATTCTTCGCGATTTCTAAACTTTCGATGTCGCGGGATTCACTAATCTATTAATATCAACACTTCAGCGCTCTTACCTGTGGGACGGCGGCAGCGCCTCGGCCTCGAGGCACCAGCCCGCCACCAGGTTGAAGGGCACGTGGATCTCAGTGTTGCCATTGAGGGTCTGGTTCTGGCTTATCTGCAACAACGACACAATGTCAAATTCGAAACTTCGAGTGCTGTATCATTTTCACTCATTAATCGAAACTAAACCGGCAGAAAGAGATGGCCTTGATAGTGCATTTTCATTGGTCGATAGCCTGCATGCGATAGCTTCCCTTTTAACAACGTGCATACCAATGTGTCAATGTATTGCTTTAGCAAAAAGTTACCTAAGTTTGGATTCGACAGAAACGCGTGGAGCTAACTACTACATCTGTTTACAATATACGCGTTTTAACGTGCCGTTATTCTGAATAGTTGTTAACCCCATATTTATTCTTTGTAACATTTGACTTTTTAACACAGTTATAAACTAACCCTTAGGATGGTTTAACAAGAGTGTATAGTGTAAAGCCTGGTAGTAGTGTAACAAAAAGATCAGTGACTAAATTACTTGTGAATACAACTAACACTATGTAACTAAAGGTTATTTTTAATTTAGGCTATGTTAACTTGTGTTAAATAGGGACCTTTAAGTCCCTTTGGTGGGCGGTATATCTATATAATCTTCGATATAATGAAAATGAATCGCTAAATGTATTGCTAAGCGCAAAACTCGAGAACGGCTGAACCGATTTGGCTGATTTCTTTTTTTTTGTGTTCGTCATTGTCAGGACAAGGTTTTAATGAAAGAAAATAATTGAAAAATCCACCGGGAAAGTCAGAACTTTGCAGCGGGGCGAAGCCGCTGGCGGGCCGCTAGTTTAGAATAAAACTTATGTCTGTACTTGCATACGTACTCCCACCATTCAATACTTGTCAGTTTCTACTATTACACTGCAGACACAACTTATAAATTCACGTTTACAAAAGTGAAAATCTATTTGACGAATACATAAAATACGTACACTTAAATTTGCGTAAAAAATTAATAGAACAAAATTACTGGCTAAAAGTAAGTAAATAAATATCTTGCTACTAAGCAGAAACCAAAGTTTATCACAAGTTTAAAACAAACACCTGGAATACTCGTACTTCACGCGGGTAAGCTTCACCTAAGATCGTGTTCGAATTACAGTCTAATTTACTAAACATTTGTAGAAACGAAATAATATTAACAAAAGAATAACGAAAGATAAAGTACACTTTTACAACAAGAATCATTTGTTACGAAATATTATATTACTTTGTAATAAATCACGCACCTACACAATTGTTGACAGGTAATATACCCAGGCATATATACGACGTACCCACGTTTTACTTATTTCACACAAAATGATTACAAAAAATGTAATTCTGACGTTTGAGTTGAGGCATTTTTTCTATTACACTCAAAAATTATACTAGACTAACACCCGTATTCACGAACAATACTTAAGGGATCCTTGACTGAGTAAACGCACTGCGTTCAATACTGCTTTGTGATTGGTCCTTTTTGACCGACCTTTTGTTTATGAGACGATTTGAACCACCCTGTGCGTTCGTGAGTAGGTACTGTGAGACCTCATAGTGACGTTTGTGAATACGGGTATAATAGTTTTTAATAAGTAATTTTTGTTATAGAGTGAAGAAGATTTTAAAGATGTAAAACTTAAATCTGGGGCGTATTGCATAAAAAATAATAGCTTATATTATAAGCGGAACTCTCTTTCCAACATTATGTATTAAAAAGAGACTTCCACTTGTATTACAAGTTAGAAGCTTTTATGAAACGGGCCCCTGGTGGTATGAACAATTTATTTGACGGACTGGAAATGAAAATTCACGTTTCGTAAATTGCCTTGAAAAACAGATAAATCAATCAATATTTTTCTTAGAAGTCGTCACGACAATAAAAGTATTATTTCTTACTGTTTGTCTTAAATATACGCATAAGATTTTGATACAGTTATCATTAACATAATTAAGAGAGTTAATTCCAGAAGACATTGTGTATCATACTTAGATCGCACGCAAGTTAAGCCGGAGCACCTGCTACTAAACAATACCTTCTTCCTGAGCCTCTTGAGAAACCTCCTTTTTCCGCTTCCTCTTTCGCATTGGCAGTTCTTGAAGGCTTTCGAATTAGACAACAGCTCGCACACTCTCAGTAACGCTGCACACACACATTCGCATGTGCGACTCGTCTTCCCGACTGCTAGACAATTTGAGCACTACACGCTCTGGACACACGACAGTGAAAACAATAATAAACAAATAAAACTCCAGATGAACATGATTCATCTAACTATTGCCCGGATTGAAGATATCTACTGATAAATTCGTCAAGTGTGGTGTGTTTGCGATAAAAATTAACAGATGGCCGTCTATTGAATGACATGATTTACAACTGCGAGCGGGGAACGGTTTTCAAACGCGCAATATTTGACGTTCACGACATAGGTAATTGAACTTGATTGTATAAAAAACACATATGCACACTTCGCAGAACATCGCGATAGTTTTAACACTGATTTTCGTTTATACCACTTCACATATTTCATCTATCTGTTGTTTATAAACACGTTTTATTAAGTCTCAGTAATTGGAAAAACAAAATTATGTCAGTTCCCGGTCCACTTGTAAACCAAGGCTTCGCACGTCAACTTCACCTGAGCTGGTATCCATTTTGACTATTCGTTATTTGTTTCTATTTATATTTGTCTTAAATGTTGTTATACGAATAAATCCTTATTTTTCTTCGGAACAAATCAATACACTTGCGGGCAACACATTATGTCGCGTATCGGCGAACGTATGTTTCGAACTTTATCACAATCTGCACGGTCACAGCATGAAGATAAGAGGTTTCAATCGGCGTAAGAAACGAAACAGTACCATTCAAACTGCGCTGTTAAACGAGCATAGTCGAATTTTAGCTAAGTAATGTACACAAATATATGACCGTTGAAGAGTGGAAAATAGTGTGGGTGCTTATATCAACAAATGTGTGCCCAAACACTTGGGTCACTCAGGTGGCCGCAAGGTCGTCTGCTTAGCTTGTCTACACCTAAGCAGATAAACCACGTACTTAAATAACTAGTTGTCTAAATAGTAACGCATATTAGTTACTATGACTCTGGTTGTGACGCGATGTATGAAGCTAGCTGTGCCGGGTTCGATCCCCGTTCAGGGTAAATATTAAGATGATGAGCATGAATATTTGTTCCTGAGTCATAGATAAAAAAAATAACGAACTTAAACTTCTTTAGTCCTTAATTTGACAAACACTAACAAAAAATTTGTGTAAAAAATAAATAGTCAGGAGTTCAAACCCTTTTTGATTTCAAATCAGCATAAAAAATTGCAACAAAAAAAATTTAAAAAAGTTATATTATAGTATGTGTGATGGACACAGTCAAATTAAAAAAGGGTAATATTAAAAAAAAACAGCATAAAAATCTGTTAACAAAAAAATACCTAAAACCGACCATGTGACAGTCAGACTCGCACAGGGGGTCCGTGCCATCCTTATATAGGGGAACCCTTTAATTTTTATTACATAAATACATACATTAAATCACGCCTGTTTCCCAGAGGGGTAGGCAGAGACCACTTCTTTTCACCTGCTACGATTTAGAAGTGGCATCGTGATTACTAGTAAAAAAAAAATTATTAGTTGTTATAGCGGCAACAGAAACACAGACTGAAAATTTTACATTTCATTACCTATTAATTATGGTTTATGGTTCAAGAGATAAAGTCCGCTGACAGACGGACGGACGGACAAACTGTAACGTTTCGCACACGTTTCATTTGGCTAGCTGGCTGGCTGGCTAGGATGAGTTAGTAAGCCGAAGATCTATTGGCAATAATCCGTTTGGCCTAATGATCAGTACGAATTCATAACGTTTACTCAAACAACCTTTTCTTTTGAAACTCATATTATTTGTAATACACCAACCAATCGTGACATCGGTTCTGTTTGATGTTGGTCGCAATACAACCAAACAATCCTCCCGTTTCGCTCGTCGTCTTAGAATAGAACAGAAATATTGGTTTGATTAAATATAGAATAACTGAGACAATTACTAAACAAACAATCGAATAAAAAACTATGTGTGTATTGTATTTTTGTCAATTGACTACAGAAAACGATTAAGATGCAAAATAAATTTATACTGAACTGTTCTGGCCAGAGTAACCAGTTTTTTTGAACGGGACAGTAGCAGTATGAGAAGTGGCACCGTGATTACTAGTAAAATTTCCTCCCTAGTGTCGATTTGTGAGAGCGTTTATAGAGAAGCCTCGTACTTTTTGCTTGATGTACAGCTGCGAGCGTCCCTCGGTAAAAGCTGTCGATCACATTTTGTTTCAGTTCAGTGTGAGAGCCTACCGCCGCGTCTGTCGCCGCGAGCATCGCCCTGCTTTACACGCCGGCCTCTATAAACGGAAAGTTCGCTAGTCGCGTCGATTGACGCGTCGCCCGCCTCGCGTATCGCGTCGCCAGTCCCTGAACGAGTCTCATTGTACTAACTGACCTTGAGCAGCGTGGCGTTGAGGTGTATGAGATAGTTGTAGAGGTGCGCGTGCGCGTGCGGGTCGCGCAGCAGGTTGGGGTCGCCGAGCGCGGCCAGCATGCGGCGCCACAGCACGGCGGCCACGTCGGGCAGCCAGCCGCGCGCGCCGCCGCCCATCACCACGCCCACGCCCGCGGCGCCCGCGCCCGACCCGTACTCGCTAGTGTCATGCTCTGACCATTCTGGAAAACCATGTGAGTAAAATACCATATAGACGCAAAGCTCGATACGAAGCGAACGCGATGCGACGCGAAAAAAGGAAACGGCTGTGCGTCTCCATCCGGTCGACCGCTCAGAGTCGCACCGCTATGTATCACCTAATAATCGTGCCGTTCTAAAAGACCTAATGTGACAGCTCAGAAGTGAATACTAGTTTGAGGCATGTTTGAGGTTATAATTTGTACTGCGTTGACAGCTGTCAAATCAGACCTCTTAAAACGGCGCGACTATAGTTCCATTACTCCTAACAATCCTGCCCAGTCAAAAAAGCACACTAGAATCCATCTTGGTAATCATCAGACCTGATTTTAGTATCCATAATTCTATACTCCAAAAACACACTACTCTTTTTTAATTTTCTTCTGAAAAAAAAAGACGGGAGGAAATAAATTTGTATTAAAGCTCATTCTGTCTTTCACAGACTGATCTCTTATTAGACTTCTCAAAGTATAGTCGATCAAGTAAGTCAAGTCACGAAAAAGTCAAGAAAAAGTAGTACAGCACTTTCTTAGTCGACTATACTAAGCAATAAATAAACAATCTACCCTCAAGTCCGGAACTTAGTCAAACACTTACCAACATTGCCGCCATCTGAGGCCAGGTCAATCTGCAGGGGGGAGTCCTTGATCGAACTGCTTTCCACGCCGCTAGAGGGCGCCGGCGATGGGGACCGAGATTCTTCAAACAAAATACCTTGTTTAGGGCTCTGTACACATATAGCGAGAAAAAACTAAAATCATAGTTTTTAAAGAGTGATTTTCATATGAGTTATAATTTTTTCCACGTCATTATTTTTCTTTGTGAAATTTCTCACAATTTCTGTACAAAGAGCTAAGTTATGGCAATCAGAGATATATCGAGTATGGTTTTGTGAAAAAGTCCATGACCCCACATAAAAAAACTTTCAAGACCCTTGCTTTAACCTCGTTAGGCCACGCGTACTTTTTTTACAAAATACGGCCATTGAAATATAGATCCATTGCAAAGGTTATAAAGTGTAATTTCTTTGTATTTATGACTGACGAAAAAAATTATATTGCATTAACAATAGGTATTGCATTATCATATTCCATTGGCAATTCTGTTGTATAGTTATGCCTTAGGGGTTAAATAATACGCTAATAATAATAATCGCGGCATACATACCACTAGCGGAATCCCTCTCCTCCTGCGGCGAGTGCCGCAAGGAGTCGAGCGAGTACCACCGCCGCGGCTTGTTGTTGCTGGCATGTTCTTTGGTTTCTTCTGCTAAAACATACAACTGAATTGTGAGCCATTATTATCTATATATATAAAAGGCTAAACTGACTGACTGACATATCAACGCACAGCCGAAACTACTGCACCTAGAAACTTGAAATTTGGTACATGGGTTCCTTTCATGATGTAAGTGAGCACTAAGAAAGGATTTTCCGAAAATCGACCCCCAACGGGAAGAAATGGGGGGGAGTAGCGGGAAACTAATTCTACGCGTACGAAGTCGCGGGCATCCTCTAGTACATCATGTAACTTTAACTTCCGCTGTAGGTACTTTAATAATTTCGTTTATTTAAATATTAGAATATCTTTGCATGACGATTGTTGCAAGTAGCAAGTCGCCCTCGCTTTGGTTTATGTGAATTTTCTGAAGACCCGGTCATAAACCAGAATTTATTATACATCCTTCCGTGAAAAATTATCTACTGGATGGTAAAACCCCATCAAAATTTGCGTGGTTTAAGAGAAGTTATAGAGAGTTAACAAAACAGAAATAGCTTTTGTTTCTTTTAACTAATATTGCTTGTAAATGGCCATCAATTACAGAGTCTGAAGAAGTGGTTTTTGATCACGTCTTTGATGTCACCCTGTATGTATAGTCAACACATTCGTGCATAGCATTGTATGTGTATGTATAGCAGGAGGTACCTGCGTGCGGGAGCGCGCGCGCCTTGGCGAGGTGCGGGTCGGAGCGCGCGCGCCGCAGCCGCCGCGCGCCCGCCTCCTTGCGCGCCAGCGGCTCGTGCGCGCACTTCGGCGATTTACCTGCGGCACACAATTACATCGGTTGGTTTAGTCATGGTATGCAAAGGTTCGTCACTTTTGGACCTTAAGGTCTATTAATAGCGTTGAAATAGAGCCTAATAGTGACGAACCTTTTCTTACCGTGACTATACAAGCATCAATAGATGCAAAGATAAACGAAACTAAAAGGATAAGTTCAAAAAAATAAATACATAACGTTTACATTTGGTTAGTCTGGATCCGTCTTGTTAAAAGTATTCGCTTGGTATCCAACTATACGCAGAAATAATATTTTTATTTAAAAATACAGCAACTTTATATCACTTTCTTTATATATTCTTTTTCTCAAATAGAACAGGTTTATTAAACCAAAAATTAAACCAGTAACTTTTTCTTGATGCCCTATTTAAAAAATCATAACTAATGGAAAACAAGATTTAAAAAAAAACATTTTTTTCCGTGTCTACCTAATGCTATTTTTTTAATGTCATCATTCTTTTTACCCTCATTACTTCGATGAAAATATTATAACTTTATAACCTATGTTACTCCCAAAACCAAAACGAATCTAACAACACCTCACTCTTCAAAATCGGTCAAGCACTATAGGCTACAGATACATAAATACGCGCGAAACACATTACTCTCTTTCTGGGTCAGTCGGATAACAAGAAAAAATATATCAAGAAATGATAGCGCTATAGCAGTTACCATGCGCCCTACAGTCTGGTAAGGCGGGCGGCGGCGCGGCGCGCGGCAGCGGCGCGGGCGCGGGCGCGGCGCGGCGTGCGTCCCGGCCGCGGCGCGTGTCCGCGCTGCTGGCCTCCGACAGGTCCAGCGAGTACACGTGCCGGGCCAGCACGCGCGTCAGGGTCTCCATTGTTTTCTGATCAACAAACAAAAATATGTTCAAAAATAGTACATTACTGCAGAGGCCGGAAAAATGGCTGTTGCGGGACGAGTAAAGTTAGCGTGGCCGAGGCTCAGTGGAGTGAGGCCGCGCTATATACGAGTCCAGCACCCTCCCTTCCTGGCTGAGGCTTGTATAGTGCTTTTCTCTAACAATGCGAGGAAATTTAACATAATTGTTAACATTAAACACAGTCCCAACATTTCCTTGAAAAAATAAAATAACGGAAACGTACAATTAAGTTGAAATAAAGCCTAAAATAAAATTACAAATTTAAACGTAATAAATTCAATTTAAATTAAAATACTTATAGTTTACTACAACATTTATTACGCGTTTATGTTATTTCGGCAATTTATTTTGTTTATGAACGCAATTTAAAAAAAAAAGTAAAACTATTTGATACACTTTTAAATACGCTGTCAACGCTGTTTGAAAAGGCTTTACTTTTTAGTCTATGACATTTAAGGCTCCGCACACCAAACGCGTGGCGGCAGCGTCGCGTGGCGTAAGCCCAAGTTATTAATTAATGAAGAACTTACCGCCCATTCCTTGATCAGGTCCTCCCAGTGCGTGAGCCGCGTGAGGAGCTCCATGAAGTTCTGCCAGAGCTCGGGCTTCACCGCCACGTTCAGGTTGGCCTTGATCCACGTCACGATCAGCGTCTGGAACAGCGCTGGGGCTAGGAAGCCACCTGGACGTATAAAGTTTAGTTTAGTAGTCGCAAGACGACCGTTGGAGCATTTGGAGGTAGACTTATTAGTAGGGCCCGATGTTTTGCGGGCGGCTTTTGACAAGTAGTAGGGAGAGAACACCGCATATAAACAATCGATATTATCGACTAATCGATAGTTCTTTATTTCTTTTTGTCTTTATTAAATAAAACCTCAAATTTTCCGATGATACGTTCACTTTTCAGCGGTCTATAATGAAAAAAGTTCAAAATATCGGAAAGTTATAAAATAATATTTTCTGTTTTATGTCTAAAAGGGTAGACATATCAAGCTACCTTACGTTAAGTGGTCACAGAGGGATTCTCAAGTTATAAATTATAAGGGTATTCTTTATTATACTGATTTCAATAAAGCAATTAAACGGATTAAACTTTCCAATGTTTCGAACTTTTTTCATCATCGACCGGTGAAAAAAGTACGTACCATCGGAAAATTTGAGGTTTTATTTAATAAAGACATAAATAAATAAATAAACTATCGATTTATCGATAACATCGATAAACAGCGGTGTTCTCGCCCTACAGCTTGTCAAAAACCGCACCCAAAATTCCGGGCCCTACCTATTAGTATTACCACAAGGACAGTGGTGGTAGGACGTTGCGCAGGGTCCGATGAAACGGGATGGTACGTACCTAGCGAGTCTTGTTTCCTCTTTGGCGGTACTTTGGTAAGAACGAGCGACGTGATTTGCAGCAACACCAATAACAGCTGTTCCCTGTGAAACAAATACCGAATCAAAACACAAACCATAAAAGTACAGGGGGGTTATTATGACATAGCTATGCAGTTCATTTTCCGGTGAGCGTAAAGGACAGATCTATAGCAGCTATATAGCTCTGTCCTTTTCTCGCAGCGTAAACTGAACGGCATAACTTTGTCATATTAAAATTGCGTTAATACTACGTTTTAAAGAAGTAAAGGAGCTTTTAGATGTTACAGCCGAAGAAGTCTTTATGGAAGGACCTTGTGCCAGGTCCGGCTCGATAGCTCCCCAGCCGCTAAGCAGTGTAATGTAATGTTCTAATTGTTGTGTTTGAAACATGAGTGTAAAACAGCTAAATTAATAAATGACTAGCATACAGGTATTTCATATTAGTCTCTCCTATAATGCCTTGCGAACCCTGATGACTACGATGAAATACCTCTATGCTAGTTATCTAATTTGACCGTTTAGGGGCTGGGAAGCTATCGATAGTTTGCTTCTCCATTTTATATTTTGATACCATAATATTGATGCTACAGTTTTGAGCCATGTTTAAAGTTTCTCAGCTCATCGGGAAGGTAGTTCGAAATCAATTGCAAAGTTTGTATTGATCATACAAACATACAGACATACAAGAAAGTAAGGTTTTCATCCTACGGCCCATCATATAACTTGGAATATTATTAACCTATTGTGATTTAAAGTCAACTTTCAAATTAATTTGTCAGTCATAAAAACAAGGGAAATTATACTTTAGCTCCTTCGCAATGGATATTTATTGCAATAGCCGTATTGTGTATTTTTTTGTACGCGATTACGATGTTAAGGGCCTGTTTCACAATCGACAAGTAAATTTATGTGCCAGTTAAAGTTAGCCCTCTCCTTGTCTATGTTCAAGTGTAAGAAAGGGAAAGGGCTAAATTTATGTGTTAGATATGCTTTACTTGACGATTGTGAAACAGGCCCTAAAAGAGGTGTTTGTGCGTGACTCACCAGGAGCCGGCGTCCATGGCGACGTGCATCACCATGTACCGGTAGATGTTGAGCACGCGTTTGCACGTGTCGGTCTGCTCCTCGAGCAGCTGCGCCGGCGCACCCGGCGGCGCACACGCCAGGAACACCGTCGCCGCTTGCGTCATGAACACTTGCAGGACGTTCTGGAATGGAATAGACCTTATTCGAATAGCCGATTGGGCTTACATTAGTAGATTATTGCCTAGGCAGGAAAGTAGGCAATTGCGGGCCGAGTATTGGTTTGCAGTTTGTTTTTTAATTTGAGAACCGTCAGTAAACTATGTACTTCGCGTCTCAATATGTAGATAGTAATGTCAACATTTCCGGTAATTTTTGAGAAAACATTCATACTGTGAAGGTTCGCTACTTGTAGCTTGCTGGCTACATCTAAGTTATACTGGCTGGTTATTACGTCAGTAATATTTGAATTGATTCATAAATGTTTTAGGAATGATTCCTGCGCCTCTATTCCCGACGGTAAAAAAGATATCGTAGTTGACCTGTTATGGTATTGTTATGACGTCAGACGCCATTACTGTCAAGTAAATAAGAGCTATCAAAACAGTGACAACACGATAACAGATCAAAAACGATATTGTTTTTACCGTGTTGAATAGAGGCCCTGTTTTATGAAAAAACAAGTCAGTCGCATATGGTTTGCGGAGCGGATAAAGCCCATCAAGAAGTGTATTTTTATAGTGAAAGTAATAAGAAAATAAATGAAGTGAAGCCGTATCAGTGCAGTATTATTTATTAAATTATTCAAGAAAGAACTGTAACAAACAGTTGAGAAAATCATTTTTTTAATAGCTATAAAAATAAGATATAAGCCAAGAAAGATTTGCTCTCTTTCTAGCAAAACAGAATTTAACATGGAGTTTATATCGCCGACGTGTTACATGACGTCACAGTGCATATCGGATCTCTCTGTCTAATCGCCGTTAGCAGTTAAAAATGTTTGCATCATCCGTATTTTAATCTTTAATTTAATTTAATTTAATTTTCACTTTTCGTGATCTCTATATATTGTGGAGAAATGCGATTTAAAAAATCCATGCATATTAAAATTTTCTATTGAAGTAATAACAAATATAGTAAATCGTCATTGCTTTGAAAAAACCTCGTATCACATATTTCGTGACGCACAATTTTAAACTTAAACGTGAAGATAATTAATATCAAACTCATACATCTCGAAATATCAGATACGAGTTCTTTCCAAAGTAGTAACGAAATGTGACGTTGCTCGACCTGCATGCCCGCGCGCACGATGACGTTGTCGCGGCCGACGGCGCCGAGGTACGAGTCGTTGCGCAGCCGCCGCGGCGCCGCCGGCTCGCCGCCGACCTGCTGCTCGTACGTGTTCTCCAGCAGGAACGGGGGGATCTCCGCCACCTGCAACAGAGAATTGATCATCATAATCTTTATTACCGTATTACATTAGCCAAATGATGTATACAATTATACATGCACAAAACAGAAAAAACAGTAGAAGTGTGATGTGGGCGTGTCACGTGTGGCATGGTTATGCGGAGTTCCCAGCGGTAGCCCAGAGTTATGCCGCGATCGCTTGTGCGTGACAGATAATATGTCACGCACAAGCGATCGTATGTGTGCGAATAATATTTCTAAATAGGAAATAAATCCAGAAACATGCCTTATTGTGCTATTTTATAATGTAAAAACGATAGCCGCACCAAAAACATTTTCCGTGGTGGCGTGTTGTTTTTATGATAGTGTGAGTATTGGCGACAGCAGCCCCCTATTTCACCACCCTGACAATGACAGGTGACGGGTGACATTTCAGTGTACAGTAGGCTGCAAAAGTGCATGGACAATTGAGAATTAAAATGCTATGCAGGTGAATGTCGACGCCATCTGTCTGCTTGTGGGGCGTTAGCAGCTATTAGTAAATCTTACTGGTTCAGTCAGATCTCACTAGATGGCGCTGCATTACTTTATAATATGAAAAATATTTTTTTCCGCAAGAACCATGCAGTTGCATAGTTGTCAACTTTATTATTCTTAAGGGGCATCTAAACGGGCCATATTTTCACTGCAATATGTGGCTGGCAACTATTGGTGTCTTTCTCTAACATACGAGTAAGAGAGGGATACCAATAGTTGCCGGCCACATATTGCAGTGAAAATATGGCCCGTTTAGATGCCCCTTAAGTCCACACTTCAGAACTTGGATTATTGATTAGATTATTAAAAAACACTTTCAAAATCCATATTACCCGAGCGGAATCGAACTATGAACTCTTGTATCATAGGCAATGCCAAATGCCGTTCGACCATCGAACGTTTTGATTACCTGTCAAAATGTATTATCACTTTATGTTTATAGTCGGCTCTGCTTACTTTCTAAGAAATACGTTAGTATCAGAAGAGGGTAGAATGAAAATTTATAAATACCGGTTTCGTTTTTACATTTAACTTATGCACAATTCTTTGTTCACTGTTCCTCGTACGGTTACTGAGTTTTTAATTGCGTTATTATTTCATCAAAATGAGTTCACGTTGTAATATTGATTTAGTTACAAGATCGCAAATAATTGCCTTGCATAACGAAGGCAAGAATTTATCAGATATAGCCAGAGAGACAGGAGTAAACGTAAGTATTTTTTGATGTGTTTTGTTTAAACAAAACTTAATATTCACATAGGTTAATTATTCTTTTTTTTGTTATAGCGGAAAACCGTGGTTCTTTGGGTACGCCGATTTGAAGAAGAAGGATCTTTGCTACACCGTCAAAGAACAGGCAGACCACGGCTTATAGACGCGCCGCAGCGTCTAGCCATGGTGGTGGATTACGAGGAGAATGGTTTTATACCGACTAACCACTACGCCAGTTTATTTGACACAAGCGTGGACACCGTCCGTCGAGCTCTTCACAGTGAGGGTCTGCATTATCGTAGACACGCAGTCAAACCATCGCTGACAGACAATCACAAAAGAGCAAGGTTAGAGTTTGCTTTGGAGCTTTTGGATTTAGATTGGTCTAATGTCATCTTTACTGATGAAAAAACTTTTGAATCGAGTCAACATGGACGTCTAAGTCTGTGGCGTCGCAATAATACGCGGTGGAATAGCGGCCACGTAGTGCCCAACATGGAGTCTGGTCGCATCAGCGTGAACATGTGGGGGTGGATGAGTGGAGCTGACCCGGGAGAACTAGTGAGACTACCCAGTCGAGCCAATAGTGCGAACTATGTGGAAGTGCTGGAGGAGACCATGTTGCCCACTGTTCGGACTGTGTATCCTGAAGAGCAGTTGCCAATTATATCTTTCGTGCAAGATAATTGTCCGATACACCGTTCGCGTATTGTGCGGGAGTGGTTTAGCCAGCACGAAAATAACATTAAAGTTATTCCTTGGCCTGCTAGATCGCCGGATTTAAATCCCATTGAAAATTTGTGGGGTGTTATCGTCCAACGATGGGATAAGCAGAATGAGCGAACACCAGAAACTTTAGAGGCTCATTGTTTAAAAATATGGGACAGTATTCGCGGGTCAGATCTGTGTAGAAATCTCGTCGGTTCAATGCGCTCCCGTTTGCAAGCTGTGATCGAACAAGGTGGGGGCTACACTAGATATTAAGTTTAAGCAAATAATTACACTTATATATCTATTTTGTGTGATTTATTTAGTGGAGACCGGGTTTTGATTAACGTATCACGTATTCATCATCATCATCACTGCGTAAAACATTAATAATAATAAACGAAATGAATGTTTATTTTGCCTTTTTTAAGTTTCTGAACTATGTTATGATATTTAATCATATATTTTAACGAAATACTTTATTGCCCCCGTTGTCACACGCCCGAGTTAATTTGTTTTTATTTTAAATTGTTAACTTTATTTCTATGTTAACTTTTTTGGTGTGTGTTTGTTTTATTTCATAGAACTAGCAGAACTTTTAATTTATTGATGACTGATCATGATCAAAACTGTAAAAGACAGCTATTACAATGCGTTTAATCTTCAGGCACGCGGTTGTTTTATGCGCAACGCAGGTGCAGGTGTTTAACGCATTTGCGTTGACGTTCCCTATTTTAATTCAATACATCGAAGCAATTACTACCTACGCTTTGTTTTTGGGTCATACGGCAGCTCCAATCGCAGAGTTCAATTCATTAAAAAAAACTGTTTACGGTATAAAACAACCGCGCACTTTACGTTAACCCGGTCCCTATTTTTTTGAATTATATTTGTTATTACTAGTTATTGTGGGAAAGCTTCAATCATCTTTCCGATGTCGGAAATGAATACTTAAGCTAAGACCTCAATAGTTAGATGGAAAATTGTTATAATGTTGTAAATAATTAGTCAAATTGAGATAAACTGATTGTACTCAAATATTTTATAAGAAATAAATGATTTTAAACCTCAAAAGTAGTATCATTTTTAAGAATAACGAATTTTTCCTGCTTTAAATAAAGCATTTATTATGTTCCTTCATTGTAAACGTAAGCAAATTATATTTAAAAAAAAAAACAAAATGAAGCTTGCCACTAACGAGATTCGAACTCCCATCCATTGAGCACACCTAGAGTACTTGCGCATGAAGCTTATAAACTGTGCCACCATCTCATATGGTTGACAAGACGAAATATCGATTCTAGTGCTGTGTAGTTAAGAAATTGCAGTAATAAGCAATTGAACTAGATCAGTAAACTGCGCCATCTAGTTTATTTGTTGCGAACTTGAAATCGAGTGCTCATAGGATTATCGACGTTAAGGTGTCCATGCAATTTTGCAGCTGACTGTACATGGCGTAGCTAATATGAATCCCAGTGGTGTGAAAACTCGTTAAAACTGAAATGTATACATAATTGTCAACTGTCACCTTTCATTGTCAATAAAAAAAACCTTTTGAACGCCTAACGTCAAATACAAAATGTGTTACTTACTCGCCAGACATGTTTGCTATGCTATGCAAATTACAACTTAATTCATACGAAACAAAGTCTGTTTTAATCTTTAACCCTTAACTAGGCAAGGGATCCATGTGTGCGACCAGCCGCACAGCCCGTCGCGCATCACGCCCTCGCTGCTCAGTGCTCACAGACTGTACCGGGGCACGGGTGACTCACGTTGAGCTGTATCCAGTCCTTGTAGAGCGCGATGACGCGGCGCGCGGCGGCGGCGTGCGCGAAGGGCAGCAGGAAGGCCTGGCGCAGCACCTCCACGGTGAAGTCCACGTGCTCGCGCGACCAGCCGCACAGCACGTCGCGCACCACGCCCTCGCTGCTCAGTTCCTCCGCCGCGCACACGCCTGCCACCAAACAAAAATAAACTCTTTACTCCAGTTGCTCAGGTATATACTAAGTGTTAACAAACTACGTGGTTCCGTTAAACGGCCAACGAATCAGTGCTGTGCTTCTATTGGCTGTGAACTATGACTACTAGAGCAAGATCCAAGATTTAGAGAAGGACGTCTAAAGACTTACAGATAGGACATAAAGTTTACCCTTAAAAATGGCATAAATAAAAAACCCTGTGAATTGAAACCAGTTTTAATATGGAATCAGCAAAAAAAATTGGTTACAAAAACAAAATTACGCTATATATAGACTGCCAATTCAAAAGTACTTCAGTTTACAAAAATCAAAATTATATCCTAGTACCCTAAAAAAGCGTCACAAGGGATTCAAACACAAACCTGATTCCAAGCTAGGATGCGGAGTATTGGACGCAGAGTCATGCGACGAGGCCCTACTGGACTCCGAGGGCTGTCCCACGGTGAAGGAGGTCTCCTCCTCGTGGTGGGCGGGCGTGGGCGTGACCGAGGGCGCGTGCGAGCCCGTGCTGGTCATGGAGGAGGGCTGCCCCTCGCTGCCCACCTTCTTCATGTAGTGCGCGTAGCTGGCCACCCACTTGATCAGGGTCACGCGGCAGATCACGAATTCGTCGTCGAGGATGTTGTGGTGGGTTGGCAGCTCTGTAATATTACGGGTTTCATTCAGTGTTATTTTTCAACTGTTTCGTGAGGTCGCATCCCTAATTAATCAGAATAGCTATCAAGCAACACCGAATGGTTTGGAGGCCAATTACCTTGCACGCTCGATACGCGACTGGAATAGGAGAAAGGGTTAGAGCATGATGAATGATGAATGATGAAAAATGCATGATGGCATGGCTGCCTTGGTTTGGAATGCGAATTTCGAGTTAGTCGGATCCCACGTCCCTTTCATTCATTAACATGCATAAATCGAGAGAAAAAGATGGAGCTAACTTCATTTTCTGAATTCGATTTTCAAAGTATGCTACCGACAAGGTTTTTTTACCTAAGTATTTACTTGTATTGCGGTTTTATTTTAGCTGTGTGTGTAATCTGCTCTGGTTTCGCTGGATGGTTTTAACAGAAGACCAGCACTGGCTGTAATACCAGCATAACGCTGAGTTGCGTTGGAACCATGTCGTGTCAGAGTCAATTTGAATGCCGGGAGTCATTATGGATTGAAAACAAGATAGAAGATGGATTGAAAGTAAGGATGTTGTTAAATAGTCTCTGACACTTAAATTCCAAGCGTTCTGATTTCCAGACACAATGGACCCGACTTGTAGGATGCTAGCAGTAAAAGTGTTGGACAGGATGCATAAAATAACTTGATTAAAACTACAAAATTGGCAAATTAATACTAACATTGTTTTGTTGTTAAAAAAATATGTAAAAAGAAAGAATACTTACCTAGATTTGGTTTATAAAGTGAATTCTTGTGGCTGTACTGCGGACAGATGACTGGCAAATAATACAGCTTAAACTTTTCCAGTAAAAAAGCAAAACATCGCATAGATTTGGCGTGCGATCGATCCTTCCAGTAGATTTTAGTGACCGTTGTGGCCATCGAGTCTAATAATATTTCAAAGAAATGCTTCGTTTCATTTTCGATCGCTTTCTCATTGGCACTTGGAGGCAGAAGAGGCAACACCTCTACGCTTTGGACTGGGTTTAGGGCATTTGTATCATGGAAGATTGACGCCGAAACGTTCGCCAATTTTCCCATGAAGCCTGTAGTCTGTTCCACTACAACTTTTTTTGCGTTATCATTTGTTGAACTAAAGTTCGGGTGGTGCAAAATGTCTTCCATACTGAAGTCTCCGGAGTTGTTTAGTGCGCTTGCTTCGTATGGCTTTCCCTTGAGGGGGGACCCACTGGGAAGTATGCAGGACTCGGGGAGCCCCGGCACCAGAGATGCAAACATTTTGTGCACTTCCACTGGAGCATTGTCGCCGAGTGCTTGATACCATAGCAGGAAATACCTGCAAATATACAAATTAGTTATTCAAGTACAAAATTAATGAGCACTAGTAAAAAAAACCGGCCAAGTGCGAGTCGGAATCGCGACCCGAGGGTTCCGCATTTAAGATAATATGCTTGGTAACCGCAAAAGAAAATACTAATTATGTTATGAACTTTATTATCTATGCAATAAGGTCCATTTTGACCAGCCTAAATTTTAAAACAGATGCTCAAAGTTTTTTTGTTATTTCTCAAAACTGTAAATTATGATGGTTCATAAGCTGCGGAGATAATGGGGGGGAACAGTCATGTTTTGTACGTTTTTGGCTATAAATCAAAAAGTGTTGTGTAAGATTGTCCTCTAGTATTTATTTTATTTGTGCTCTCTCATATACCAACCATTGCGGTAAGTGGTATATTATTATGTACATAAATAAGTCCCATTACATAATTTAATAAAATATTTTTTGTAAAATATTTTACCTTATTGACTCAGCTCGTAATTTGTGCGAGTTGCCGCTGTGGAGGAGCTTGGAGAATATTCTGGTGAGCGAGTGCAACTGCCACCGCTTCCCTATCAGCTCCGGCAACAGAGACAACACTTTCTCCAGGAGAGACAAGGCTCCTTCCAACTCTTCTCTGCCAGCTTTATGAACTAAAATAAATTTATAATGTTAGAATTTCATTCAATTATTACATCTTTGTTAGTGATGCTGCATTTGCCGAGTTAAATTGTTGTTTCAATCAGCCCATATTAGTCTTCTGATGCACATCTAACATGATTTTAACTAAATATGTAAAAAAAATGCTTCCAAATGATGGATTTGGCAAGTAAACATTAATAGTTGATGGTGACGAGCTGGAAATCACAGGTTTAATCAGTTATTGATTATTATTTATTTGCAGTAATAGAAAATATTGAAGGACGGCGCAAACAATATTATATCGTATTTATTCATTAACCCATAGACAATACCTTTAAATAATTTTGTCTGTGATTTACTCCTACACCTCGAATAAGAAACTAAGTCATGCATCCACACCATTAACGCGCATTCAAGGCCCATGATCACCATCTGTATTTATTAACAAAGCACCGAGCCCCTTGTTGGCTTCGAATGCGTTTATACATTCTGTCACAAGAACATAAGGTCTATTTTTTAGGTATAATAAAGAGCCTGCCATCTAATATTAGGACCTAGCTACACGACACGACGCCGGTAGCGGCAGTAAATGTATAAATATGTATGAAGCATGCCACGAGTTGCCGTTGTTTGATAAGGCGATTTCTATGCATTTGTGTCTGCCACCCCCGTTCCCTGCCACCGCACAATGTCGCTCGGGCCGTTGAGTTAAGCTTTTTATCATCCAGTTACTGATCCACTTAACTTAAATGCTTGCTCAGTTGCATGACTCACATGAAGGTACATGTGACTCACCAATTTGTTTACCCATAAATGGGTGATTCCACGGGCGTTTCAACCGTCGTCAGTCCCTAGTCATTAATATTGAAATAATGACCTACACCAAGCAGTAGACTTTCATACTAAGATGCACTGTAACCGTATTTCTTGTCAAAATTAATCGAATTTTAACCATATTATGACAGATTTCTTTAATATACTAATGCTTTTAAAAAAAGCTATACAATTTTTTAGTACAAAAATGTTACTATAGCATAAATGAGTTTAAGTCTAACTGAAACAATGTGAACTGTAAATGCATGCAGCATGCCATTGACTGTCTACAATTGGTATGCCCTGCGGCACAGCGCAGTGAAACAACCGTGGATTAAGACCTGTATATATTATGTACCTAACTGTGTTGAAATATTGATTTAATTTACCTCCAACATAATTCTCAGACACCATTACTATTACACTAAAAATGTAATACTAATCAAAAACATTTAAAATTGTTTTGAAATGATGCCACAAATGTTTACATAAATAATGGACAGCCTCATAACATTTTTAGCAACAACCTCCTGCTTTACAATAAGTATAATCTCATTCTACTTTCTATTCCATCTAGGGAATGCAAACCGGTAATTTTTTGTAAGGGAATTAGCGCGGTAATGGTAAATTACTGGTAATTTCCATAAAAAGAATGACCGGTTTGCATTCCCTAATTCCATCACACATGAGCATTTCAAGATGCTGTATTAGTAATTAGAGTCAAAGTACTTAGTGCATTAGCTACTTTTACAAAATGAATGATTACTTTTATGATGTCCAAGTTATCTGGCAGCTCTAATGCAATGATAAGATACTTAGCCTAGGGATAGATAAGCTGGTGTAGCTGATTTACATAATATATGAGGGTAAGAGGAATGAGTTACAACAGCCAAATTAAGAGAAAAAAAGATTTTACCAATGAATAAACCAAAAGAAATAATGGAAGTGTGGTGTGATATGAATATTCCCATAACTCACCGAGATGAAACGGAAGTTCTGTATGGTACAAAAAGAAAAACAATAATAAGTACATATTCAGGTATTTTCACAGATTACCAGGTAGGACATAAACATATTGTCTATCAAAGACTACGTAACATATACACATATAGAGAAGAGTTACATTGGAAATAGATGTGTATACCTCTTTGGCGAAGGTTGTTCTCTGCTTGTATAAAGTTATCATACAGTATGAAGTAGACATGGCTGAAGTTGGCCTCGAAGTAGGACTTGGCTTCCTCAGTATCAATATGCTCTGAAACATAAAAACATAATATCAATGCATACCATAAAAAAACATAAACGTAACTTAGTTAAGAATTAGTCTCTCAGTTCATCTCTTTCATTGTAACTAGACAGTGAGAGATTATTGTGCCACAAACAAATTGCTAGCAATTTGTCCTAACCTTGTGCTAACCTCACTGACAATTTTTCATAAACAATAGCTATTAGTATGGACAACCTAAACATCAGTTTACTTTGGTTGTAACTCATTAACATCCTTTTAGGATCTACCAATTATAATAATGAGATAATTACGTGCTCAGAACGGTTTGTTAGATTATTTTCACAAAAGCATTTTTTCACAGTAGCGAATTTTCACATCACAATCTTTCGTAATCCTTTATTTTCTTCACTTTCTTCATGTAGCAATATTTTATATGGTATTATTTAATGTTCATGATTGGGAATGGAAGAAAATTCAAATAATAAAAAAATCTACTGGTAATTTAAGCAATTAAAATAAGTGCAAACATTAAATAACGCTATGCTACATTAAGAAAAATATGCAACTTCTTACGCGTAGAATTAGTTTCCCGCTACTCCCCCCATTTCTTCCTGTTGGGGGACGATTTTCGGAAAATCCTTTCTTAGTGCTCACTTATGTCATGGAAGGAACCCCTGTACCAAATTTCAAGTTTCTAGGTACAGTAGTTTCGGCTGTGCGTCGATATATAAGTCACTCAGGTTTGCCTTTTATATATATAGATTTGCAATCATGAAATAACACAATTTGAAAATTTACTACTATGCAAAAATGCTTTTGTGAAAATAATATGATAAATCCTCCGAACCACATGTTTTAGACCATCCTCTTTAGAGGTCGAGGTCTGTGTATATACCGAAATCTTGCAGATGTGATAACATTTCAGATTAGATTTAAGCTTGACCACAGCAGTACAGTCGAGATCGTAAATATGTGTACAATTTAGTACTTTGTCACTTTAATCGCTGTGACAATTCATGTATGGCAGTATAAAAATGACATTAAATAGACAAGGTACTAAAGTGTAGACATATTTATGAACTCGACTGTACACTGATTAATAGCCAAGACTTGCCAGACATTAACTCTGGCTGACTGGCTGAAATCAGAACAGAGTCTGACACCTCAACATTTCTCTTATTTTAATGTATTTGTCTATCTTCTGTGGAGTATAAATGTCTTTTTTTATTATCCCATGGGTGTGCACTAGAAAATTTAATTTAGATTATGAATTTTGTGTCAGTCAACTTAAATTTAAAATTACTTTGCCTAATGTCAGAATGTAAGAATAATGTTTTAGCCCATTACGTTGGGGCTTCAGAGTTAATCATCTGATAAAGTTATTTTCATTTAGAAGATGGCTCATGGCTCATTCCTCACTTATGGGCTTCAACCTCCATGTTGCACACACATGACAAAAGCATTAGGAAAAGAGCACTTATTTGCACGATAAACAGAAGTAAGTCGAGGCGCACCGATTACAGTTATTTCCCACTAATTAGCATGTAAAGCGGAATGCAGCGTCGTAGAGTAATAGAAAGGCTGTTATTACTTTTACAAACAAATCACAAAGTAATTAACTTCACAATAACAGAAAAACAAGTAAATATCTCACCTAAAACAATTTTTAAGTGTTTTAGTCGGGTTGCAGAATCCTTTTTAGAATCCTGTATTTTAACAGTTGATTTCTTAACATCTTGATGAGATTTCTTGGTAAACATGTCGGTGTATAGTTTATGCAGTCATGACGAATATTTTCTTCATCGTCACAATAAAAGATATAGCTTTTCACATTGTTTTCTTCAGAGTTTTCACTCCCGTTTTGACATAAGAGAAACGAAACCTCAAGCAAGTTGACGTAAACAGTACGTATGTTTTTTCTAATGACAACGGTACTTATGATACAGCCGATGTGGTAAAAAATAATGTTTTTTTAAAGAAATTCTTGCTAATAGACACATTTGAATAAAGCCCCATTTAACAAACTTATATTAGTTAATTATGTTATCAATGCAAAAGTAAGCCATATTATTTTATTCACAGCAATACTTTTTTGAGCTAGTAACCCGTCGTGACGGCGCTGACGTGACGTGACGATTGGCGCGAAGCAAAGCGCGAAGTTAAATTTTCTATTATTATATAATTAGGTATTTTTACTGTTTCTGAAAATGAACGTGTTATTTATTTATATTGCCTACTACTCGTAGTACAGTGCCTTAACTTTTTATCCTTGCATTAATTCTACACAACGGTTTTTTCCTTGGCTCTCCAACGATACAGAAAAAAAACATTTTCCAGGACCGGAGTAAGTTTTATAAAGAATACAAGCAAGGTTGGCCTTTTTTCGCCGTAATTGACCCGTAATTTAGCTGATCCGTGAGACTTGTCTATCCTTTTTTTCCAGATAACTTTTCCATTTTCTTCATTGTAGATGGCCGATGATCAGTGATCGATCAGTGATTTGATTTTAAAGTGGCTTCTAAACGGGCCATATTTTCACTGCAATATGTGGCCGACAACTATTGGTGTCCCTCTCTTACTCGTATGTTATAGAAAGACACCAATAGTTGCCGGCCACATATTGCAGTGAAAATATGGCCCGTTTAGAAGCCCCTTAATATGTATGTTTTACCTTTTTATTTCAAGTAAACTTAACTCAACCTCACGTTGTTGCATCGTAAGTAATGAATAGTGTCATTCATTGGCAAAGGACGTTTACAATACAGGGTGTCCCATAATTGACACGTAACCCTGACACCCGAGATAGCCCACCCCTAGACCTACCAAACCAGCCTAACATGACCTCAGTAAAAGTTGCACGGTTTTCAAGACATTGCCAATTATGATAATTAGTTTCGTATGAAAATTATTACCAAAACAAAAAATAATTAGAAAAAAAAAATATTAGGCTGGTTTGGTAGGTCTAGGGGTGGGCTATCTCCGGTGTCAGGGTTACGTGTCCATTATGGGACACCCTGTATGTACCTACTAACTCCTACAATTAGGTAACGAGATATCCTGTAATTATAGTGGGGGATCTTAGGTCCCGATTTCTAAGGGGACCTTGCATTTTTGAGACAAAGCAAATCGCTTGGAACAGGTGTTCCTGGGGATGATCTGAGCTGATTTCGCCCGGTTGCCCAGAGGTCCCCCCCCGCAGGTGGGCAGGGGAGGGGGGGGAAGAGCGCATCCGGCGCGCCTCACTCTAAATTTGATATCTCCATATATCTAGCAACTATATCAAGTTTGGTGTCATTTTCTTATAATTCGAGGACGAGGAATTCATTTCTGGAATAAAAAAATTACACACCCATACAAAAAAAATGAGAAATTCAAAAATCAAAATTTTTCATTACATTTTTTTTTTCGAAAATCCTCTCCTGGGGTAAAACTATGATGATTTGCTCCAAAAAAAAAATACTAGTAAATAGCCCAGTTATCCTACTATATATAAAAAATAAACTAGTCATACATTTTTGTTTAACAAATGGGTTAAAAAAAATGTTTTGTGCCGCGCGGCGGACCGCGCCGAAGTAGGTACAAGCAGTCAGATTTAGTATTAGGGACGCGCATTCACTTTGAAACTTTCTTGTACATACACAAGTAAGTATAGACAGTAATAATAAAATAAAATAAGGGAAAATATAAATTAAAATTATGATAGGTATGTAATTTAATAACTGAATATGGGATGATCCTATGCTATAGGTAGAATCTTTTACTTTACAAGCGATCCAAATGGGTCAGTCAGTATGGGGAAATTGGAAACTAAAGGTAATAGGGTTATGTTGTTAGAAACTAAGGCCTTGATTTTGAAAAAATCAGTCACGTGCTTGTCGGACTCGCGCACCGAGGGTTCCGTACCGCCGCACAGTAGGTATTATATTCCAATTTGAATTCGATTTCGAATCGAATCCACGCGATCCAACTCATAATTGACCATATTTTAGTATTTGTTATTTTTCTTCAGGGGTTTGTAGTATAATCATTCCAAATTTAGGTTTACCGTTCCTACGATACAGCAAAAATAAAAATACCTTTAAATAAAATTATTTATTAGTTTATTATTTTACTTTTTATTTTTTTTCTTGTAAGTCCACTTTCATAATTAGAATATTCTAAAAAAACCCGCTATCTATTACGGTTCATAAGATACAGCTCTTTCAAGCGTAGGCATATTGTTAAGGCTCTTCGGAAACGGAACCCTAAAAAGGCAAAAAATGCATTTAGTGATTTTAAAAAACATACGCATAACTAATCGGGAAACAAACCCAGCGGTTGACTTTTTTGCGTAATTTCTGGGTTTTGTTCATTTTGAAAACAGCTGCTCCAATTAATCGTTAAGCTTTCAAAGACAGCAATAATACGATGTGAGCTTATTCGGGAAAAAGTACTTGGTTCGATTCCCTTTTCCAAAACCTAGGCAAAACCTTTAAATGCAGCTCCTCTTTTCCAAAATCAAGGTCTTGGTTCCTAAAAACTGATTATCTCACTTTTAGTTTTCGAATTCTTCGTACTGACTTATTTGTATTGATCGCCCTGTATACTTAAGCGTTATGGCCGACAGGACGCTGCCTACGAAAAGTTGTCTCAACATGGTGTTGCTGACCGTACCGCTGCTGCAATAATACACCTAATACCTCGGCATAGACGCATGCGCGAGGTTGGCTTGCTTGAGAGTTGCTTTGTAACAGCTGGTAGGTTACTGCCTGGTAACAGGCTTCCGTTCTGCGGTACGTGCAAGTGCCACGATGCACGCACCATGCACAGAAAACGCGTCCGTTAAAAAAAGTTCATCATCATCAGCCTATTAGTCCACTGCTGGACGTGGAGAGCCCATTGCACACCACCGAGCACGTTCTGCGGCCACTCTCATCCAGCTCTTGCCAGAGAAGATTGTCGATCCACCTAGTCTGAGGGCATCCTACACTGCGTTTGCCGATCGAGGGCAAACTACAGCGGTTATCTGTGGCACGTCAAAAAATTACCAGCGATTCCCAAGAGGCCACACTGCTGAGGAGAAGCGCCGCAACAAACTTAACAGTCAGTCATTCTTTAAACAAACTTTTTCCTGCTGAACTACGCATGATAATTTTCATTTCATATTCATTGTTTTATTATAATGCTAGGTTAAGTATTATCATTGCCATAAGTGATATTTAAAAAAAAATACGGACTGTTGTTGAGTTTTTTGCGGAGTTTCTTCTCAGCAGTGGTCCTCTTGGGAAGCGCTGGTAGATTTGTAACGAGTAAAAGTGCCCGTGCGGCCAACTTAGTGAATAAACACTTTACTTTTTTAACGCACGAGTTTTCTATTCATGGTGCATGCATGGTGGCACTTTCACGTACCGCAGAACAGAAGCATATTACCAGGCAGTGACCTACCAGCTGTTACAATCCAAACAAGTTTGCTTGGATATGGCACAAACGTATTCTCACACGACGAAAAACTGATTATCTTACTTTTAGTTTTCGGATTCCCCGTACTGACTTATTTGGTTTGATCGCCTTGTATACTTCAGCGTTATGGCCGAGAGGGCGCTGCCTACGAAAAGTTGTCTCAACATGATGTTGCTGACCGTACCGCTGCTGCAATACATATAATACCTCGCCATAGACGCATTCGCGAGGTTGGCTTACTTGAGAGCTGCTTTGTAACAGCTGGTAGGTCACTGCCTGGTAATATGCTTTTGTTCTGCGGTAGGTGAAACTGCCACCATGCATGCACTATGAATAGAAAACTCGTGCGTTAAAAAAGTAAAGTGTTTATTCACTAAGTTGGCCGCACGGGCACTTTTACTCGCTAAAAATCTACCAGCGCTTCCCAAGAGGACCACTGCTGAGAAGAAACTCCGCAAAAAACTCAACAACAGTCCGTATTTTTTTTTAAATATCACTTATGGCAGTGATAATACTTAACCTAGCATTATAATAAAACAATGAATATAAAATGAAAATTATCATGCGTAGTTCAGCAGGAAAAAGTTTGTTTAAAGAATGACTGACTGTTAAGTTTGTTGCGGCGCTTCTCCTCAGCAGTGTGGCCTCTTGGGAATCGCTGGTAATTTTTTGACGTGCCACAGATAACCGCTGTAGTTTGCCCTCGATCGGCAAACGCAGTGTAGGATGCCCTCAGACTAGGTGGATCGACAATCTTCTCTGGCAAGAGCTGGATGAGAGTGGCCGCAGAACGTGCTCGGTGGTGTGCAATGGGCTCTCCACGTCCAGCAGTGGACTAATAGGCTGATGATGATGAACTTTTTTTAACGGACGCGTTTTCTGTGCATGGTGCGTGCATCGTGGCACTTGCACGTACCGCAGAACGGAAGCCTGTTACCAGGCAGTAACCTACCAGCTGTTACAAAGCAACTCTCAAGCAAGCCAACCTCGCGCATGCGTCTATGCCGAGGTATTAGGTGTATTATTGCAGCAGCGGTACGGTCAGCAACACCATGTTGAGACAACTTTTCGTAGGCAGCGTCCTGTCGGCCATAACGCTTAAGTATATAGGGCGATCAATACAAATAAGTCAGTACGAAGAATTCGAAAACTAAAAGTGAGATAATCAGTTTTTAGGAACCAAGACCTTGATTTTGGAAAAGAGGAGCTGCATTTAAAGGTTTTGCCTTGGTTTTGGAAAAGGGAATCGAACCAAGTACTTTTTCCCGAATAAGCTCACATCGTATTATTGCTGTCTTTGAAAGCTTAACGATTAATTGGAGCAGCTGTTTTCAAAATGAACAAAACCCAGAAATTACGCAAAAAAGTCAACCGCTGGGTTTGTTTCCCGATTAGTTATGCGTATGTTTTTTAAAATCACTAAATGCATTTTTTGCCTTTTTAGGGTTCCGTTTCCGAAGAGCCTTAACAATATGCCTACGCTTGAAAGAGCTGTATCTTATGAACCGTAATAGATAGCGGGTTTTTTTAGAATATTCTAATTATGAAAGTGGACTTACAAGAAAAAAAATAAAAAGTAAAATAATAAACTAATAAATAATTTTATTTAAAGGTATTTTTATTTTTGCTGTATCGTAGGAACGGTAAACCTAAATTTGGAATGATTATACTACAAACCCCTGAAGAAAAATAACAAATACTAAAATATGGTCAATTATGAGTTGGATCGCGTGGATTCGATTCGAAATCGAATTCAAATTGGAATATAATACCTACTGTGCGGCGGTACGGAACCCTCGGTGCGCGAGTCCGACAAGCACGTGACTGATTTTTTCAAAATCAAGGCCTTAGTTTCTAACAACATAACCCTATAACCTTTAGTTTCCAATTTCCCCATACTGACTGACCCATTTGGATCGCTTGTAAAGTAAAAGATTCTACCTATAGCATAGGATCATCCCATATTCAGTTATTAAATTACATATCATAATTTTAATTTATATTTTCCCTTATTTTATTTTATTATTACTGTCTATACTTACTTGTGTATGTAGAAGAAAGTTTTAAAGTGAATGCGCGTCCCTTATACTAAATCTGACTGCTTGTATGTACTTCGGCGCGGTCCGCCGCGCGGCACAAAACAATTTTTTTAACCCATTTGTTAAACAAAAATGTATGACTAGTTTATTTTTTATATATAGTAGGATAACTGGGCTATTTACTAGTATTTTTTTTTTGGAGCAAATCATCATAGTTTTACCACAGGAGAGGATTTTCGAAAAAAAAAATGTAATGAAAAATTTTGATTTTTGAATTTCTCATTTTTTTTGTATGGGTGTGTAATTTTTTTATTCCAGAAATGAATTCCTCGTCCTCGAATTATAAGAAAATGACACCAAACTTGATATAGTTGCTAGATATATGGAGATATCAAATTTAGAGTGAGGCGCGCCGGATGCGCTCTTCCCCCCCCTCCCCTGCCCACCTGCGGGGGGGGGACCTCTGGGCAACCGGGCGAAATCAGCTCAGATCATCCCCAGGAACACCTGTTCCAAGCGATTTGCTTTGTCTCAAAAATGCAAGGTGCCGGACCTAAGATCCCCCACTATTAAAGATCAACGGGCCTAACAAGAATATCATAAGAATGTTTTATTTTAAATCTTATTTTATTACTTACCTATTACTTATAAGTACCTACTTTTGACGACATGTTAGGCTAGTCGGTACTTGGTAGTGACCCTGCCTTCGAAACTAGCAGTCCCGGGTTCAAATCCCGGTAAGGCCAGATATTTGTTTCTGAGTCTTGGATCTTTTCTATGTATTCAAGTATGTATTTCTCTCTATTATATAAATCAACTTATTGTATTACATTTATCGTGAGTACCCATAGTAGTACAAATAATATTTTAAATATTTTGAGGAATAGGCTCGTACCATCAGCAACACAGTCAACTGACCATTTGTGAGTCTTGTCATCTCACAAAGGCTCACTAGTGGTCAGCTAACCGAGATGCTGTTTGTACACTCAATTCAACTGCCAGTTTGTTTATTTGAGAAGTTATTCACGTGTTTGTCTTCCACCGTTTGACCCCAAGGATTTGAAAACAAAAGACATCAACGGGCACGTCCTTACATATTTACTATAGACGATAAAAAAAACAGTAACAACTGGATTTCTTTTTTAGGTATGCTAATTATATACTCGTCAAAAATGTCCAAGGATCAAAAATATCCCTACTTATAAGTTCTTGGGTTGGTTAATAAAGAAAACTATTTTGTTTTATATTTGGCTTTATACCTACTCGTAAGTACTTATAGTAGGAGATCCGAATAGGAGACGACCTTCACCTAGCTGTTTATTCGATAAAAAGTATGTACTGTACTGTACTGGACTGAAATTTTTCAGTCAACCTATTCGCCATATAAATTTGATATAAAATACTTTTTATCGAATAAACAGCTGGGTGAAGGTCGTCTTTTATTGGGATCTTAGACCATTAGCGGTAATTGTTAACTTAGATTCGCCAAAGATCTCTAAATGTGTTTTTACATCATTGGTTTACCCGTTAACGCCTCCAACCGGACGGTTAATCAGAAACGTGTTTATTTCAATTTGTACTGCCTGCCGTCCATTTATAAGTTACTGGCTCATCAGTCCGCCGCAAGCGCCGGGAGGTTGACCTCGTCGCCTCAATACAACCAAAACAATTTAATAACTTATTTACTCGCTAGTATCTCTTAGCCTTTGACACGCTCGCCGTAACTTCTTAATACATTTGTATTGTAGGGCGCAGTAAGATATCATGTGTACATTTGTATTGACGTGTTTTTTGTCGTTATTGATCTCGCGATGCTTAGCTCAGAATTCAATCGCAGATACCATTGGATTTCCAGAAGCTGAGGAAAACCCAGAAGTTAAAAATAAGGAGGTAGGTCATCTGTGGTTTTATTTGACGCATGTTTTTTGGTAATTAGTTGTGTCTGTTTACTTTGCACTTGGTGTTTTCAACTAGAAAGAAATCGCGAGGATTTGTTTAATTAAGGTTGTTTGTTTTGGTAGTGTGGTGGATAAACGATTTCGTTTTTAATTAAGCATTTATAAACGTCCAAATCTGCTTGACACCATATAGTTTATTGTGTAATTGTATGCATAGCGGAAAAACATTCTGGTAAGTTTGTACACTTTGAGAAATGATGGGTGACTTGAATGACTTATTGGTGGGACCCTATGGGATCTTTTGTGTCATTTCTCTTCTTTTTAACACATAATAGTTAGTCGATGGCTTCCTCCACCCCTTCCAGAAAGCGAATAGTAGATTGTAGTGGCAGCGTGCCTTGAAATCATTTGGTTCTGGGTAACACAGCCAAGGATTGTCATTCTTACACCGGCGAGGGCATCACATTCACACATTATATTTAGTTCCATTGTCTCCACCTCTTCGCCGCACATTCTACAATCTGTTTTGTCATATAGGCCCATCTCTGATAGAATTCCCATGTAATAAACTTAGTTTTACTTTATATACTCGTATTTAGGTTTTTTTAGACAGACCTTGATGATTGCTGATTATCTCCTAATATTTTCTTTGTTTTTAATCGACGAAGGAGCGTCCCACTACCATTGGCGTAGCTAGGTGAGCAAGGGCCCTGGGGTAAATAAAAAAACGCCCCCCCCCAAACTGTTTAAGTTTTATCAATCATTTAAAAGTGCAAAGCTACTTTATCATAAATAATCATTATTAGGTGTCATCAGATAGTTAGCTTTAAGAGGTTTGCTAATCAGGTTTTGGGGGCTCCCCGAGCTCGGGGGTCCCGGGGCGCTGCCCTGCCTAGCCCGTCAGTAGCTACGCCACTACCCACTACTTAATTTGACTTATATTATAATCAGAGATCGGACAAATGGGCGTCATTACTCGCAATAATGTGGACATTACTCCAAAGATATTAATTGATTACTTACCCGAAAAATATTTTTGATCCTATGCAAGACAGTAATAAATAAATAATACAAAGACGTGAGAAGTGGCCATTAATATTAATCTACTTAAGTTTGGTCTATTAACATGCGTGAATTGGGAAAGGAGCTTTTCACCTCATAAGTTTATTTTTAGCCTTCAAAAGGAATAAACTAACCACGGAAAATTTATATAAATTACTGTTTATTTGCTTTAATAAATAAACACAACAACAAGTCTATGTATTATTTATTTATTACTATCTTGCAAAGGATCAAAATTATTTTTAGGGTGAGTAATCAATTAATGTAATTTAATTTGTTTAATTAAAATCTTTGGAGTAATGTCCACATTATTGAGAGTAATGACGCCCATATAGATATCTGATTATAATACACAGTTTTTGTATCTCGATTCAATTCGACGTTAACAGCTTTATTTACTTAACTGTGGATGGTTAAACTTACCGCCGTACCTATTCAGATTGTATAAGTTTTTGTGGCAAAACTGACAATTGACTAGGGACTTCCTTCCAATATCAAATGTATCGATAAATATTTTATATACCTACCTTGAACTGACATTTCATTGTGGTTAATTGAGTTCATCGTATCAAATAGGAATTAACCGTCTGTAGGTATTCACTATTGATATTAAGTATTGTATATGTTTTAGTACTAAGTAGGAAAAATACCCAATTTAAAACAATTACAATATTATTATTAACGTGTTTGTTATACCAAAACGGGTTTCATTTACGGTTACTCCACGCAATCAATTTTCATACAACAAAACTGAAACAAAAAATGCATTGCAATTCAACAATGTCTGAATCAATTTAACTCTGTCATTCTGTAGCCTTATACAAATAGGTAATATACATACACACAAATTTAATATAGACTAACATATTACGTATTTATAAACTGATGGTGAACCGACTTTGAAGATGTCATGTACAGGTCGATTCACAAGAGTTGGCACGAATGGATTGAACGAAAGTAATGTCACCTATCATTATGTGTGAGTGCCGTCCTTTGAACCGATGTTCGAATTTCAAACCGAAAACCTGTTATTATTTTACAAACTTGTATACTTTCGTTCACACATTCAATCCAGTGCCAATTCTTGTGAATCGACTTGTACCTACTTATTTATGTTGCAGCTATAACAACAATTACTAAAAAAAAGTTGAAAATCACATTCTAAATGCCTCAACCTACGTTGAAGCGTAGGGCCAATTCTGGGGTCCTGGTGAAAAAGGGTACAAGTCGACTTAACTCGTAATAAAAAAGGTTAACATGATTGAAGTGTACTAGACTTATATAACCCTTATTAACTTTATCTTCAGAAGACTTCCTTCTTATAATCAAAATAAATTTCAGTTTTTTACCATGTAATAATAGATAAATGTTTAAAAATACTTAAGAAAGAATACTGAACTGACAAAACGTTAATGTTGGCTGTAGCAGTCCCTATCTACACTAATATTATAAAGAGGAAAAAATTGTATTTTTGTATGTCTGTAACGAATAAACTCAAAAACTACAGGCCCGATTCCAAAAATTCTTCACCATTAGAATGCTACATTATGCCTGAGTAACATAGGCTACTTTTTATCCCGGAAAAATGAACGGTACCCGTGGGATGACAAAAATACGAATTCTCCGCGGACTAAGTCGCTGGCAGAAGCTAGTCTTCAAGGTAAAACGGAAATTATAAATGCAAAGGGTGAATTTGCTAGCAGGCAACAAATCTATACATTACCTACCTACACAAATGTTTATTAAATAAATTAATACAATTAAAAGTTAAAACTAAACTTATTTAAATTAAAATAAAACTAAGCTTCTCAAATATTAAAGATGTAAATAATAATCACCACTATAAAAAGAACACCCCCTCTAGCAGGTCCGCTCTCGGCATGGTCCCTATGACACTGGCTGCATTACCTCTCTGGATAGCTAGCCCAATCCTTTGGGAGAGGTAAGCACCAGCTCTGGAATCGCTGGAGGTGTCTATGAGCCGGGATGACAGGGCCTTATAAAGCTGTATGTGAATTGACTTACTGATAAGAGCTAGGCTAGGAATACTGAGCAACGAATAACAAAGGCTAACCGGGGCAAGGTTTTTCATACATACATTAACAACTGAAGACTGCACCGAGCGTCCAGCGCCCTCATTGCTAGAGGTATTATTGAGGTGTTTGCTAATAAACTAAAGTATTATCTTGAAATTAAAGAGTTGTTGAACAAATAAATACACAATGTATAGCATATCTGACAAAGTTTAATAACCTTTAACCTTCGTGTAGTAAAGTTAACGGATAAAGGTTGCCTCTTCGGTCAATTGCTATTAAATTATATCATAATACGCTGTGATTGTGTACACTAATTCGATCACGGAATAGAAAAAACAGTGGAAGTGGCATGAGCTTCGCTTAGTATCAGACCTGTTGTCGCCAATACTCAACCTATCATAAAAACAACACGCCACCATGGAAAATCTTTTTCGTGCGGCTATCGTTTTTACACCCCTAAATAGCACAATAAGGCATGCTTCTGGATTTATTTCCTATTTTAGAAATATCGAAATATCTAAGTAGGTATCGAAATAAGCGATCGCGGCAAAAGTATGGTAGGTTGCGCGGAACTCCGCATAACTATGCCACACGTTCCACGCCCACGTGACGCTTCTACTGTTTTTTCTGTTCTGTGGATTCGATAGTCCATTTCCAGCGATAGTGACATCAGCCTACCCGTGGTTCGTGGGTCGATCTCGATCGTATTAAAGTTTCGTGTCATGGTCACGATCCAACAGACCGGATCTCTTATTTTCGCCGAACTAGATTTTTATTATCAAATTCTGTTTTTAGTGAGAAAACTAAAATACTTATTAAACATTTTCCTGTTGTGTTCCCAGAATCGCCAGCCCGTGTATATACCCTCCCAGTGTCCGGAGAACGAGCTGCTGTACCCTGGGGACCAGAAGGATGACTGGATCTGTGATTGCAGACCATGTAAGTAATTTTAACATGCTGCGTGCATATATAGTTGAAAAAATTAAATAATTATGAGGCCACATACACTGTCACTGTGTGATTCCGCGTGAATAACGTGAGATGGAGATAGTTTGCGCATTTAATTAAAATCACATCATTTACTTATTAAAAAAAAGCTTAGGGCCCGTCTATCTCCTTTTGCTAGAAAGGGAGTTCTGCTTGTAATTTGTAACTTGTAGCTTCGTGAAACGAGCCACAGAATGAATCATCGTTAAAGGTCGTACATTTGCCAAGATTCAACCAAAAACATGCGAAAAAGGTGTCATGGGGGGTTATTATGACATAGCTATGCAGTTCATTTTACGGTGAGCGTAAAGGACAGAGCTATAGCAGCTATATAGCTCTGTCCCTTTCTCTCGCCGTAAACTGAACTGCATAGTCATGTCATAATAACCCCCATGTCTGAAAAATAAAACTATCGACTATTATGTTTCTAATCGTGTTTTCACGTTTAACAGTCTCAAGGAAATATGATCAAGTTTAATATATCCAAAGAATAATCACATAGGGGCGTTATGGTTATTGAGATCTAGTTCGCTAAACACTACTGACTTTATCAATGTGGCCTCTTAATTTTACTACCTGAGGCACGTTTCACGAAGCTACAAGTTACAAATTACAAGCGGAAGTCTCTTTCTAACTCCTTTTGCTAGAAAGAGAGTTCCGCTTGTAATTTGTAACTTGTAGCTTCGTGAAACGGGCCCCTGGCAATGGACTTGATGCTGTCATATATCTCCTCGTAAGGCCCACCGCACTACAAAACAGACAGTTTTTTGTCAATGGGACTTTGAATCTATCGTCAAGGCAATAAAGTTCAATTACGTTTGTTCGAAAAAGCCATTTTCAATTTCTAGGAAAATAAACTTTATTAAATTGCCTTGGGCCTTACGAGGTTAAGGGTGATTCTTACGTTACATACTACCGCCGTACTCAGAGATATTTTGGACAATTAACTCGTTACTCGTTCCTAGATAGGAATCAAGTACAAATTACGTATTCGCAATAAATGCCTACGTGTTTCCTTGACCTCCGTCATAAAAACCAAGAGATAATCGTATTTTCATACCATTCTTGGAGTCTTCGTCCTTTCTAAAACGCCAAACGGCTTTTTGTGTGGGTATCAAATTAAACTCAAGAGTAATTTTTATACTTTGTAGATAAACTACAAATTATATGAATATCTATTTACCTCTATAAAATATTTATCTACACCATCTACACAAATGTTATAGATATTTTTTTTGTAGTGTATATATACAAAAACTACAGGACCTATTTTGAGATTTTTTTACCAGTAAAAATACTATAATTATCACTAAGTAACGTAGGCTATATTATTTTTTTACGCAGACGGGAGTCTCTGGTAACAGCTAGTTTTGAATAATTACGACGACGTTTGAAATGAGAAGTCATATGTAAAATAATCATTAACATAAAACGATGGCTAACTCGGTTTTATACAAGTGAAACTAGTTCCAACTCAACGGTCATTGAGGAGTATGGCCACCTTACGTTTCTATCATCACCATACCACACTCAATGGTGCCATCAAGGACTTTAAATGTTGATCCACCATAGAACCTTGTCATAATGACAGCGTCAAGTGATGAGATGGAACTTACATAGTAATTAATCGTTGCTTTTGTGCGACAAAGTTTTATAGTGGTTCATCAAGTAAAGTCCCGTGACCGTACATCATATCGGAACCGCTTTGTTTCAAATTGATAAGGCAATACTAGTTAAAGAAGGTTAAAATTGACTTCGTAGATTGATTATGTATGTATAGGTTAAAGTTAGTAACTTACATATACTTAGGTAAATGATGCTAGTAAACCCATGTTGGTAAAACCCAATTAAATTGAAATAAGTATGTAATTCCCCCGTGTGGTTGCCGGGTTAGAATAGTGCCACTCCATATCTTCCCGTGGATGTCGTGGAAGAGGCGACTTAGGTAATATATAGGCTTGTAGTACTGTTAGGCGATGGATGGGCTTGCAACCAGTCACTAATACGTTGTAAACATCTTAGCCTATTTATGCAAAATTATCAACAAGTTTTAAAAACCCTGCTTACCCCACTCTGGGATTACAGGCGTGAAAGTATGTATGTGTAAGTATGTAATTAGAAGCATTTATCTCTGCTCAGATCCAAAACTTTACTGTTTCCAGCGCATATCTACCAGCCGGCGTCGGACAAATGCTGGCCTGCCTACCGCCAGGGACCTTGCCAGATAGGACAGTTCCTTGTACTACCGCTGAACACCTACCTGCCCGCGTGCGTGCCCAACCCCTGCAAGCACGACATGATGGTACCCTTCAACGGGGGTTGCCAGCGCCTCGGCTCCATGGAGCCCTGCAGGGACCTCTTACACCCCTCGGCCCTCGAGGTCAACGCTACCACCTTAATAGTCAGCTGTGTCAAACTTAACATAGACTTACGGTTCGGCGAAGTGACAACGCCGGGTTGTCTACCTGGTCGCAAGACAAATATTAACCGAAGATGTAACAGTACTTAAAAGCTGCTTTCGTATTCGAAGTGGTCATCATTTCTGGTCGGTTCCGCATTAGAACCGTGATTTCAAACCATCATTGTTGTACATAAATAATCCTTCTTTACATAGTAAATAAATAGTTTCATTACATTGCTAGTTTTATTCTCGTATAGGTACCACATTGTTCATGGTTTGAATCTGTATTTTCAAGTTATATTTATTTGACAAACGGGTATTTTAAACTGTATATCGTTTGAACTTTAAAATATCTACCAAATAGGAGAGTTAATTCACCAAATTGCGAGAAGTGTGGAACCCCTGAAGATATCAGGTGTTATTAGTATTAGTATCACATGCTCGGACCGAGAGGGAAGGATTACTTGTTCAACTCAATTTGAATATGTTTGATATTGAACTGCTTCACACAATTTTGACAGAACCAATATCAGCGAAGTTAGTTTAGATATAAGTTTTTAAATAAGTAAACTTCCTCCTCTTCTTTTCATGAATCTTGTTAGTTTAAATGTATGTTAAAGTAGAGCTGCCTAACAGGGCTGACATGATCAGGCTGTGATCAAAGCCCGTAAAATATTGTAATTCCTATAACTAAAAAAATCTACGAAATATGTTCGAGCAATCACGCCCGACTGAACCATTGCAATTAGCAACCAAGCCAACAACAATTCGGTCGATAATTCGTGAGTTAACGGGGCACAATCGAAATCGATGTTCAACTTATCAATTGAGTTTCCAAAGCCCCTTTCCCATCAAACCTTGCACCGTATGGCACCAAGCGGTGTGAAGCTACCACAGCAACTGGAGGCGTGCAGGTTCCCATAGCAACGCGGTATCCACCCTTGCCACCACATGTCACACTCGTTTATTTACCAATTACTTCCCCAGCCATCAACGTGGGGGCCGCACGCCTGCTTGTCATTAGCTTCGATAAAATCTACTTTTTATTCTATGCGTGACAAAATTTCAATGTTAAATGACCTTTTAGATGCTTCGATTCAGTTGAATCGCAGAGGTTATAGCTTAGTCATGTGTTTGATTAAATTTTTAATGGTTTAAATGTTAAGTGCATCCGATAACGCGGCCACATGATAATGGAAGTTGAATGCAGTGAGTACACACTTTACAATCTATATATATAAAAGGCAAACCTGACTTACTGAGTTATATATCAACGCACAGCCAAAACTACTGTACCTAGAATCTTGAAATTTGGTACAGGGGTTCCTTTCATAATGTAAGTGAGCACTAAGAAAGGCTTTTCGAAAATCAACCCTCAACGGGAAGAAATGGGGGGAGTACCGGGAAACTAATTCTACGCGTGCGAAGTCGCGGGCGTCCTCTAGTATAATATAACTACTTATATACACTATTTAATCAGTAGGTAGCAATATTAATTAGCAACAAAACAAGCAAACAACTGATAAGTTAAGGAAAAAAATATGTTTAAACATAATTTAATTAACAAATAATGGAGATAAGTGTACAGTCGGTCAAACATGTGCTGATTTGCCAATCTAAGGTTGAATTCGGTTAACAGGTCATAGAAAAATAAGATCAATAAGATGCGTCTGTTAATTGGAAGATTATGCTTTAATGATGTTTTATTTTAACGGTAGAGTGTGTTAACATTGAAAGACCACTTATTTGGCCGACTGTACTATGCCACCGTAGGACCCTAATGCAATGAGGTGCCGTATCAATCCCCACCCACTCCACTTAAGTTTGTTTTTGTTGGTCATTGCGACTGGATTCTAGAAATCCATATTATTAACTGTATGTAAATTTAATTACTTATCAATTAGTCGTCGGTTCTTGCGTGTTTACTAAGAAACATGAAACAAAAATGTAGGTCTAGGTACTTGTCTACTGTTAGATGCGAGAGAGAGAGAGTGGTAGCGTAGCGATAGACATTCAATAGTTATACATACAGGGTGTCCCAAAATCGGTAACCCACATTGACACCACATTTTCAAAAAAATAAAGTCATTTTACTGAGGTCATGTTAGGCTGGTTCGGTACCTCTTAAGCTGACCTACCTCCGGTGTCAATGTGGGTTACCGATTTTGGGACACCCTGTATAAAAGTATGAAGTAATCATACTAAGTAAAAGAAAATCATTCCTAAGTAACGACTGTAATGAGTTACTTAGGCGTGTGTACTTTCGGTGAAGCCGAGCGTTAACTGGCTTTCTCAGAGACATTTTAGAGAAAACTCGTTCCTTTTTCAAACTTGTCTATGAAAAATCTCATTAACGGTCGCACTCAGAGTCCGTTCATGACAATTTAGTCGTTCATTGTGACGATTTTCCATACGCAAGTTTAAAAAAGGAACGAGTTAACTGTCTATAAAATGTCTCCGAGAGGAACGACTTAATCGTCATAAACTGACTGACTGAGTGCGGCCGTAAGGAGCTTAAAAACCGGCCAAGTGCGTGTTGAACTCGTGTGGTTATAGGTTTTCCTGTAATCTACAAGCAATGAACTAAATTTTGTATTTTTTTTCATTAGTTTCGGAGATTAGGAGGGGGAAAGGTAATTGTTTGTTTTCTTTCATGAATAAAATTAAAACTATTTATTTTACAATAATAACAAAAATATATTTGGGATCCTCATAACGAGCACTTTCATTTGATATATGACACAGGAGGGTTTGCTACACTTTTTTTTTAATTTGCTAATTTGCCCGCGAAAATGATTCGATCCTTATTTAAAAAAAAAATAATTACATTTGTATTTGGGTCATCAATTTATGTGTGTGTACCAAATTTCAACTCAATCGGTCCAGTACTTTCGGAGCAAATTGGCTGTGACAGACAGACGGACAGACAGACGCACGAATGTTCCTATATGGGTTCCGTTTTTTAATTTTTTGTATGGAGAACCTAAAAAACTTTTTAAAAAAGTTGCTCAAAAAGTGGTACTTTTTGTAGCTGTATATCGTGCGGAAAGTTAGATTTTTCGAACTAAATAGTGCTTTTTTCTTTTTTAGCTGCATGTAGTGTGAAATTTTGGATATTTCTGTAAAAAAAAAATCTTTTTCTATTCCATTTTCACTGTGATTTTTTATCAGCCTAAGAATTAAGTAAAATTGTATCTTTTACTGTTTTATGTTTGCGACAAAATGTATTATAAAAAACGTCGTTTGATACACGTGCGATTCTGTCATTTTCACTCGTCCCTCGAGCCTTGTCCGCTTGTAGCTTTCCGCACTTGCATCAAAATGTCCAATAATTAAACCAAGAATCCACTGTTATAAAAATCGTATTTATTACATTATTAATCACCAAGCTACCCTTTAATCCCCGGCGGAGTGGCTGATGGGTTTATTTTCATATAATCGCGAGCGCGCCGCGCGCCCTATCGCGATGGATCGACCGATCGACCTCGTTCGCCAGCAGGCTGCTGACCAGCCACCGGTAATTTACAGGCCAGGCGGACCTGCGACCTTCGCCAGAGTTATTACGCCTGACCGAAATCTAATTCGCCACCAATATACTATACGACCTATATAAGTATACTAAACAGAAGTGGAATATTATTTGCCTACTGCTGCAACTCAGAATACAGTGTCATGATCTGTCCTAAGATTTTCTCATTCGACAATTTGATTAGATATCTGAAGCTCTATACATTTTTATATGAAACAATTTTAACAGTATGGGCGACCTGTAAATTTTATTCAATTGCAACACACACACTTTTGTTTTTTGGACCACCCTAAAGTATAGTATAGGTACTACGAGCAGAAAGATTTATGACATCATCGTTGTGCAAAGTGCAAACACGAGTGCTTCGCTACGCTGTGCGATTGTGGAATTTGCTCTACCTATTGATATTATGGCAGTTTCAGTCTGTAGATTCTTTCATATCTAGATTTTAAAAAAACCAGGACCTATTTTGTCAAAGTTATGATGACTCTTATTTACTTGACAGTAATGGCGGCCAAGTTAGGAACAATATGATGACATGACAAAAGTTATATTGTTTAACCGAGTAGAAAAGCGCCCCTAACGGTTAATAGCATCAGCCGTTTATATAAATAAATAAATAAATATCAGGGGACAATGTCACACCAATTGACCTAGTCCCAAACTAAGCTCTAGGCTTGTACTATAGGTACTAGACAACGATAAACATACTTATATAGATAAATATATACTTAGATACATAGAAAACATCCATGACTCAGAAACAAATAGGTATTCGCGCTCATCACACAAATATCTGCCCTTACCGGGATTTGAACCCAGGACCGCTAGCTTCGTAGGCAGGGTCACTACCAACTAGGCCAGCGCGTCGTCAATTTCATATTTTGAAATTTTTCAAGTACGCTACGCTATGGATTCTTGTCTAGGACTCAAAACACGCTGACAGTAGCGGTGGTCGGTTCCGCCGTTCCGCGACTTTCTTAGCGTTCGCGTTCTGTAAATGGTTGTTAACTACTAAACCAACTTAACAGGAAATGATTACCTACCAGGAATTCAGCAGGGACGCAATGGTTATTTTCATACTTGATAAAAAAAAAACTTCCTGAATACATCCAAAAATACTTTTTTTTATTGAAATTTATTTTTCAACCGCCCGTACTTTGAAACATTTTTAGAGAGAATTAACTTGTGTATGAAACATCGTTAAGGATGGTTAAGGTACGACGTAATCGTCATTTAACTGACTCTGAGTGCGGCGGTAAATTCTCAGAAAAGATGCTTAATGTAACTAATAATGTGTATGTTGCTGTTTGGTAACATTGCGAAGAATGCGTCCGTTGCCGACCGGTGTGGTCATACTCAAAATAACTCAATTTTCGCTGCTTCAGTATAATGTATTATGGGTTTCGGTATCCTCATCATCATCCTCATTTCAGCTTCACTGCTAGACGTAGGCCTCCCCTAAGGTTTGCCACAGGGACCAGTCTTGCGCCGCTTGAATCCATCGTTTTTCCGCAACTTTAGCCACATCATCGGTCTACCTTGTTCTTCTCTTCTCTTCCGGACGCCACTCGAGAAGTCTTCGACCCAATCCGCCATCGGTTCTGCGAGCGATGTGCCCCACCACTGCCACTTAAAAGTCAAGTCAGCAATTGCTTGGGCCATGTCGGTGACTTTGGTTCTCACGCGGATCTCCTCATTACGGATTCGATCGTGCAAAGAAATTACGAGCATAAGCTTCGGTTTGGTTGACCCTAAAACAATTAATTTTTACATTCTCAATCACATCGCATTAGTTAATGATTTACGTCTGCTATATTTATTTTATACCTCTACATATCTGCTAACTTGACGGCTCGAAATCTTGACAAGACTGGTTGACTTTACACGTAACGAAAAGTAAATATCTCGATGGATCTAGGTCGACACACGGCCCATACGGCCTAGTTTCGCATAATTTAATTGTCTACGTTGCACTTTCCTTTAGTTCAATCAGATCCATCACACTGGTCGGACCTGAAGCCATTGATGCTAATCCACTTGCCTATTATGCTGTTTTTGCTTTTTTTTAGGGTTCCCTAGTTAACAAGGAACCCTTTATAGGTTCGCCATGTCCTTCTGTTTGTCGGTCTGTCAGTCTTTCCGTCTGTCCGTCTGTCCGCGATTTTACTCCGAGGCTCTTGAATGCTCTTGATACTACAAAGCTGTAATTTGTCAGTTTCGTGTATCTGCCATACCATACCTACAAGTAAAGCATTAGGTAAAATCATTTTTATATTACTACATCAAGTGAGGTAAGTATTATCGAATAGTTCTTAAAAAAATATCATCATCATGTACGTACATGATATTATGAATTTTTAGATTTGTTACGTATCCGATACACCCAAAACTATAAGTAATAAAAAATCTAAAAATATCTTAAAAGAAAGCACATAATAACATAACGAACTTAAATGGGAAACTATCACGATTAAGTAGACTTTATATTCCGTCATGCTCTTGCCTGGTTTTTGCCATCGCAGTTAGATGGCTGGATTATTCTATCAATTCATATACGTCGGGGAGCTTTTTATTCCTAATTGGATAAAAAATAACTCACCTGTTTTTAGTTAGTTTTTTCTACTACCTCTCGCAACATGAAGGTACTTCTCCCCGGCAGGTCATGGTACTCATCGTGTTGCTACGGCCACACGCTCATTGCTCAAGTTACGGCATGAGGAAAGCAAACGAGCACACGGGTTATAATCTACTCCGCTTAATAGTAGATTGTTCAACAAGGGACTAAAACAAGCCATAATGACACGAGATGTTTAGCCACGCGAGCGAGCCAGCGAGCGAGAGTGGCTATAGTTCGAGTGTCATTATGGTTGTTTAGTCTAGCGTTAAACACTCTACTTTTCACTTTGAATGCGAGGAAAAAAAACAATGTTCAGTGCCGGATTAGCCACGTACATAGCAAGAGTAGCAAATGCTACGGGCCCCGCGCATCCACGTCTAACCACTAAAATGCTAGTACTTACATCAGTATGCGTATGCACTCATATGCATCAGGGTTGACGATAAGATGAATAATCCAGTCGATATTCTCCACCAGAATAACCTAAAGAAACACCCACGCAAAATAGGTGCATATCTAAGTCGCTCAGTTGCGGAAAAAAGACCGCCACAACCTGTAACCTAAAACAAACCCAGGGGTCTCTTTATAGAATTTGCTACGGACCCCGACGGGCTTGCTCAATCCAGCACTGACGAAGTTCTATACACATTTACAATATTGATTATAAGAAAGTTTCTTACAAATTTGTTCCGCGGTTTTTTTCTTTTCTTTTATAATTTTTTTGTTAAGTGCCGCTTTAAATGCTTGCATATTTAGCCAACAGGTTCAAACTTGAAAACTATTTTAAAACTAATTGGACCAAGCATAATTAAATGAGTTCATCCTTAATATAATTAAATATATTCATATTAGTAATCATTAATCGTGTTTCACGAAATTAAATCATTTTTATTTGTATTTTTTCACAGTTGTCATTTTGAGGTTATTTCCACGCGCTAAAAATTATCTATACCACAGAATAAAAACTAGAGGCATAGAAACCGTACTAAATAGGCAGAAAATACATTATAGTTGACTTCCTTTTACTTATGGTTTTCATAGTGAGTTGAAAAGAGATCGTCACAAGGCGTGATTTGGACCTTTAAGCACCGTGGAAGAAAGTAACGCCAAAGAAGACCGAAGACCGGTCGTTGATTTGACGTTTCTTCACCTTCTGATCATGACAGATTAAAGAAGAAAAGACACCTAGTTTTTGTTTCTTTTCCTCTTATCAAAATAAAGTACAGACAAGTAGCTGGTGCAACGTTCATCTTATTGCACGGCTTCTTTGCCTTTAGTCTTTATTCTGTGGTCTATACAAAAAGACTGAAAATAGCAATAAATCCTCCATTCACAAACACCGTGATTGGATGTTAAGGGGATTCCAAAGTAAATTAAAACAATTTTACTTTAATCCCTAGAGATTAAAAAGGAACTTTAGTCCCGATGTGCAGAGACTAAAGTAACATTTGAAGAGCATGAGAAGTGAAAAACTAATTGCTTTTGACTTGTTATCATGCTGCCAAAACAATACCATACTTCTGTACTCTTTCTACGTTATCCTCCTCAGTACCTCAATTTTCAATTCATTGATGATGTACTTATTAACCGGCCAACTAAAGCTATTCCGCGCCCTCATATGCACGTTACGTCAAGTCGGGTAGGTACCTAGTATGTACCGTACGTCTGCCGCTTTGGCGAAGCTGCTTGATCGACGAAATCAGAAATTAAAAATCCACGCAATTAAATGTTAATAATGCTCTGATAGGATAACTAGAGCTCGGCGGTATACCGTCGACAAATTGAAAGCGGCTGGCTACGAGAATCATCTAGCAGTGCGAAGGCGGAAGACTTGGCGGCAAATTAGCGGGTGTGATGGTGGATGCAACCGAAGTAGAGTCAGGTCTAAGAGCACAGGTTTCCGACACTAAGAGGTCAACCCAGGATAGTTTGAACGTTCCGTCTTACAGCTTCGTATTTCCCATTATTCCCAAACAACTCAGTTACTTAAGCACTATTACAAAATCTTACAGCTAATTAAGGCACGAACGGCCCTTCGCTGGTTATTGAGGGCAGTGGGGCGGACTCCATCTGGCAATAACGAAAAACGTACAATGTTGTTTGTATTTTTAAGGCTTAGTTGCGTGAGAATATTTTTATGTGCTACTTTTTGGTGCTAATTTGTTCCGATTTATTTGAATTTCCTTAGAACAATGGGTTAGAATAAGATGAATCTTTACATCTAGGTAGCACCTTTTGAAATAAAAGCGAAGGTGTAACATCAATTACTTACTTAATCCATTACTTGATATCAGTTTGGAAAGGATGTATAAAAGAAGATTGCCGAAAGAGATATACAGAGCGAAAGTGAGTGGAAGGGTTGTAAGAGGCCGGCCTAGGAGTATTTTTTCGAATCAAATCGACGATTCGAAAACCGACATGCATGCATGCTCGATGTATGAATGTGGAAGAAGCGATAGAGATTTGTCAGGATCGTAGCAGGTGAAAGAGGTGGTCTCTGCCTACCCCTCTGGGAAACAGGCATGATTTACTGTATGTATGATTTAGTTACGTCTCGCCCCATGGGAATCTTGCCGTAAGATGTGGCTGAGTTACTTAATAAGTGAAACAAGGACAGGGTTGCTTTCAACACAGGGCTGTGATTCTACACGGTAAAACCTTCTTTGCGATGTGTGATCTCGCTTATTCGCTAAGCAAGATCACACACGCTAGGCTTAATAAGTATAAGCTAAGCAATATACACCGACTAAGATACTTTAGTTAAATAAGATAGGAAGGGAAATTTTGGCAGATATAATAGAGCGTAAAGGACAAAAGCGTTTCACGGCAAAATTATAAGTTATTCACCAAATCGTCGCCTGATACTTACACTGTCACGTGTGTGATACAGGGGCCTGTCTGTTAATCGCAGCAACCTCCTGTGCCCTGCTAATTTGTGTATCATGCAAGTGCGTGCATCGAAGTAAAGTACACACCTAAATACGCCCTAGACGGTGACGTTGAGATGATAATTACGGGTAGCAAGTTACCTGTCCGGTAGCCTTACTTCTTGAACACAGAAGCATTAGAATTTTTACAAAGAATGACCAGAAATAAAATTCATTAAAATCCGTTCAGCGGTTTAGACGTGAAAGCGTAACATACAGACAAATTTACTTTAACAATATGATATTCAAAAGCTTCAACTTCATCATAACTAAAGAAATACTGAACGAACTTTGAACTAACTAACTTTTATCTAGCAACGCAATCTCGCGTAAAATCATCTTTGCCCAGCGACGTAAATTTACGGCGCGATACCATCAGCACGATGGCGTGCGGGCGCGCGGGGGCCCTTCGCAGCGCCCGCCCACCCAACTTTTACACTACATAAGTCTAGATATTACTGTCATAAACTTGACCTCCAAAATTCCCAAGTTTTCGAAGTGGAATCAGTCGGTACCCAACAATAGTTATGACGGCACATTTGGCATTTCATGAGGCACTGGCGTTACGGTCTACGTAGGTAGGTGACTAATGACCCAAGCCGCACGCAACGCGTTTTAAAAACAACACAATAATAATGTACACCGAAAACCATCGACTCATGTGAATAGAATATTCATAACTCACAACTATTATGAAGGGGTTGGGTGGGGAAATTATCGTAATACTTAGTGCTTGTTAGGGTTCCGTAGTCAAACTAGGAACCCTTATAGTTTCGCCGTGTCCGTCTGTCTGTCAGAAAATAATCAGGGTACTAATTATCTCCTGTACATGTAGACAAAGCAAGGGTGAAATTATTTTTCTCATCTAACAACATCGTGTGAGGTTTGGTTGGATAGCTCTAAAAAACCATCGTGTATGTTATAACAAATTTTCAGACAACCTCCAAGGTCTCTATTCTACGCGTTAAAACAATATTGTTTTTGTAATGGTATCATATTGTTTTTAACTCGGCCGCCATTACTGTCAAGTAAATAAAAGCTATTAGTAGCGTTTTACCCAGAACAATATAGTGTAAAATTATTTAGGAAATATTGACCTATATAGAACTGTGAGTTTCGCTAGAGTTACGTCTGAAAAATATCTTTTATGAAAGCACATGAAACGAAACTATCACGACAGAGTACACTTGATTGGTTTCTGAGATACAGGCGGTTTAAATGTTTATACCTAAGTACTAAACATAATCTAACTAACCTAATCCTAATAGGTAATCTTTTAATAACTTTAAATCGAAAATTAGTTCATACATTTTCTTTTTTGAGGTTTTTTTTTCGTTTGTAGTAAAAGCTACGGAACCCTACATTGAACATGGTCCGATATGGTCTTGATGTCTATCTTATTCTCCTTAAAGTAAGTATAGAGGTATAGCTTCTTCAAGTAGGTACGTTCACTAGGATTATATTTTTTTAAACTTAATAATAAAGGAGTATACGTATGAAATGAAGTTGTTTGTGTGTTCACATTCTCAAACCGTCTTTCACCTATAAAAAAAACAATCGGTACCTACCCACTTAACAAAGAACAATTAATTAGTCCAAGGGACGCAATCCATTTTCGATTAGCTTAGTCTACGTGTTGTTACGAAATATAACAGTGACCTGCTTTTGCAAAGAGTTAAATACTTATATTAGGAGTGGTCGGGCGGGGGTAGTCGAGCGCCTCCTCGGTCCGAGCGGGCAGCGCTCCGGCCCGCGGGCCAGTCTGAGGCGCGCGCCCTCCGCGCCCGCCCGCCCTCGCTCGCGGCCGCCACTCGACCCTCCCCACACATGGCTCGCACGCCGGTCTAAAACCTCCTCTGTTATGGACAAGCGCGGCGCCAGCGGCCGGGGCGAGCCCATCCCGAGCATCCTCAAGAAACCCAAAGGTCGCAAGGGAGATCTCCTCGACAAGAGTTCTAAGATCAAGCGCGAAAAGGTGGAGGGCCCCGCGGGCGAGGATGTGAGCGCCCCGCTACCACACGGCTGCACGCCGCTCATGTACGCCTGCCAGCAGGCTGACTACAAGGCCGTCGTCGACACGCTCAACAAAGACGTGAGTCCATCGCCCGCACCGCGACCATCTGCGACACCCAATCAGCTCATTTAACATCGAAACTTTATCTCCATAGCTTTAACTGTTTCAAAACTCCGTTAGTAGCATGTTTCGACCTAAAGCAGAAGGAAACACGAGCACTTAAATCATTTTCAGTAGGTGTTATGGAAGGTGTGGGGATATGAAATGAAAGAGCATGGTTTTGCGGCGGCGGGCACGCGATGCAATGCTCGCCCGCGGAGCGCCTCGCTCCGGACCCGCACATACACCGCTGCACTGTATAATGCTTCAGTCAATATTTACATACTCGTTTCGTTAACTACCTGAACTATATTCTTCGTTACGGAGCTCACGTGGTAAGCTATGAGTACTAGCGAGTTTGGCATGTTGTTTAATACAGAAATAATGAAGGTTTAACACACGTTAAGACAACGTTTACAAGCTAGTACGTAGAAGTTCATGCTAAGGCAAGGCACTTAGTAATTGTTGAATAATTATGTTACCGGTTTTTTTAACTCTTGTAAAAAAGTTGACACTTTTTTTGGACTATAAAAGTTACAAATAAGTTTCATGATTAAGACAAGGGATCTAATTACCGTCACCAGAGTAGAAAACCTCGTTAATACATGAAAAAGGATCCTCTTACTTCTTTCCGTTTCCCAAATCCTAAAACTGCAGGAACTACTGTTAGTTGTTAACGGTCGGGTACACTTCATATTGGCGAAGTATCAGCAATAATGTTCGAAATCATAAAGTAACATTATTCCGATCGTTATCTTAGCATTCGATTGGAAACATTATTTTTTGACAATGGTCACAGGTCTTGAAGGTGATGCAGGCATCGTAGATTCGTTTGCCGTTGGGCGCTTAAAATAATCCTCAGGCCTTAGGATACCTAAAAAAATCAGCGTAAGTTTATCAATTAAATTACACGTTGAAAACAGTACAAAAGAGTTTTCGAAATAACAAAAATTCGGCAAAAATTAATATACGGTATAAAATAATTCGTTACTTGAAGCTGTTTGTATCGTAAAGACATATTTATGATATTTTCAGTTTGAGACAGCAAGATTTGTTTCAAAATTGGTTACCTATTTAACTAATGTACCTAGTTCGGTGAATTGCAAAAATATTGTACATAGTTAAGGAGTTAATTGAGATAACGTTAACTTTCTTCCATTGTTTTTCCTTTGTGTAACGAAAATTATCCTAATCTTCGTTGTACAAAGGAAAAAGTTAAGGGCTTAACAACCCTTTTTTAATTGACCCCTTAACTATGTCCAATATTTTTGCAATTCACCCAGTTACTAAGTAACTGTAACACAGAGCAAATTAAATTATAAACATTGTTAAAACGTTTGGGCTTATTCTGCAACATGTATGAGTATTTAAAACTGGGGTTGAATGAATAAATGAAGAAATGAAATGGATATCATTTCTTTTCTATTATTTAATACTATTGAAGAAGTTACATCTTGAATTCTTAGGCCTGCAATGGTTTAAGATTATCACGTTTAAATATGTATGAAACAGGATGACGTAGAACAGTTTCATGAGACCTTGGTATCAGAATAGCAAGCCGTGAAGGGTTTAGGAAATGCACCGGTGTCGATAACGCGGCGCGCGTCAATCAATAGGCGGAATCGGCTACACAATAGCTCAGGAACCATTGTCTACGAACCGAGCGAATAATATATTAGGCGATGTTATGCCGTAAATTTATTATAGCTCCTAACGTATTTACAGTACAAGTTCACTTGCAGGTCACGTAGATATTGTAAAAATTCATTAGAAATTGCCAGTAAATGTTAGATATTATGTTTCATTCCACTAGATTATTTATGGTAGAAATGTCGTACACATACGCGTCACTTTTCATTACCAATTAAGTCACGTAAAAAATATATAGACAATAATATAAGACCGACAATTAGTTAGAGGAAATATGAAAAGAAACAGTCATTGATATTCTAGCGAGTAAGAGCATACGTAATTTCTTTACATACCTATTTATATATATATATAGCTTCATCTTCAGACAAGGGTACAGCTCGCGGCTTGCATGTGTGAGTGCCTCGACCGTACGCTCCACCGGCCACCACATGCAATCTCAACAGGACCGCCAAGCTGGTTCTAATAGGTTCTCTTTTTATATCTGGTAATATGAAGAGTGGCAGTAATGAGGTGCAGAACTTGTATTAAATATTGGTCCAGGTCTTATGGTATATACGACGAGACATCTATTTCATATCACTTAGAATTAAGTTAAATGGATGTTAATAAGGCAAAATATAGACAAGTGTAAATAACCTATCCTTTATTAGTATATTAATAATATAAACAAAAAATAATAAACTCATTTTTAAACACTCAAAGAACTTCTAAATATTATAAAAAACCTTTCCCTGACTACCATCAAAGGGCGCTTTACTGAATGTTATTAATTCTTGTTAGGCTCATGAGTAACCATATTGCTCGACTTCCAGCCAGCGTCAGTGCGCGTCCGTGACCGCGGGCTGCGCTGCGCGCTCCACTACTGCGCGTCGAGCGGCGCCGGCGCCAGCCCCGCCGCGCGCGCCGCGTGCGCCGACCGCGTCCTGATGGCGGCGCCCGTGCTGGCCGACGCGCGCGACGCTGACGGGCTCACGCCGCTGCACCTCGCCGTGGTGCACGGCAACGTGCCGCTGGTGCAGACGCTGCTGGCCGCGGGGGCTGACGTCAACGCGAGGGACGATGAACACCATACTGTGGTGCACTGGGCTACTGGTAAGTGTTTTTTGTGGAGACAGGACTAGAAACAATATCACGAAACTTCGTGCAAGCCAACCATGCTATCTTTTTTGTAACCATATTGTTTGTTTTTTGTGACGTCAACATCAATTCATGTCAATATTTAGGTTAGCATCTGAGCAGAAACACTTAAGCGATATAATATTTAGCTACGCTGCAGTAGGTTGAGAAAATTACGATTTGTGAATTTTTCCTCGCTCACTACAAGTGCCGTGAGAGCGACATGAAATACTAATTAATGTGCCTTGTAAATGTATTTAAAATAATTTATTTTAGTCTTTCGGAGATCGGCTTGTTACGTTATCATGACCTATCCTATACCTGTCCTATTCTATACTATTAAACGAGCAATATTTTATTAGTATATGCAATCACGATCTCGAAAACGGCTCTAACGATTTGAATGAAATTTGCAATATAGGGGTTATACTAGGGCGAAAAATCTGTTAGGTAAGTTTTCATTTTCGGGAAAATTAGTTGACAAACCCGAGCGACCCTCCCTCGGTCTTCGGTACCTATTTTAGGTAAAGTGACTCAAAACAAAACGCATGAAAATGAGAGACATTCTCCTTTCCTCGTTCTTGAACAATAATGTTAGTTTCGTTTGCCTGACTCGAAACCTTTTCCTCGAAATATATGGGCTCGCATTTAGAACTTCTGCTCCACACGTATACAAAGCGCGCTAGTCGGTATCGTGGTATCGTCTAGTGAGTTGTTATCTAGCTGGTGTCACTCCGCGGGCGTTCGGCGTTATCACTCGCTCACTGCGAGCTCGCACGCGACCAATTAGTCAGAGAACCTACTTTGAAAATCTAAGTTCGAAGTAACGTTAGCTCCATCCCTTTCTTTCGATTTAGTCTCGAATGACAGGGATAGAGCTAACATAACTTCGAACTTCGATTTTAAAAGTAGGGCCTCAGGTTGCCAACCGGCTGGATGCCAATCAAACCAACCAACTTGTCGGTTATGGTTTCAATTATATCAACACTTCCGCTGCAGTATTTTGAAGTTGAGACGAAAGTAGCATTAATGTCTTACAAACAAAGTACAGATGTAATGAATAATCCTTTCCTGTCGTTTTTTGTCTGGTAAGTTGGTATTTTTCTTGCTTTCTCAATTAGCGTCAGTACCCATCAATAAGCCAACTGAAAAAGCAAGATAATTACGAACTTATCTGAGAAAAAACCATGGGAGAGGATTAGGTAGGTACTCAATACATCTGTAAAAGGTCACAGCTCATTAGACCCACCCGGCAGACTTGGCACCCGACCCGCACCGCCTTGTGGCTCGGCGTCCACTCGTTGTCGACGGGTGGTCCTAGGGTGGACACCGCGTTATCACCAGCGAACCTCGCATGTTCAACGAGTGGGCCTTGCGTGGTCAGCGAGTGGACCTCGCGTGGTCAACGAATTTCCGAGCAGTCTACCAGCGTAAACCGCGCGCTGTCATCACGCGGTTCACGTAAGGCAAGCATGCGAGCAACGAGCTATCATGGACCACTCGCCGTCCGCGCGTAGCAACTCGCGAGCGAGACGGTCCGTTGACTCTACGTAGTTGATTTAGTGAGCGCATGCCAATACAAATCCATATAAAGAATACCAACCGCTCGAGGCGAGGCGGTGCGATTCGGGTGCCAGGTGGTTCTAATGAGCTGTGACCTTAAGTGTATTTTTCTGTAGAACTTTATATAGGAATACTATATTTATATTTAATGGCAAAAAGAAGGCAAACGAGCACACAGGCCACGAGATAGCAAATGAGATCTGAGACGCATAGACATTTGCATTCTCAGGACTTCAATCTTAAGACCGCAAATGCGTTGCCAACTCTGAGGACTAAGATGCAATGTCTCTATGTTGGTTATTTCTTCGGCTGGCTTATCCTCACACCGGAACACACCAATGCGAACACTGCTGCTAAACACTTAGTTATGTTACTATAAGGATGAATAACAATCATGTAAGGTTTGTTGGTGAATTGCAAAAATATTGTACATAGTTAAGGGCTCAATTAAAAAAGGGTTGTTAAGCCCTTAACTTTTTCCTTTGTGTAACGAAGATTAGTCATATAATCATATGGATAATTTTCGTTACACAAAGGAAAAACAATTGAAGAAAGTTAATGTTATCTCAATTAACTTCTTAACTATGTACAATATTTTTGCAATTCACCTTTGTCCTTAAGACAGACATCGTAAAAAGAGTTTATGTTTAAAATATTCAAACAAAAATAAGTTGCATGTGTGCAATGTAGGAAACTTAAATTGGATGCAGTTTAGGGAAACAGATTTACATTTATATGCTATACTTATTCTAACGAATCGATAGAATGTTAATCATTAAATGAGTTCTATTTGGGTTTATGTTGAAACCTCATGTACAACATACATACATACATTAAATCACGCCTGTTTCCCAGAGGGGTAGGCAGAGACCACTTCTTTCCACCTGCTACGGTCTTTACAAATCTCTTTCGCTTAAAGCATAAAGCAATAAATGATTATGACTATGAAGTCGCCGACAAGAGCTAGTAATAACATACTCGTGAGGTTTCTCAGTTGTCACTATACTTGTTAGCTTATATTAAGAACAGAATCCGTAAACTTGCATACATGATAGTATTGATAGTGTTTAACTCAGGGCCCGTAATATGGTCGCATTTATCGCGGTAGATAATCCGTCACTCTCGTAGTCTCGTACTTACATACTGGTCAGGAAGTGACAGGTACTTTATCCACATAGATAAACACGACCATAATAGACCCGCGGGTAGCAAACGCTCCACATGTCGATATGAGAAGTAACACGAAACAATCGATACTTTAGAAGCAACAAGGAGCAGTGACCGCTTGGTGTGAACTACCACGCTGCAAGGTTAAAGAAACGTGTGTGCTGTAAGGGGTAACCTATCTTAAGTCCGAAGTTTCTTTCGAAAAATAAACATAACATGAGTTATACCACCTTACAGGAAGGTATTTGAGCGTGCAGTCGATCTATTTTGGTACCTTTCTGCCAAGGAAATAAACAGCGCGGTACTAAACCGAGCAGTATTTATTATCTTCAACATTTTTTCAACGTCTGCAACAAGACTATGCAAATAATGCAGCAGTTCAGTTTAAGGTCAGTTCCGAGCCGTGCAGGTTGCAGCGGATGTCCGCCGGCGCTCGGAAAGGTCAAGTTCTTCCTGCTGCCTGCTGTGGCCTTTATTAATACCGCGACATAAATACCTGAGGGTTATTATTATAGCGTGACTTATACAGATTAACTTGTGATAGAATTTTAAAGGAGCAAATGTGAGAGGTTATTTCTTTATAACCATTTAAAAATGCGGAATGTAACATATAAATTAATGTTACTTATTATATCACTTTGTTACAAAGAAGATCCCTTGATTCCTTTTTGTTATGAGGATTTTTTCTAGCAAATCATGGCCACAATACTAGCAAACCAAAGCCAAACCAAACAAGTTAACCAAAATGTCTTTTGAAAAGAATTTATATTAGTTATTTCTTTGTTTGATTAAACGTGCGATGTGACATGTAGGTATAAGTTGAAAACGAAGAAAGCGTTTCGCGCAGTACTAAGATAGAAGCGATTACCGCAAAACACTTGCAACAGACGAAATTAGTAGGGAGGGGGAAGAGGGGGATAATGAGCTTCGTAGACTAGGTATATGAAGGATCCTTCGAGCCAGTCCGCGTGTGCCTCTACCTCTATAAAGTACTTTGATACCCTTCTCTGATTCATCATCATATCAGCCGAAGTATGTCCATTGCACAGGCCTTCCTGCACGACGGTCGGTTTTGTGCTACTTGCATCATTTGCCAGATTATTCGGGGTATCTTGTATGGTATATCAGCCCTTGAAGTATTGTGTTAATACTTGCCTTCCAAGAACTACGTCGTTATTTACCGCTCGTTTTGTACCTAAGCCATATAGCAGAACCATAACAGTATAAATAGTAGAGCAAAGTAAACCTAATGAGTAATGCGGGGCATTCGTATCGTAGCCATCTTGCCCCATTATTTGGGGGGGAGTGGGTCCGAGCCGCCGGCCTGGGCGGAGGCAAGGCCAAACCTTAGCCCTTGAACTGCCCGCCACATCTAGGATTCAACTATTCAGACAGCGCGTGATTGAAAAGGCCGTGTCCGTCCCTGATGAGTCATGTTTTATGCAACTTGGAGAGACGCGGGGTTGAAGGTTTATTATCTGAATATTCATTTAGTTTTTGAGTTGGCTGACGTAAGTTATTTTTATAGCATCGATAATACTGATATAAGTTTAAGAAGAACAAGCTTGCGGATAAAACGAGAATTGGGGAGATTCCCTACATGTAAAAAATATACCCAGGCTTTTTTCAAATTCACGAACAAAATAAAATAATATTATTTTCACCTTTTTTTCAATTTAAACGGCAGGAAGGTACCTACTACCCGATGTAATGTATAAACATACACATTTTTTTAGCACGAGACCGACCATGGTGTAGATGTCCAGGATGTTTCGGCTGACATGATGATGATGTTGATTACATCCGTACACTGAGATGTGTGCCCGTGTTGTCCGCAGTGTGCGGCGAGGTGGGCGCGCTGCGCGCGGTGCTGGCGGCCGGCGCTCGCGCAGCCACGCCCGACCAGCACGGCGGGTACCCGCTACACTACGCGGCGCAAATGTGCGGCGCGCCCGCCGCCTCCGACCACCAGGTACATACGAGATACGTTCCTTTGATGTATTCCGTTGAATCACCGACACTCATTTGATCGAATGTATCATTTAATCGAATTTCATTTCATCGAAAGCTAATTTCTGCTGAAACCTTATTGTTTTAGGTTATCTTAAGCATGGGTTACATAGGTTACGTTACCTGTAATCATCAAATATCTTTTACTAAAATTACAAATACGTAAATGTGTTTGTATGTTTACGGTCATTTATACGGTTTAACCCCAACACCAATCAATGTAAATATGAATACAAGGATAGGTTTTACCGAGGAGACGGACGTAGGATACTTTTGATCCTAGAATCTAGGACATTTCCCGAGGAAAACAGCAACGTGCGCGGACAAACGCAACCTGACTCATACACTACACGCGTAATCATAAACGGAAAAGCCGGGAACAGCGGGGCAGATTTAAATAACTTGGTAAGAACCAGTTTATTTAGAAACTGACTCATTTAAAGCTTATCACGTTCAGTGTGATTCATAATTTACGCGTTCTCATCTTTATGATATGAGCATTCTAGTAATAATTATAATAATAATGACTCTGGGTAAACTCCCTGAACCACATTTCTCGCAAATAATCGCAATCTAGCAAATAAAACACGATACGCTCCGAGAATTTTGTACCCCAATCCGGTGTAACCTCAAATCAGATGCGGCTTGTAAACTCCCTACGTGTTAGTCTAATCGTGTCGTTTCTCAAACTTAGTAAATATGTGGACAGAGTCGCGGCGCGGCGCTGGAGGTGGTGCGCGCGCTGGTGAAGGAGGGGGGCGCGCGGGTGGACGTGCGCGACGCGGACGGGCGCACGCCGCTGCTGTGGGCCGCGTCCGCCGGCTCGGCCGCCGCCGTGCTCGCGCTGCACCAGGCCGGCGCGTGCGTCGACGACGCTGACAGGTACACTCGCAGTTGTGGACGTCGCAAAACGCACGGGCTTACGGGTGGTTTTGGATAATGCGCGTATTGAGTAAGGCCAGTGTTTGTACACAAAATAGAGCTCCCACATACACATACTATATACATGACAAAATCGATATGGTTATCACCTGGGTTCGGAGTTTTCATGGCACGGTAAGGCAAAATGTTTTTTAGTAGGTACATATTATTTAATATTAATCTAACAATTTGATGAATATTAAAAGTGCAAGTCATTATCCATTTTTATAATAAAAATTAATATTGCAATTAAATAAACAAATGAGTATGAGTATGAGTAAGAGTTCAATTTTAATATTGATGTCGACTCCACAGCTCTCTTTCGTCTTACCGTGCTATGATAACTCCGAACCCTGATTATCACCCCTACCCTTACTATGATGGTAGGGGTGAGAGAGATAACCACTTTGTTAGTCAGTTACAATCTTATTTAATTACAATAACAAATGCTTATACCTCTTTATAGAATATTAACTAATGCGCGGCTAGATACACGTACAGATAATGCCTAATCTAAATGCGATTCATAAAAACGTGAATCGATAATAATTCTACGAAACGTGCCTACCGGCAAAAGTACATGTTCATACAGGTGTCCTGTATTTAGAGGTGCAAGATCAACGTGTATATAGACGAGCCTTTGATCTATCTAAACAACCAAACCTAGTTTTAGTAGAAGTCTTACGGTTTTCGAGATAAACGCAATTAAATGAAATTACATATTCCCATCTTGTTTTAGTTTTTTTAATGACTCTCCCATATCATGAAAGTTTAGCTTAATTTATTTTATGAATAACTACAGCTGATTACCACGAACTGGATACAGGCATGGCGTGCTGGTCACTTGCTTGGGAAAAGGATGATCTTAGACTTCTAAATAAAGGCCAGCCTGTATAAAGTGCTCTATACGATTTATTAAATTGCCATATCAAAATCCTTAAAAAATCCTGTCCATCCTATTGAAACGTGTTAACAGAGATGGGCTGACTGCGCTCCACTGCGCTGCAGCGCGCGGGCACACGGAGGCGCTGGAGACGCTGGTGGGGCTGTGCGGAGCACGCGTGGACGTGGCTGACTCTCACGGCTGCTCGCCGCTGCACTACGCCGCCGCGCTGGGCCACGCCGACGCCACCGCCGCGCTGCTGCAGCACGGCGCGGACGCGCACCGCCAGGACCGCCGCGGACGCAGCCCTGCGCACACTGCCGCCGCCAAGGGACAGATTGAAACCGTCCGTATACTCGGTAGGCGAAAACCACACGATGACATCATGACCCATCTCCTATCAAGACGTGATGTTTACGATTCATTTACGTTTTTGTGCTTTTACAGGAGCGAGAGGAACAAATTTATGGTTACGCAATTCCAAAGGAGATTTACCATTGCACGAAGCGGTCGCTTCAGGGAGAAGGGAATTAGTGAAATGGCTTCTAGATGGTCGACCTTCGCAAGTGAATGCTACCAATCACGAAGGTCGCACGCCTCTTCACATCGCTGCGGCTTCTGACAATGCTGATCTTTGTCGACTATTGCTAGATCGGGGTGCCGAAGTCAACCCCGTAGCGAGATCGTCGAAAAATGAGGCAATGACACCCTTAGATTGCGCAACAACTCGCGGTAACAGAGCTACAGCAAAATATTTGCAAATGCATGGTGGTCTTCCTGCTTCAAAGTTGGGCAACACCGACATTGTAATCGACGGTGCTTCTATTACTGCTTTACCTACGCGACGTGTAACAAGTACTAAAATTGATGTTCGTGATCGGATTAGAATAGAAAAACGTGAAGTGGTTGAACTGTCGAGCCCGGTTTGTGAAAGGCGCCAGGCGAGAAATAGGAAGAGAGTCGATAGCGATTCAACCAATGGCTCTTCTACTGATGATAGAAGATCGAAAAGAAGATCTCAAAAATGTCTCGCGTATTCAACCAGACACCAGGACAGACGAAAAAGACTAATTGAACCTCAAAAAAGTTTCAGCGACGGGTATGACACTGAACTAGAAGGAAAGTCTAAAAAAGAAAGTCATAGCCGGAGAAATAGAAGAGACAGTAAAAAAAATAGATCTAAGAGTGAACCATCGAGACAAAGCAGAAGCAGTTCCAAATACCGAGAACGCCATCGATCTGTGTCACAAAGTTCAACTGGATCCGAAAGTTACTCGAATAAAAAGAAGAGCAAAAGACACCGAAAACGAGGCAGAAGGAAGTCAAGTTCACCATCGGAAAGTAGTAGCACTGAGTCAAGTGAGAGACGCAGTACTAAACGGAAGGGAAAGAAAACGTCAATACATATTGAAAATGATGATGAGAAACAGAGCGTTAATATTATTAAGTACAAGAAAACAGATAATTTGCAACATTCTGAAACAAAAGAAGCCTCGCCAGGCATGGTAGTAGCAGCTAGTGAAGATCCTATAAAAACTGAACCGGATGCCGAGGAAAAACCACCAGCAAAAAGTAAAACTCTAAGTGAAACTGAAACTGATACTTTGTCAGTGAAAACAAATATGATCGTCACAGAAGCACAAATACACATGGAACGTGAATCAAGCCAACACGGTAGCTCTGAAATAACTGTGACTATGGATTCGTCAAACAACGTATCTATAGAAACAGCGAATCTGTCCGTATCACACAAAGATATTAATGAGCAAGCCAAAGTAGAAACAGACAACATCACGACAAACGATGCAATTATGGAATCTCAAGATAATAATGAAACATCTACGCCTCTACTGGGAGACAATGCTAATAACGCCGCGTCTCCGGACAACAAAACAAATGAAGCATCTACTTCAAATGTTGACCAAGAGAATGAAAATAAGGAGGTTCAAAAACAGTCTACGGAAGAATTACAAATAAGTAAGAGTATATCCAAATCGGAAGAAATCTCAAAGGATTTATCCCAAGAGTTAGGAAAATCAGATATAGAATCAAGCAATAAATCGAAAACCAGCGAAACATCAGTGAGTTCTAGTTTGGAACGGACAAGAAAAAAATCGTTTCAAGTCTTGGCCGGCCCTGATGAATTATTGCTTCAAAACAAGGATTCACCGGACGGAGTCAAATCGACGTTAGATGCTGAAAGAAAAGATTCCCGAGATAAAAGCAGTTCTCCGACTGTTTCTTTTGCAAATAAGGATGAAATTTTCGAAAGTAAAGACTCAGATAAACAGCCCGATCATTTGATGGGCGAACAAGTTCTTCACAAACAACCCGAACCAGAGTCTACCATAGCAGGGAAAAAAGAAAGTAGTGAAAGTAATCAAGCAAGCGCCGAAGAGAAACGCAAAGATTATTCTTCTACCACAGCAACAGGTAGTAGTAACGAAATCCCACAAACTAACGACAAAGGTCTGATCACTGTGATTAATGATGAAACTGAGGGTTCAGATCGTGCTGTTCAAAAGGTTCTAATGGAAAATAGCTCTGAAGATATAAATTTACCAATATCCGTATCACCCAAAAGAAAATCTTCAAAAGATAGTCAAGGAAGCAGCAGAAAAAGTAGTATATATGAAACGGAGAGCTATAAAGTACTATCTGACATTGCGAGCGTTACTGATGTAAGTACTGGTATACTAAAAAAATCAAGTAAAGCTGATGAAGTTTCACTTGAAGATGATAAAGAAATGTACGAAGGTGAAAAAGTTACTAAAGATTCGTACGGACGCGTTCCCAGCGTAAGTGACAATGAAATTTACAGTCATTCTGAAGTAAATGGACGCAGAAAACGTTTCCGTAAAAAGGGGAGAACCAAAAGTCGAATAACAATACGATCTAAAAGTGAAAATTCCGAAAGGGGTTACGAGTCAAGTGGATTGATGGATTCAGGTTTTGAGCCAAGCCCTAGAGCTGTGCAGCGGCGCATCATGAGCCCCCGCCTCGCAGCTTACTACAAGCAAAGGAATGCTAGTGGAAGATATTCGGGTAAATCTGACAGCAGAATCCCTGTGCGAAAGCCGGGAGACAAATACGCAGTGGATATGAAATCAGTGACTCAACGGATTCAAACGAATATGAGAAGGTGAGTGTTATGATTTAAGTCTTACGTGTTAGGTCACGTTTAATATAATAAAACACCTAAGTATAATACAAGAGTATAATAAAGTTCAGACTCAATTTTTCTCCAATGGGAAATTTGTTAAACAAGTATGCTATTTTGGTTTATTTACAGATATTATTGCGAAAGAAAGATCTTTCAACATTTACTGGAGCTAAAACGTCTACAGATCCGAACAAGCAAAACCAATGAAGCAGTTCTTGTCAAGCGCGCCATCGACGAGTATAACAAGTCGAGTTTATCCAGCGTGGGTCTAGGTTCTTATAACAGCGTAGATTTTTCGTTCAGTAGTTTTGAAAAGTTTCTTTACGAGAGCCTTCGAAAGTTACAAAAAAGTGGTAAAAAGCATTTGGATAATTTGCCGGAGAGACCTATAGACTTCGATTATGGAGAAAGTGAACTATACAAGATGAGCGCCATTCCTGACAACCCTTGCCTGTGCACCAGTAAGACCCACCGCTGCTTCCATGCGGTCCACGCCTACACCGGGATACCGTGTTCAGCTTACAGTAAGTTCACTAGGATTTGTGTTCATTTGGTTGTGATTGTTCACGTTTTGCGCGACGTCGGCATCGGTGGAGCTGAGCGACGAGTGACACAACAAACCAATTCATAGAGATGTAGAGGTATAGAGCATGCCGCGTACCGCTGCGGAGGCCATTAGACGAATTCTATGCAATTGTTTCCGTCACTGCCGCTGCAGTCACGCCACATAAACCTTGCCTACTAGGCGATTTTAAATAAGCTCATGCGAAAGAACGTCATTACGAACCCCATTCAAAAAAAAAGAATTTGCTGTTTTAAAGTATATATTTTTTAAATGAAACTACCATGTTTTTTTTTTTACAATCGACCCGTTTTGTACACTCTACGAGTATTTGACATCGTATAGGCCGATACCAAATAACTGACGGAGATGAGCTGCAAACACTAATTCGGATGCATTTTCAATTTCAGTACCCTATAAATGGAATCACCACACGATGCCCAAGCCCGCCACTGCCGATCCAACCACAAAATCAAAAGGGTTCCTGCCTAAAATTCCTTCAAAGTTGCCGCCTTCGTCAGGCAAGGCCCACGTCACCCTGGAGGTCTCGCACGGCTCCGAGAGGCAGCTGATAGCTCTGCCCGCCGAGAAGCTCGACAAGAACAAGAGATACTACGTCACGTTCACGGTCAAGGGCTCGGAGCCGCCTTCGGACAACGACAACGCGTCGCCCGGCTCCTCCACCAAGGCAAAAACCAGCGTTCGAAGTGGCTAGCGAGATTCTGCAGCATTTCTTAGTAGGAAAATTCCTTAAATCCTGTTATTTGCTAATCACTGCCAGATAACAGTAACATTCAATTAACTTGTAATAGTTGTAATTCCGCACTGAGTAGATACTCGAGGTGCACCTAGCATTGTTTTATTTGTTTTGTCGTAAATTGCAATTGTGATTGATTATGATTGACTGATAATGCCGTCCAGTAGTAAATTAACATCTATTTTTCTAACACTATTGAACAGAAATATTCAATATTATATTATTCATATTTAAGTAATTATCATATTATTGTGTATACAAAATGTACCTCCTTAAAAAATACATTGTTGTAACATACGATCAGATCAACTAAGGGTTATCAACAAAATATCTTTATTGACTCAAATAAGTCGGATTTTGTAGGTCTTCCTTTTACTAAAGATGTCTGCACACCATTTAAATTAAGAAAATGTTAAACATTATAAAAGCACAATACTGTTTGTCGGAATATAATACTCGTAACATATATATATTATTTTGAGTAAAACCAATTAAAAATAATTATTTACTTATTTTCCTTCTCAACGCCCGGCGAACCTAACCCAGTAAATAAGGAAAACCACAAATTGGTAATGAGTAAAATGCCTTTATTTGGTTGTAATACCGAGTTTAAAAATAGGTTATCTACGAAACATTTAATTGAGCGTGAATTGTTTTTAAGCTGTACAAAATGAGCACGCAAAAACACTAGGTAGTAGTGTTACAAACTGTGGTAAAAAATGTATTATAGTATTTTGTTGACGAACTACTATATTCGTTCACCATTACAAATAATTAAATACCCTTTCAATTTCATAATTTACCAAAATGCTCAATTAAATACTCTATACATGTTTATAAATAATACCTACGTAAAAATAAGTTAATCTACATAAAAACCATAAAAATTCAGTCTGAACATAATTAGAGCGTTTTTTTATGTGATGCTTTTTAACTCACGCGCGGGGCCACCATAACAACACATACGTCAGTAACAAGCTATGGGTACTAATAACACAAAGAGATGAAATTCGTGTGTTTGTTTGTTTGTATTTCGTGTTCGGGGTAATTTCTGAAACCGATTTTCAACATGCAACTAATGGGTCATACAAACTCGAAAAAATAAATGTTGTCTTTCCTGCGGTCAATAGTTAAAGGCTTGTGTACATACAAGCTTATGTTTTGATCTGTTAGGACTAAAGTAGACCTGACGCCATTTATGCAGATATGGGTATGGGTATGTCAGCCGGAAAATTAGGCCTTAAAAACGTTAACTTCGGGTATGTCCACAGGAAAGACGGTATCCTAAATCTGTGTATGACTAATAGAATATTGATTGATTAACTCTAATTATGTCATTGATCGTCAAATTTATGCTATATTTATCTTGACGCAGAGATTAAACGTATAATGTAAAATTGCATGAAAGGCGTCCACGACCCGCGTGCATCACAAAACTAAAACGTTCTACTTAGGTTGTTCATCATGCTAAATTTCTTGATGAACGATTCTCATAGAAAGGACTGTGTTAGCGTTCGCACAGTCGCATAGGTACACAGCTTTCAAATACAATGGGAAGTCATACTGATGTAGGATTCTGCATCTACACGCCGAGCAGCAGCGCGACGCCTGCGAGCGTCCAGCGCGTCGGCTTGTCCTTCGTCTTCAGGTTGAACGTCCACACAAACGTCGGCCCCCGCATGCTGAAAACGAACGAGTAATTATAATTGTAAGTCTAGAAATAGGTACAGGTAAACATGAGACGTGTCTTTAGGAAACAAAAAACGGAGCTTAAAATCTACAAAAAATATCTTTTCAGATAAAATAAATTGCAAGTAGAGTAGAGATTTCGTGTATTTATTAATACTATCGGTTTATTATTATCACTGATCGATGATTGTCTCTTTAATAAGAGATGAATCCAAGTTTGTGTGTATATTTATTTATTGTAGGAAATAATTATATTTTTTCTGGAATGTTACGCCAAGGGCCATGTGAATACGATCCAAACTGTGGAATAGACGGACAGTCTTTAGTTAATTGATCATATCGTTGTCCATGACAGCATGTCTGCCGCGCCAAACTAATGGATACTACGCGTCATCGACACCACTGAGACCGCGCCATGACCAAGTAGTTATCAGCAGGGTAAATAAACAAATGGGCATGAGTATGAGTAAGAGTTCAATTTTAATGTTAACGTCCATTCCACAGGTCTCTTTCGTCTTACCGTGATATGAAAACTCCGAACCCTGGTTATCAGGCTGTAAGAGTCTTCTAAAATATTAACATTTCACGGCAAAATATTGCCGGCAACTACAGGCGTCTTGTGACATATAAAATAAGTAAAACAGCAATAGTTGCCGGCCACTAAAATACCAACTGACAAAACAGAGAGCGATGGGCATGACGTGCGGCACGACGAGTGACGTGGCCATACTACGTCTCTGCCTCCTTCCCTCGCTAGTTCCCATGCCACTTGATGATAATCAGACCTAGAAATATGCGGGGCAAAATTTAATGACAGCTAGGGATTGCCTACATCGATAAAATCAATTATCGATGCTTTTTCCATATACTAATGATCGCTCCAAGTTTTATTTGTAAAAATGAAATTTTATTGAAAGTATGCAAATGAAACAAAATAGTAACTTTTTTCTGGTCTTTCTTTATTTTAAAAGGATTTTTTAACCTTCACTCATTATCATCATTTTATTTTTACTCCGAACAAATTCTGATCGTTTATTTTTACAATACTAAATGGTACAGTCATTCTGAAATAAACAATAAGAAAACAAAATTGATGATGATGATTGAAGATTAAAAAATCCTTTTAAAATAAAAAATAACCAGAACTATGTTGCTATTTTGTTCCATTTGCATACTTTTAATATTAAAATATTTTTACAAACAAAACTTAGAGCCATCATTATAGTATCTGGGAAAAGCATCGATAATTGAGTTTATCGATATAGGCAATCCCTAGCTGTCATTTAACTAATTTTGCCCCGTATATTCCTAGGTCTGATGATAATACTCACCGGATCTTGTAGACGGGGCACTCGTAGATGTTGCGCGTGTCCTGCTTGTCCTGCGTGACCGCCTTGACGAAGATGACGGGCACGATGGGGAACAGCTCCATCATGCGCGACTCCACGATGCCGCCCGACCCGGTGTCCCAGCGAGCTCCCTCCATGTACAACCCGTGGATGTTCGCGCCCTCGCGCGGAGGTGCGCTGATGAAATGTGCAGTCGAGTTTATAAATATGTGCACACTTTTGTATCTTGTCACTTTAATCACTGTGACAATTCATATGACATATACAAGGTGTATTTATTATTATTGAATTTATTATTTATTTATTTTATTTTAGCATTAAACAGTCATCTGGAATTATCGAAGTGTACCGAGTATACCAGGTAAGGCGGGCGCGGACGCAGATAACCTAATACTTACTTTTGAAATACGTCGAAAAATATAAATATGAAAAATGAAGGGTTCCGTTTTTTATTTTTTATTTTTTGTACGGAACCCTAAAAACCTAAAATCACCAAATGTATATATAATTTGAATTTTATCCGTGTTATCCTTGCTAAATTAGGGTATCAAGCAAGAGAACTTAAAAAAAAAACTGTTTTAATGTTTTTTAATTCAAGAGGGGCCAAAAAACGAGCTTTCGTATCACCTGATGTGAGGTCATTACCGCTGCCCATAGACATTATAATCCAATTAATTAATATAATTGTATGTAGCAATTAAAATCTACAGATTAAAGGTTACGATGATAGAAACAGCACTTACTTAAATTCGCTTCTAGTCTTTTTAGTGACGTCGCACTGGAGACACATCTTGTCGAGCGGCCACTCGTTCTTCCTGGCCGTCTGCTGCATGATCGCGGTGAGGAAGGACTGCGGGTTGAAGAACCCGGCCAGCCACACCGCAGGCGGCAGCTACAAACATACTCACGATAAAAACATTGATGAATGGATAACATCAAAAACAATCAATTTAACGCGCTACCAGCGCTACTGAGTACTATCATAATTCATTACAATTCTCGTAACGTTACTCAAAGATATTAAATGTACTTAGTACAGATATAGTGAATAATATTAATATGTTTCCATCGGTAAAACTCGGATATTAATCGGAAAACGACGGGACCCGAAGTGTCAATTAATTATTGTATTAAATGAGTAACATGTTTATATTCATTAATATGAAACTTTATTATTTAGTTTCAAATGTCAAAATGAAAAATGACAGCACATGGCACTATAATATAATATAGAGATTTTATAACCACCCTAAGAGACTTAGAAACACACTCATAGGTTAGTAGTTCTTTTATTGTCATTCGTAAACGAAACACTCTCCTTACGTTAACATAAAATGCAGCAAAATAACGCATACGTATTTTGAAATATTTACAATAATAAAACTCAGGACGCTACGCACTTAAAACATTACCAACTTATTAATAGTATATTACTTAACAAGGGCTGTAAAAGAAAGAAAGCCCTAAATCGCAGGTATTTGAGACCCGAGCCGTAGGCGAGGGTTGTAAATATGCGATAGAGGGCTTTCTTTTTTACTGCCCGTGATGAGTATACAATTTTACGTCTTCACTTGGCCACAATGCGAGTTTTACCGTGCGCGCAGCGTGCGATAAAACTCACATTACGGCCAGTGGCACATTTCACGAAGCTACAAGTTACAAATTACAAGCGGAACTCCCTTTCTAGCAAAAGAAGTTAGAAAGAGACTTCCGCTTGTAATTTGTAACTTGTAGCTTCGTGAAACGGGCCTCAGGTGTTACGTAAAATATTAATATTACTTGTTAAAAATTTGGATCAATATTTTCAACATTTTCCATTTCACAATCTGAATTACACTTAGACGTATCATCGTCAGTAGGTACTTTCATTGACGTGAATGCCAATACTATCAATATGATCCATCGATTGTTCTTGTGAACGATATACATTTTCACAATTGATCGCATGATCACAAACTTTCTTCCATTCATCCGGGCCAATCATATTAATTTTTTTCTTCAATTTCTTTACTGTAGTCATATTCACGTCTATGTTTCTTTTTGATACGAACTTTTCCGATAAAACACAACACGATGGAAACTAATTATGCAATACATATAATTATTTTTTTGTTAATAAGTCATTCCCTACGGCTAATTGACTGAATGTACCAAGTTATAAGTGAATTTAGGGGTAACGCACGTTAAAGTCACCGGTCCAGTTCTCGAGCTCGACGAGGCGCTGGCAGAGGTCGGAGAACCAGGCGGCCAGCCCCAGCAGGCTGGGGTATGCGAGCTTGGTCCACGACTCCGCCACTTGGTCCATGAACAGCGACTCCATCAGCGTTTCCATGTCGCCGCTGATCGTCAGCTCGCCCTGCGCGTCGAATCAAACTATTAACCTCCTAGCTTCAAACAAACTTATAAGTACTGTCACACGTGAACGCTTTATCGTCGAACGTCAATATCTTCCTTGTATTACCTTAAGGCCTAGCTCGACCTCCTTGAGCGAGCGGCGGATCTCGCCCATGAGTTTATTCATGCGCTCGCACTCCTGCATGGCCACGATGGTGAACGGCGTCAGCTCCTCCATCTTAGCTGCAAGCTCCTGCAGGTTGAACGGCTCTGGGACTCGATCCAATATGTCGTCCAGGATAAGTCGGACCTGTAATTAATAAAAAGAAGGACCGTGTGATCTTGAAGAAATATCAATGACACGGAACCTATTACTTGTATTTCATTTTTAAAACATACCGTTTCTTCCTTCGTGGCACCTCCGCCCGCCTCTGCTCCGGTTTCACGTGGTTGCATTTCAAACACGACCTAAAACAAACGCCGCATAATTAATTTATCAGCTTTGTTTAATATGGGGTGTAGTGGCCATCGAAATATTTAAGTAAATTTAAGTACAAGCCTAGATCTTTGTTTGGGATTAGGTCAATTTGGTGTGACACTGTCCCCTGTTTTTTTTAAAATATAACTAAATTAACTAATAAATCCTTTTTTTTTTGTTTATGCCATGTGTGTCACACGATTCTATCTTACAATTTTAATAATAGGGTAAATAAATATTAACTTTCCGTTAATTTTCTTTTATTAAAATAATTCCCATTTGATAAAGAACTCGGTTAGCTATCAAGATGTTTTGTTTCGTGAAATGATTTCAATAGGGCCAACGAACTGAGACCCAATTCTCGTGAGTACGAAATGATTTTTCATGCGAGATATGTCAAAAAAATGTACGCAGTTGACAGTGCATATCGCATGAAAAATCATCTCGAAGTCACGAGAATAGGGTCCCTGGTCCCTTTTCGTCGCGCCGTTGGCCCGGTCCTTACCCTAGTAATACATAAGGCAATGGTTTCGTGTAATACAGACCTTGAACAACCTTTGCGACACCGTTGATAAGTATCCGATCTCAGCGTTAGGGTGCAATCCATATAAGTAGGGTGTCTCGTCGGGCAAATAGTCGTCAATGTATGCGTGATACCCTATGTAGTCCGAGTTGGGTGGTGAAACGAACCCAATGGCCAATTGGCATTCACCGTCCACCTGAAAACAATAAGGAATAATCTAATATACGTAGTTGAAATTTTCACAGATGACGTATTTCTGTTGCCGCTATGACAACAAATACTAAAAACAAAATAAAATAAATATTTATTTGGCTCCCATACAACCAACGTGATTTTTTATAGATAATGGTACGGTACCCTTTTTTTTATCGACCTCGAAATCGACATCGAACGAAAACTAAGTTTGTTTCTTATTTATTTGCTGCGTCGACCCAAATAATTGGGATGATGATGATAAATAGTGAGAAGATAGATAGTGTAATTACCTAAATTATAATCAAAAATATCAACCCAATATCGCAAATTAAGGGAGATATTTCAATTTAACCGTTGTCGATCCCTGCGGACCTAGTATGGTTGCGTTTATCGCGTGATATGGATAAAGCATCCGTCACTCTCGTACTCATACGTGTCAGAAAGTAACGGATGTTTTATCTAAATTTTGTCACGCGATAAACGCAGCCATATTTAGGCCCCCTGGTTTAACTCTACTTAGGCCGCTTCCTCATTGGCCGGCACAACATCGATACTACCTGTTTATATTTACTGATGTTTACACCATTTATCTCTTGATTTGTCGACTATGAGGCACGAGGTACAACCCGGCATCAGGCATCATGCCGCGCGCAATCGCGTCGCGCCGACAAATTATAAAGTTCCTGCTTACATGTGCTCGACATCGCCTCGGTATGCTAAACGCAAGTTGTTGCTGTCGTACCGAGCAATAAGGAAGTAGTTAGTATCAATGAAGGTAGCTGACCAGCTCGGGCTGCATGTACTCGAGCAGGAAGGTGCGGCACAGGCGGCGGTCCCAGTCGTCCGTGATGTGCCCGCCGTACATGATCTCCCCGAACAGGTAGCGCAGGTCCTCCCACGGCACGCGCGGGTTCGCCTCCAGGTAGTTGTACAACACGTACACGCAGATCGTCAGGTCACCGAAATTGAACGGATATGATCTACAAAATGATGAAAATCAAATATGATTAATGTTTTCCGAGGATAGGGCTTGTTCTATGTAGTTGGGTCTTACACAGATTAAGGTTAGTGTCTTTCCTGTGGACTACCCGAAGTTTATGTTTTTATGGCCTAATTTTCTGGCTGAACTGCGAATATGGCCGCATAAACAGCGTCAGGTCTACTTTTGTTCTATCAGGTAAAATCATAGCGTTTAACTCTTGACCACAGGAAATATAACTTTTGTTTTTCCGAGTGTGTATGACCCGGTAACGTTTAGTGTAATTCTAACAATATGTTAGGGGTTAATCAAATAAACAACTTAGCACGCTAGTAATTGTTTTCTTGTTAATTATAGCCAGTTGTCGTTACTCATAGATCATCCTCCAGTTCTTTTAGAAGGTCTGCACTATAATGTATTTCTCAGATTGTATTTAACAAAATCACCTGTTCCATCCCTGTGGTCCGAATTTGCGTCTTTCGGCAACCACAGCATGAAAGTAGCACAGGGCAAACAAAACGGACTTGAACTCGGTCTCTTTACTGCACATCTCCAATGTTTCCTGACTGAAGTTGTCCAAAGACTGGAACATAAGTATATTGTGTTGTCAATCCACTTAGTCTGTCGGATGGTTGCTATAGTTCATTTGTTATACCATTACGTTACCATAAATTCAGGAATTGAAAACATTATTTTATTTAGTTTTTTTTACTACCTAATTTATAAATATCACCTTATAATTTTTATAGGCATATTACCTATATCTAAATTATAATAAATTTTAACAATTAAGTAGGTACTAAATATGTTCTGCGGGCCGATTATGGTCGTGTTTATCGACGTAGATAAGCGTAGATAAAACATCTGTCACCTTCTGACCAGTCCGTAAGTGCGAGAGTGACGGAAGCTTTATCCACCGCGATAAAGGCGACCATAATAAGGGCCCTGAAGTGGAAGTAGAATAACAGATTTAAGACGTCTATTTTGGATTTGGTTATATTTGGTATGGAGATAGCTTGAATCCCATGTAAGGAGATAGAATACTATCTGCCAGAAATTCTTACAATTCCCAAGGCAAGACGCTTAGGGTAACTATCGACCAGAGCAGTGCGAGGTACTGGAGCAGTGTGCGAGGAAAAAATCCACCAATAGGAGAGCTTCGCTGAGCGAGGTTAGGAAAATGAAGTACCTATTCCTCTTCGTGGATTTTGTCCTCGCACACCGCTCCGCTACCTCGCATAATTTTGGTGGATACCCTTAGACCCGATACACATTGGGCGCTTTCAAACGCGCGCTTTTGCCAACGCGCGTTCCGAGAACCAGGAGTTCTGTTGATGTGTATACACCACAAGCGCGCGCTTGCATGTGTACACATCAACAGAACTCCTGGCGGACGAAGTTTTGGACAGTGCAATATTTGTGTTATTTGTGCAAATGACCTTGTGTAAGTTAGCCCACATGCCGCTGGGGGGCTCGTTGGTGATCTTGATGGAGGACTCCAGGATGCCCTGCGGGATGATATGGTATGACGGGTCGGCTGCTGGCTCGGCGCTCATGAACAACCTGGTCGATAAATCGATTACTAACTAACATATAAAGCCCGTTTACATAAAAAGCTATAGCAACATGGAAGTTTAGGTTTTGCACATCTCTCGATCTTCAATTGACTAAACATAATTGATCAAACTGTGTCCGTATGATCTGTTTTATGGCCTTGAGAAGACAAACGACCACACAGAAGTGGAAGTGGACTCTGAAGCCCATAGACATTTGCAATTTCAAAACTGCAATCTTACGATGACAATCTCAAGACCACGAATGTGTTGCCGACGGTGAACTGCCGTTTGGCCAAATAACTTTTCGTCAAATGTATCATTTCGTCAAATGTTTCATTTGGTCAGACGCATTTTTTTTCGAAACTGTAAATATTTCAGGATTTATTTCAGAACCATCGTGTAGAACCCTACAGGTTAGGGTAGGTTAGTTTTATAAAAAAACTGAAATATTAACAGTTTTGAAAAAAAAAGCGTTTGACCAAATGATACATTTGACGAAAAATAATTTGGCCAAACGGCAGAGATCCGTTGCCGACCCCGAGGACTTTGATTGAATGCCAACATGCTATATCTACTTACCTATATTCTGGAGACGGATTATCAAAAGTCTCTTCCATTTTCTTTTCTAGCGTGGCGAGCCACTTGGCTACCAAGTGCACGTTCTGCAGGATGACCCAGTGCCCGGCCACGCTCGCGATATTCATGGCCTCCTCCGCAACCACCTCCTGGCCTTGGCCCAGGGAAACGATGTGGAAATTCTTCTTTTCAGTCGCAATGCCCATCTTACGACCCAATTTTTCCAAGTCCTAAAATAAAGTTTTATGGTTCATTTAAAATAAAATGTTAATAATAACAGTAGAGTCCCAACCTCTCCCTTGATCCTTCTAACAAATCTAAAATTAATTGCAAATATTTTTCGGTGCACTCTGTGCGATTGTGGAATCTGAGGGGCTAGACAAGATGCATTTACGCTAACCAGAGTTTCTATTCGTTACGTTTTTAAACCAATCGCGTCCCTTGTAGATGACGTGATACGAAAAGTCACGTGATCTACCAGTGACGTGATTGGTTTAAAAACGAAACGAATAGAAACGATAGTGCATCTTGTCTAGCCCCTCAGCTCCCAGTTGATACTCTTATTTCCAAGGCGGTCTGTTGCGTCGCTTATAATTAAATCTCGATCAGAAAACCGCTTGTTTGACTCTTGTTCTTGAACGAGGACTATATTATATTATGTCCTTTCAACTATGTTTTCCATCGAATATTTAAAACTTTCGACGTCTTCAAATATTTCGCAATCGCTCAAAGGTTAACGTAAGATATCCCTTAAAGGGATAAGTTGCCTTTGTGCATACCTTTTTTGTTTCAGTCGATTTTGTTGTTTGTATTTTGTTATACATACATAAAGTAAGTGAAAATTTTAAGTGACACTACATATTTTTGAGACAATCAGACTTGGTACCTTAAGAGGGTCGACGCCAGGCGAAAGGATAAAGAACATGGCAGTGGTTGAGTTGCTTTCTTCGAAGGACGTAGCCAGCGGCGGAGTTCTTGCTTCAACGTACTTCGTCCCGAGGTTCTCTTCACAGAACGCACTAGGCAAATATCAAGAATGTAACGGACCATTTCTAGAGGAAGTAAACTACCATAATATAATAATTGCATTAACCCTTTACCGCATAGGAATCCATATATGGCGAGTCATATTCAATTTTTTTTTACTATGACAATTATTCAAATTTAAGAAAAGAAAATTGACTTTAAACCTTAAGGCACTGGTCCCACTGCCGGCGAGTAAGCTATGAACTATCGGCTATTTTCTTGCCCAAGAAACGAACAAAAGATAATCGCTCCTGTTTAAATAAAAGAGAGAGATATAAATTTATAGTTCATCGCTTACTATTAACTCTAAACGTTGTTGAAGGTGATAGGACGTAGATAGTAGATATTTCAATGTCCTTTTTGTTTGACTTTATGCTTCTAAGTATCTATACCTACTCATTGTATTTCGATGGTACAGAAACGTAAAAATAACTTAATTTAGAGACTTTTGACAGTACGAGCTCTCAAGAATGAGTTTATTTGAGACCTGGAAGCGTAAGACATCCTGTCGGGCCGCAGGGATCGCATGATGCACAAGCGCTGCAGCGCCGTCTTGTTCTTCCATTCCCCGGGTAGTTTGTCCCTCTCAGGAGCTTCACCGTCCGTGAACTTTTGCCATCTGTGAGTTTGGCATAAAATCAATGCTACAAGAAAATGGTCTTCCACGTATCCTCCTGAGGCTCCTGGTACTTAAAGTACTTACTATGACCATTGAGATAAAGATCTAGTGCTTAGGAGTTAAAGCGGAATTTCTTTAGTTTTCTTTCATGATCAATAGATTCGTATTCCATTGCCAAATTTCGTTTTATGGTGAGCCTTAGGAGGGTACTGTATCGTCCATCAGCATTAAGTATGTCCGCAGTTTTCAATTTTTACTATGCACGGTAATTGAACTCAAAATGGTAACGTTAGAATAAAAAAAACTGGACGGTTTTGCTACAATCCGATTTTGCCTCAAAATTTTACTAAATTCCTTATTTTACATGCAATAGGCCACTGGTACCTACCACAGCAGAAAGTAATACATTTACCGCCTGTTTCATAATCTACAAGTAAATCATATTTGACGGATAAATTTAGCCGTTTCTCTTACACTTGAAAATAGAGAGAGCCAACTTTAAATGACAGATAAATTTACTTGTCGATTTTGAAACAGGCCCTTAGTATAATACAATTAAAAGTTAAGACTAAACTGAATTAAATTAAAATAAAACTAAGCTACTCAAATATTAAAGATTTAAATAATAATCACCACTATAAAAAGAAACAGCCCCTAATTAAATTCCTTGATTAACAATCTTCTCTACATAGTATAAAACAAAGTCTGTCTGTCTGTCTGTATATCCGCTAACTCCTTTTAAGACTACGCCGAGCGCACAGTGGCGCCCTCATCGCTATTATTGTGTTTTCTAATAAAATAAAGTATTTTCTTGAAATCGGACGATGCTTTTTTGTAGAGCAAGTAAAAACACAATTTATGGGATACGTAACAAACTTTGATAACAATTACCGTATGAGTAGTCAGCTTAACGGGAAAAGGTGGCCACTTTTTTCCGTTAAGTTGATAACTCAAAGGTCAATTGTTATTAAACTATGTGATATGTCCTATAAGTTGTGTTTTCATTTGTAGTACAAAAATGCACCGTCCGATTTCAAGAAAATACTTCATTTTATTAGAAAACACAATAATAGTGATGAGGGCGCCACTGTGCGCTCGGCGTAGTCTTAAACCAGGCAACGGATTTTGATGCGGTTTTCACCATTAGTTAGATCATTTTTCATGGAAAGACCTATTTAACAAGTCTTCATATTAATCTACGTTAAAAACATCGTCTCCACTTTTTGTGCTCATACTTTTTACATACTTAATGAATAAGAAAAACATTAAAAGGACTAAGTTATTTTATTAGTTCGTAATTGTGCAGCCTCGTGAAACTTGGAATTCTCGATATCTAACGAAACTACATTTACACTCAAAACCCGACTTTTATGGGCTTGCATGCAAAAGTTGCGGGCAAAAGCTAATTAACCAGAATAGTAATACAATACCTTTTTACCGCTCCTTCTATATCTTTATCCAAGTTTTCAAAAGCGTCCATTTTCGATAATGCTATGATGCCACCAAAACCATTATTTGAAAGCCAAGAATACGGTGAAGTTTCAGGCGCTACAGCAAATTTTAACAAGAAGTCGAGTTCTTTCGCATCCAATCTTCCCTCAGATTTTAAGACCTTAGAGCAAATAAATGGTAAAGGTTTCACGCCATTAAAGCAAAGGTCGATTAATGCTTTGCCTATGATATTTACCTGCAATGCAATCAAGAACAAAAACACCAGCTTGTCCCTCTCGAAAAGGCCGCGGGAAGTGTACACGAAGACGCAAAAGGTGATGTTGTCGAGCAGGTTGCGGACCCGTATGTCGAGCTCGTCCGCAGGCTCAGCCTTGGCCAGCGCATCCTTGAACACGACGCTGTAGGCTTTCAGCGAGAACTGGTACATCGGGTTGATCTTGTATATCTCGTTCATGATGAAGTACAGCAGTGACGCGCGGGTGGCTGCTCGCCTGCAAATACAAGTAAGAGCGCACAAAGTTATGCACAATCCGATTTCTAGCCGATTATCATACTACGGCTACACGCGTGCGGTTTTAGAATCGAAAAAGAAAAATGGTTTAACACAAAGCCTAACAAGCAGAAGCAAAATAAGCTAGTAGCAAAATTATTATATTCACTACTACAATTAGCCTAAATCTCTAAATGCTCGCCTGTATTTTTCTCGAGCGTCGTCAATCTTAACTGATGTTATTTTCCCCTCCTCGACTTTTATTTCAATATCCCCAGCGGTTTTTTTGGTGGTTTCCAAGTTTATTACCAACGCTGAGTCACTTAGAATATCCGCGCCGGCATTAGCCAACCGCTTTAACAGGTCATCTTCAAGTGTCTTTAAAGTGATTTTGAAATCATTCATTTGTTTCGTTAGACCAGCTCTCAACGTTTCTAAGTCGGGTCTTTCAGCTTTTACTACTTCTCCTAACAGTTGCTCCTCAAGACTGTAAAAATTGTTAATACATTTTACATCGGATCTCGTTACAAACGTAATGAAACTAATGAACCACGAGTTACGAGTAGATGCTAGGTACTCACCCGTCTCTAGTGACGGTGAAATTAATAAGCGTGCATTGAGCCTGCATCTCGGGCTGGTAATGCGGGTTGGCAAGCTTAGTTTGTAACAGCAGGCGGAAATTAGGAGAGAAATCTATTTCTCTATCACCAATCTGAAAATTTTGTTTAAGTAATAATTTTTTACCATTCTATTTAGCCACTCTCGCTCGCTGGCTCGCTCGCGTGGCTAAACATCTCGTGTCATTATGGCTTGTTTTAGTCCCTTGTTGAACAATCTACTATTGGTCATTTTATTAATGTTACCTTAACCACTTTTCCTTTCCTTATGAGGACTCGGCCAAGTAACGGCTCCAGCACGGCATCAACGTTCTCTCCTATATTCTCCAAAATCACAACTTCACCATTAGAGACGGCTCGTTCGATACGATCTAAATAGGTGCGCTGTGTGAGACGGAGGACCACCAAGGCATCTCCGTATCTAGATTTAATCCATTTTATGCCTTGCCTTAAAAATAAATAAAACTTTAAATTAACATATTCCATAGTCGATCTAAAAGCAAATGTTAATGGTCAGAAATAAAACATGCGAGCAACTAAGTCTCAAACAAACAAGTTTTATTTTTTTATTATCTTACTAATACTATAAATGAGAAAGTTTGGATGTTTGTTACTCAATCACGTGAACCACTGAACGGATCAGGATAAAACTTGGCACACAGGATAGATTTAAGGATATAGGATAGATTTATTCCCTGATAATTCGACAGTTCCCGAGGGAGCAGCGATAAACGACTTCTATGCGGGCGGAGTCGCGGGCAAAAGCTAGTGGTTGATAAGTACTTCGTACAAAGTGGCAATCAAAAAAAACGGGACGCGATTGGTTTAAAAACGAAACGAATAGAAACTCTAGTTAGCGTAGTGCATCTTGACAGGGCCCTCAGCAGTCCGATCTCGACTGCGAGACTGCGACGGCGAATGCATGTCTTTTGAGCTCCCCAAATAAAGTACGCCAGTTGCTTACCGTGTGCTAAACCTTCAAATTGACGTTGCAAGGTTGCGGCAATATAAACAATGAAGTAGCGGGGCGAGACGTCGTGTATTCAAAATATATTTACGATCTAGGTACTCGATGGTGAAACAAACCTTAGGGTTTCGCCATGTCCGTCTGTCCGTCCGTTCGTCCAAAATTCAGAGACTCTCTGTAATTTGGCTTTATAGTCGTACATTTGAACACGCTGACCAAGTTGTAAAATAGAATCTTGAAAAAAGAACACATTGAACGGTGATGTGATGACTTCTCTGTAGTAACGGCGACGGAAGCGGAACCCTACACTGAGCATGGTCCGCCATGCCAGGTTTTTTATCGTTACGCTCTTGCCATGTATTTTTATCATTATATTCTGAGAAACAAACGCTGCCAGGCAGACTTACAGCTGCGGGTCGATCATGAGCGGCCAGCGCGCAGAGTTGGTGAGGATGGTGGCGTTTTCGGAGCTCATGGTGTCCGTGGGCAGCCCCTCGTTGTTCCAGCAGGCGATTTGCGCATCGTCCGTCAACATCGTTAACGGCTCCAGACCCTCGGTCGTGTGAATTTTTGGCTGAAAAAGTTTTAATAATGGAAAACCATAGGTTTCCAGTCATCGTTCAAACGAATGTGAAGTTACTATTGATATCTGAACTGTGCACAGACAAGATGCATAACGCGTAATAGTGGTTTACGTGACGGTTGCGTAATGTCAGGCATTACAACATGGGTGTAGTTTATGAAACGAGCCGCAAGGCTCGTTTCTTACATAATAGATCACACGAGTGTTGTAATGCCAATTACGCGGAGTCGCGTACAATACTTTATCTACACACATATTATAAGTACTCTAAGATGGGTTCAGAAGCCGAAAGGCAAATGACCAGCATTACCTGTGGTAGTAGGTGACAGCTATGACAGCTGTAACGTAATTTCATTACGCTATCGAATATTGTATGTAAGGTAATGAGATCCAAATTTAGAACATCTTCCAAAACTAAGGTGGATTTTTTAAAAATAAAATTGTTGTCATATCCATATTACGGATATCGTTGGACATTATTTTGATGTAATTTGCATCCTTCAGCCGCCTATTAACCATAATTTGCATTGTCACAGAGTATTCATGTATTCCAAATTTCAGCCCATTCAATTGACGGAAACTGTTTCAAAATCGACTTGCAAAATTCAAGGACATACAAGTGAAGTTAAGCAAAAGCTTGGAAAATACCGTTGCTCTATGATAATCAAAATGACGAGTTCGTAGTGTAAACACTCACGTCAGTTTTACCGAGTGAGGGCACCCAGTCGTCATTCATGAGTAGCATTCGGTAGCGGCGCATGAAGCAACCGACATAGGAGATGAACGCGCTCACTAACAGCACGTCACCGGGTAACATTATTCCGGACTCTTTCAGTCTCACCACAGTTTCAGACCACCTGAGACCAACAAATTCATTCTAAGTAGATGCAGATACCGATATGCGATGAGCTTGTAACGTTTCGTAAAATTGTAACTCATGATTCGGCCAGCGCTTAAGTCTACACGTGTTTATTTATCTCATAATTACTTACGAGAAATAATGATTTACTTTTTTAGCGTAATCTATATATGAAACTAGTCTAGTGCGCTCTTTTCTGCTCTTGCATACTGGCCGCTAAACGAGCCAAACGAGCCGGCACATAATCACAAACTCAATGTCGGAATTTAAATGACATTGAATATTAATGTAATTTGATTTATAAACACTATTAAACATTATAATGTATACTTAACAGTGACCTTTATATATAGCAAGGGGTAAAGAAAATGTTAAAAAATAGTAAAGACATACCTGATTTTTTCCGAAGCTAAACCGTTTACCAGTCTATTAGCCAAGTCGATGGTGTAATTGGTGGCGTCAGCTTCAGCCTGGCATTTCATTTTTTCATTTACAGCTTCTTGGAAAGCTTTCATTAGGACCCCCAATTTTTCTTCCAAGTCCTGTAACACAAACACATTATAAATAATAAAAATGATCAATCAGCAACTTCTTTAGGAAAAACCTTTTTACAGATCACTTGTAGCTTCCAACCTTGACACTGGCAGAAGTCTCCCAAATATAAAAAAGTAAGTAAGCCAAATAGCAAATAAATTATAGACTGGAACTTGAACGGTAACTAACCTAACGTAACCTAATATTAGTAGTTTATTAAGTATGATTTTATTTTGAAGTGTAAAACATTACGTTTATCAAGGTAGGTACTATCATTTATTTACCTTAATTTGATCAGTCAAGAAGGAGAGCTTGTCCCGGGCAGCCTGCAGCTCCGCGTTGGCCGCGTTGAGCGCCTTCCGCTTGGGCTCGACCACCACGAACACGTCGTAGAACTTGCAGATGTTGATCACCCATGAGCACAGGCCTGCTGCGGCCGCCGACTTCGTAAGGATGTTTTCAGGGTTGAATTCTGGATTTTTAATGTACGGTTGCACCGCCTGGTCACAAAAACAAACAGTTGACAGTTCAATACCACGGTAACCAAAGTAATGCGATTAGTAAAATTACCGTAGTGTTATATTGACAGTATCCATAAGATATATTAAAGCGAAAAAAAAATCGTCCATCTTAGGCAGGATTTGAACCTACATCTCCTCTGGTTCTCCGGGCCGATGCAGGCGCATTACCAATTATGCCACCAAGACCCTACTTAAGATCCACGAAATTAGTAATCGCTTGCTTTTCATACTTGGACCGACGAATTTTTTTCGCTTTAATATAGTTTAGAATTTCGTAAACAGACGTTTCTGTTAAATTTAAAAATCTTTAGTATCCATAAGGTTCCAATCATAAGGATCAATTTAATGAACACATTCCTGCACTACTTCACGAGTAAATTACACGCAAATTTGTAGGGAAATGTTACAAACCTTTATTACGTCAGGGTGGATGTTCTCCTTGTCGTAATAGACGAGATCGTTCAAGAATTGATCCACTTTTGCCATTATACTCTGGAAAAAATAAAGTGTCAGGTGCAGTAAACATGTTATGAAACAATAAGGTCAATAAGATGCGTTCGTCGATGTGAAAAGTCAACTTCAGCGAAATTTATTTTTGATAGAAAGTCCAATTATTTGGCGAACTAAATAATTACACAATCTTCTTCGTAATTTATCAACACCATACATTGTTTTAGGTTTCTCACGTTGTTGTCATAACAGATGATATATCTGAGAATTCGTCAAGTATATACCTTGCAAGACTTCCAAGACCTGTCTTTAGGAATTTTGCCCTTCTTAGAAAACAAAACAAGCACGGCTGCAGTGACCGTGACGACAGCTTCAGGCGGAGATCCGAAGGCCTTTAACTCCGTCAAGTTGTTCTTATTTAGAGTGTTCAAGGCCTCTTGGGCCGCGATCAGAGCAGGCTCAGCTTTTGCCAAGTCATCAGCGCAAATCTTTGCCTTTATTGTGACGTCTTCTTCAATAACCTTCACTTTCTTTTCCTCTTCGGCAGCTGTATTGAGGATAAGAAAAAAACGGGTGGAGAAAAAGTTATAGACAGGGGAGTTGGCAACGAAAAAAGGGTCGAAAATAATACAGCATTAAAACCCCAAAAAGCTGCTAGGGTAATTAATAGTCAGGAAAATAAATATTACCAAACGCCTTTTCTTTGGACACTTTTTCGCTCTCTGCGCCCACTACATCAATGAGTTCTTCAGCGGCTCTGTTCTTGACTTTGAGTATTATTTCTTGCTCCGCTAAGGTCACCTAGTTATTATAAAATTAAGATGAAATTATTATGCCCTTTTGATGCACGCGTATTGAAACGTTTTACTAGCACATTACATTTTCAGGAGCTCCTATCCAATTTTTAGGGAATTTGATTTGTGTGAGAATGTACCCCGATATTCATTTCATGGGAACTTAGCCTTAGGCTATATTTTTTGTTCATTTCGACCACAAGGAAGCCATAGATAAGGATAATAACTTTTGGACCTTATTACAATGCAAGAAGGTGAAAAAGTGGATACATCTTTTTGTAGTCGACTGTATCTACAGGTGGCATTTCGAGCTCAAAATTATCTACTTAACATGATTCTTTTGACAATAGAATCGCGTAAAGATTAGATGAAATTTCACTAAAGTCTGGAAGCAATTCTAAGAACTGATAAAAACATTTCTGATTGCTTTGTATGGGTTCAAAATCGAACTTTATATATCCCTTAATAAATTCGCCCCCCCGGAAAGGGGAGCAATTGGTTGAAAACCATGCAATAGTCATAACTAACCAGGGGAAAAAGGTGTACTCGGTGCAATTTGGCATACGTTTTAATCCATCTCAATCTACATTTGCACGTATTATTTCATTTAATTCAACCTACGGAACATATAAATAAAAATATATATAAGTAAAAACTTACTTTCGGCCATTGCGGCTCTGGGTAAAATATGGAACGCGGTGCAAATTGAGGAAATGATTAGAAAAAATATTGAAATACAATACCTAATTTGCACCGGGGTGCAACCCCCGAAAAGTAGTTATCCACGTTTAACTGAATTTGTACTTCGGGGGAAATTTTGAAACAATGAAAAATCGTCACAATCGTATTTAGTTGATTTACTTTAAATTCGCACCCCATAAACAATTCGCATTCTTGTCGGGATCATGCAGTTTTCTGTATGTTTGTAAATTACTTATTACCATTCGTTCGCTGCGATTACATTTGACAAACTTCCCGTTATTTTTTCCTTTTTTTTATAAAGGGCGGATGTTGTATCTTTAGAATAAGTGCCATGTTAAAATTTTTACGGCTACCATAATTTGCCCCGAAGTACAATCTATAATATAATGAAAAATTCATGTTCCCTAATTCGCACCGGGGTGCAAAATAAACTGGGCGTTTATAATGCTTTAAAAAGCTTAATGAAAGTTTGCACCAACCGACCGAATTATCCTCGAGACGCAATCTAAGAAAAACAAATAACTTAAGTTTCATACATCGGACACCTTTTTAATTAAGTTACGTTATGTACCAAAGGGGTCTTTATACGCGGTCTTTGCGCTAAATAGTTTTTAACATACTCCAAAGTTACGGCACTTTAAAGTTTATACCTAACATTTAAAGGCCTTCCGTACATAATAGAAACGGTGCAAACCGCGGGAAACCATCTAGTTAAGCCCGCTAACGATTCCAAAAAATGCACGACTACACGAATTAATTCCAAACTTTTTCCTAATTCGACTGCACTATAATAGCATGTTAGAGGAAACCTGATCCAGATAGGGTCGCAATTAAGCATTAAAAATTTCACTGCATTTTTTTTAAATATTAAAAAATGATTACAAATATAGTTTTCTAAGTATATACAGGGTGTTTTAAAAACCTTTCAACATTTTTTAACAGTAGCTAGGGTGGATGATTTGGATCAACCCTACATTGGTATTTTTTTTTAGGTAAATTTTTGACTGAGTTACAGACTGATTTGTCAGCGCCCTTCCTGATGATGCTCTCAGTGTGCCCCATCTTAACTACTTCATTCATAACATGTAGTGTCACAACGTATTGTAAACAAACAAACTGGAAAATGTTCGGAATGGTCGGAATTTTCACGGCAAAATATGAGACTGTCGCAATCTAGCTAGTGGTAGAAACGTGTCTTTTATCGATATCGAGTATTATTATATAAAAAGTCATGTCAAGAATGTTGAGAAATTAACGATTATCTACTCTTATCACGTCATGTGTCAAAATGTCATGTGCTGTTGTGTGTACGTGGACTTCGAAGAAGAAATTGCATCTGTCTCTTATAATTTTATAGAAACCTCCCGTAAAATTTTGTATTAAATATTTTTTTTTATTTGGTGGACCATATTTTTCTTCTATTACACAACTATCGATATCGAAAAAAATCGCTTCTAACAGTTAATTTCATCGCGAGTATTGCGACAGTAAAAATACACAATAAAGTACCTTTAGCACAGCGACATCGCCAGCGCACGACGCCAGCTTCTCCAATCCGTTTTCCAACCTGGTTATCATCATTCTCAAGTTGGAAGTCTTCTCGTTGAGCAGTTTGCTGTAGAGCGCGATTTGTTCGAGGAAAGTCTTCGGCGTCGTGTAGTTGTACCTTTTCTCGTTTTGGAAATATACCGCCGACATTTGATTCACGCTTTGATGCACGTGGGACATGAAGTTTGATACCGGCTCCACCAAATCCGGCTATAAAATACTCGTATCAATAATAGTAGTTTATGTGACTGAGTGGTGAATATTGAGAGGCTTGGATTTATACCCGAGTGTCGTTTTATGAAACGAACAGAAAGGCGAGTTTCATAAGATCACACGGAGTTCTTTAATGCCTAAATTTGTGTACACATAACTTTATCTACATGCATATCAATTATCATAATGTTTTGTACATTATGTGAGATACCTGTATCCGTGATTGCCCTGTATCTTAATGCTCACATTAAAGTATCGGTAACCACATCAATAACCGATTCTTTAATGACATGCAATACAACAACAGATACAGGTTTCTTAATATAGGCCATTTGCTTATCGTTTCTGAACATATTGTAGGGAAGTTATGATACGGTTATAGATAAAAATGATAAAAAAAATCGTAGGACAACCTACTACCTATTGCTGGTAAAAAGATGCAGCCCTTGATAATTGATAGCTTAGTCGTTGGGATTGGCGTTAGTACCGCATGAATACGGAACCCCCCAAAAGGGGTATGTTCAATAATGTGTTGCTAAGAAATCGCAAAGTACCGGTAAAGCTTCTACTTCGGCGATGAACCGCTTGGAGACGGAGCGCAGTGCCTCGGCGGGCCACTCGTGGAACCAGTTGATGGAGGTGCAGTTCACGAGCGACGGGAACTTGCGCGCGCGCACGCGCAGCGTCGCCCCCACCGGAGAGAAGCACAGAACGACCTGGTCATTGCATTACGTTATCATCACCGCCATCATCACTCAAAATAAATTAATTATGAAAGAAAGAAGGAAAGAAAGGCATTTCTCGCTGCATGAGTTATTTTTTTTGGTAAGTCTAGCTAGCCTAACCTAGCAAAAAGATATCCTAAAAACATTATGATTCTAGAAAACAGCGTTCGATAATAATTAAGTTACAAGTCGACACACGTAAAAAGAACCCTGAGCGACCTACCTGCGCAGTGAGCAAATTATGGACCAAATTGGTGGGAGCGACGGGGGAAGTGTAAACTTCTCCGCTTTGCTGCCACGCTATTTTTTCGTCAGTAGACAACATGCGCAAACATCTCCGCCACTAGCCACTCGGAGCTCTTTTTACGTGTGTCGCCCTGTAAAAGACCTGTTGAAGATAGTCTCTAGCAATTTTTTTTTATTTTAACCCTACTTATTTGAAAGATTTTCGAATTTTGACCTTTTAAGTCTCATAACCTTTTTTTAAGCGCAACTTAAATATCCATTAACATGCGTAGGTAACAATCGTGTTTTTCGGGACAGATTGAAAATCTTGATCCTACTGCTGACAGGAACTGCTAATCTAAATTTATTTAAAAGTAAGATTATAAAAAAGCAGCAGCTCACTTTAAGCATGGTCCGAACTCTGTTGATAAAGAATCGCCAACAATTCTCTCGCGTGTCAGGCACGCCACTCGCTTTAGTCTGGAATAAAACAATGTGGCAACATACAATACAAAAACTGTATTGCTTTAATTAATATACCGCTGTGACGAATGGACGGATCGTGTTTAATATTTCCCTTTCTGTGGCCTTAGGCAAGAAGTATTCGGCGAACGTTGTCGTCATCGAAAATAGGATCGACGTAAGCTGCCGGATGGTGGATTCCATACATTTGGCAGCTTTCGAAAATCTTTTACGTTAGTGTTAAGCGTCTCGTATACCCCTGGTACAAGTCGTAGTGACTTGTTTGGTTTACGCAGATAAATGGGAAGGGCTATCTTTTTTCGTAGATTTTCTTTCATACGTCTTTAATACAAACCAAAAAGCAGTATTAGCACCTCACCTCGCCACGTACTCCATTGATAATGTTTTCGGTCTCGTCCTCCGCCAATAATTCAGGTATTTCTCCCGACGCAAGTAAATCATTGATGAGCACCAAAAAACGCTCTTCCGCTACTTGAGCATCGGTCATAAGGAACATGATCCCGATGTTCTTCAGACCAGCCTTTATATATAAAGTGGCTGAAAATATTACACTATAAATAGAATTTTAAATACCTTTTTTACGACAATCACTATTAAATTTATACGTAAAACGTTACCCAAGTCAACCTTCAAGTCGGCCATACAGTAGCCTTTTCGCAATTGTATTTGGAACGGTTCAAGCGAAGAAATAAACGCGGATAATCTGGACAAAGACTGTTTTCCAGAGCCTCCTACACCAACCAGTAGCGCATTTCCTCTTGGAGCTTCGAGAATACGATTGATCCTATATCAAAAAAAAATACGGTTTTAATTTAAAAAACAATATAAGGTAAGGTGAGGCAGGTATCATGTCATGCTCCCTGGACACCGCATTGTCTGTTTTGTAATGTTTTAAAGCATAACGCTAATGTACACAATACGTACAGAATTTGTGCATACAGTACATATTGGGTACAACAGCATAATCTTTTAATAAATAACATTTTTTTTAATTAATGTTTGGGGTTGCTGGGGAGATGCTCATCTTTTAGTCCAAATCTTTGACTAATCCTGAAAATTACCTGCAGATGTGGTACATGGCGTCCTCAAACAGTACAAGGTTCATGGTGGCCACCAGGTCGTTGTATCCGGAGAGCGACTCATCCAGCAGCTTCTTGATCTGATCCCAATCTCTAATAGGGAAATACTTGGGATCGCCGATTCCTTCCGCGAAGTGGCAATATATCAATGGCTTTTGGAAGACAACGTTTTCATCGAAGCCCTTGCAGTAATAAAAAATATCGCTTATACTTTTATTCATCGTTGCATGTAGGATAGTAAAACCAAAAGATAAGTGATTAATCAAATTTTCGAAATAATCAACCCGCTATCTATTACTATATGGTTCGAAAGATACAGCTGTTTTAAGTTAGTACGGAGACGGAGGGGCAGCGGATGCATGGGCTGCCTTCGGGCTCGGAACCCTTGCATTCCTCATTTACAGAAAAATTACATGTCATTCCTCATTTTATGTTGTGACGTTATCTTTAGATACAAGCTTTTTACAAGCTGTACTTTACTTCATTTGTATGTCAGTATGTATGTCTGGGTCACATCTCGCCAGTCTACTTTGAACCAGGTAAGGTTAAAGGAACAGGCTAATATTTGCAATACGTTTTTAAACTTGATAACAATAAAGTAAGGTGGAACAGGATTTCTGTTGTACTTATTGAAGACCCAGCAAGTTTGGATTCGTTCGTTTGCAGACAGATAAGCAGATGACCGTGTAATTAACGGCAAGATTGCATTCGGTCGGTATACCTCCCGTCTGACCTTACCTATGTTTTCTTTTTGTGAATTATCCAATTATTATTTTTAACATTAGCTTTGTTCCATCAAATACAATAAATATATTGTTCTCTTAAACTAGATGCGTTCAAATTAAAGACGAAAGGATGTACCTCGCAAGATTTTTTGATAACATCCATTATAAGCTTGGCGAAGGTGTCATTGTCGGCAGAATTAACGAATTTGTCACAGTACACGCGGGTCGCCTCGTGCATCCACAACCTGACCAGTTCAGACGAAGTCTTTACAGCGTCGCCTGTTGTAAACAGCATACCCTGGAGACAAATTAACAACAACGAATTTTTTATGGCTTGCACACCCAGGACTAAGGGTGCGGCTCCACTGAGGCGGAGACGAGCGGAGCAGAGCGGAGCTGTGCCAATATTAACCAATAGAATCTAAACTAACGTGAGCAAGGCGCGCTCGACTTGACCGCATGCGCCTTCTATTGGTTAATATTGGCACAGCTCCGCTCGTCTCCGCCTCAGTGGAGCCGCACCCTTAACTAGGGACACAATAAAAAACTAAACTTGTAGCATTATCAGGTGACTGAGGTCAAACGAAAAACAAAACCCTAAACCCTATAACCTTTTTTTGATAAAGAAAGAAGATAAATATATTCCAAGTTGTCATTCACCTACAGCGCTGATTTCCAGCCAGTGTCGTCTGTGACTCATGAATCGCCATACAAAATACTATACTTAATCCGAGAAAATAATAAAATCGCATACATAAATAATGATTTCAGCTTGCGATTAAAGGTTACTTACCTGAGGGCTTATTGTCTAACGCACTCGCAATCACGATCTCTGTCTGCTCGGTCTGCATACAAAATGAAAACACTCCACTCCACTTTGAAGCCGGTTGTGATTGCGAGTGCGTTAGACAATAAGAACCTACCCCATTTAAATCGATAAGTACAACTATATCGAGGCCGGCCATCCCTACTTACGCCGCATTTCACCAAACTGGAATAAGACTTACTCCGAGATTAGTCTATACAATTTCGTTTCTGTTAGGGTCGCAGTTTTAACCTAACCTAACTTGCTTTTCTGACACAACCTAAAATAACCTACTTACTGGTAGCAGTTCGTTACTTATGTATAATATGCTATGGTACAATTATGCAAAGAAAGAAAGAAAAGAAAGACAAAAAAACTTATTATAATATACTTAAGGATAACATACTAAATTCGACGGAATTTATATTCTGCTACATAGAATTCTGCGAAATTACAGTCGGCGCTATTAGTATTCTGCTATTCAAAATTCTGCCAAATGAATGTTATGCGTTATGACACTTATGCTAAGTATACTATTATGCTAAAGTATCATTCGGCTAAAAATGTTTCTGCGATAACTGTTATGCGAAGTGTATTTCGGACAATCAATATTATGCATGATGAAGGGAACCCATGACGGCGGCGTCGCGGGCACGTTCGATGACAATCTAAGCGGCAGTTAAAAGGTTAAGGCCTACCTGAAATATATTAGAGAGATCTCTCAAGTTGAACACGTAGTGGAACTTAATGGCTGTAGGCAAAAAGAAGGATGACAGTTTGCTATGCAGCGCCAGAGCAGCATTGACCAGGGTTTCGCAATATTTCTGGGTCATCACGCTAAACTTGTTCAAAGGATTTCCCATGTGTTGTGACAAGATCGATTTGTAGATGTGAAGGCATGCTTCTAAGGCTGGAAAACTGAATTCAATTTATGATTAATATAACGGGTGATAAGCATTTTTTTTTACTTATAAGCAGAAAGTATAGATTTTGTCAATTACCTCACAGCAAATGTGCAAAAATGCCTTTGTAAACGAGGGTCGATTGTGAAGGAGCCCGCTGTTGGGTTCATGCACGACACAAACATGCAGTTAGAGATCTCTTTTAAAGAAAGCTTCTGTCTGTCGTACCTGGATAGGAGATATCAGTCAAGAGTTTTTGTATTTCGGTGAAATCGTCCACTCTCAAAGAAGATATAATTACCAATGTTTATAGTCCATGAACTCCCTGATGAGAGTATGGGGCTGCACGGTGCCGTACTTGTCCACCTCGGGCATGTTCAAATCGTCCACAAAGTAGATCATAAACTTGCTACCCGGCGGACCGAAGTTACGCCCTGACTTCTTCTCTAAAGGCTTTTCAAGCACTTTTTGTATCATTTCTAGAAATAGCAATCCTTGTTTACACACTATACTTGGGAGTAAAGAAATCGAGCTACTTTCTATGGAAATCCAGTACTAAGTGGCTCGATTTCTTTGCTCTCAAGTGTATAACAGAAAAGGGGCATTTAGAGGTTTTACAATTATAGTTCGAACTACCTACCTACCTACCCAGTCCCTACGGTCCAAAAAGTGTACCATATTACTGGTAGGCGATTTTAAGAGAAGAGCACCTCAGGGCCTCTATTCTAGGCGGTAAAAACCACATAGACTTTGATCTGTTTTGTTACTTTTGGTATTTTTTTAACACGGCCGCCATTACTTTCAAGTAAATAAAAGCTATCAAAACGTTGTCAATACAATAACAGGTCAAAGACGATATGATTTTTACCGCCTAGAATAGAGGCCCTTGACCGCTGATACAAATTTGTCGGTGCAAAGAAATCTACGGCAATTACCAGGTTTATAATCAATAATCAATCTTTGAATATACGGGATAACGATAATGAAAAATAAATCTGTGTGGAAGGAGCTTCAAATAATTTGTCACAATTTATTCCGAAATAATATAGTACTAAAACCATCTCTATTCCCATTTAAAAGACAGACACACTTAACTAACTTTCGCATTAATTTTCGTATTAATTTAAATAAGGATGTGTACCGGAAGTTGTGTAAAAATTGAGTGGTGCGTTCGTAATGGCGAAGGAATCGGGCAAAGCGTTAAGCTTAGCAGCAACGCTCACTGTCTTGCCGCTCCCAGCGCTGCCCACCAGCATCACCGGTTTTTGCTTAACGATTAACAAATCCATGAAAAACCTAATTCGTGTGGTTTCCGAGGTCGATACTAAGCACGACTGAAAGAAAAAAAGAAAAATATTCTGTACTGTGTGATTGAATTTAATCACAGACTGCACTGAATCAAAATATAATCAGACCTGTAACGGCAAATCTGGATCCAATTCAAAAGATTCCACTTTTTCGGACCACGGCAAAAATTTCTTTGTGTCAGGGTCGATGAAAAAGCTAAAAACTGTGCCGGTCGACGGAAATTTGACCTGTTTAAATTCATTACAGAACCATTTACTAAACTCTGTGCGCCAGTCCACCAGCTGGTCTTGGAAAAGAGCAGACCCGAAACCCCAAAGCACCGAAAACACGAAATAAATTTCAAACCTAGAATATAATACAAGACATTTTAATGGACGAACTGATTGCAAAACAATTTACGAATTGTATTATATTCGTAATATTTTATTTACCATTCCCTTGGGCAATCTGTAGGCAGCAGCGCCTTGTTTAAGAAGCACTCTAGTAAATAGCACGTCAGTTGAATCTGTTGTAATTCCGTAAGAGGAGTGATGCGCTTAAATTTCTTAGAAGTTTCCAAAAGAGGAGGGATGTACCTATCGAATAGCACAGTGAGCATTGCTTTCTCACTTTCGTCGTCTCGTGTTGTTTCAATCCACGAGGCCACAAATCTGTAATATAACCATAGGACGATTAACACAAACCTTGGATATTATTATCAATGATCCGTGAAAATGGAGAAGTTTCACTCACGGGTTCCAACCGAGATCTTGAGGGTTGATGTACAGAATACCAGCTCTTGACACAGTGGCGGGAGTAGCAGTCCGCAAAGAAGCAATCTCAAATAGCAAACGCATCGGTTTCGTTAAGGCTATGCGCTCATTGCTCGCTAGCGTTAATACCTACAAAGAAAATGTAACTATGAAAATCAATGTAAGTGCTTTCAAGAAAATAACTTCAAAGAGCCTATTAATATATTAATGATAGCTCAACCTTATTATCGTCCATCAGTGTGTTCAAGCTCTCGATCCACATCGGGTCGATGTCTCCGTCAAGTACAATCCACTTGGGCCCATCGCCGGGCATATTGGCCATATCCCTCATAATAGTAGAGAAAAGACCATCTCTCCACTCTCTTGTAGCGGGGTTGATTATGCCAAAAAGCTCATCGTTAGTAACCGCTTTCGGATCCAAGTCATTATAGAATGGTTTAAGTTTCATCATGTGGTAAGTCTTGTTCAGGCACTGCCATACCATCGATTTGCCGGTGCCGGCGAACCCATCAATGAACACAGAGTGCCGCACGGCAAACAACTCCACGAGCTGCACCATCTGGATGGTCCAATAATATGGTTACTAATATTGTGTGTGTAGCGAGGACGGTATATTGAATCTAGACCGAAGCCAGAAAATGGCTAGAAGAATCCCGAGCGCTGCGAGGGATTAAACCGACCCGCGCCCAAGACAAAAATAATTTTGCCATCGAGGGACACATAGGTACTGCTGCTTTCCATTCCACTATAAAAAACAAACTCTGCAGACTTAATTCGGAATTTGCTGGTGACCATTATAAGTAACGAGAAACATTTTTATAAGTTTTGGGGATTCAAATGACAACAACAACTGGCTAATTGGACCAAAAAACTGTAAGGAGCATTTAAAGTTAATCCGGCTAAATTTAGGACAGCTCTAGGAAGCCGAGACCACCTTCTCTAAAATAATAAAAAAAACTAACCTTCAAAATAAATCCTGGTTCAGGTTGTAGTTTCAAAGAATTAGCAGCGTCTATAAGCTTTTGTTCAAAGTCCATGTCTCGTTTCCTAGGCACGTCGAGCGCGGGGAACAAGTCTCCAATCAGACCCATGAAGACCGGAGTGTCGTCAGTCACGATCTTAGGAACATTGAAATCTCGCAAAGCTCTCATAAGCACTTGGTCTTCCGGTCTCATACGGTCACCTCGCTGGAAAATAATTAAGTTATGTAATGTTCTGTTTTAATATGACGTCCAATTATAATAATTAATTAATTATAATTAATTAATTATAATAACAGTCGTTGACCTTTACCTTGAGGGAGCCGGCAACGACGAGCACCGACTTGATGGCCCGGAGGCCCCAATCGTAGTGGTCCTGCTTGGAGAGCAGCTCGCGGCACAGCGTGTACAGCGTGATGAACTTGCGCGCCAGCAGCCGCGCGTCCTGGAAGCCCTCGGCCACCAGCATGATCTCGCAAATCAGCTCGAAGTCTGGCACCACCATGGCACAAGGCCTCCATGCCAAAAATAAAACAGTTTACCATCTCTATCAAAACTACAAACCCAATTTTAGTTGTGTAGTTTAAATACCTGAAAAGTGCTTTAAGATTCTCCGGCAGCTCTGTTCTCCCGGCGTAACCAGGATTCATGGTGATAAACATGCCAATGGTTGGTATTAAGGTTATGTACTCTCCCATAAAATCAAACTTCTTCCTTTTAAACTTAATCGAATCCAATACGCTTTTGACTTGAACAGAAACGACAGACAACACTTCCACCGAGATTCTGTTAAATTCATCGAAACATCCCCAGGCGCCAGTTTGAGCAAGACCTATAACCATTAAATAGTTTTAGATTTCTTGTCTAAAGCTATATAAACCAGCAGGCCTAGTATGGTTGCGTTTATGGGTAGGTCCCATTTGTTCTATGAAACATGACGTCATAGAAGAAAATTACACATTTTTTTTTCCTATTTTTTCTATAGAACTACATACCTACTAGCTTTTCACCCGAATTTAATGCCATAGAACAAAATAGGAATCACTCTCCCAAAATCTTCCATATGTTATTATTTTTAGTATGATATGATAAGATAATCGTAAAGAGGTTTTATTTACCTTGTCCTATAGACCAAAATGAGAAATAAAAGTATTGCATGTTCCAAAGTACAAAATAAGAAAAAAAAACTTATTCTGTCCGATGACCGAGAACCACCCGCGTTTATCGTGTGAAAAAATGCGGATAAAGCATCCGTCACTCTCGTACTTATACACGTGTCAAAAAGTGACAGATGTTTTATCCACATTTTGTCACGCGATAAACGCAGCCATATTAGGCCCCCTGCTGTGATGCATGATTATATGAGGGTTCCTTGTTGACTTTGAAACCCCAAAAATTACATTGACACAGTTTACCTGTTGGAGCGCCGTCGCGGATTGAAACCACTATTAAATATCTATTGATAGAGATATCTTTCTTACCTTTGTAAATGTTTCCACAAGATTTGTAATCCATTTGTTCTGAACAATTGAACACGTACACCATAATTCCCAAAGCCCTCCCCAAATCCTTCGTGGTTTCAGTCTTGCCGGTTCCCGCCGGCCCGGCCGGCGCACCGCCCATTATTAAATGGAGACTCTACAAGGACGATAGCAAATTTAATATTATTATGTATTTTATCTACAAAAATCATGGATTTCGAATATGTTGTGCCAAGTTTATCAAAAGTTTGAATGATTGTAACATGTAACCTTATTTCCGACATAATTATTATTAGTAAAATCTTAAACAATTATCCTAATTCAGTCGATAGATTGATGTGAATTAGTTTATTTACCTGCGTCAAGGTGATGTAGCACCGATCGGTCAAGGGCGTGATCACGAGTCGCGGCGTGTTGCCCAAATACTCGTAATCGTACAAAAATTGAGCGTCGCAAATGTTGGCATAACAATTATTACCTTTAAAGTCCCATCGATGTCTGTCAAATAACAATAGTTATTAATACGCTTAGAACGCTGTAGTTTACATAAGAATTAGAACGACGGCCGGACTCAGAGTCAGTCATGATGATCACGTCATTCCTTATGCCCGCCTTCCACTGCGAGCGGATCGGGTCCCGTCCCGTAGGGACTCCGTTTGGCTTACAATGTTGTCTCTACAAGTCACCGTTGTAAGCTAAAGCGAGTCCGACAAGACTCGCTCCGCTCCCAGTGGAAGGCTGGCATTAGTAACGACTTCTCATACTGAAGTTTGAAAAAGGAATGAGTTATATTTCGATTTTTTCAGCATTACACACACACAGCATATTCTATCGTGATGCAAAATGCTCCGACATGTGTTCTTAATAATTTTCCAGTTATTCCGCCATACTACCGTAAAACATTTCCAATAAAAAACCTTACATTTACTTCTTGAAAGGTCTTTCTAATGCTAAAAAACAAGGTATAGTTGTCTCTGAGTACGGCGGTAAGTTATTGTCTGACCTCAATTGACTTTGCCACTGGAAAGCGTTAGAGTTATCAATTTTCGTAAGAATGAGCTTCCCTACGACGTCTCGTGAGTGGACGTCGATGGTACAGATGGTCATGATCTTCTGCCGATCACCCACAGTCAAATCGCCGAGCAACAATCCGATCAGACTGAACAGTTGGTTTATTTGTTTCTTTTGGTAATCCTTTAACGCGTTTTCATATCCTTAAAAAAAAGAAAAAATAATAATTTATTTATAAAAAAAACTCGCTTTTGAATTCCCACTAAAATATAAAACATCAAATTGGTCTCCTTAGGCTGGGTTTTATAAAGATCCGTTAGATCAAATTTCGGTCAGTTATGTCAAAACTTGTATGACGTTACAAAAATTTTACTAACGGACCTTTATAAACCCGGGCCTTAAAATATTTGAAACGCAAATTTGAAATCCGCATTCAAATTTTTCATTAACTGAATGGCTTGAAAAAATATTTACTTTATAATGTCATTCACCACCTTCACTTATTTTAATATCTAAATTAAATACAACGCCAATCGTTGAAGAGATCTCCCAGTCCGATCGATTCGGTCAGTTCCTCTTCATCATAATGCATTTCGATAAGTAGTAATTGCGCAACAACCTTAATAAAGGGGTCTAGCGGTAATCTCTGGTCTTTATTATCAGTTCAACCTTTATTTGAACTGTAACCGTTCCAGCAAAAATGTCTCCAATATCGGTGCAAAAGTCAAAAAAAATGCATACCTACTATTAACATTCAATAGCGGCCTTTACACGTAAATTTCGGAGCGCGGGAAATCCCACGCGCCGTTCCAATCTTCGGTCCGAACCGTAATTTTTTTACTATTTTATTATTACAGTTGCATTTACACGTACGGTTCGGAACGAAGATTGGAACGGCGCGTGGCTTTTCCCGCGGTCCGAACTTTACGTGTGCAGGCCGCTATTAAAAAACGTTTCTATAACATAACCTCCACCTCAAAAACGATCTCAGAAACAATGTAGAAATCGATTTTAACCCACTTCTAAATCGTGGGATTGACTTGAAATTTAGTATGCTTATGCAGTTCCTATGACAATGCAATAATATGGTAGTTATTATCGAACTCGTAAAATGACGGAGACGGAAGGTGGCCAAAAGAACTCCTCAATGGCTCATTATAGATCCGCTTAGTTTTGATTGTGAATTTATTATCAGTGTTACTAAAATGAATTTATTGAAAAATCTTATTTTTAAGTCTGTTTCAAACTGAAATAAGACGTATAATTTGCTGTCTTTTATAAAACTGTTACAATCGTTTCAAACCTTCTTCTAACTTCTCAAAGGCCTGGTTAGTTTCGGTGGTCCACCAGATCTGCGTGCCCACCAGGGCGGGCTGCGCGGGCCAGTCGAACACCCACTCCTCGCGAGGTTTGTCCTCATACGACTTGACTGCGTGCTCGAAGATGTCCCGTAACGTGTACCGCATACAATCCGTGACTCTGTTTAGCCATATCTCCACCTACGGATAATCAGAATTCTCGGTAGTGTTTTACCATGGATATTAACTGGGGACCTAGTGATAAATTGACTTAAATCTTAACAAAAAAGGACATATACCTACATAAACGGAGTAAGTAGACTTAAACCCTTTTTCACTTGATCTTCACTAAGACCCCAGTTTTTTACAGGACTAGTAATCGTAATGGCGATACCTTTCCAGAACAATCACAACACGGGGCTTTGAACGGCACGTGCTCCTCGTTCTCCTTGGATATCATCTCGAAGGCTTGCTTACTACCCCCCTTGGGAAACACCAGTGTACACAGGTTGTCGTACAACTTCGAAAGATGCCGACCCACGGCTGGTGGGTTGTTGCCGTTGGATAAAATGTCTAAGAAAAACGGATCAGTTAAATTTAACAGTCTATTTATCTTGATGCAGTGGTTTTATTCATTACATATCTATCTAAATTGATTATTCATTATTTTTTTCAGTTGACGACGCGAGGCCCACGCCCCGGCAATTGTCTTTACTTTAACTAAATGAATCGCACTAAATCAAATCAAAGCTCAGTTTTCAATGTTTCCGGTATTCTTTACGCGTTCGATTGTAATTTATAAAAATAGTCGGGTAAAAATAGCTTTTGGCCGCGACTCCGCCCGTTTAGCGTTAAACGACTCAGAAACTGTCCAAACCGGATAAGGCGATAAACCATAAAGACAACCACATGCTTTAACGATTGATAACCGGAACTATTTTAAAAGGTATTCTGAAAAAAAAATCGGTTGTCTGCAAAGTCGGATTACGGCCGATAATTTTACGTAATAACGTCATAAGAAAACACAAGCCGAACGCTTAGGCCGATCTTGCCTCTCTATCGCTTGCACGCTCGCTCGGCTCAGGCGGAACGTGATAATGAGGCGTAACGTGACAATGAGTCACGCTTTTTCGTGCGTGCAGCCGGCGTTCATCGATTTATAATCAAAGAACAAATATATGACAATTATATCGCTAATCAATTAAGACGTTGTCACTTTAAAAACCTGCTTATAGAGTCTAGGTTTGTCTCAAAAACATACTCTTTTGTTTTTAAATTTAGTTAATTATTTACTGAGGAAATAAATAACCAAACTGCATGACGACGGCGTCAAAATGGAGAAACTTTTACCATCCTTGTTAAAGTTAAAGGTGATTACTCAGAAACTCTGAAACCTACCTAATCAATTTCACATCGATCGGTTGAGTCGATTAACCGTACAGAATCAAACAAACACGCTGATGATACGTACAAGTAAGAAAAGGATTTAGGAAATGACTGTAGAGTTACCCAGTAAATCCGAAGAAGAGATGAAGTAGAAACGAGGGTAAGCCAAACGTTTGGTCTCCAAATAGTCGTTTAAAGCTTTCTCGCATAGATTCAGAGCCCTCATTAACTCTTCTAGTTTAGGTAAAAGACCAGGCTTATTGGTGGCTACAATCACATTTGGAGTCGTAGCAATATCTCTGAGAAGTTCCTGTGGAGAATCATAAAGGTTAACAGGGCGCTCAAATATTCCTTTTACTCGATATTGCCTAAACACCGCAGCGATCAACATTCAGGGGACCATGACCGCCTCCCCCTCTTGAACTATGATAAAAACTTAGCTTTTTTATCAATGTCGTTTTTCTCGTATTTAGGATACCCCCTGCCCCCTAATACCGAGTTCTGGATCCGCCCTTGCCTGCACTGGCCTTAATTTAGCTCCTTTTGAATTTTTTCGATTTCAGGGAAGGCCGGCTCCCCTGGGCGTCCACTCTGGAATCGGGATAGGTATTACCGAATACAGGGTGGACGGGCAAAAAGTGCTAGCCGCCCTGAGTGTCTCAAAACAAATGTCACGTTGAAGATGGGTTACACGCCATCTACATGAACGACGATATCGCGGTTCGCGGAGGTGGCACCGTGTGGAGCCACGCTCGTAGAGTTATCGAAAGAATTGTGAAAGGAAGTCTACAAAAGAAACAGAGTTTGACACCTTTTATAACACGGTATAAAAACTCTTGCAACAACTCCTTTTACCCTTTATGAGCAAAGGAATTGCCGGCGGTGACTTCTAATCCTCTCCTTATTAGCGTTTTATGTAGTATTTGTAGTATTTTGATTAATAAATACAGTTTTTCATAATGAAAAAAGCTTATTTTCATGTCAAACCTTGAAGCTTTTGTCAATGAAGTCGAATCTCCGGGAGTCCTCCGGCAGCTGCGCGCGTATGTCGTCGGAGCCCACGAAGATGCTCTCCAGGTACTGCCACTTGCGCTGCACCTCGAACCACAGCGCGATCACGGCATCTGCTGTGCACAGCTTCTTCTGCCATGCAGTCACTTCGGCCTCGAAGAATCCGATGAATTTCGAAGACATCATGTTTTGTACTTGGTTCTGTGAGAGCAAATTTTCTGAGATTTTTTAAGATGCATTTTTCTGAGTCCATTATTTTTTCATAATATTTAAAGTTGTTATACTTATAGAACCTATACGTTAGGTAGGTTAGGTACTATACTCCGAAAAGGAGGAGGCTGGAAGATTTGGACGTGCTTCAAAGCGACTGGCTGGGAGCATGCAATCAATAGGGAAGAACAGCGAAAAAGAGGGGAGGCCTTTGCCCTGTAGTGGAACAACAAAGGCTAAAAAAACTTTGTCACTCTAGTAAATAATACGTCCTACAAATAATAACAAATCCTACATTAACCCATCAGTGGTTAACGGCAATGTATTTTCCACCATAATAAAACTAAAATGAAACTGGCACCAAAAATTTATCACTTTGGGTTAAGACACTAACTCGAGTTAGTAAACGTCAGATTCATACAAAAACTGTCATTTAACTCGAATTAGCGTCTTAACCCAGTGCTAAATTTCTGGTGCAAGTGGCCCATATAATTATAAATTACGACAGCTGTCAACAACTGTAACCAACTTGACCTTACCTGGTTATCTTCCAAGGTCTCCACGAGCTCCTCGCTCGCCCTCGGTAGCTTTATTCCTGTTCTCTCGTGCGGCGTATAATCGAACTCCATAACTGCCCATGTGTTTTCCAATTCTCTAATGACAATAAGTTTTTGTGAAAACAAAGATCAGCTTTTACACAGTACGACTGTGGAAAAAATATGACGGGATTAAGTAATGTAATTTCCGCGCGCACTCTCCTAAGATCACTTTTATATAAGACTCGGACGTAACATACTATGTCGGTGGTTGAGTTGAGCCTGCTCCAAATGCAAAGCAGTTAAATGACATTTTGTCGAACCATCCCAGAACTGAGAGCAGTATCCCGTGCTTGTAAAGACGTGCTTCATATAGCTTTAAAAAGCTAATCTGGTGTTAAATGGCACCCCACCATGAAGAAAATATTAAACGGTAGAAGTTATGTTCATACCGAGTAGCTCAAGACGATATGTGGACAACGAGGAAACAAAAAGCTAAGTACAGTAGCAGCAGCACAAGTTCATGTCTATCCCGAGGAATGCAGTAGTCACGTCATCACGTCAAGGACCGCACTAGACTGCAGACGAATGCGGTGCGGGGGAAGTCGCAGCGCGTTTTGCCTCAGCCCCCGATGCAGATTATGTTACAATATTAGGCTGTACCTGGGCAGTCGAGCTTTGAAATTTGGTGGTGCTGTACCTACTTCTACATTAAATTAAACTGTGAAAATGAAGTCTCTCCGATGGACTTACTTGATAGTTTTCTCCATAGCTGCTTCTTTGACAGATTTGTCTACGATTGTTTTCACCTCCTCTTCATACTTGTGCAAATTAAGAGCCAAAAGATCGGCTAACGTGGTCTCATCATCGAGGGAGAATTTAACCTGCAAGCGAAACTACGTGACTACTGGCGCATAGATTGACAAGTTAAAAAAACTAAGCATTAAAAACGAGACTGCATATTTTTATATTACCGTCCAAATGTTAAATATCGATGTTATATACTTTTAGATTTTTCATTAGGAATGAATTTTTAAGAAATATGGCAGCTGATGATGTAATAGACTAATAATATAACCTTGGTAGCCATCATCAACTCGATCCAATGTCTGTCTTTGATGGCTGGGTTCTGCAGCTCTGTCACGGCGCGCAATGATGTCATCAGGTTCTTTATGGTAGCTTCAATTGCAAGGAATGGCTCCCTGTAAAATGCGAAACAATACACTACACCGTTAGAAATATTCCTAAAGATAGTCTTAGTCACGGAGAAATACAGTACCTACATCATTTAAAAACATGCTAAGAATATTAGTGCTGGTTTACTAATTAATCGGCGAAAATTGAATCGCAAAGTGTCACTTCCCAAACAGTTTATATACGCATATTCTCATTTCGACTAGTGATCATTTGGTATAACAACTTTTCCCGAAGTAATTTTTCAATCTGCTATTTAGTTATGTTTCCGTCAAATGTGTCGCTTGGCATAACATACTAAACTTTTCCCAAAATATAGTATGGCATATAATTTCTATCCCAAACCAACAAGGAATAAGATACATATTTACAACCAATTTTTTATTTTATTAACCGACTTCAAAAAAGGAGGAGGTTATACGTTCCACTGTATGTATTTTTTTTTTTTTTTTTTTTTTTTATGTATGTTCACCGATTACTCCGTCAATTGTGGACCGATTTTAAAAATTCTTTTTTGGTTTGATAGAGTATACTTCCGAGGTGGTCCCATTGTCAGCAAATCTGAATCTGATGAGGGGATCAGTGAGGAATTGAGGGAACTCCTCAAATATTGTATGCAAACATATAGCGATTTTAGTATTTTTAGTAACAAGTGTAGCATTTGCATTCAGAAAGTGTCACTTGGTGAAGCGGAACTGATGATGAAGACCACAGATGGCCACCGGATCTCCTCAACGGTACCGATTTCAAGGGTGGCGATAAGATATCTCGATTAAGATAGTTGAGCGACTACAACGAAGCACATTTAATTGTTTTAAAATGACTATGATTTTCCCGCGGCGTTGCTTGCGGCGAGCTTGAAATGTCTTAAAGTTTCATATATCAACTAAGAAGTGGGACTACATAAGCTTATTATGATCACTAAAAAGTGTAAAATAAAATAAATGTTTTAAAAAACAAAAAAACCGCCTTCAAAAACGCAAAAAATAACTTCTACTACTAGGTACTTAGTAGTAGGTACCTATCCTATTAGGTTAGTCTAACTGAAGTCGGCGACCACAATATTTTCAACAAAAAGCCGACTTCAGTTGGACTAACCAAATAGGATAGGTACCTACTACTAAGTACCTAGTAGTAGAAGTTATTTTTTGCGTTTTTGAAGGCGGTTTTTTTGTTTTTTAAAACATTTATTTTTTAAGCAATGTTGACCGAGGTCCATTTTGTGGAGCTCCTATTCTGTGTTGATGAGGCGTTACGTTCATTGACACAACTCTAACCTAACCTAGCCTAGCAACTTGTTTCTGTTGTGGTTACAGTTCTTACCTAACCTTGAATTTGTAAATTATGGAATCAATAAGTACATCTCATCATCATCATCATCTCTTATAGTTTTTTTATAATTGAAGGCCGTGTCCACTCTGAAAAGCCTTTGTAGCCTTTTCGATTAACCTTCTCCACATGTTTCTGTTATATGATCATATGATAAAAATTGAAACATCACCCTCTTTCAACATCATTAGTCCCGAAATCCCAGGACATATCAATATTAGCATAATTTCAAGGTCATTCACCCCGTGTTGCAACGTGAAATCCGATCACTGATCATCAGTGCTTTGGCATTCCGTCGCGTTACCAAATATCAGCCCGTTTCAATAACGGAAACTAATTTTGTGTTTTCCCCAATTTTAACTGATATAGATGCCATTAGGAATTAAGTTAAGTTGTATTAAAATTTGTATTTTATAATAACTAGTACAGTCACCAGCAATAATACCTATATTATCCAACTTTGGGCGCAAAAATATGTGACAGGTCTTTATTACTAGAGGTACAAGAACGTGTTAGATATTTTTGCGCCCAATGTTGGATAATGTACTGACTGTACAGAATTAACATGCAAATTAGACCTAAATAAACAAGGGAAAAGTTATCTAATTCCAAATTAAAAAGAGACACTTACAAGGTTCTCAACTCCTTGTCTAACTGTCTTAAATCTTTCGACAACCGCTTGCATTCTTGGTCCATGCCATCAGCATCGATCTTCTTCCATGGCGACTTCTTCCACAAGTCGATCGTCCCATTCACAAGGTTATAGTAATCCCACAATTGCTGAAAAACACACATGGTTGGACCAAGGGTCAGATACAGAAAGCTACTCCTCGACACGGCACGTGTTGGCAGGAGGTTCCTCCATCTGTCCTCTTGACCACCGGTAGACAAACTTTACGAGTATTACTGAAATGAATTTGGCCCGTATAGTAGGGGAACCAATACATATAATTCTGGAGTCCTAGTGAAAAAGGGTATAAGTCGACTTAACTTATCCTAAAAAGGGTATATACTTAACCAGCATATACTAGACTTAAACCCTTTTTCACTTGGTCTTCAGGAACCCAGAATTAGTCACGTCATTAAAGGGGGAACCCGAAATAACAATGCAAAACCTGGCAAAGCTATTTTTTTTTTGTATAAGTCCGATGTCTAGTATGATAATTAGACTCCCAAGTTTCATTTATTCTTCGGAACAGGGGAGGGGTAGGACTATGCGACAACGCAGTGCTGCAAGCCCTAATTGACCTAATGAGTGGCAGCAGCATGATAAGCGACGCCTCGTACTTAAGTATCTGATCTAGAATGATTGATCTCCTCAAAACACCAATGCTCATCTGAAAGATCATCAATTTCTGTTTTGGAAAAACCACTGCTGCATTTATACATCGGACTTATACTTAAGTAAAAAAAATGTATTCCCTCATTAATGCCGTGACTAAATACATAATATTTCACCTGGTATTCTTATCGAACTAGGTTAACACCGGTGTTCACAAACGTCACTATGAGGTCTCACACAGCTCACGAACGCACAGGGTGGTTTAAATCGTCTCAAAAACAAAAGGTCGGTCAAAAAGGACCAAACACAAGCTGTATTGAACGCAGTGCGTTTACTCAGTGAAGGATCCCTTAAGTATTGTTTGTGAATACGGGTATTAGTGTCGTGGGCTCTTAGAATAGTAGATAACATGGTCATATTATTTATTTAAACACTTAATCATTGTCTTCAATACAATATAATAATACAATGCAAGAGGCGGTTTTACCGCTAAATAGCGATCTCCTCCATGGACAGAGAAGTAGCTACCTGCGGCTAACCGCGGCGTCAAAATGTTTATCTATTTAATGAAGATACCTTGATATTCTTCAGTTCTCGGCGGCACTGCTTGACTAGCTTCTCGTCCGGCGGTTGGATCTCGAACAGCGTGCAAGACTTCTTCAAACTAGTTAGCGTATTCTCGAAGTCTAACAACTCCAGGTGCACTTTGTCGATTGATCGGTACGGCTCTTTGCACGCCTCGTAGAACATCTGTAGGCGAACAGGGGCACATTTTTAAATTACGGCGTAAGTACCGATCCCTTGGTAGATAAATTCGACACGAAATAGACTAGTTTTATTTACAAAATATGCTTGGAATTTAGGAAGTGGAGAGCCCAGTGGTTTTTAATCACCAAGTATCAGACCGAAAAAGTGATGGAATTTTCGCAACTCAACCCCTCACGGGGTTGTCCAGTTTGAGTCATAGATATATAATATGTACGTTCTACAGACGCGATAGATGTATAGATATTAGTGCTTTTGACTGTACACACAATCTGATCTCTCAACTAACAAATTGTTACCTGCGGCGCATAAACTCATTCAATGTTAGTTCTCAAGGCTGGAGTCTTGCGATTGCCGTTTTTACATTACAAATGTCTATGGACCTCAGAAGACGACTTGTGTGTTCGTTTGCCTTCTTCGTACCATTAAAAAAACTCTGCCCACCCACCTCCTTGTTCTTGTACTGGTCGGCGTACATGGTCATGCGCAGGTTGATGAGCGCCACGCGCTTGGTGATGAGCGCGGCCTGCGAGGCCTGCAGCGGTGCGATGTTGTTCTTCATCACCGTCGCCAGCTTCGTCAGGTTGCGCCAGCGCTCGGGCAGTACGTCCAGCTAATCACAAGACACATTAACACCTGCCCCCTTTTTAGAGTTCCGAGGTCAAACTAGGAACCCTTACAGTTTCGCCATGTCCGTCTGTCTGTCAGTATGTCACACTCAATTTTCCTCAGAAACTACCAAAGTTACAAAACTAAAATTGTGTGCAAGTCAAGATATTTACACCGCGCACTAAGATCACTGATTTTTTAAGGTATACCTTTGCTTTACTTGAAAATACATTTGTATATTCAAGTAAAGCAAAGGTTTTTTTTACCATTATGTCATTAGTGAGGCATCATTGGATAGCTCTTGAAAAATCATCAAACATTACTGTATATACATATTATGTATATACAGTACGTAACATGACGAGAAGCAAACCTTTAAACCCGGTAATATTTAGGTGGAGAATATGGCTATGGTGCATTAATTCTTGCATTGCTATTGCTTTTGCAATAAGCCTTAAAATATTAATTATTTAATCATTATTTTTAAAACGTTCTGTATACATTGTTTACATTCTTCTCATTTATCAAGGTCAAAGGTCGAATTCGCTAATAACATCACATGTGAGTTTAAATGACGGCAGTGTGTGTACAGTTAAGGAAATTGATTCGTAGACCACTTTGGACTATGTCAAAGTCAAGTAATCAATCAAAACGTAAGAGACTTTATGATTTTATTGACAGTGTCACTTTGACATAGTCCAAAATGGTCTACGAATCAATTTCCTTGACTGTACGCTCACCATTAAATACGACGCAATTAAATGTGTCGTCCACTAGTCGCTATAACTTGACGCTATAATTTAATTTAAGGTTATTATTTCGAATACTATGCAACAAATTGGATTATACTAGGCACGCCTTTTAATTTTGTCAAAAACCTTGTAGAGTCACGAGATTAAATTTGGTACCCACCTTAGGTCCAAAGTCAATCTGACATTCTACAACAATAAGGTTGAGTTTCCTAAAAGTTACAAATAACTTGACATCTCTAATGACATTGACGACTTCAAGCATAATTTTCTTGAAATGGGTACCGAATTAAGCTCACAAAACTCTGCCTCTGCCGCGGGTGGAGCTGAGCTGTTACTGGTCAGGGTCGAAAGTCGTAACTGACCTGTTCATAAGTTTCCTCGGGGAAATCGACGCCGTATTCCTTCAGGACATAGATGATGTCACGGAGGGGTTCGAACATGTGGTCAGTGTCTGCGTCCACCTTGGCCTTCACCTCGTTCAGCACGCGCATCACCTGCAGCAGACCTTCGTAGTCGTCGTCTGTCAACTCTACCGACAACTCCTTCACGGCGTATTTGATGAACTTTTCTAGTTCATCCAAACTGCCAACCAGATAGTTTGTTGAAGCAGAGGTAAAATTAAACCCCATTTTCTAGTAAAAACCATATAAAACAATAGGTATATAAAAATAACACCGCAGGCATACCTAGTATAGACATGTTCCTTCAAGTTTTCTTTATATAAATTACTCCACTTGCAGATAATATTCATGATGGCTTGGTTGAGCCGTTTGAGTATTAGCCTCAGCCAGCCATTGCAGAGGTAGAACGCCGGTAATTTCGCCACCTCGTCGAACATAGCATTGTATTTGTCTATCTATAAATAACAAAAAATACTGTTAATTTCTTCCTTCCCGCCGCCTCATAATTTATGGTTACAAATAATTAACAGTGATCGGGGAAAAGGATGAAAATTTTAACAAAACTAAACAAAACTTACATTACAGCCATGAAACTATTAATATCCTTATACCAAATCCGAGACTCTGATATAGAGTTAAATTGAACACTAATCTGCCAATAATATTCTTATTTTTCAATAATATTCTTATTTTTCTTGGTTGCAAGTTCTCCTTTATGGCCAGCTTTACAAGTTTTGTTCAAGTTTTGCACCGTTTTCCCTGATCACTGATAATTAAATAAATACATTGATCTCAAGCATAATGGGTACTCGCACAAATGTGGCCCTAGACAAGACGCGTGGCGAGACGTTATCGTGATCAAAAATGTATAGGATTAACTTAAGCTGCCGAACGGTCGTATCCACGGAATAGGAAAAAACAGTGGCAGTGCCATGAGCTTCGCTTAGTATCAGACCAGAGGGCCCTGCCAAGGTGCACTACGTTAACTAGCGTTTCTATTCGTTTCGTTTTTAAACCAATTGCGTCACTGGTAGATCACGTGACTTTTCGTATCACGTCATCTACCAGTGCAGCAGTGAAGCGATTGGTTTAAAAAAGAATCGAATAGAAACGCTAGTTAGCGCAATGCATCTTGGCAGGGCCCTCTGTTGTCGCCAATACTCACACTATCATGAAAACAACACGCCACCATGGAAAATGTTTTTGGTGCTTTCTGGATTTATTTCCTATTTTAGAAATATTATTCGCACAACTGTCACGCACAAGCGATCGTGGCAAACTGATACTAGGTTGCACGGAACTCTGCATAGCCATGCCACGCGTTACACGCCCACTTCACGCTTCTACTGTTTTTTCTGTCGTGTCATTCCATACAGTGAAATTTTCGAAAATCCGATTACGAAAACGTTAACCATCCATTGTAATAGGCTTCAAAAATGGATAAATCTCTTTGTAATCAACCGTACAAACCCGATAAAGGTTTGTAGACATAATATTCGCACTGTACACAATTAGACAAATAAAGCGACAGTGCTTTGTCCTCAAGCATTCTGTTAACGGATTTGGAATTTAAAAAAGGAAGCAATATTTTTACAAAAGTTTCTAACGAAATGTCATCGAAGAACCGACTAAGGAGAACAAAACCTGCATTGGCCACTTGCCTCACACTGGTACTGCTCCAGCTTTGGCTTCACCTCCGGCGGGTCGCAGCCGTTGTCGTATTTATACTTGTCGAACTCCTCCGGTGGGATAGTGCGGCCATACTTCAGGAAGTTAGCCAGCACCTCGTGTCGGTCCTCCGTCCAGAGAGGCGTGTATTTTTCGTAACACTGATGATTTTTAGAACTGTGATTAACGCCTTACTTACAGGGTTTAAGATTTAAAATGAAGTAATATTTATAATAATTACTTGCAAAACATCAATAAGTATGCACAATGGTTTTAAAAACTTTTCATCACACTTGCTCGGAAAGGGTGTTATAACACGCAGACGTCTATGGCAGTTACAGCCGATTTAGCTAACGCGGGAGTTCTGGATTTTTATAACTCCCTAGGGAGTTATGAGTAGACCCCGGATTGTTGTGGCACTGACGTCACAATAGGGTGATTAGGGGAGTAAATGGAATGGTAGAAAAAAATGATACATAAATTATAAGATAAGATAAAAATGTATATTCATTTCACCATAGAAAAACATAATTTCATTTACGATACGTAACCGAATAAATTTTAATAAAGTCACAATAAAAAATTCCCAGTGAATCGAAGCACCAACTAGAATTGCCAAGTTTAAAGAAGTGTGTCCAAACATTGCATTACCGCCAGAACCCATAATTATTAGATGGAATACATGGTTAAAAGCTTGCTATTATTATTGTGAAAATTTTAGCCATATTAAAAATGTTCTTGCTGCCCTGCCAGACTCGAATCAAGCTATTGTAAGACAGGCAAAAAATGCTATATTAAAAGAAAACATTGAAACAGAATTAAAATTCATACAAACTAACTTGCGGGTACTTTCGGAGGGTATAACAAAATTGGAAACACAATCACTAGAGATGTCAGAATCAATTTTGACTGTGGATAAAGTTCGGAGCGAGCTATCAAAATTAACTCTGCACGAAAGTGGACGAAAAATATATGAAAAATTGAGATTCGTATTGAAAAAAATGACGGATTTAACACATTGCGTGCCATTAACAAACTTAATACCGGTCAAGAAATACAAATAAATCCAAGCAATCGTTACAAATATTGCTTTGACAACCGCAAACTTTTCAAATATGCTCCAATAACATCAGTCGCAGTGGAAAGAAGCTTTTCTTTTTTGAAGTGGATATATTCTGCTAGAAGACGTGAAGTGGATATATGATCATTTTTATATTATCTTATCTTATCTTAATAAATCCGTATTAATTAATACTGTTCCATTTACTCCCCAAATCACCCTATTGTGACGTCAGTGCCACAACAATCCGGGGTCTAGTTATGAGTTATGGATTTTTATAACTACCTAGGGAGTTTAGTTTTAAAATATAGAATCCATTCGTACATCATTTCAGACTAAGGAGGTGTAAATTCAGCCAAGGTTTATTTCCTACATACAAAACTTGGCTACAAACCAATTTTACTGTATAATTAAACTTATACGGTACATTTATCTGTATTATATTTATATTTTACCATTGTTTCAGAGACTGCAATTATTTTATTAAATTTCATTTTGAAAATCGGTATTTTGCTAACTGTCCTTGAACACCAAAACCTGCTAGTAGGTATGAGCTGCCGAGGTGAAAAATACAATACACGCTTAACACCTCTAGCATGACTACTGCAGATGTTTACTAACCGAAGCGTATGTCACAACATCAGTAATGCCGTTGGCGACCCTTTGTAGAATTTCGTGGTAGAGATCTATCATATCATCTTCCTCCACAATGTCATCTGTAAAGATTAATTCGCACACATTATAAAAATAATAATAATAAGTCTGTGCAATTGCTGACGAGGCTATAAAATGACGAACAATTACCGGAAATATATTCTGACGGTCGACATTTGTCGAGCGTGGCGTTGCCCCGGCGAGTCCCTCAGACACAATTTCCGGTTGTTCGCATTTGTCCAACAGCGAGTACTTGCACAGACATAACCTCGTGGCCAGGATAATCTATTAGCAACTTGCTCTTCAATATGGTCTTGTTGAGTCTGAAGTGCCGCACTATAAGTACACACCGGTGCCAGTTCTCGAAAATGGTCGTGCTACGCTTTATTGGGATCGATCTGTCATCACGGATAGGACTATTGTCGCCTATAAGTCTGATATCGTGTTGACAGATCGATCTCAACGCCGGGCAGTACTCGACGACTTTACCATCCCGCATGAGGAGAACCTCGCGAAGGCCGAGAAAGACAAGCTCAGCAAGTACCTTGACTTGGCTCTTTTAATTACGGCAAAAAAACTGACAAATTTCGTTTTTCTGTATCTACCAATAAATTTCTAACTGATGCCATAACTATTATTTCAGTATCAGATGGGTGAAGTAACACCCCCTTTTTCGCACCGGAAATGACTTTGGTTTTTTTACTTTCGGCAAGTTCCAGATTATCAAATTCGGACTTAGCATCACTTTTATGGGAAGCCATTGTGCATTTTATCGCGGTATCAAGTCGGTACGAAATTTTGCAGTCGGCTCTCTATTAGCGTTTAAAAGGCAAGGAGGCGCTAGACAAGATGCATTACGCTAACCAGCGTTTCTATTTGGTTCGTTCTTAAACCAATCGCGTCACTGGTAGATCACGTGACTTTTCGTATTACGTTATCTACCAGTGACGCGATTGGTTTAAAAACGAATCGAATAGAAAAGCTAGTTGGCGTAATGCACCTTGTCTAGGGGCTAAGGTCTTCACTCGTAAGGCGAGTTATACTGTGGAAAGCTGGATCTAATAAACTGTATTTTTATTTTTATTCTTGTTAGGTATTGCTTTTTATATCTCAACATTGCCAATTTGCAGATATCATTATTTTTTTGTTTTTACTATTTTTATCTTGACGATCTTATTGTGAATTAAAAGTATTTTTTTATTCCGTATACTAAAATGACAGCTAATGTCAAACAAAAATAATCTGGCCAGCTTTTAAGAAACAGTGCTGTTCTTTGTTTCGGTTTGTGGTGTAATATATGGGGCAAAATTAAATGACAGCTAGGGATTGCCTATATCGATAAACTCAATTATCGATGCTTTTCCCATATACTAGTGATAGCTTCAAGTTTTGTTTGTAAAAATATTTTTTTATTGAAAGTATGCAAATGAAACCAAATAGCAACATAATTCTAGTTATTCTCTATTTTAAAAGGGATTTTTTAACGTTCACTCATCATCGCCATATTTTTTTTACTCCTAACAAATTCTGATCGTTTCTTTTAACAATAGTAAGTGGGACAATCATTCTGAAATACACAATAAGGAAAAAAAAATGATGATGTTGAGTAAAGGTTAAAAAATCCTTTTAAAATAAATAATAACCAGAATTATGTTGCTATTTTGTTTCATTTGCATACTTTCAATAATAACTTATTTTTTTCAAACAAAACTTGGAGTGGACAACATAGGTGGACCACCACCAATGCTCTGATTTTATTTGTATAAAATCCACATTAAACCGGCCCAATTTTTTTAATGGTTTTTTTGGATCAAATTCTTGTACTGTAATCTACAATAAACTATATTATGTACTTTTTTCAAAATTTTAGGCTCAGTAGTTTCGGAGATTAGGGGGGAATGGACAATTTTCGTCTTCTTTTATTAATAAAATCAAAACTATTTATTTTACAATAATAACAAAAATATATTTGAGATCCTCATAACGAGCCCTTTCATTTGATATATGACACAGAAAGGTTTGCAAAACTTCTTTTTTTTCATTTCCTAATTTGTCCCCCGAATATGAAGAAAAAAATATTTACTTTGCACATCTGTGTTTGGGTCATCCATCAATTTACATAACTATACCAAATTTAAACTCAATCGGTCCAGTAGTTTCGGAGCAAATTGGCTGTGACATACGGACAGACAGACAGACGCAAGAGTGATCCTATAAAGGGTTACGTTTTTTTATCTTTTATACGGAACCATAAAAATAACATTTAATTCAATTCCAAATATCTACAAAAGGGTTGCATTTTTACCTCATTCATCATTTTTAAACTTCACGAATTATCCACTCATTGCGTTACAGACACTTTTATATCAATACCTAACCTACCTATATTTTTGTCGGTAAGTACCGGTTGTATCACATCACTTTTTATGAGTTGTAAAAAGCAGGCAAAAAAAAAAAAAGAAGAAAAAAAGTCATTTTATTCTACGGAATAAAAAAATTACGTTACCTATCATATGATTATCTGACATAGAATAAATATTATTTTCAATACTACATATTACAAATGGTAGCAATCGTATAAGAAGTGGAGAAAAACTCCTAAAAGTACCCTCATAAGTTGCGATTGGAACAATTTTATCGATTCTTTTAAATAAAGTTGCCTGGAGGAACATGTCTTTCATCATCTCACGAAGTATGTCAAAGAGGCCCCCCTCATCTTCAACGTCCAACGATGGCGTGAAATAAATATCTGGAAGAAAATTTTTATGCCTGTATAAAATGAATGTCAAAAATGTCACAATAACAGATTGGATATTATTAGCAAGTATAATTTACCCGGATCCCTCAGCTCCACTAACACGTCCATAAACGCTACCATAGGACCTTTTTCTAAATCTGTTTGTTTTTCAAACAAGTTCAAGCTACATTGGATTGCTTTCATGATTTGTTGAGATACCTGTAAAAGACAAATGCACCTAGAAAAATCCTGAATCTTAATTTAAGGTAATTTTTACTTTTAAATTCTTACAAGTGAATCAACGTATTCGACGTAAGCTGGCCAGCGGGCGGATCTAAACGCTTCTTCTTCCATTTCTATTCTCTCCGCCTCTATGTCAGCAAGTTCTTCAGGGTCTGTTACATCTACTACTTCTTCGGCTGGCGATTCGACCCCTTCTTCCCCTAAAACATTTTAATTTTGTACAGTTGTCAAATATTATAACAGCCGTAGGTTTTTAAACGCATAATTTGATCCTTTTTTATTAGGGTTAATTAAAAAAAAAACCGCCTTCAAAAACGCAAAAATAACTTTTATTAAAATGGTAGGTTCTTAATACAACAAGTCCAACTGAAGTCGGCGACTTCAGTTCAAATGACCTATTAGGTACCTAACATGTTAAAAGAAATTATTTTTTGCGTTTATGAAGGCGGTTTTTTGTTTTTTAAAACATTGATTTGATTTTATACTTTTTAGTGATCATACATACATACATGTCATACCTGTCCTATCAAAAGTACCTATTCGAAAAGACCTTCCACTAGAGATTAGATGCTTACTTAACTAAAAATAATGTACTTACATCAGAACAACACGGTTTTAGGAAAAATAATTACACTACTTTAGCATGTTTTAAACTAAATAATCTAATTACAGAATGCATTGATAAAGGTACTCCGGTGTGGGTACTGTTCCTCGACATGTCAAAAGCGTTTGATACGGTATGCCATAAACGCCTTCTAGAAAAAAAAAATATATATGGAATACGCGGACCAGCTTACTCCTGGGTTGAGAGCTACCTATTTAATAGAGAACAAACTACACAGAAAGCGAAAAACCGCAAATTACGACTAGCATAAAGATAAACTATTTTGTTAGAACAAATTTCTTATCTGAGAAAATGTTATTAATAATAATTTTTTATTGCTTAATGATAACTCAAAGTCGATATTATTATTACGTTCAAATTTAGAACATCTCTGAAAAAGAAAGGAATTTTATTTGACCTCAATTCTAATATCAGTCGAGATGACATTTTATTCGAAATGAAATGTCAATTGCATACAATTTTGACAAATCTCGCATGTTACTTGATATCGAACGATATCATAGTAGAAGCCAACTCTAGTTTAACTCTGAATTAAAATAAAAACTACGATGGCGTGAAATCATGACATGCGTGAGAAAATAAGAAAAAGTTTTCATTTACTACCATTTTGGACATTCTTTTTGTCTTGTCGCAAAAATTACACTTGGGAGCAAAGAAATCGAGCCACTTAGTACTGAATTTCCATAGAAAGTGGCTCGATTTCTTTGCTCCCAAGTATAGTTTGTTTTGTTGTTTATATTTTATAAATTATAAAATAACTATTTCACCACTTCCGAGAAAAATGAAAAGTTATATGTATAACTTTTATTTGCCATTACCAGCATCTCTACGCGCTTGCCGCTCAGCCCGCTCAGCTTCCTTGGCCTCCCTCCTTAATCTCCTAACTTCTCTCCTTTCAAATTTTATCGCCTCTCTTTCTGCTTTTTCTGCGTCTCTTGCTTCTTTCGCAAGACGTATTTCTTCACGTCGCTCGTCTATCTCTTTTTGTTTTGCCGCACGCGCTGCGATTTCTTCGTCATCCAAAGTTGATTCATCTACTTCTTCCAAATCTTCTATTACTTCGCCTCCCTGCAATAAAAAAATCACCACTTCAACGCTTTACGTCTTTATTCACAGAGTGGGGTAGGCAGAGCCACAGAATTACCACAATTGCTACGCACGTCAAATTTATTCAAATTCATATTACTCCAAAGCCAAACGAATCCCGTTTACCCAAATGAAAACATATATGCCTATATTAGCTGCATATTAATATAAAAAATTGCTAACCTCGTCCTCGTCCTGAATATTGAAGAAAAGGTTATAATTTTCGTGTAATATATTAACAAATTCCTCGTGGCTCTCGTTGATTTTGTTTCGCCTGCAAAATAATGCCATTATTAATTAAACCAACAAAGTGGCCAAGAGTTCTCTTTTCCGGGAAGTCAGTGGGAAAGACTTTCTCAGCTTGCAGAAATCTCGATTCTAACTAGCTATTTCTTTCATATATTCTCTATTTTAACGGCTGTCTAATGCATGTTCTTTTTTCTTTTTGCCGTTGGCTTAATTTAAGTTTTAAAAGTATTTGCGGTTAAGTTTTCGTTAAATACTGAAACTTTTTTAAGTTTTGGGATTTTAAAAAAAAGTAAGATATCCATTTGCTTACCTGGTGACAAATCTAGAATGTCGCTCAGAAACGGCTAAGAGTTCCAACTTGTCGGGGTTGAACTTGCGGTTGTGCAGCGGGACGTCGCCCCAGGCCTCGATGTTGGCGAGGCCCCGCCGCATGTTGTTCTGCGCCCTTAGCACGCGCTCCTGCAGGGTGTTGATCGCCTGGTACACTTCCGCCATCCACTCCGTAACTGAATAAGTTGACATATGTCATAGTTTGCGGAAGTGCGAGAGGAGGTAGCTGAAAAAGTTCTTAATACGATGAACTACTAATCTCTTGATAATAAAGCCGTGCGGATATTTTTAATGCATTCACTGCCTTGATTTTTTTTCGAACATTCGCCAGGACTTTTCTCAATGAATTAAACGCGTTCGCACACCAGTGTTGTAGACCTGCTAAACCCCCAATGAACGACAAACCACCTGATCATAGTCTTTAAAGAAAAAAAATGATTTGCTTGAAAATTGGCATAAAGATCAAAGTGAAACAGCAGCAGCAGCATTATATGAACTCACAGTAGCGTTCAAGGCACTGAAAGTGATAAACTAAAACATCGCTATCGCTAACTTTACCTTCGCATGTGGCCCGTATAGTCGATATTCGTATAACTTATACTATTTAGGCCTCGTTCAGGGACCGGCGACGCGCCGGTAAATCCAATGTATTGCGTATGATAGCGTTTATGGAGCAACGCCGCGCGCATCGCGTCGCCTGTTCCTTAGCGAGCTTCTTAGCTATCATTGGTATGCGAGTGTCGACTTTTGATTTTGAGAAGGCATTATTTTGTGTTTAGTGTGTATGCGTCATTTAAGTATTATTCACCAGTCGCATTTTACTTTTTTTTTACTTTTTAGTGTGTGATGTGACTAACAGTCGTCATTCCAGGTGAGCTCCTCGACGCCGCGGCCCAGCAGCTTGTCGATAGCAGAGATCTCCTTCTCGATGAGAGCCACCTCGGTGTGGTGGCTGCCCTCGCGGATCGCGTTGTACCACGCGATGGCGCGGTTCAGCCGGTTCATGTCGAACTGCAACAATATCATCATCATGTACGGCCATACGTCCCCTAAACTGACCAGCGATTTTATTTCGTGCAGTTACATTGTGAAAGCAAATGATGTTTTTTCTAGTCCCTTTATTATTTTGAACCTGCGCATGGAGATTTACTAAAGCGAATAACGTCTATGTGAATACATTAATGTAGTCCGTCAGAAGTAGAAACTTCGCCATGTTCTCTCAATACAGTACCTACCTACTTCTACTAAAAACATCGTTGGGAAATATTAACGTTCAGGCTGATTTTGCCTACCTCGGGAAGCCCGTACTAAAGCTAATTTATTAATTAATTGAAATGAAAATTCTGCAATTATATTGATATGTATTATAAGTTAAAAAAAGTTATAATTAATATAGATATTACCTGCAACTTTTCATTTCGTGCGTATAATTCCAATCCATCGGCAGGTATCCCTTGCTTATCCAAATATTTCATGTAGCGTATTTCGCGTAATAACATCTCCAGCTAGAAAATATGTTCGTTTAAAATAATATTTTCAGAACTGATATACCTAATTTAAATTTGTAAAATAGTAGAGCCAACCTTAGCTTATTTAAAAAAAACTAACATTTATAAAGGTAAAGCGCGCGTTTCCTGTGCGCGTGTTACGGTCGTGTTTATCGATGTGGATAAACGTGAATAAATCTGTCACTTTCTGACCAGTACGTAAGTGCAAGAGTGACGGATGCTCATCCACCCCGATAAAGGCAACCATGCTTTTTTTCGACAAATTACAGATACCCAAGAAAAAAAATTGAAAATGATTGAAATGATGATGATGATGATGAGATTTTGGTGAATTGAAGAATTTGTAGAAAACTAAAATGATTGTGTAGTCGCCGATTCCGAGCGTAGTGGCCTACATTTCTCGTAACATTTGTGTTCCGGGTGATAATTACCACAGGCTCTACTTTGAAATCCGTAATTCGAACTTCGTCTATTGCTATCCCTTTTGCTCTGGACGCGTCACTAATTCGCAAGAAAGTGACGGGGCGATCCGAAGTTCGAATTACTGATTTCAAAGTAGAGCCCCAGGCACGAATTATGTAATTAGCTTTAGTTCTTACAGGTGGTTTCTAAATTGGCAGCGACCAGCCGAACACAGAGAATAACTATGGCGTCATACCTCATACAGCCTATTTGATTTATATTATATTTTATTGTTTCTCGGTGATTATTAAATATAATGATCATTTTTAAGCTTATTAATTTAAAGATTTTTAAATTTAACAGAAACGTCTGTTTGTTGTCTCTGGGGGAGCCAGAGGAGATGTAGGTTCGAATCCTGCCTAAGACCGACGAATTTTTTTCGCTTTAATATAGCTTATTAATTTAATATTTGACTCTTACATTTTTTTAAATACTTAGAAAAATAAAGTATACTTAAGAATTATGCGGTATTCACTTGGTTGATATAACAACTTTTTGGCTATTTTCGGTTTGCCTAATATCGTTTGGAATGTTTAACATCTCTTTTCATATTTATTGTTTAGTATAATAATTTATTGATCGAACCGCGTTTAGTCTAATAGACGTCTTGCACCATTTTCAACTTTTTTTTCGTATCACGTTATCTACCAGTGACGCGATTGGTTTAAAGTCGCGTCACTGGTAGATGACGTGATACGAAAAGTCACGTGATCTACCAGTGACGCGATTGGTTAAAAACGAAACGAATAGAAACGCTAGTTAGCGTAGTGCATCTTGGCAGGGCCCTCTGGAATTAACAAAACCCAAAATGTAAAATGTAAAAGGAAATGTATAAGTATGTTTTTTTTCATTAGTCACGCAGAATTAATATACCTACATATATAGTAGGTACATCCACGAGAGGCACTAGACAAGATGTTAACGCTAGGGTAAGTAATACGAGATATAAGAACTGATAATATAACAGTCACAATATATACGGTCACTTTGTATAAATCTGTTTAGTATAACGTTATTTATATATAATACCAATCAATATAACTATTAAAGCGTATATACTGACACCTAAGGTATAAAACATAATATATAAAGAATAATGCACGTATAATCTAAACAGATAAAAAAAATAACGTTCCTTCTAACCTAACCTAACCGAGTCGGTTCTACCCTGATTCGTCTTGCTCGTTGCATGTTCTGGATAGTTAAATCAAATTACTGTAGTTAAACTACAGATAAATTCTAAGCAGATAAAAAAATAACCTCGAAAGCCAAGGCGGGAGCAAAGCCGCTAATGCGTTGTAAGGTATTGTTCGATCTTAGGATATCTTACCAATTTTCGCTTTTCTGGTAGTTGAACCTGTCAGTACTTATTGAGTATAGCATATGATATTAGAGCTTATAATCCTTATAGTAAAATACAATGTGTATTATGATTATTGATTGCTATATGTCATGTACCTATGTTATACGAAATGAAATTGGACAATGTGAGTGTTATAGAAAAAAACATAAGTATATAAAATTAATATTATGTTAATTGACCGTTATTCCTTATAAAAATATTGATTTTGTTATTATAGCCAACGTTTATTATATCTTGTAAACGTTATTAACATGAAAATATTGATTTCGTAGTTATATCTCGTGAGACGCACCCTTAACGCTATCGTAAACGATTTTCGAAACTATCAAAGTGTATGGAACTGACGTAAGCGCTTGACACGACCATCCGGCAGCTTACGTCTCAATCTTATACATTTTCGACATCGATGACGATCTCGCAATGCATCTCGTCTAGGGCCACTGTACAGTTTGTTTTTACCTCTGGACTGAAATTGTTCCGGACATACGGAGGATCTCTGTAAATGAGGTTCTTAGCCAAGTGTGTCTTGCAAATTCCGGGAACAGTCGCACACCAAGGCTTGAAATTCCTATCTTCTACCTGGTTTATATACACGTTCATCTCATTCATTTTCTGCTTCATATACGCAGCCGATTCGGTTTCTACTATTCTGGAAATATTGATTCAATCGAGTCATAACATCAATGAAGATCATTCTGCGTCTTGTTCTTACTGCTTCTACATACAAGTTAATAATACGTTATATATTTAAATACTAGCTTCCGCTGTCCATCCGCGTAGATTTCGATTACCTCGGTAACTTTTAAATTATCCGTCTAGCCGTTCCAGCGTGAAGGAGTAACAAACTAACACACAAATACACACAAACTTCTGCATTTATGCATTTGCTCGTTATCTATTATCTACGCAGGGTTGCCAAAAAGAGTAGAATCATAGGGGTGTAGGCCTGTCTATGTCAAAACACTTGACTGGATTTGACTTCCATTCAATTTAGATCTCGAAACTGTCGCAATCATAAAGGTGTTTTATACTGGAGATTTCTTAACAACTTTTTTATACAAAAATGGAAATACCTGAAAAATCAAACCGAATCCAGCCTACATTATAGGACAGTTATTTCTTTAAATAATTATGACCAGCCTAGGAATGCTCTGTTAAAATCTTTCGCAGTTCTCGCGGGCACCGTGTATAGTTCCGAGTCTACACTTTTTGGACGCACTGTACTAATTATAGTTACGTTTGTTTATGTAATTGGTCTTATCCACCGATCAGCTCTTTAAGGTCTAGGACGTGGCCAAGCGCATTCTCTAGCGCGATCGAGTTGTTCTCGGCACTAAACCAATCATAGCAATGGACTACGGTTCGAATCCAAAGTAATGACTTAACCCTTTATAAAGGCCCCAGTTATACAGTTATGCTACGTAAAATTCAAATACAGTTTCATGATTGACACTTATTCCTAGGGAATCGTTTAAAAGCAAGTAATTTTTCATGCAAAAACAACAGAAAATTTATCATATTCTGTAGTACGTAAAGTTGAAATTATAAATAAGTATATGTGGTCGCTAAATCGCCTCTGCCTTATAAAGGGTTAAATATTTTAAACTAAATAATGTGATACGCACGGATCTTCGAAAGAAACAAAATCTTCCATAGGGACTCGCATTTTGGTCCGAAGCTTATGGACCCACCAAATCACACCAGACGTTGGAGGTAAATATGGGTCTACCATTGGTCTTTCGGGCCCTTTCGTCAGTTTCTGTAAAACGCAATCCTTGTAGCGATTCGAGTCTTCCAACGTTCCAAAAAACGACAGCCATTGTTGCCTACTGTACTTTTATCACTGATATGATTATGCTTATGAGTATCATTAAAATACAGAGAAATCAAACAATTCAAATCTCGACGGGCATGCCAATATCATCATACCTACCAGCTTCATATTGTAATCTGAGTTGCACAAGTTAGAAATTGAATCGCAAGATGTAATTCCGGCGCTATGAGAGCGCCGGATAGTAAAAAGTCAGTCGTCTTACCGCCATCTCTGTGTCGAAAATTGCTTTCGTCTGGTCTAAATTGTTATGCATGAAATCCAGTAATCTGGTCAATTTTGGAGTCAGTTCCTTCTTTATGACTGGACGGTGGAACAAATCTCCGATGATTTGGAAAAACTGTAAAAATTACATTACATAAAAATATAAAGCCTCGATAAGTAATCTCGTTGCTTAGTGATATCGTTGACAATTAACGCCTCCATATGGAGTTAAGATTGCAAACTATGTCCATTTCTGTTACGTGACAAAGCAATAAATCTCGTTGTACGCCAGTCAATAACGACATCAACACCGTAAACGCGCATGTAACTACGATTTTAAAGGTTGTTAGGTCCCTTGAGAGTAGTTAACACCAAAGTTTGCAACCCTGAAAACCGAGTGCTCCCCATGGTGCTCAAAAAACTGCGAAATGTCGGCACTTGTATGTATATATGTATACACCGTGCCCGGGACGTACCCGAAGGATTTTAACCAGAAATTGATTAAATTAATTTTGTTGTACGTTGATGATATTGCTATTTACAACATGAATTTACGGGTTATTCCCATCTTCCAACCTATCCAACCCAGGTATATGGAAATTTTGCCATATACCTGGGTTGGATAGGTTGGAAGATGGGAATAACCCGAATCTTTCTAGTAAATAATGCTTTAGGTTAAGGTGACAGAGTTCAAATTAAATTAACTATGGAATTGTTTTTTAACTAATAAAAATCTCTGAAATTATGCGTTATTAGAGTACATGTTATACTACATTATATTCGGATGCTTTCTATTCTATACTCGTGGTAATTTTCGTTGTTGAGTTTTTGATTCCTGTTAATTTAGTATTTGCGGCCACCAAAGGCTACCAAGCCGAGATGTGGTAAGCGATGAGTAGGTAGGTATATACATAGAAAACATCAAAAACTTGGGATAATCTTCACACTTAAATAACAACAAAATATTACATGAGTATTTTTTATTAATGTGCAAGGGTTGGTTACACCTGGAACGTCACAATAACAAAGACACTTGTGACAGTGACTTTCATCCATCTTTGGTAACTTTTTTGGAATCTATATACGGCGGACAGTATAGTTGTCCCAAAATCTTTTATCGATTTGAGTTGTTGAGTTTAATTTTCTGTTAAAGTTTGTTGTCATTGTTATTATCGTATTAAAACATTATATAAACATTATCTTCTGAAGAAAAAGGTTAACGACACCTGCTTAATTGTTTACCGAATTTCTAATGCTAAAAAAACGAACTATAAGTACAGATCACCTTATTGAAATGAACTTGATCGTGGCAGTCATCGAGCGCCTGCGAGAAGAGCGAGGCCAGCCGGCGATCCATCTCGGCCAGCACCTGCATGTGCTTGTCGTAATCGGCCTGGAATTTGGTGGACTCCGGGTCCGCAGGGTCGTACGCCATGTTGCCTAGTTGCTGGTAGATGGCCGTGTAGTCGGCCAGCACCTGCACCGACAAAAACACCACCATCAGCAATAGGGTACCGGACAGTAGAACAAGTTAAAAGTTGGCGCAGACATAACCGCTCGGAACAGGGGCTCTACTTTGAAATCAGTAATTCGAACTTCGGATCGCTCCGTCACTTTCTTGCGAATTAGTGACGCGTCGAGAGCAAATAGCAATAGACGAAGTTCGAATTACGGATTTCAAAGTAGAGCCTCAGGATCGGCTCGGATCAGATTTTAACATCCACTAAAAAATGTATCGTACTAACACAAATCAAAGCTCACTTTTCAATGTCGCACTTTAAGCTGTAAGTAAATTGGGGCATGGAGGATGGTCCAATAGTTCGACTTTTTCACCGTCCAAACACTCAGTTGTTTTCCGAGCGGTATGAGGGCTAGCATGATCGTGGGTTTTTTTTCGGAGTTCAGCAAAGACATTCGGCAAACAAATAGTAATGTATAGATGAATTACCGAGAGCGTGGAATTGCATATGTAGTCGTAACATGTCTTTACAGGCATTCTATATTTAAATTTCCTCTACTTCTTATACCATCAGCATAAAAAGGGTTTTGTTATATATTAAATAAGTACCTAAGTACAAAAATAATGTCAGTGTCAAATTCTAAATACTTTTTACAATGCACTAAAATATACGTCTTATTTTATTGTACATACATGCATACCTTCACGCCTGTAATCCCAGAGTGGGGTAGGCAGAGCTATAGAATTACCCACAACTTTAAAAACTATTTTATTGGATACTCGCAATTTTCAGAATTATTTTGTCTGGGCACGGGCACAGGCACGGGCGACGTAAGTTCGGATCTTCTTATTCGGAGTAAAACTTCATATCTATTCAAGCGTCGCATATTATTTATTAACATAGCGTTTGTACATTATAACTTTTAACTATATTTTTTTAATTTAATTACTTTTTGCCCAACACTGCAGTGGATGTGTTTCTAAAGTTTCGGCTAACGAAACGATTAGGATCACCTTCATACACTCCGAGCTGATGGCCTTGCCCCTGAGGCCGCTGAACTCCACCCGCTCTAGCTTGAAGATCTCGCAGGTGGCGTCCAGGATTTCCTCGATCATCTTGAGTCGCTTCACGTAGGTGTTGAACCGCATGAAGACGCGGTCGAAGTCGAACGACCAGCGCACCGGCGCCACGCCGGCGGGGAAGAACGTGTGGACCTTGTCGCGGTTCATTTCGTATGTTTCACTGAAATCATCATTACTCAGGCTTTATTACAGCAAGTGTGTCCACCTTGCGTGTGCAGATGTTTGCAGAGCGTGGAACTGTCGGAAATTGATGTTTCGTTTAGTTTATTTAAATTACATTGCATGTCAAAAAATAATAAATTACATAGAACTAGTCAATTTCGTAATTATTATAACTGAATACATTATAAAAAAAATACGACCAAATGAATCATTGTCTTTTTCCGAGAAGGCTGTATGTTGACTAAACTTCAACATACCGCGCCTTTTCCTATGTTGTGAGGGCAAGCTCTGAACTTACATGAAATGTTTTAAAACTGACATCCCTTTTCTCAACTTGATGATCTGCTCGTCAGCATCTCCCTGAAATATGGAAGCCGGGTCTATGGAGTTGGTACATTGCATTATGACCAGGTTGCACACTTCGCGGAGCAGAGCTGTAAACAACAGTAGTGTTTTATTTTGTAAACAGGTAAAATCAGACGTGCAGACTGGCTACGTGATAGAAAGTGGTCACCGTCACCCATAGGGCACTTGTCCCACCGTCACCCATAGGGCACTTGTCCCACCACCGATGATGAGCGGGAAGGGAATAGAGCCAGCGATCAACTATTAATATAATTATGCGTTTCTTTTATCGATAAGGAATCTACATTTTTTTCTTTCGACAAACTAAGGTACATATATTATATTAGACGTACGTATAAGTTTCTCGACGGTGCAGTAGTATCTGGAGTTACCCCAGAGCAGCCCGATGCAGTGGAACAGGGGCCGGATGAGAAACTTTGCATCCTGAAAATCTGTACCCTCAAAGTTTTCCAAATGGGGTACCAACCCCCTCTGATACACATAGATATCACGGCATTCCACAATAGCTGAAATTACAATGTTTTATTATTATTACGGCGAAGTGGTTTCTGCAACTCGACGCCTGCTTATATTTTGTGTGTGGAAGAGAACTTCTAAAAATCAAAGTTAGTTTTTTGAAAGATATGTTACACTGGAACTATTTTATACAACATGCATATGAGTCGCTTAATTTCAAACTCGGATAAGACCATGCAAAAAGGACGGCGGAATTCGTATACCAAATTTCGAGGCCAGCGCCATGACAGAAACAGCGTTTTAAAAATTTAAACTTACTTAAACATAGATTTTTATTGATAATACAGTGGAATCTCAAGGAAATATCAAACTAGTGTGCTTGATATGTTAATAAAGAATCAATAAAAAGGTTTTTTAAAATTAGTCAAATAGCAAGGTTTTTGAAAATATGTAGTTACCGTGTCCCTCGGAATCCCTAATAACGTTTGCCCCAACAACGCTTCGTTTGTCCGAACTATTGATTGTCCTAAACTGATTTATAGCTGACAATGAGTCAGACAACTTTGTAAGTTTTCCAAAAATACTTGCGGTTAGTTTCGGGTTGATAACAACACTAAAAAGATTTAAAATTCAGACGGAAATCGCTAAATAAACGAAAATAGACCTACCTGCTACAGTGTTAGTGAGCATCGTCTTGAAGCAGTCCAAGTAGACGCTATTGGTGCCCTCGAGGTAGTTCGCCATGCGCTTGACGCGAGGGTCCCGCAGCTGGGAGTAGATCCCCTCCAGATTCTTCAACCGAGTCTGGTAGAAATCAATGTCCGCGCTCGGCAGTGGAAATTTCGTTCGTTTGAAAGCTGAATCCAATTAAAACTGTACGATTACAACTATGAAATAGAAAAGAATACCCGATGTACCAACGGCCAACAAAGTGGTCTACCAGTTTTGACAAAAGTTTCTGTGAGATCTAATTATCGCTAAGGTTGAAACTTGTCACTGTCATAATATTATTGCAAGGGAAAATCGAACTTGTTGTATCATGACTAGAGTTGGGATTTTTGGTGGCAATTTTGAACAGAGTGCAGTGGAGTCGTTATTATAGATACTTTTATGATTGAATGAATGAATGAATGATAATGAATGACAAAAAAATAGTAAGTAACATTACTTTTTATAAACAAACAAATTGATTATCCTATACTGGAAGTGAGGTATTAGAGTAAACCAATAGGTTTTTGAACACAACTATCTATCTATGATGTTGAATAATTAGCAATTGGAATTAAAGTTTCAAAATCTTGCATGTTATCCTCATCTGATGTTAAATTATTGTTAAGATTATTAAATGCATATACTGTGGCAATCTGTTCCATATTTTCTGGAGTAAAGCGATTTCTTAACTTGTTAAAAATCCATTTATGTGTCGAGAATGATCGCTCAACATCCACCGATGTTAATGTAGCATGCTTTAGAATCTGAGTATGATTTCCAATATCTACCAAATCTCTCACTTCGTAAAAGTCTGGACTTCTATTCAGTACATATTCCAGCTTATTTCGCACAGTCTCAGTTCCGTGCGAGTTCAGTGTACTTGTTACAATGTCAATTATTAGGAGACTTTCATCTATTGAAATATTTGTACATTATAATTGTTTTATTGAATCTGGTATAATTTCGTAGCAATCTTGTATAAATTTTAACTTATTTTTCAAATGTTCATTTCCAAATAAAGCTTGAACTTTTCTGATAGCAATTGCATCTCTACTATTTAACTGCATCACAACGTTTTTTATATCTTCAAAGTAGGTAGCGTAATAGAAACTAGCCTGTAACCAGGTGCCCCATCTAGTGATTACCGGTTCTGGTGGCAATGGTATATTTGGAGCATATTGTTTAAAAAGTCGAACGCGATGGGGCGATTTCAAAAATATTTTTTTTACATTTGATATTAAAGTATTTACCAAACTATGTTCAGATCGAATTTGCTCCGCGACTCTATGTAGACCATGAGCTAAATCGTTTACGTATAATTTTACATAAGTTAAGATTTGTACCATTCAGTCATTCATTCAATTATAAAAAATAAATAATGACGACTCCACTGCATTTCTTGTCCAAAAATGCCACGAGAATCCTAACCCTAATCATGACGTGCAAATGAACTTCAACCGTAGGCCACATTTGCGCCGACAATTGTAATGGTGACCCCTACTTTCAGCTCGGGCAGCAAAAGTTGTATTTTCTCGCTTGTCGCTCAGTGCCTCTCTATCGCTACTGACTAGATAGAAAGGGAGATCCGAGCGACAACCAAGTCGCGGGCAACTTGTGCTAGCCGTGCAGAGCTGATCTCTTATAAGGCCAAGCCAATGTTCATGAACTGGGTTTCTATTTAAAAAAACCATTCCCGAGTCCATCCGTTTGGAAGCTACGATGCAACAAACAGACACACAGATCACCCCTTTGTGGGTTAAAAATAGGGAGGGTAAATATAGCTTTATTGTTGGCAACCTACCGATTATTGGCGCGTGTGAACTTAAAACTAGAGGACGCCCGCGACTTCGTACGCGTAGAACTTACATCATGTAAGGAACCCCTGTACCAAATTTCAAGTTTCTAGGTACCTACTATCACGAACGTTAATTTGTGACCCATTTCAAGAAAAATATGCTTGAAGTCGTCAATGTCATTAGAGACGTCAAGTCATTTGTAACTTTTAGGAAACTCAACCTTATTGTTGTACAATGTCAGATTTACTTTGGACCTAAGGTGGGTACCAAATTAAAGTTCACGACTGTACAGTAGTTTCGGCTGTGCATTGATATATACGTCAGTAAGTCAGGTTTGCCTTTTATATAATTATATAGATTGATAGATGTGATGTTTTTCATAATTACTAGGTATTCATATCTAGTATTTCAGATGCCAATAATTCGGTGTTTTACCCTGTAGGGTACTGAATACTGGACTATGCAGTCGACTTAATACAGCGTGCAAATGTGAAAGAGGCAAATACACCTCCTTGCAAAGATAACGGGCACTTTTGATTTTGTCGAGTGGTTTAAATATACATATATAGGAAATGAGATTTTATGGTACAAAGTGAAGAAAAATAATAAATTTATATGAAAAATAAGACTATATTTTTAGCATAAAATCACTTTTTTTTACTCTACATAGGTATAAATCACCTTACTCAGTAGGTACTCTAACTAAATAATCGTAATATAATAATACCAACTATGCGGTATAGAACCCTCGGCCGACTCGCATTTGACCGGTTTTTTTATCCAACCTTACCTATGTAAGAATCTTCTGCCAACAGGTCGTGGATTTGCTGAGCCCATTTAATCACAGCTCCTTCAACATCACTCTTGAGCTGCAGGTCTACGTCCTCGCCTTGACTACAAAAAGGCTGCATGGTCTTTTATAAGTCGCAGGAGACTTAAAAAAACAAAACACGGTTACAAACAAAATGACGTCATTCCGAGCACTAGACCACAGCGGGCCTAGCACTGATATATTTATTTTTCTCAGTAAGTACGAGTAATAAATGTAATAATCGAAAGATTTTGAATAAAATAGTAAGCAGCTTTTGCAACCTGGGTTTTCAAAAAGTGTACATAGTTAAGGGCTAAAATTAAGAAATTTAATTATACCTACTGCAATAAAACAAATGGTGGTATCTCAGACGAAACTCCTGTAGCAAGTGAGACCGACCATATACATATTATTACTAAGTACCTGGATGACTGGTATGATATTTTTTCTAAAAATTAAACCTAGGTACATCGATTTATCGCCCCCGAAACCCCCTGCATACTAAATCTCATGAAAATAGAAAAAAAAAACAGCCGTTTCCAAGTTTAAGATAGAAGTACAAGAATATTTAAAAGAATTGCTCGTTTAAAGGTACCTATTAGATAGGACAGCATTGAATCTGCTTCGTTTTTTGAATTTGAGATACCGCCTATTGGCGTATGTGGGCCAGCGGGCTTAGTATGGTTGGGTTTATCGCGTGATAAACTGTGGATAAAGCATCCGTCACTGTCGTACTTATACGTACACGTGTCAAAATTTGACGGATGTTTTATCCACATTTTGTCCAGCGATAATCGCAACCATTAGGCCCCGTGATATAAATTTATGACTAAATTTATCGTTTCTCAATTTTTTTACTCCATGACAAGGTAAATTTTTGATAACCATCCATAAATCAGAACACCTTTTCAAAAAACCTTTCCAGAAAATAGAGGAATTACTGTTATCTATTGTTCGACACCAGCAATTAATACTACGCTAAGTCGGATTTTGACGATTTTGCGTTTTTGATGCCAAAATGTTCTATTGAGGTATATGAACATGCTCACCAAATTTCAGTACAAAATTTTGAAAAACAAAAAAGTTTTCAAAGTTATAAAGCGCCAAGTAGACGTACTTTTTAATATCACCCGAACTATACCCCGCTAAATACACTTAGCCGGGTACACGCGGAAAGCGCGCGGGGGAATGTGCGTTTAAAAGAAAAACACCGTGACGGCGATAATTGTGATATTTACTGTTAACTAACCGGATGAAACTTACGAGAGAGGAAAGTCTGATTTTTAATCAGTGGATACAATGTCAAAAATTCTTTTATTTATTATTTAAGAAAGATTTCAGTTGATTTGCGACTTATTAGTTCATTCCCGGATAAAACTACGCTATTTACTAGTTAGCGTAGTGTGTTCCGATTGTAAACGATTTATTTTATATGTGAGTATGACTTAGCTTTAAAAAGATAGGTTTATTGTTACTTTTATGATTTTTTACCATTATTTATTAATAGTACTACTTAAAATTGGCAATAATATGAAACCTTTAGGTTTTCACGATGGTAATAAAAGACTGAAAAAATAATTTGTATAAATTAAATTTTTTATTATTATTAGCGACCCAAACATTTTATTTTGATGAAATAATTTAATTAGTAATTTTGTGGTTTCAAACAAAATATAATGTCATTGAAATGTATTTCGACAAATAATTTATCTGTGTGATGTTGTTAGCTATTTGAAATCGCGATAGCAGATCAATTTTAATTGTTTTTCTTTTAGTTTCTTCACCACTTCTCGCGGTGTGGAAAACATTAAGTACTCCCGAGCTAATGTCAATGTTAGACCATGTTTTTGAAGAAACTAATTTTATTTAAAAAAAAATACATACAGTCGGTACTGATGAACTGATGCTGTACTAAGGGTGCAATATTAACTGCTTATAATAGTAATTTAGTGATAGAAAAAGTAAACCTACACAATGGTGACATCTCAATCGCCGAGAGTAGCATGGTTTCTGTTACTGATAAACTTCAAGGGCCCCAATATTGAACTTTGGTTTTTTGTAATCACTAGTGAAGAAGAGCAAAATTCAAAGCACTCTGCTCCAGTAGGTACCTTCGCCTTCTTGTGATTTTATAATTTATAAATTCTCCGCATTTTCTAGAAACGTAAATATTACATCGACTTATGAAAATGCTTAAGATATTTTGAGTTCATCTATGAAACAAGTTGACCCTAACCATAATCGGACGTTCAGATAACTTCTGTACTGGAGATAACTCATGCTTGTGGTACAACAGTTAATACTGGTGACTATACATACTAAGCAATCTACACCAAAAGATAAAAGAAAATCCAAAAAAAAAGGACCGATGTTGGAAATAAGGTATTAAGGTATTATTAGAACCCTGGACAGTATATACCTGGACAGATAAATATATACCACACACCACGCCACGCCACGTCTTTAAATTAAACACGAATTATTCTAAGTGTTATAAAGATAATAAAGTAAAATTAAAGCTAAAGAAATGTATTTCAAAAACTTATTTTAATTAAATTTGGCTATTTCATTACGTAATGGAATGGTTATGTTATTCTTTAAAAAAATAACGTTATATTATTGATTTTTGGTTATTTGCTAAATATTTTTTACTTCATCTAAACGTTTATTAAAGCTCATCTAGGTGCATTAAGTAATGTTCAACGCATCAAAATTTGTCCCAACTATACAACGCTAACTTTATTAAATTCGTGAATATAGACTTTTTCCTATTGTTTTCCGATTTAGGTTCTTAAAACAATTTTATTGATCTAATTTATATACTTTAATGTAACTTTCCAGTGACCGTTTCTGTTCAAATCGATTATACAAGTAATAAATTTAATACAATTGCTCCGTATAACAATACGCTAAGTATGAGTTAGCGTAATTTAATTCGGAACTTTTTTTTGTATTTTTGAGACATACTCAGCTAAGTCGATCCAAATTCAAAATTAAGAAGATAATACAAATAACAGTAATCACGTATTGTATAATCTGCAATGAACAACTTACGGTGAAAAAATCATAAATGTAGCATACAAGCTTAAAAAGTTATCGCATATTTCCCTATTATTGGCTCTGTTGAAAAGTTGTCATTTTCAAGTTAGCGTAGTGTTAATTGCTGGTGTCGGTTTGTAAAAATCTAGCACTTCATTACTTCTTCACTTTACCTATCTCTTAGCCTCGCTTCCGCGTGAAATATGTTTTCCACTCCAGGGGGCATGGGCAGCATCACTTGGCTGTTCATTTCGCCCCGCAACTGCAAATATTCAAAATAACAAATCTAAGATTTAGTTTAGGGTAAGATCGCATTTAGGCGTAACTGCGCGGAGCGGAGCAACGCGACATGACTCGATCAAATATTATTTCTATGAAATTGCATGAAATATAACGGTAGAGATACGCGCAGACAAAGAAGACCAAGTGAGCGGTTTCAGACTATCGTTTTTTCTGCGCGTTTTACGCTCGTTTTGACATGCGCGCTTACACACGCGTAGGGTTACCATCCGTCCGGGTTAGTCTGGACATGTCCGGACTTTGTCCGGATCTATAATATGACCGGATTTTTTTAATTAGATGGTATATGAGTAATAAAACTACTTATTAAGTAATATCAAATAAGTTCGTAACCTTTACTAACTTCTCATTTATCTAAAAACAAAATCAACTTAAAAAGTGATCAAACAATAAATATTCTATTTTGATATTTGTGACTCAGAAGTGCGGACTTTTATCGAAGTGTCAGGACTTTTGTCAGGACATTTCAAATTCCTACATGGTAACCACCCTACACGCGCTCTACATTTCGCGCTTCAATATGCCGAACGCGCGTATACGCGCTCATTCCACTTGAATTAGTGTGTAAGATTTTCGTGGCTCACGCGTCAACGGCGCTTGTAAGTGCGCCTACGCTCGTACGAGATACGCGTAGGGCAAATATGCGCGTTTACGAGCGTACAAAAACGAGCCTATACGTGCTGAACCCTAGTCTGAAACCGCCCTAAACAAATTCGACTTACCACCGTGTCGCGGCACGTGGTTCCGTTGCCCCTATTGCGGTATGGCAAGCGTGCGACACTTTATACTGTTTAAGTCATAACGTGTTCAATGCGTAAAGTTAATGGTCAATCCGATTTCGTTATTAATGTCAACAGACCCGATTTTTATAACATTCCAACAGAATCATTCACTTAATTGAATTAGAAACATATTGCACATGTATTTCGAAGATCCATAGTTATCAGTTTCTTCCATGTTGCTCAAAATTTCATTCCCGCGACATTCCCATGTCGCGACTAAGAGAAAAAATGTGGCGCCACTGAGAAGTGTGATATGTGATGTCATTATTCTAAAATAATCAGCCAGCGTTAACCTGGGCAGGACATTAAAGGAGGTCGTGATGTAAAACGTAAAATAAGTATACCTCATATCTTACAATGTTTGGTATGTTTGTTTGTTACGCTTTCACAGCTGAACAGACGAATGCCACTTAGAAATATTGTGATTCCAGGTTTTTGTAGTAACCTGGTGCATGAGATTCCGGAGGTCGTCGATGTGGCGCTTCATGTCGGTCTTCACGATCTTGGGCCAGCCGCGCTGGTTCTCAGGGTTGCACAGCAGCGGCCCGATCACCTCGTCCGCCAACACGCCGATGTCCATCAGGACGTTGCCCGATATCTCGCCGATTGTTATCGCCTACAACCAACAATATTTTAAATAAATAAATAAATAAATATCAGGGGACAATGTCACACCAATTGACCTAGTCCCAAACTAAGCTCTAGGTTTATACTATGGGTACTAGACAACGATAAACATACTTATATAGATAAATATATACTTAAATACATAGAAAACATCCATGACTCAGAAACAAATATTCGCGCTCATCACACAAATATCTGCCCTTACCGGGATTTGAACCCAGGACCGCTAGCTTCGTAGGCAGGGTCACTACCAACTAGGCCAGCGCGTCGTCAACGACAAAATAACGAGTGTACCATGAAAAGGAACAAGGTTAATCACTCGAGGGCTGCGGCAAACGCACAGAGAGCGGTAGCGCTATGCTTTGCTCTTAAATCTTCAAAATAAAATCCGGGCAAGAGCATGTCAGACCATGCTCTAAAATGAATGCGTTAGAATGACTATAATGTTTCCTTTGCCTTTTAAAAAGAAAATCAAGTTGGTTAATTTAAAGTGTATAATGGATGGCTGATGGTTTGTCGAGGGACTGCTGATGCTGCTGCTGCTGTGATCATCCAAGTGCTACGATAAGTTACAAGTTGTTGAATCGTTTGAACACTACAAGGACTATTGTTTTCTAATTGTAAATAGTTATTAAACCGAGACTGATAACATAAAATAATGTACTTTATGAAGCCGCTTCTACTTTGCTTTTATTAATACTACGCAAACTTTACGTAAATTGCTACTCTAATCTCTAGAAATTATGCTGACGACGATGGTGATTGTACTGATGTACGGCGGCTATGGTTATAATTTATATAACCTCGCGCATAGAAGCTAACTAGCGTGAGGGGCTACATATAGGTACTGTTACATATGCTGATTACTTGCACGAAAGCATGCTACTATGAAGCGAATGCTCTACTAGCGTGTGTGACTACGACGTGCTCGTATTAAGCATGGTTTTTAGTGGCATGCTGGCTATAATAGCACACCGTGCTATCTTTGAGAGTGCTACCTGAGGTGGGGGTGGAACCCATTCCACTCTCTTTCTTGAATGGTAATAGCAAGTGTGAACGCGTTTGCTTAATGGCACGCTGTACCCATACTACCCATACCATGAGTTACAATTAACGTACTGTTATGGGTTGAGGTAGCAAATAACAGAACAACCTTATAAAGCAATAACATGTATAATTATGATCAAGAAGTATACTTATACCTAACCTATATCTACGTCTAACTTAATTAAACTTGAGCTATCTAATTCTTATACTAAAGTTGACTAACTAATTATTATACTAATGTGAGCTAACTAATCCTTATCCTAATGTTGAGCGCCAGGAGGGTTCAATAATAAACGGGTTCCCTTCCAACCCTGAATGCCACCGGCTAGCGACGACGTTCCTCGTATAAAAATGTGTTATTCCCTTAACTCCGAAGGGCATATCCTTAGGCTAAAACAAAGAGACCGTTGGTCAAGCACATTCTGATGATGGCGTTATAACTGTGATTGCGTCAAACTCTTAATAACTAGCACTCACCCCTTCGTCGTAACAACAGAACACAATAATTCAACTTCAACTAAATTACCACAACTTCCATAAATGTCCTTAATAATTATTTCCCATATCTCACATAATCACTTTGTAGCAAGTGGGTACTCCGAGATCGTAGCTACGTATGAGACACGGACGGGTGTGCATTCCTTAGAAGCACGAGCTGGAATGACTCGCCGATATGCAACCGTTGACATCTTAACTTAATACTGAATAAATACTAACCATTTAAAAACACAAAAAGATAATTCACTGCGCAGGCTTGAACCGGCGCCCTCCCACACAGTAGTCCTACGCTAGACCACTAAGCCACCGAGACAACTAGAAAAGTGGTTGAATTTGGCGAACGGTTGTTATAACCTGTTACGGGCATGGTTTACGTCATCACATTAACATTACCATAACATATCCCGTCCCTCATAGAAAAATAAATAAATGACCATTTATTTATTTTTTGTTACATATCTTGAGATCTTTTACATGCCACATGCCAATGTCTTTTCCGTACACATTATGTAGTTGAAAGATGTTGTCCGAAAACCTTTTTACGACAATCGCCTTCTCAAATTTAGGAGCTAACTTGGCCATAAATTTATTGCCAGCATTAGATAAATATTTTGTTCTCTTCCAGACTGTATCACCTACTTGAAATGTTCCTACTCTCCTCTTACTGTTATAATGTCGGCTGCTGTCATAATGCGCTTTAACAATTTTATCCTTAACTTTTTGTAAAATGATTTCCCTATCCTTGATGTTTTCAACACACGAAGCCGTATTTACCTGACCAGTTAAAACTGAGTCTAAAGCCGTGTGGTCTAGTGCTGGTATGGTGAGATTAGGCACTGTAGTTTCTCTGCCATAAAAAAGATATGAGGGGGTGTACCCCGTGGACTCATGCACGGCAGACCTAATAGCATGGCCAATTTCATCTAAGTTAGCATCCCATTCATTATGTTTTTTTGACTTGATATATGCCGAAATCATTGTACCGACTACACGATTGACGCGCTCTGTCGGGTTGCTTTGCGGGTGATAGTGTGGTGTGTAGACTATTCTACTATTAAATGTAGTGGCCAAATCCTTAAACAAATGCGATACAAACTGTTTACCATTATCACATAAAATAGTCCTAGGTGCACCATACAAAAGAAATTGCTTCCCTACTATCTCGCAGATTTTATCAGCTTTGCCAGTTCTGAGAGGAAACAGCACTGTAAATTTGCTAAATATACACGTTAACACTAACAGCATTGTGTTGCACTTTTTGCTTTTTGGAAAGGGACCCATCAAGTCCAGAGCCACGACTTGCCAGGGCTGAGTAACTTCCCTATGATGGCCCATATGGCCCAAAGGTACTTTTTGCGAGACTTTGTGACTAGCGCAACATTCACAACTGTTCACATACTGTTTGACGTCTTTGAGCATGTTAGGCCAGTAAAATTTTTGCCTGATCTTAAAGTAGGTCTTCCTTATACCTAAATGACCCGCGGATGGAATATCATGACATTCTTGAAATACTTTAAGACGTAGGCTTTCTGGGACAAATAGTTTCCACAGATCGTCTTTGTTAGGAAATTGCTTCATGGGAATTTTCTTATAAAGAAGACCTTCAACAACTGCCCAGTCTCTCTTCTTAGTTCGGGAAGCAACCTCTGCTACTTTTTTCCTGTACAAACTGTCCTTATGACTTTCCAAAATTTCTATAGGGTTTATTTCCAACAAGGTAACGCCTATGTTCCGAGACAATGCGTCAGGAACCACATGGCTTTTCCCCGGCCTATGTATAATGTCGAAATCAAATTGCTGCAATTTCATGGCCCACCGCGCCAGTCGGCCATGTGGATCCTTCATTTTATGAAGCCAAAGTAGAGCACTGTGATCCGTCACTACTGTAAAGTGTACTCCGTCTATGTACGACCTAAACTTTTCAATAGCGTAGACTACGCTCAACAACTCTCTCTCTGACGTTGAGAATTTAGATTCCCGGTCATTTAACTTACGACTAAGATAAGCAACAGGTTGCTCTGTGCCGTTTACTTCCTGACAAAGCACTGCTCCTATGCCTTTATTTGACGCATCGCATTGGATTATGAACGGTTTTCCATAATCTGGACAGGTCACCACTGGTGTCGACGTCAATAAGGTTTTCAATCTCAAGAAGGCAACTTCGGCTTCCTCCGACCACACAAACTTTTTAGACTTCTTTCCTTTTGTCAAATCATGTAATGGAGCCGCGACCACCGAAAAATCCTTAACAAACCTTCTATACCAACTTGCAAGACCAATAAAGCGTTTGAGCTCGGTGAATGTTTTAGGTCGTGCAAAGTTTATAATTGCCTCAACCTTTTCAGGGTCCGTTCTCAGACCATCCTTATCAATAATATACCCTAAGTAGCGAAGGCTGGGTCTCGCAAACTTACACTTATCGACGTTTATTGTCAGGTTGGCCGTCTTAAGGATGTTTAAAACTTTCTTTAATAATAGGATGTGTTCCTCAAAATCGGCTGAACAAATTACGATATCGTCTAGATATGCCCAAACTTTGTCCTCTTCAGCACTGAATAAAATGTCCATGAGTCGCTGCTGAGTTTGTGACGCGTTGACTAGACCAAATGGCATTACTTTAAAATGGAATAGTCCTCTGCCTGGAACAGCAAATGCAGTCTTTTCTTTGCTGCTATCCTCCAGTTCAATTTGCCAGAAAGCCGATTTCAGATCTATAGTACTTAAGAATTTGGCGTTGCGCAGATTGTTGATAACATTTGAAACCCTGGGCAACGGATAAGTATCACGTTTGGTGACGCGATTTAATTGCCTGCTATCCAAGCAAAGCCGGTTTTCTCCATTTGGCTTCTTCACAACTAATACCGGTGAACACCATGCACTGTACGAAGGCTCAACCACATCCTTAGCCAACATCTCATCTAATTCTTTTTCTATAGCCTTTTTAACAACCGGAGAGAAATTATATTGTTTTTGGTGAACGGGCTTATTGTCTGCTGTCTCTATGCTATGCTTTAAAAGACTAGTTCTCCCGAGTCCAACGCCAACAGTCTCTTTCATTTCTTTTATTAAGCTCGACAGTTGTTGCTCCTCCTCCATGCCAAGGCCTTCTCTATCAATGATTGCCGGGTCTCTTGATGACAACGTACTTAAACGTACGCTGTTATCCCATGCCCGGTCACTCTTAAAAAGCAAAGCCACACCGAATGAGTCAAAGAAGTCTTTTCCTAACACTAATTGCTGACTCAAATTGGGCATGACCAAAACGGGAAAGACCCTAAATTGGTTATCAAAATTAATGGGCACGTCAATAATTTCCCTAATATTGTGCGTGACCCCATCTGCAGTTGAAATACCAATAGGCCGCATTATCGTGGCTCTGAGCCCTAGAGTCTGTAAAATTTCTGCAAAATGTGCGTTAATTACAGTGCGATTCGCACCGGAGTCTAACAATCCTTCGCACTCGTAACCCATGATACTTAAAATTACATAAGACCTATTATCATTGTCCTTATTAACAATTAGGGGACACAAATCCCCATCACTACGACCAAAAAAATCTTTGACTTTACATAGCCATGTTTGCCATTCATCACTGTCACGGCTGAGGGAGAAATTTAGCTGGCAGGACTCGAACTTCCCCCTTCTCCGTTTCCCTTACAGGTACAGTCCTTTGTCGTTACCCCAAAACGCCCACATCTATAGCAAAATAGCCGCTGTTTTGGAGTCTTGCACTCCCTGAATAAATGACCACCTTCCCGACAATTCCAGCACCTTTTCACGGAATTCGCGGCCACCTTGATTTCTGCTAATTCCGCCATTTCCTTAGTATCTTTAGCGAATGAATCTCCTGGTACTTTGTAAGCAAGGTCTGGCTATTTTTTATCCATCTTTGGTTGCTGGAAATTGTCACAATTAACTTTGGTTCTCTCTATTATTCTTAGAACATTAATTAAATCTGGAATTGAACTGAATTCATCCCTGCATACCGCTCTCTGATAGTAAGGTTGTATGTTTTTCAGGAGAATGAGTATCTTTTCCTTCTCCGTGATCTTATTTGGCAATCTCTTGAACATGTTCTGCATTACCGCGATGTAAATCAATACCGATTCCTCTGTCCCTTGTGTCCCGGCATTTATTTCTAGCAGAAGTTCTTCTTGGTAGAAGGGTTTCTGGAACGTACGTTCCAATAAAATTACTAAATCCTCCCAGTTGTTAGCATATTCCTTGTTCGCTCGGTACCATATAAGTGCGTCCCCTTCAAAAAAATCGATGGCATAACGCCACAAGTCAAAGTCTGTAGCATTCCTAGCATCTTTGAGCTCTGAGACGCGTTCTAAAAATGCATTCACGCTCATGCTGTTTCCTCCTGAGAACTTAAGACCCCACTGATAAATCGGCACTAACTTTCGTTTCGGCCAGTCCTCCTCTACTGTCGAAGTACGAAGTAACCTTGGCCTGCTACCATTGTTAAACCTATCCTGGTCCGAATGCCCTGTGACAAAGCTGACATTTCGACTATTCCCCGCAGCCCCCTCTCTACCGTCATCATTTATCTTACACGCATCAAGTGCGCCTTTGGCCGAGTCTTCTAATTTCTGTATGATTTTACGTCCTAAATCTCCTAATGTGCCCTGCAGAATTTCTTTGTCCTGAATTGTTAAGTTGTCATCTTCTACAATGTCGTCCTGACCTTCTAACTTCTCTAATAAAACCCGACATTGTTGTATGAGTCCGTCTTTACGAATTGTCTCATCTTCATTACCCTGTGGCACTAAAATTAGCCTATTTTCTACGTGATACAGTCTGGACACTAACCGTTTGAACAAAATTTTATCTGGTTTCCCTACTAACTCGGAAATGTAATTGGCGAGAACATTTAACTTTGCCGAACACAGCTCCAACTCAAATTGAATGCCCTGCGAGCCTGACTGCGGTGCTTTTACCTCCTGCACTGGACCCTCGGTCTGTTCATTGAGTAATACTTCCCTTAACAACTTTTTCAACACTGGCACGGTGCTTCTCAACTTAATTCCCCGGCTTGCTAGCTCGTATTCCAACTCGTCTTTCAGCAAGAAATTTGGATCCATGATTTAAATCAAACTATGTAAATATGTATACCACTAACAAACAATATCTACTGAACCTAAATAACAATCCTTCAATAACAAAGATAATGAAGATGTCCCACAAACAAATTGAAAATAAGAAACCGGCAAAAAAAAATCTCCCGTATACAGCAAATTAACAAAAAACAAAATGCTAATTAATAATAACCTACTGCCTAAACCACTTTAATTTGACGTAACGACACTATTACGTACAAAAAAAAAATTATACTAATAATATTTCAAACAACGTATTGATAACGGTAACTAAATATAAACTGCCATCCAACCCTTCTAAAAAATTTTTACGTTGGGCGCTATTGTTATGGGTTGAGGTAGCAAATAACAGAACAACCTTATAAAGCAATAACATGTATAATTATGATCAAGAAGTATACTTATACCTAACCTATATCTACGTCTAACTTAATTAAACTTGAGCTATCTAATTCTTATACTAAAGTTGACTAACTAATTATTATACTAATGTGAGCTAACTAATCCTTATCCTAATGTTGAGCGCCAGGAGGGTTCAATAATAAACGGGTTCCCTTCCAACCCTGAATGCCACCGGCTAGCGACGACGTTCCTCGTATAAAAATGTGTTATTCCCTTAACTCCGAAGGGCATATCCTTAGGCTAAAACAAAGAGACCGTTGGTCAAGCACATTCTGATGATGGCGTTATAACTGTGATTGCGTCAAACTCTTAATAACTAGCACTCACCCCTTCGTCGTAACAACAGAACACAATAATTCAACTTCAACTAAATTACCACAACTTCCATAAATGTCCTTAATAATTATTTCCCATATCTCACATAATCACTTTGTAGCAAGTGGGTACTCCGAGATCGTAGCTACGTATGAGACACGGACGGGTGTGCATTCCTTAGAAGCACGAGCTGGAATGACTCGCCGATATGCAACCGTTGACATCTTAACTTAATACTGAATAAATACTAACCATTTAAAAACACAAAAAGATAATTCACTGCGCAGGCTTGAACCGGCGCCCTCCCACACAGTAGTCCTACGCTAGACCACTAAGCCACCGAGACAACTAGAAAAGTGGTTGAATTTGGCGAACGGTTGTTATAACCTGTTACGGGCATGGTTTACGTCATCACATTAACATTACCATAACAGTACTTACTCGCTTGGGAGTAAATGCTCTGTCCCTCTCAGACCTCACAGTGTTGTTATAGAGTAGAGCATTCGACTCGCTAGCGAGTACGGTAATTGTAACTCATGGTAAGGGTACAGAGGGCTTATTGTCTAACGCACTCGCAATCGCAACCGGCTTCAAACTGGAGCAATTGTTTTCAATTTGTATGCAGACAAGCCTTTGATTTTCAAAATGAAAACGATCGTGATTGCGAGTGCGTTAGACAATAAGCCCTCTGGTATTGATCTTGTTTTCGCAGCAGATGCGTGTATGTAGTAATATAGGTTTTAACTGGCATAGAGCAGCTACGCTAGCAAATAGCATGTGTATTTTGAGTGTTTGCTTTGAGCGTCCTCTATCAAGAGCATGCTTTAAACGAGTATTCTTATCCCAGGCAAATGTATACAGCTCAAAAGTATGCTCATCGTAAGCATGCTTATATGCATAGGTACTTTTTAAGGTACTGACAGACGTGCTCATTACTAGCACGAAAGCATGCTTTTATTGAGCAAGTGCTCATTAGTAGCACGTGTGTCGCACCATGCAATGGCACAAAAGCATGCTTTTATTGAGCACTTGCTCAATAAATGCTTTCGTGCTAGTAATGAGCACGTCTGTCAGTACCTTTATGTGCTAATATTGAGCATATCTAACAGTAACTTATGTCTGCAGCTGCCTGTACCTTTCGGAAATTCCCCGGTGTAATCTTGTCGTCGATGTTCCTCAGGAAGTAGACGCACTTGCTCCGGCTGAGCGCCGGGAAGATGGTGGTGCAGGTCAGCAGCCCGGCGGTGTTCACGCGGAACACGATCACTTCGTATTTCGGAATGTCGAAATAACGGAATAATATGTGCTATGGAAAAAACACGTTTGGTTTGTTTATCCATTTTGCGTTTTTTCAGCATGGATGACGTTTTCACGTTTTGGTGATTTCTATTTTTTTTTTATTATTATTGATGAATACAGGCTGGGTTTTATAAAGATCCGTTAGATCAAATTACTTCGATTTGATCTGACATTTTTACTAACGGGCTTTTATAAAACCGAGCTTTAGTATATAGGTATAGTACCTACCTACCCCAATAATTAAACCACCTGTTTTTAACCGACTTTAAAAAAGGAGGAGGTTCTTATAACAGTCGTGTCATACATATGTACCTACTTATATACAAACATAATATAAAAGTGGTTTAAATTTTTCGTAAATATTCCATAGTAACCCCAGTTACCTACGGCTTACGGCTTTGGCTAACTAAGATGATAGACTTTTTCCGTTCGACTCTCGCCCACGCCGGTTGGGCTAATTAGGCAGCACATAGCTGATAGGTTAACGTCCACCGTATGGGCAATACCGCTTTAGGTATTAAGACGACTACTCATACCCTCTCGTCCCCAGTGATGAACTTGTTCCATTTTTCCGCTTTCATTTTCAGTGATTTCATCAAGTAATCCATCATGAACTCTAGCCGAATATCCGCCTCTTCTTTCTAAAATCAGGAATAAATAATAAATCGTTTACATAAAGAAGTGTGTGGAATTTATATATTTATTATTTTTACTGGTTTCGGACCGTTCTGCCCGTTTCCTTAAACATCTTTTCTCGTCACAACCGTTTTCTTAATAATCCGTTTCCCAATATAAGAGTTTCCCAAAATATGCTTTTCCTAAAAGATACGTTAGGCTTGATATCCGTTTCCCAAAAGGACTTAATCCCGAAATGACCGTTCCCGTCACTACGTTTACTAAATAAGTAATCCGTTTCCCAAAACACCCGTTCCCATTTCTGTGATCCAAACACGAACGTGTAACGTAATTAAATGAATGCAATTTAAACATTTATAAAATATAGAGATACTTGATTCTTTCGTCAATGGATTGTCGAATAGCTTATAAGAGTAGTATGCAGCTTTAGATAATACCAATAACTCCGTACCCTTAGCGTGGTTCCTTTTGCTGTGAATGGTCACAAATATTGCGTAAATCTTTGAAAGGCAAAAAGATAAATGAGGATTACCTTACGCATGTCGTAAAACGGATCTTTTGGCATACGGATGCTATGAGAACCGGGTGTTTTGATACACTGATGCGATGAGAAACGGGTCTTTTGGGCGTACGGGAGTCATGAGACTCATGAGAGACGGATCTTTTGGCATATGGATACTATGAGAATCGGGTGTTTCGACATACTGATGCGGTGAGAAACGGATCTTATAGCCTACGGTCAATTAAAGGAACTGGACCCTTATTCTCGTGACTTCGAGATGATTTTTCATGCGATATGCACTGTCAACTGCGTACATTTTTTTGACATATCTCGCATGAAAGATCATCTCGAACTCACGAGAATTGGGTCCCTGTTATTTTGGAACGCATGTATTGGGAAACGGACAGAACGGTTCGAAACATTTTTAGTGTACCTACTTTATTTGCTTAGGTTTGCCTGGTAAACAAACAATTCACGTGACATATACATCAACCAATAGAAATAAGTGGTGACCAGTTTCGATTGTCTGTTCAATAGAGTCACGTGGTTTAATTTGTTTACATTTTAAGTATCTAAACGAAAAAGAGCATATCCTTGAATCTCTCTTCTTCCCTCTCCTATTCCGCCGTCCGCGTCTTGTTTACATGCCTATTATTACCTATATATTTTTGAATACCAGCGCACCCGCAATGAGTCTTGTATTTTCTGTACGAATCGTGAACAGGTGGAATTGTCTGGGGACTACATCATGATCATGACTTTGGCGACATACTTGAGGGGATCTTTGTCCCTGGCAGCTTATTCCACCTTCCTAAATTCAGTTGAAAAGTTAAGATGACTATCCCTGAAATGTTTCTTACTTAGCGTAATACTTACATCACCCATAGTGGACGATTGAATACACCGGCGCACAAAACACTAAAGTCACCTAGTTTATATCTTATTATATTATCCTATACATATTTTCATGATTGATAAAACTTTACAATAATACAATTCTTCCACTCGCAAAGTTATTTTGTTGTTTGCTTATTTGTATTTTTCTTGAAGTCGTTGTCTAGGCAACTAACTTTATTTTAAATTAAGAACTTCGAATTGAAATTTCCTGACAGAATAAAAAAGAGTTGCGGTACTTCTACGAGCAGTAACTTTTTAGTGTAATAAGTGCTAGTCAATATTCAATATTGAACGGCAATAAAAGATGGAACTGAGATTATTATACAATTTTGAAATATTAACAATATCACAGAAGTTCGATATTCGTTGGCGCATTACTAACCTAAGCTTAAAGCTTGAGAGTATGAAAAAAATGAGGGCGCTGTACGTAGAAGGAAATTGGCAACATAATACATTTTTTACCAAAATCTGCTGATTCGATGGCCACTTGAGAATATTTAAGTTCCACCTTTCACCACGTCACAAAACATTGCATCAAGCAAAAAGTAGTTTATTACTGCACCTTGGCCGACTTGGAAGAGCGCGAGAATTATTTACTTAATGGAGGGTTAGGTCGCATCTGGTCTCGTTCGCAGAATGCCCTTTTGCCCCTTTTTCAAAAGATCCCTGTCCTAAAAGTGCCTTTCGCAAAACATCCTTTTGCAAAACCTCCCATTCGCAAAATGGTCTCTTTTGATTCATTTTTAATTCTATTGAATAAAATTCAGGAATAAATTAATTATTTAAAGCACATAGGCTAGCTTTTGTAATATAGCTTTTTTACCAGTTAAGTCTCTGACAATACTTTCGCTAGGGTATTTCGCAAACCGGACGTTTAACGAATATATTACGGGCATCCTATATATTTCCAGCAGTGGGCTGCTTAGCTTACAATAAAATGAAGAGACAATCATTCAAACATTTATTTTTATTAAGGCCTGTTAACAAGAACTATTTAAAATATATAAAATGTAAACAATTCATTAAAAAAATATCACAATTTTGTAGCACAGCATTCATAACAGATTTTGTGTATTTTCATTGTAAACTTTAACTTAAAGAAACATACTATCAAAAACAAAAACAAAGATTCAAAACACTGTAGCTAAAGGAAAAACAAGTAGAAAATAATTGTAATTAAATTTTGATTAAATAAATAATAAAGAATTAAACTTAAATTAATAAAGGTAACTTAAATTAGGTGCCTAAATCCTAATGAAGCATACCTAGGAAAAAAATAACACAATTCAAAAAAAACTTACGTCAGCCGTTTGGTTAACTTAACTAATGCTAAAGTAAAATGTATGGATGTACAAACATTTTATAAGAAAGAGGTCTCGTTACACGCCGAGCAGCAGCGCGACGCCTGCGAGCGTCCAGCGCGTCGGCTTGTCCTTCGTCTTCAGGTTGAACGTCCACACAAACGTCGGCCCCCGCATGCTGCAACAACAAATTATATTAAATACAATGTTCCACTGGTAACACGCCAACACTTTTTACAAAAATTTCATCACCGGAGCCAAATTAGTCCAAAAATATCAGATTCAGACACTTTATAAATACACCCTTAAATTCGCCCACGCCACGGGACTATAATTTATAATAATTATCGCTTTAAAGTCTGTCTTTTTCTTCCTACTTTACTAACTCATCCGTGTGCTCTCTTTAATAATTGGTGAGCATAAGGGTGTCTAGTCACAACATTGAAAACAATTTAGTGCCTTTAATAATTAAAATCGGTCGCAGTCAACGGAGCAGGCTCCGGCTGAAGTAATAAAGCTGAATGACGGACAATTATTGCTCAAAAAAAATCCCATGTAAGTGTATATACCTTAAGAGCGCGCGTACACTTCGACGTCGAATTGAAGTGAGTTGTTAAAGAGAATAACACCTAAGCTTAGACCTCACCCCAACCCGTTAATAAAGAAGTGCCAATCACGTAATTGACAAGGAATAGACATTCCTTCTAACTGCCTTGCGTTAGGTAGCAACTCTGGAATCAGTTCACTCACCGGATCTTGTAGACAGGGCACTCGTAGACGTTGCGTGTGTCCTGCTTATCCTGCGTGACCGCCTTGATGTAGATGACAGGCACGACGGGGAACAGGTCCATCATGTGCGACTCCACAATACCCCCTGTAGCCGTATCCCAGCGAGCACCCTCCATGAACAGTCCGTGGATGTTCGCACCCTCTCGAGGCGGAGCCCTGTATTATATACATTACTTATTGAAAATATAAATGATGAATTAACAAAAATGAAAAAACGATACTTCCTGTAAATGATTAAGATAATCTCGAGGCTACACAAATAACACTACCGAACACTAACATCATTTTAGCGACAATGGTGGTGCATACGGAAATGTTTACACCAACACTTTTATTATTACTTACTTATTGTATAAAAATACTTTTTATTTTTGACATGTTAATTCTTAAATAAGTATATAAAAACTTACAAAAACTCTTGTTTGTTCTTTTTAGTGACGTCGCACTGGAGACACATCTTATCGAGCGGCCACTCGTTCTTCCTGGCCGTCTGCTGCATGATCGCGGTGAGGAAGGACTGCGGGTTGAAGAACCCGGCCAGCCACACCGCAGGCGGCAGCTACAAACACGTACCTTATACAGGTCTGATACAACTAGGATCAAAGTACAAGGGCCTACTGAGTACATTACGAGTAAGACCGATCTAGGAGCAACGTACGTTGAAGTCTCCGGACCAGTTCTCGAGCTCGGTGAGACGCTGGCAGAGGTCAGAAAACCAGGCGGCCAGCCCCAGTAGGCTTGGGTACGCGAGCTTGGTCCACGACTCTGACACATGGTCCATGTAAAGCGCCTCCATTAGTTTCTCCATATCGCTGCTAATTGTCAGCTCACCCTGCGCGTTAAAGCAATCAATAAGAATAGCTTAGACAGGACTTGATGTAATGTTGCTTGTAAACGCGTAAGTCACTGAAGTAAACGTGTTCCTCGTTGTACCTTAAGGCCCAGCTCGAGCTCCCTGAGCGAGCGGCGGATCTCGCCCATCAGCCGGTTCATGCGCTCGCACTCCTGCATCGCCACGATGGTGTACGGCGTCAGCTCCTCTACCTTGCCCATAAGTTCCTGCAGGTTGAATGGCTCCGGGATTCGGTCCGTTAAATCGTCTAACAACAATTTCACCTGTAAGTATTTTAACAAAAAATAAGTTAGTGTAAATATTGGCTGTGCAAATATTTAATTTATTTTGTTTCTGGTACAAACCATTTCTTCTTTGGTAGCGCCTCCACCAGCTTGCGCGCCAGTATCTCGAGGTTGCATTTCAAACACAACCTAAAAAAAATATTGCTATAGCTTGCTCAAATGCTACAGTGAAATTTCAAGTATACTATACAGTGTGTTTATTTACTGGAAAAGTAAGGAGAAAACCAAAACTCGAACCTATAGGAAATACATTACATTACAGATATGTAATGTAATGTTTAAAAAGCAGTAAACCGACTCCAAATGATAAAAGAGTTCTGTTGACTTTCCATGGATCCCATGACCAGATCTTGGCGAAATTTAAATGGGACCACCCTTATCATGAAAAAAAATATCATTAAAATCGGTAGACTATTCGCGAAGAAATCAAGCAACATATCGACAAAAAAAATGGATTGACCTCGTCGTCCTTTTTTTGAAGCCGTTTTAACAAAAAGAATCTTCATCCATTACATCACATCGCGGTACTCCAAATTCGAAAACGCAAGCAACGCTGGTGAAATATTTCATAAAATGTACAATCTACTTTTTACTTTAAGAGAAGATGTCAAGAATGGACAAAGTAGAAATATTTTTAATTAATGTTATTCAAAATAGTTTCCGTCGTCTTCTTTTTCTCCCGTATTCATTCCAGTTCAGTCTTTGCCTATCGCAAAAACATCTTTCTTAGTGCCCTCCCGGGGATTTTCAATGGGTACTACATCCATGGAAAATCCTCTTCAAGCCATGCTTTCGCGATTTAGGCTGTCCTTGTCTCTCAGACTAAAAATTGCCTACCTTGAATAGCCGCTGTGACACCGTCGTTAAATATCCAATCTCAGCATTAGGATGTAATCCGTACAAATATGGTGTTTCATCGGGTAAAAAGTCGTCAATGTACTGATGATAGCCCACATAGTCTGAATTAGGTGGTGAAGTAAACCCTATGGCAAACAACAATTCACCGTCCACCTATAAACACATATATTAAATCTCAAAAAATTATAACAACGTAGGGTTTTAATATAGTATTAATGAAGAAGGTAGCTGACCAGCTCGGGCTGCATGTACTCGAGCAGGAAGGTGCGGCACAGGCGGCGGTCCCAGTCGTCCGTGATGTGCCCGCCGTACATGATCTCCCCGAACAGGTAGCGCAGGTCCTCCCACGGCACGCGCGGGTTCGCCTCCAGGTAGTTGTACAACACGTACACGCAGATCGTTAAATCGCCAAAGTTAAACGGGTACACTCTATTAAGTTAACATATTTGTAAGTATTTCACCATTTTTTAATATATCTATATCATCTACATCCACAAAGACATCCACTTGCAACTACTAATCGCCAATAAGTAATCCCACTGTAAACATAATTAGCAAGTAAGTAATCGCACCTGTTCCACCCTTGTGGGCCAAATTTACGTCGTTCTGCGACCACAGCGTGAAAGTAGCATAAGGCAAACAGAATGGACTTGAACTCTGCCTCCTTACTACACATTTCTAATGTTTCTTGAGTGAAATTATCCAAAGCCTGAAAACGCCCACAATGACTTAAAATGTAATTTGACATGTAGGTAGGTAACTACTAAATATTCAAGTCTATAAGCACCATAATGAATAGCGTTTCGTACCTTATGTAGGTTTGCCCACATACCACTTGGAGGTTCATTTGTAATCTTGATGGACGATTCTAAAATTCCTTGAGGAATAATGTGATATTCTGCACTGGGTGCGGGCTCAGCACTCAGGAATAATCTGCCAAAGACGACGCAATTTTGGCAATTACCAAACACCGATAAATAGTTTATTACTACTTACCTGTAATCAGGTAACGGATTTTCAAATGTCTCTTCCATTTTCTTTTCCAAAGTGGCAAGCCACTTGGCCACTAAGTGTACATTCTGCAGAATGACCCATTGGCCATTGGTGGATGCGACATTCATAGCTTCCTCTGCGACCACCTCCTGGCCTTGGCCTAGAGACACGATATGGAAATTCTTTTTATCCGTAGAAAAGCCCACCTTGCGGCCCAATTTTTCCAAATCCTAAGAACAAATATAATTATGTATTAATATACCTTACGCAAAGACTATTGATACAAGTATATTCCGTACCTTCAATGGATCGACTCCAGGCGACAAAATGAAAAACATGGCAGTTGTGGAGTTACTCTCTTCGTAGGACTTATCCAGTGACGGAGTTCTTGCTTCAACGTACTTCGTCCCAAGATTCTCTTCACAAAACGCACTAATTAAAAAATAAATGAAACGAACAAAATATAAATAGGAATTGGATTGATAAATACAACTAATGAAAAATCTAAATAGCTTGTTACGGTATGATCAGATTAGAAGAGCTAAGTAAAAATGAAAAAATTTTGAAGTAAGAGTCTACTTAAATTGGTGCATGTACTGAATCGCCGACAATCGGCCATAATGGCTGCGTTTCACACAAATAACTATATCGCGTAAACACCGTGTAACTACAAAACGTTGGCCTAGTATATTATCATGGTATTTCTTACTCTAATTACAGTTAAAGTAAAATTTATTTAGAAACCATACTTTGAAGCGTAAGACATTCGATCAGGTCGTAGAGCTCGCATGATGCATAAACGCTGTACTGACGTCTTGTTTTTCCAATCTCCGGGTAATTTATCCCTTTCAGGAGCCTCGCCATCCGTATACTTTTGCCATCTGCATAAAGCAAAATACTGGTTTAAATATAAGATATAACGAAAAAGTTTAGTTATAACTAATATAATTGTTAATCTCTGTTGTGCACTTAATTAATAATATTGACCATTCAATACCTCTTTGACGCTCCTTCAATGTCCTTGTCTAGGTTTTCGAAAGCATCCATCTTGCTCAAAGCCATGATGCCACCAAAAGAATTATTGGAAAGCCAAGTGTACGGGGAATTTTCAGGCGCTACAGCATATTTGAGCAAGAAATCTAACTCCTGAGCATCGACTTTTCCTTCATTTTGTAATATCTGTTTATTTTACAATAAAAGGGGTTAAAGCTTTAACAATCACACTTTCAACAGGTTTATAAGCAATTGCATCGGTACCTGCAATGTGATCAGGAACAAAAACACCAGCTTGTCCTGTTCGAATAGCCCCCGGCTTGTATACACAAACACAAAGAATGTGATATTGTCAAGCAAATTCCGTACTCTGGCCTCGAGCTCCTCTGCTTGCTCGGCCTTAGCCAACGCATCCTTGAACACAACGCTGTAGGCTTTCAGTGAAAACTGGTACATCGGGTTGATCTTGTACAACTCGTTTAGAATAAAATACAGCAGTGAAGCACGGGAGGCTGCTCGCCTATAATTACAAACTGTAAGTATTCAAAATAATTATCTACCTAAATGATCGAACCGTCAAATTTCAGATCCTTGCCTGTATCTTTCTCGAGCTTCGTCAATTTTAACTGCCGTCACTTTCCCCTCCTCAACTTTTACTTCTATGTCCGCAGCGGTTTTTTTCGTGGTCTCCAAGTTTATTACTAACGCCGAGTCGCTAAGAATGTCGGCACCAGCACTGGCTAACCGCCTCAGCAGGTCGTCTTCAAGAGTTTTTAAAGTGATCTTAAAATCGTTCATTTGTTTTGTCAGACCAGCTCGTGATGCTTCCAAATCAGGTCTTTCAGCTTTTACTACCTCACCCAACAGTTGCTCCTCGAGGCTATAGAAAGTAATATACAGTATTAAAAAATCACTTAGTACCTTTAATATCATTTTTCAACAGGAAATTGTTACAGTATTTTCAATCCACGAAGTCCCACCCAATATTACTTAAACTTACGTATTTAAATTGATGCGCCTGTGTCATATCAATTTGATAGGAACGCGCGGTCGTGGATCGAAAACACTATTAAGCTGTACCTACCCATCCTTGGTAACAGTAAAATTAATAAGTGTGCACTGAGCCTGCATTTCGGGCTGATAATGAGGATTAGCTAGTTTAGTTTGGAGTATCAGTCGGAAATTCGGATGATAATCGATTTCTCTGTCACCAATCTGAAAATTTTCTAAAGATTAAGTACTCCTTGATTCACAAGCCTCACACTGTTTACTACTTTCTATTATCTGTCATTCGTTTTACCTTCAAGACTCTGCCCTTTCTTATGAGTACTCGGCCAAGCAATGGTTCTAGCACGGCATCAACGGTCTCTCCTATGTTTTCTAAAAGTACAATTTCACCATTGCTGACAGCACGCTCAATGCGATCTAAGTAGTTACGTTGAGTGAGGCGGATGATTATTAGAGCGTCCCCGAACTTAGATTTAATCCATTTTATGCCTTGCCTATAAAATAAACAGATACGTCCTCTTACTTCTTTAACCAAAAACTCTTACTTCTTTAGGTCACGAGAAAGAAATTGGCATGACAAGAATCTCACAGCTGAGGATCGATCATGAGTGGCCAGCGCGCGGAGTTGGTAAGTATGGTAGCGTTTTCGGTGCTCATGGTGTCCGTGGGCAGCCCCTCGTTGTTCCAGCAGGCGACTTGAGCGTCGTCTGTCAGCATCGCCAGAGCATCGAGACCCTCGGTAGTCTCAATTTTTGGCTGAAATATGTAACATTAGTCATTTTAAATTTAATGTTCCCGCCATAACCACACAACTCCCCACTACCTCAAGGAATGTTATAGTTATTTTAATTCTGTGCGTTTCTCGAAAAAAAAAATTAACTGTTCCCTTCTTCAAAAGTTCACAATAACTCCTTTACATTTCAGGCTGTTAGGTTGTGGAACTCTCTTCCTTTGAAACTGAGACAGATTAAATAACTTCCTATTTATGTGAATCTTTTAAAAGATCACCTTTTGTCACTTCCTTAGTTGTTTTTCTTACCATTTATTTTGTGTTTATGTATACAAGGTGACTCATAAGTCGTGAACAAACTTATCACCGGGAAGTTTTACCCACAAATATGAACAACTTTCACTATGGGACCAACACTGAAATCACGATAAAAAAATCAGCTGTTTCATACATTTTGGTCGCTGACGTATTGAACTTTTCTATGAAACAGGTGATTTTTTTTTCGAGATTTCATTGTTGATTCCATAGTGAAAGTTGTTCATATTTGTGGGTAGAACACCCTAGTGATAAGTTTGTTCACGACTTATGTGTCACCTTGTATACATATGTATTTCTTATGTATTTAACACATTCACTGTCCCCATACAAAACGATCTGACAATGTCACAAGCCCAACTTGTGCATTCAGTATGGGGATGTGGCCCCATAGTGGAAGCACGGACTCCTGAAAAAAACCTTCATGACCCCAAATTGGGGGCACCCGGACAGGGAACGTGTTAAAGGATATATATTTATAGACATATGTATTTTTAAATTGTTTAATTCAGTTGCCGCCTGCCAATTTCTATTGTATATTTTAACCATCTCTTCTGAGTAAGGTTGTCTGGAAGAGATCGCTATGTAGCGATAAGACCGCCTGTTGACTCACTATGTAATCTTTGCTTTATTTTCTTGTTTATCCATTACTTGGTGTATGTGGTGTTCAATAAAGTGTTTTTGTATTGTATTGTTCTGTAAACAACACCATACATCATTTGGCCAAATACGTACGTTAGTCTTTGCCAGTAGTGGAACCCAGTCCTGGTTCATGAGTAGCAATCGGTAGCGGCGCATAAAGCAACCCACGTAAGAAATGAAAGCTGTCACCAACAGAACGTCGCCCGGCAACTTCTGAGCAGATTCTTTCAAGTCCACCACTTTCGCAGACCATCTAAAATATCAAATATAGTAGACTAGAGGACGCCCGCGACTTCGTACGCGTAGAATTAGTTTCCCGCTACTCCCCCCCATTTCTTCCCGTTGGGGGTCGATTTTCGGAAAATCCTTTCTTAGTGCTCGCTTACATCATGAAAGGACCATTTACCAAATTTCAAGTTTCTAGGTACAGAAGTTTCGGCTGTGCGTTGATATGTCAGTCAGTCAGTTTTGCCTTTTATATATATAGATGACAGTTGAAATAACCAATTTTGTTGTTTATTGGTCCTACAGTCCTATATAATACACCTACCTGATCTTTTCCGAAGCTAAGCCATTCACCAGCCTATTAGCTAAGTCAATGGTATAGTTGGTGGCATCAGCCTCAGCCTGACACTTCATCTTTTCGTTCACAGCCTCTTGGAAGGCTTTCATCAGCACCGCCAATTTTGCTTCCAGTTCCTAAAGCCCGAAAATTAAATACATTGGAGAAAAAATAGTATTGAGAAAGAACATTGAATTTAAACAGAAGTCAGGTTTGTTTGAAAAAACCGGCCAAGTGCGAGTTGAACTCGCGTGTAGCGGGTTCCGTAAATACGTATTTTCTTTTTATATATATAATTCTTATAGGTTTTCCTATAATCTACAAGCAATGAACTACATTTTTCTTTTTTCAAAATTTTATGGTTATTAGTCTCGGAGATCAGGGGCATGGTAAATTTTCGTCTTCTTTCATGAATAAAATCAAAACTGTTTATTTTATAACAATAACAAAAATATATTTGAGATCCTCATTACGAGCCCTTTCATTTGAAATATGACACAGTAAGGAAGGCAAAACGTTTTTTTTTTAATTTCCTAATTTGTCCCACGAAAATTACCCTTATTTAAAAAAAAATACTTTGCACATCTGTTTGGGTCATAGGATTACACCATCATATCAAATTTAACCTGATTTGGTCCAGTAGATTCGGAGCAAATTGGCTGTGACAGACGGACGCACAGACTGACAGACGCACGAGTAATCCTATAAGGGTTCCGTTTTTTTTTCATTTTTTGTACGGAACCCTAAAAAGACCCAGAAGACAGTCAGAAGCCGAATCCTATTAGCTAATAGCAATAGGAAACGTGCGGTCAGTGGGTACTGCCTAAACAACAAAAATTGGCTTCGCAAGCCACTGGAGTACGGAAGTAGGGTATTCAATTAATCCGGATTCGTGAAATTCGCTATTTTACTTTAGGGATTTAATGCAGGAATCTCTGTAGGTACTCCGTAGACAACAAATTAGAATAAACCCTAATATGGGTACTCATCAGATTACCTGAATCTGATCAGTCAAGAAGGAGAGCTTGTCCCGGGCAGCCTGCAGCTCGGCGTTGGCGGCATTGAGCGCCCTCCGCTTGGGCTCGACCACCACGAACACGTCGTAGAACTTGCAGATGTTGATCACCCACGAGCACAGGCCGGCTGCGGCCGCCGACTTCGTAAGGATGTTTGCCGGGTTGAACTCTGGATTCTTTATATAAGGTTGCACCGCCTAGTAGCAGACATTTACAAATACTTATCAGTTAGGGACAAGATCAATGCGAGTTCAGCTTCCAATGTATAATTTTACGTTCCTAACCTTGATAATGTCAGGGTGAATGTTCTCCTTATCGTAGTAGACAAGATCGTTCAGGAACTGATCTACTTTTGCCATCATTACCTAGAAAGAAAGTAAAGAAGAGTTAGAGTTTTTTTCGGATTTAAATAGAAGCAGCCACTTTGTGTATCGGTCAAGTTTACCTTACAAGCTTTCCAAGACCTGTCTTTAGGAATTTTGCCCTTCTTAGAAAACAAAACAAGCACGGCTGCAGTGACCGTGACAACAGCTTCAGGTGGAGACCCGAAGGCTTTTAATTCTGTCAGGTTATTCTTATTTAAAGTATTTAGGGCTTCTTGAGCCGCGATCAGAGCAGGCTCAGCCTTGGCCAAGTCGTCAGCACAAATTTTTGCCTTTATTGTGACGTCTTCTTCAATAACTTTTACTTTCTTTTCCTCTTCGGCAGCTGTAGCGTAAAATTAAAAATATACATATAATTATTCCGTAACTTAATTTTCTTCTTTGTAATACGAAGTCAGATCCAGCTGAATAAAAAATGCATACCAAACGCCTTCTCCTTTGACACTTTTTCGCTTTCAGCGCCAACCACGTCAATTAGTTCTTCGGCGTTTTTATTTTTCTCTTTTAATATTATCTCTTGTTCTGCTAAAGTAACCTGCATTAAAATTAAAGTACTTATTAACGTTAGCATCCTACCTTAAAATAGGAAAATATATGAGCGATGCTACAGCAAATGTTTCTAGTAACGTAGGTAGTGAAAAAATGACACCTTTAATACAGCGACATTGGCGGCGCATGAGGCCAGCTTCTCCAATCCATTTTCCAACCTGTTTATCATTAATTTCAAGTTGGTAGTCTTCTCGTTGAGCAGTTTGCTGTAGAGTGCGATTTGTTCGAGGAAAGTCTTCGGCGTCGTGTAGTTGTATCTCCGTTCATTTTGGAAATATACCGCCGACATTAGATTTACGCTTTGGTGCACGTGGGACATGAAATTTGATACAGGTTCCACCAAATCCGGCTATAAAATAGAAGCATGAAACAAAATACATGATTTATAGACTATTCTAACTCTATTTGGTCAGACCCAACCGACCATCATCATCATAAATAGCTATACAATTTAGCTTCGTCGCTTTGACGTCGAATTTGAACTGCCACATGAAATTTTTCAAGGCGTTAAAGCGACAACTGTACCTAAATAAGCAGATGTTTAGAAAATACACCAAAAAATAAAAGCAATACTTATATGTTAAAAAAAAAACATTGTTTCGAAGTCATGCATGAGTTGGGTTGGCTACTTATTGTAATATTTATTCAAATACTATTTTGTAAAAAACAGAGCACCCATTATGAAAAAAAAGCAAAAATCAACAGCTATAGCTTGTGATAAAAGTACGGTGATAGCTTAGTGTAACGGGTAATATCCAAGCATTAGCGTTAGTGAAAATCGCTAAGTACCGGTAAAGATTGAACGTCGGCAATAAACCGTTTGGACACGGAGCGCAGGGCCTCGGCGGGCCATCTGTGAAACCAGTTGATGGCCGTGCAGTTGACGATGGACGGAAACTTGCGCGCGCGAATTCGCAGCGTGGCGCCCACGGGAGAAAAACACAGCACCACCTGTTAAATACAAGAACTACTTCATATTTAGGATAAGTTAATGTTTTAAGCTAGAAAAGTATGTTGGTACTCATGGAAAAGGACCCTTGCCATGTTTTTGCAGTAAGTTTGCAAGGCAGCGCAAGATCATTCCAAATGGAGAGCTAAATTACTAACCCTACATCCCAGCAGGGAATAACAGGAATTTATGATGACTATGAATGAATTCAACTATTATTGCTACAGCAAACTACCTTCATCATGGTCCGAACACGGTTGATGAAGAATCGCCAACAATTCTCTCGCGTATCTTGAACTCCCGACGCTTTCGTCTAGAAAAGCAAATTTCCACTGTATTTTTTTATGAGGCTGGTTTTAAAGAGCAGTTAACTGAGATTGAACTTTACCTCTCCTCTTACACCGTTAATAACGTTTTCAACCTCATCATCGGCCAATAACTCGGGTATTTCTCCTGATGCGAGAAAATCGTTGATAAGCACTAGGAAACGCTCGTCCGCCACCTGAGCATCTGTCATTAGAAACATGTTTCCAATGTTCTTCAAACCTGCCTTTATATACAAACCAGCTGAAATAATTTAATAGTAAACATAAAGATAACTTTAACACTCCATCAAATTGAATAGGTATTTATGAAAGTCACATTAGTTTTGTGATACCAGTCAAACGTTACCTAAATCAACCCTCAAATCGATGAGGGAATAACCTTTGCGCAGTTGTACTTGGAACACTTCGAGCGAGGAAATGAACGCTGATAATCTGGACAAAGACTGCTTTCCAGAGCCTCCAACACCAACCAGCAAAGCATTGCCCCTTGGTGCCTCGAGGATGCGATTTATTCTTAATCAGAAAAAGGGTTGTACAAGCCATTCTTTAAACATTCTTATCATTCCGAAAATTATCTAATGAATATCATCATCCGCATTACCTGCAGATGTGGTACATGGCGTCCTCAAACAGTACAAGGTTCATGGTGGCCACCAGGTCGTTGTATCCGGAGAGCGACTCTTCCAGCAGTTTCTTGATCTGATCCCAATCTTTTATAGGGAAATATTTAGGATCACCGACTCCTTCCGCAAAGTGGCAATATATCAAAGGTTTTTCAAAGATAATGTTTTCATCATAATCCTATCAACAATAAATAAACTTATATGTAAATAACGCAATTTTAAATTTATCTTACATAAATTATATAAAAGGAGAAACTGACTGATCGATCAACGCACAGCCCAAACCGCTGGGTCTAGAGATTCCAAATTTGGCATGTAGGTTCCTTATGATGTCTAGGGGTGCAATAAGAAAGGATTTTCAAAATTTACCCCCTAAAGAGGTAAAATAGAGGATGAACATTTGTATTATCATACAGTTACCGTCAGTTTTGAAGTAAAAATCTTCAAATTTTGTGTTTAGGTCGACAATAGAAAATTAATTTATACGTAGCGTTTTTGATAATTTCATCCCCGAAGGATGGAAAGGGGTAAAACTGACTAACTGATCGATCAACGCACAGCCTAAACCGCAGGACCTAGGGATTTGAAATTTGAAGGTAATGTTCCTTGGGTACCCTAGGGGTGCACTAAGAAGGGATTTTTGGAAATTCATCCCCTAAGGGCTTAAAATAGGGGGTGGAAGTTTGTATGGAACTATGGTCATTTTTGTAGTTGGAAACGTGTTAATTGGTATTTAAGCTACCAATTTCAGTGATTTTGGAAAAACCGCCCCTAAGGCGATAAAAGGGGGGGTTGAAATTTGTAAGGGAGACTAGTTATTTTTGAACTCAGCAACTCGGAAAATGCTATTTAGGCTACTGTTTATAAATAAAAAATAAATATCGGAAAAGTATTTTAGCCAAAATCAAATGAAATTTAACAGTTTTGCTGGTTTCCAAATGTACACTGACTTTTGTTCATTTGTTAATGAATCCCAATAATTATCACTACGAATACTGACCAACCTCTCTAAAGCTATCACATTGTTAAGTAATCTTTTTACCGGCCATGGTACCTACTTCCATCCCAATAATTTTAGCGTTTGTATAATACCTACTTCTGCAAAGTTCCTCTGTTCTGCTCTAAAACCTACCAATTTATTACGTCTGGATATGTATATCTTTAAAATTCAGTAGCGCAGGGAACGTACCGCTTTTTTTAATTTAAAATTACCCCGAATTAGACGCGAGCAAAGCCGCGGGCAAAAGCTAGTTGGTAAATATAAAAGCAAGTGCATACAACACAGTGTTTCTTGAGGACTTCCAGTAAGAGCTTGCCAAAGGCCTCATTGTCCACGGAATCGACCAGCTTGTCAGAGTACACTCGGGTAGCTTCGTGCATCCATAATCTAATCAAATGGGATGGCTCCTTAATGGCATCTCCTGTTGTAAAAAGAATACCCTGTGGACAATTAAATGGCAAATTACATTCCAAAAAATCGCTGTTGCAGTATTTTTGTTTCGGAATTAGTGAAGGACTACTTAATTACAGAGAAACAATGCGTGCATTTTGTAGCCCAAACTACAAGGTAATTTTAACGCATTTATATTTTATGTGAAGATTTGGTGGGAAGATTGAGGTCTTTAACTGTGGATATAGTCTATAAAAGACTTGTCAAGCGTCTGAAATACTGTACTTAAGAAGCTTTAACATGAGATATGTCGGGTTATTTATTAGATTTGTTTGAATAATATCAAGTCCAAACTCCGACCGCCAAAGATGTACCCTCTCGTGATCCACGGAGCGACAGAACGATGTAATGACATGACACTGATTGGTCGAACGCGTTTTCCTCTCGCGTTCCCCAGAACCCCATGACGGTATACAATAATAATTTTGCGCGGCAGTTTTTGGCGGTATTTAGTTCACGTAATTTCTGTAAAGTATGTTATTGTACTTGTGTCTACTCATTGCCACGTTCTACTTTTCCTATTTTCCTCAATCACCCAAAGGTATACTTTCAGTACAAAAGAGAAGCTACCTTTTATCATCTTTCTGAATATTGAAGTGCTAATCGCTATCTAGGTATATCGTACTGCTACAGACCGACTACTGGTTAAATGAAGTGTGTGAATATATTTTACCTGGAAAATATTGGAGAGGTCTCGCAAGTTAAATATATAGTGAAATTTTATTGCCGTAGGCAAAAACATGGCGGACAATTTGTTGTGCAACGCGAGGGCGGCGTTAACCAACGTCTCGGAATATCTCTGGACAATCGGATTGAACTTGTTCAGAGAATTACCCATGTGCTGCGACAAAATCTGCTTGTAGATATGGAAACATGCTTCTAGGGCTGGAAAACTAAATTTAACGTATGATTAATTAGTAAATATGAACGATTTAAACATAGAATATAGAATTTCACTATTTACCTCACAGCAAATGTGCAAAAATGCCTTTGTAAGCGAGGGTCAATTGTGAAGGAGCCCGCTGTAGGGTTCATGCACGACACAAACATGCAGTTTGAGATCTCCTTTAAAGAAAGCTTCTGTCTGTCGTACCTGGATAGGAAAGATCAGTCAAGAGTTTTTGTTTCTCGGTGTAATCGTCCACTCTTAAAGAAGATATAATTACCAATGTTTATAGTCCATGAACTCCCTGATGAGGGTGTGCGGCTGCACGGTGCCGTACGTGTCTACTTCTGGCATGTTCATATCATCAACGAAGTAGATCATGAACTTACTGCCCGGTGGACCGAAATTGCGACCCGACTTCTTCTCTAAAGGCTTTTCTAAGACTTTTTGAATCATTTCTACAGAAACAGATCAAATATTACGTTTAAATACGATAGTTAATGCTATATAATAGTTGGCAAGTGAATAAATTCGAAACAATTTTTTTTCCTATTAAACCACTGTACTTTTTCACGTAGTTAAGATTGTCAACAACGATTATGAGGGTGAAAAGAATAAATTATTTTGCTACTGCAGTGATTACTTACCGGATGTAGTATAAAAATTTAATGGAACGTTCGTGATGGCGTAGGAATCTGGTAGAGCATTAAACGTGCTGGCAACACCAACTGTCTTTCCAGCCCCAGCACAACCTACCAGCATTAACGGTTTTTGCTTCGCGATTAACATATCCATGAAAAACCGAATACGAGTCGTTTCCGATGTTGATACTAAACATGACTAAAAAACAATCAAACATTAATCATTCTTGAAGTGACCTTAAAATTCAAACAATCAATCAAATTGAAAAAGAACCAGACCTGTAGGGGCACATCTGGATCCAACTCGAAACTTTCCACTTTTTCGGACCATGGCAAGAACTTTTTCGTTTCAGGGTCGATAAAAAAGCTGAAAATGTTGCCAGTGGATGGAAACTTGACCTGTTTAAATTCACCACAGAACCATTTACTGAACTCGTTGCGCCAGTCCACCAGCTGGTCTTGGAAAAGAGCAGACCCAAAACCCCATAGCACCGAAAACACGAAGTACATTTCGTACCTTGAATATAATATCATAATTTAAGAAAGCGTTTAATATACAGACTCCTTAAATAATAATATTTTGTATAAAAAGATATTTTTAAATAATGGTATTCTATTTACCACTCCTTGGGACAGTCTGTAGGTAACAGAGTTTTATTTAAGAAGCACTCGAGTAAATAGCACGTTTGTTGAATCTGTTGTAATTCCGTAAGAGGAGTGATGCGTTTAAACTTTTTGGCAGTTTCCAATAAGGCAGGGATGTACTTATCGAACATTACAGTGAGCATTGCTTTCTCAGAGTGATCATCTCGTGTTGTTTCAATCCACGAGGCCACGAATCTGTAACAAAACCATAGCACGTAACATAAAGCTTGGATATTATTATCAAAAATCCGTGACAATGGAGAAGTTTTTACTTACGGATTCCAACCGAGATCCTGAGGGTTGATGTACAGAATGCCAGCTCTCGAAACAGTGGCAGGAGTAGCAGTCCGCAAAGAAGCAATCTCAAACAACAAACGCATCGGTTTTGTTAAGGCTATGCGCTCATTGCTCGCTAGCGTCAATACCTACAATGAACGCGTAAATATGAAATCAACATAAGTGCTTTCAAGAAAATAACTACAAAAGGTCTAATAATATGTTAATGATAGGTAAACCTTATTATCGTCCATCAGTGTGTTCAAGCTTTCTATCCACATCGGGTCGATGTCTCCGTCAAGTACAATCCACTTGGGCCCATCGCCGGGCATATTGGCCATATCCCTCATAATAGTAGAGAAAAGACCATCTCTCCACTCTCTTGTAGCGGGGTTGATTATCCCAAATAACTCATCATTAGTAACAGCTTTCGGGTCCAAGTCATTGTAGAATGGTTTGAGTTTCATCATCTGATAAGTCCTGTGTAAGCACTGCCAGACCATCGACTTGCCGGTGCCGGCGAACCCGTTAATAAACACTGAATGCCGCACAGCGAATAGCTCCACAAGCTGCACCATCTAGAAATTTAATTTTAAAGGCTCATTTAATTTTAAAGTGGCTAGAAATTTAATTTTAAAGTGTCATTTCGATATAGTTGTGTTGTTTTCCTAAAGTTAATGTAACAAGATACATTAATGTAAACCTTTAAAATGAAACCGGGTTCTGGTTGCAATTTCATTGCCACAGCGGCATCTATTAGATTTTGTTCAAAGTCCATGTCCCGTTTTCTGGGTACGTCAAGCGCGGGGAACAAGTCTCCGATCAGACCCATGAAGATCGGAGTATCATCAGTCACGATCTTAGGCACATTGAAATCTCGCAAAGCTCTCATAAGCACTTGGTCTTCCGGTCTCAGACGGTCACCTCGCTAGAAAATAATTAAGTTATGTTGCAATCTGTTTTAATATAACGTCCAATTATAATGATAGTGTTTTACTCTTTACAGTCGTTGCCCTTTACCTTGAGGGAGCCGGCAACGACGAGCACCGACTTGATGGCCCGCAGGCCCCAGTCATAGTGGTCCTGCTTGGAGAGCAGCTCGCGGCACAGCGTGTACAGCGTGATGAACTTGCGCGCCAGCAGCCGCGCGTCCTGGAAGCCCTCGGCCACCAGCATGATCTCACAAATCAGCTCGAAGTCCGGCACCACCATGGCACAAGGCCTTCATGCCAAAAATAAAGCAGTTTACTACCTCTATCAAAACTACAAACCCAGTTTTAGTTGTGTAGTTTAAATACCTGAATAGTGCTTTAAGATTCTCCGGCAGCTCTGTTCTCCCGGCGTAACCCGGATTCATGGTGATAAACATGCCAATGGTTGGTATTAAGATTATGTGTTCTCCCATAAAATCAAACTTCTTCTTTTTAAACTTAATCGCGTCTAATATACTTTTGACCTGGACTGATACGACAGACAGTACTTCCACAGATATTCTGTTGAACTCGTCAAAACATCCCCATGCGCCAGTTTGAGAAAGACCTATTAAACGACAGGAGTTTTGTCAGCAACTAAATCAGCGGACAAGTTATTTCCCATTTAAGAGAATAAAGATAAATACTCGCCTTTATAAATGTTTCCGCAAGACTTGTAGTCCATTTGTTCAGAACAATTAAAAACGTACACCATAATCCCTAATGCTCTCCCTAAATCCTTCGTGGTTTCTGTTTTGCCCGTACCGGCTGGGCCAGCAGGTGCCCCACCCATAATTAAATGGAGGCTCTGCAAGAAAATGTTCATCAAAAGAAACATATCTACATAAGTTGCGATACAGTTTTTTTGCGAGTTAGTCGTGTACCTGCGTCAAGGTGATGTAGCACCGATCGGTCAAGGGCGTGATCACGAGTCGCGGCGTGTTGCCCAGGTACTCATAATCGTACAAAAACTGAGCGTCGCAAATGTTGGCATAACAATTACTTTGTTTAAAATCCCAGCGATGCCTGAAATACAAAAGCAATCACTAGTTTGTTCCAGATTTACTTTTAAAAAAGTTAATTTCATTATACTTTTTAGTCACCTCAACTGGCTCTGCCACTGGAAAGCAGTGGCGCTTTCTACTTTTGATGCTATGAGCTTCGCCACGACGTCTCGTGAATGGACGTCAATAGTACAGATAGTCATAATTTTTTGTCGATCTCCAACCGACAAATCGCCTAGTAATAAAAAGATTAGGCTACTCAGCTGAGCTATTTGTTTTTTCTGATAGTCCTTCATTGCATTTTCATATCCTAAATAAAATTAAAGATGTTATTACACATGTTATTGGCACATTCCGCCGAAACCACAGCAAGTCTTATTTTTACTTTACTTTCATTTTACCTTCTTCTAACTTCTCAAAGGCCTGGTTAGTTTCGGTGGTCCACCAGATCTGCGTGCCCACCAGGGCGGGCTGCGCGGGCCAGTCGAACACCCACTCCTCGCGAGGTTTGTCCTCATACGACTTGACTGCGTGCTCGAAGATGTCCCGTAACGTGTACCGCATACAATCCGTGACTCTGTTTAGCCATAACTCCACCTATTAATTATTTTCGTAGTATTGTAGTGCTGATAAAACAAAATTCCTTCGATGGCAGGTTATTTATTACTTGTTCGTTTACCTTTCCAGAACAATCACAACATGGGGCCTTAAATGGTACGTGTTCCTCGTTCTCCTTGGATATCATCTCAAAGGCCTGCTTGCTTCCCGCTTTTACAAAGACGAGCGTGGCCAAATTATCATACAGCTTGGTAAGATGTCGACCCACGGCTGGCGGGTTGTTGCCGTTGGACAAAATATCTAAAAACATGACAAAAAACCTGGACAATGGTATGCATCGATGATGTCGTTTTTATTAATATAATTGTGTTAACCATACCAAGTAAATCAGCCGAAGACACAAAGTAGAATCGTGGGTACGCTAAACGTTTGGTTTCCAAGTAATCGTTAAGCGCTTTCTCGCAGAGGTTAAGCGCACTCATCAACTCTTCTAATTTTTCCAGAAGACCAGACTTATTTGTCGCAAGCACTACATTTGGAGTGCTGCCAATATCTTTTAGTAATTCCTGTTGATGTTCGAATTCATCTGAGAAACTTATTTAGGAATGCATTTATCAGAATTCACCCATGTCGTGCCACCCATCAGTTATATGATCCTAACCGAAACCCTCTAACAGAGAGATTGATGAAACATTTGCTCATCTTTCACAAGGTCAACTGGTAGAGAATGCCATTAGGCATTAAGTTCACCTTTTGTACTCTAATTTGTATTTTTGTGCGATAAAGATTAAATAAATAAATAAGATTTTTTAATACAATCTGAGGCCAAGGAATTATACATACATTTTAATTTTGGCTAAGCAAAACTTTAGAAATTTAAATTACCTCCTAGTAATAAATATAGGTACTTAATAGCATTACTTTTTTAAATCAATATAATAATTTCAAGTAAAACCTTGAAGTTTTTGTCAATGGTGTCAAATCTCCTGGAGTCTTCCGGCAGCTGCGCGCGGATGTCGTCGGAGCCCACGAAGATGCTCTCCAGGTACTGCCACTTGCGCTGCACCTCGAACCACAGCGCTATCACGGCGTCGGCTGTACCTAGACTTTTTTGCCAACTCGTCACTTCAGTCTCATAAAAACCAACAAATTTAGACGACATCATGTTCTGAACTTGGTTCTGTAAGTAATAACAATGTTATTGATAATTGATTCATGAAAACTATGATGACACTGATGAATGTATACTTCGTTATTCGAAATGCTAGGGACTTTTCCAATCACCGGGTGATAAAAATCCTCTACACCGCTCGCAAGATTAAGGCAGCTGTCGTATGTGTTGCTGTTAGAAAAATAACAGAAAAATAGGGGTATTTTTAAACTCAAAAATTTTTTTGCTTGGCTTCCTAGTTTTTAACTATCTGGAGGTGAACCGAAGTTACGAACTTTAGCTGGCAGTACCATGCGAGGAGATTCTGACTGTCTCTTAAAGGGTGGAGCCGGGGGTGCGTATAATATTCATCCCCTCACTGACTAAATTTGATTTCCGCCCATGATGCCGCCGCCTGCTGGCAGTGCCCGCAGCTTGCACTGTATCTCTCAGCAAATAGCCACTGGTTTGCGCCTTGTACTTTCTAATCATGCTTCCCGAGTGTGCCTGATTGCGAAGTGTTTACCACAGTAGATAGAGCGTTGCGTGTAATTAATGTTTGAGGTTCTGCGAGAGGATGGACGCCTGTCTCTCTTCAGTCTCAATATTTTTTTCCATCTTTATGTCATCATAATTATGTACTTTTCAGATTAATATTATATAATCTTTTTTATTATTATAAAGGTCTTTATTACCGATTGTGTTTATCAAGTTTGTAATTCACTGTGCTGTAAGTGTTTTGCTGTTAAGCTGTGAGATTATATTAATAAATTTAAAAAAAAATGTTTACTTGGTTATCTTCTAATGTCTCGACAAGCTCTTCACTGGCTTTAGGCAGTTTGAGTCCAGTTCTATCGTGGAGACCGTATTCAAACTCCAACGCTGCCCACGTAGTATCCAACTCCCTAAAAGGATCGAATAGGTAATCAAGTTTTAAAGCCATATTTTAATTTCAGCTTAAGACGTTGCTCAGGGATTTACACGCTTTGTTGAGAAGTAAATGCGTTATAAATACATTTATCATACTTAAAAGTGTGTTTTCTTTGCTGATCCAAGACTTTCTACACGTGTTAAAATTTAAAGAGTAGCAACAGTCAATGGAAATTATCTTTATAAAAAGCAAACATACTTGAGAGTTTTTTCCATAGCTGCTTCCTTGACTGATTTATCCACAATTGTTTTAACCTCCTCTTCATACTTGTGCAAGTTGAGCGCCAAGAGGTCTGCTAAAGTAGTTTCATCATCGAGTGAAAACTTTACCTGTAAATATTGTATTTTAGGAAAAGCTAATTGACCTTATCTTTTCTAGTAATTAACGAGGGAATACGAATATACATTACCTTGCTATATTCTTTTATTTATTATCTGAAAATTATTTACATATACGCTAGGATACTAGTTTAACTACTATTTACAAGTTGCATAATAATATCAATTACGCTATGGACTTATGTATGATATAAGTTTTACTATCTACAAAATGAATTCTGATAATATTACTAAATGATCTGTATCTTTCGGTTGTAATGATCTTCGCCTTGTCGATTTCAATTCAATGCCATGTTTTTTCATCTCATCCAGTGAATAAACTTTGTTTAGTTTTCTAAATTTGCTACCGATTCTGGTATTTTCTGCCAACTTTGGTCTTCTAAAATCGTACATTTGTAAATCGTTTGGCTGATGTAATGTTCCAAAGTGTTTTTCTTGTTTTCCATTTACTTCATTATTGTTACCGTTGTCCATGTCAGTCGCGAGTTCTTCTAGAGACTTGAATTCGGCGATAATTTCATCAAATGATACTCTACTCGATTTATTGTTGTAACGTTGTACTAAAGATGAAGATGATTGTACATGCTCGGTGTCAATAGACGTGAAATGTGAATGTGGTGATTTCTAAACAAAAAAAACTATCACATTATCATATAAACACTAATCGAACTTATGAAATTAAAAGATAGTCGTCGTTAACCTTTGTAGCCATCATCAGCTCGACCCAGTGTCTATCTTTAATAGCTGGGTTCTGAAGGTCCGTTACGGCACGCAACGAAGTCATCAGATTCTTAATAGTAGTTTCAATTGCAATGAATGGTTCCCTGAAATAGGTTGCAATAATTCAAAAGAAAGTCAATTGTTACGAGCAAATTAAATAAATTCTTCTCGTTTACCAGTTTCTCATATCCTTGTCCAGCTGCCTAAGATCCTTAGTCAGACGCTTGCATTCTTGATCCATTCCATCAGCATCGATCTTTTTCCACGGCGACTTCTTCCAATACTCAATAGTTCCCATCACAAGAGTGTAGTAATCCCATAAATTCTAAAAAACAGTGTCATCCCAATTCCAATGTTTTTTTTACTTTGGGTTATTTAACTTTACTAAAGTGATTACCTACTCATTTACCTTGCTCAATTTCAGTTCTCGGCGGCATTGCTTTAGATGTTTTTCATCGGGGGGCTGAATGTCGAACAGCACGCACGACTTTTTAAGCGTATCCACCGTACTTTCGAAATCATAGAGCTCTAAATTCACTTTATCAATTAGCCGGTAAGGCTCTTTGCAGGACTCCAGGAATACCTGAATTTAAATTAGTAGTTTAAGTATGTTACAGTTGTGCTTTCCGTAGCCCTTACCCTATACTTTTTGAAGTAACTACCATCGCTAACTACCTTTTTATTTACACCCGCTATCGACGAACTAGACTTCGGCGATGTTTACTACGGAAGGCACGTAACTAGTGTTTTAGAGTTAGATAAGCTCATTAGTTTAGTTCAGGAAATATGATTTGGCTGACTGTTATCTACTTTGCGATCTTTTTTTCTGCGTTAATATTTACCGAACTTAACCTTAACCTTAACTTTTCAACCCACAATGGGCTGTTTGAAGAACGAGGGCAGTTTTACGATTATCTTTTGTTTGATATTAACAAAAAGACCTTAGTGAAAAAGGGTACAGACGGCCAATTCATATTTAACTATACCTGTGGTGGCCATTGAGAATTTCCTCTTAAGAAGAATCAATTGATACATAACTTCATTACACATTTACATTAACTTCAGGTTATCTTGAGGCCTAAATTACACATAAGCGGCACAAGGGAAAGACGCGGAGCTTTCTCATACAAAATGGTCGCACTTTTGCGTTACACCACACCGTTCTTAGTTAAGGCTTAAGTAGACCTTAGGGTTTTATATATTGCTCGTAATTTTCCTCAGGAATAAAGACGATGAGATAACCGACACACAGCACGTAGGACAAGGTGGATCGACTGCCTGTGGGTCGCGTGACTAAAACATCTGTCACTTTCCGACTAGTATATGTATTACATTTGAGAGTGACGAATGCTTTATCCACATTTATCCAGCGCGAGAAAGAAGACCATAATAGAGGCTGGTGAAGATCGTGGGAATCCTCTGGATGCGGCTGGCTTGACGTCTTTCGATTCTTATGGTGATGATGATGAACATGATGATAACCTCCTTGGCCTTGTACTGCTCGCGGTACATGTTGAGCCGCAGGTTGACGAGCGCTACGCGCTTGGCGATGAGAGCCGCCTGCGCAGCCATCAGAGGCGCCACGTCGTTCTTCACCACCGTCGCCAGCGTCGTCACACCCCGCCAACGGTCGGGCAGGACCTCCAACTGAACCAATAAGTGCGAATGTATAAGTGGCACATTGCATTAAGTCAAATACGGTTTTTGCTGTGCCGTTCGTCGCTACTGCATGATATCATTTCGTTTATATGAATAATGACATTATAAATCAGGAAACTGCATTGATAAATCAAGAAACTGCTTAATTATGTTGTTTGGATCGATATAAATTACAAAATCAATACAAGTAGATTTACTATTTTTTTATTTTTAAGCATACGTACAAGTAGGTAGATGGTAAGTAAATATAATCGCATTATTTATTATATGTGTGTGTAGTGTGTGTCTAGCTTTATCTTATTATTATATCTGTCTAAATCAATGTTTTTTGACGATCGTTGCTATTTTTTATTGTGTCAAAATTCAAAATTCAAAATTCAAAATATTTATTCAGTAAATTGGCCACATAAGGGCTTCTCACTTGTCACACGTCTTACCAAAGTATCCGCCGGAAATTGATGGTTTTGAGGAGGGATCTGTAGTTCCGATGGCAAGCAAGAACAAAATGATTTATCTATTCATAAAAAAAACGGTTAGGGGGTCAAAAAATAATTAAATAATTAACTACTGGGGAATACTTATCAGTATTCTTGACATTTTGTTGAAAAAGTTGATTAGTTCTTCATAAATTCGATTAATATTTTATGATTATATGCAAACATGAAAATATGCTACACTGTGACCAAATAAATTGAAATCAAGCTCCAAACTTTTCACACTAGTAAGTATTTCATTTAGATTAAAACATTAGAAAATCCCTATTGCATTAAAGTAACCCAATAATTATTTGAAAGGACCTGCTCATAAGTCTCCTGAGGGAAGTCAACGCCGTAGTCCTTCAGAACGTCGATGATGTCTCTGAGAGGGTCGAACATCTGGTCGGTGTCCGCGTCCACGCGGGCCTTCACCTCGTTCAGCACGCGCATCACCTGCAGCAGACCCTCGTAGTCGTCTTCCCCTAACTGCACTGACAACTCTTTCGTCGCATAAGAGATGAAAGTTTCAAGCTCGTTCAAACTAAAAATGAATAGATGTAGCAGCTGCAGAAACTTTAAAAGAAAGCTTTGAAAACTAGAATATCTGATAAAATGAAAAAACAACGGCTAAAGCTCGGCACAAAGAAGTGTCGCAAAATCAACAGTACGGTTCTCTTTTTTACATTAAAGTCTTCATGTCTGTTACAGACGATTTATGGCCTATTGTTTGTATAAGACAACGCTTTTGGTGATTAAATAAAAGAAATTTAGCCGCCAAGTCTAACAAGAGAAAATTGCGTTTGGTGTAGGTAGGTGGCCCTGAATTGCCTCAATGTCGCCTCCGAACTCCGAAACACGCTTCATGGCTAAATTTTGCGGCCGCTCTCTGCACTGCATTGTGTACCTACTGGCAACATTATCAATTACGTACCTACCTACCCAATTGCTGCGGTTTGGTGTTTTGGACCACACTTGAAAATATTGTAGTTCCACCTGGTACCGCGTTTTAACTCTTCCTGTTCCAAGCCCAGAATGTCAATTTGAACCTCCCACATTACCAAGTCTGCTTAACGAGGAAAACGCAGTGGTTGAATTTATCCTCTGATGTAGTACCAAAGGATCAGAAACATGTCGGGTCTGTACTACAGTAAGCCGTTGTTTATCCATTTGTGATGTCCCATTATACTATAATCAACATACCTGGACTGAACATGGTCTTTCAAGTTTTCTTTATACAAGAGACTCCACTTGCAGATAATGTTCATGATGGCCTGGTTAAGCCGTTTCATGTTCAGGGTCAACCAGCCATTACACAGATAACTCGGCGGCAGGGCCTCCACCTCGCTGTACATTGCGTTATACTTGTCAATCTAATTCACCGGTTAAAATAAAGAAAAATGCCATCGTTACATTGATATTGTTTAAAACTAAAAAGTTACCATGACTTCGTAAACTGACGCCAACGCTGAATATAGAATGCACGAAGCGGCATTCGATTTAAATGTCATAGAAACTCCTCAGGGCCCCCTGACTTCGATGAAACCTGCATCCTGCAGCCTATGCACATGCCAAATTAGGGTAAAACAGTAGGGAAGACATCGCCTCCTTAATAGGAACGTCACGAGAGTTTCTTGCCTTTATGTTCAGGCCACCTAAATCGATCGATATACGACCTTCCTACCGCCAAGGCAGTCTTCTCGCTCACATTCATTTTATATCTGTATCTAAAGTAAGACGTAAAAAGACCGGACCCACATATCGGATGACTAAAATAATAACCAAAATTATTTCCAAGTAAGTAACTTACTTTCTTAAGTGGTAATTATTGAAAGGACAAACCTAACGAAGTCGGTGCTTTAATGAAACTTAACAGCACGCACGTCTATGGAGTAATTTAATTAATCGCTGTACATGGTGCATCCTTAATTATTTAACGAATTTATAAGCGATGTATCATTATAGCATGTAATTTTAAGAGCTTAAGGTTGACTTCCATGGGTAGCGGCTGATGCGACAGACGCGTGCGGCTGACGTGCGCGACTGTCGCGCGCGTCTCGCGACAGTAGTAAACACTATGAAAACGTATGGCACCGCTTCCGTAGTAAGCGGCTCAGCCGCGCACGGCTTGCAGATTCGTCAGCCGTTAACCACGGAAACGGTGCCATACGTTTTCATAGTGTTTACTACTGTCGCGAGACGCGCGCGACAGTCGCGCACGTCAGCCGCACGCGTCTGTCGCATCAGCCGCTACCCATGGAAGTCAACCTTTACGCCTTGATTATTAAAGGCATTGCGTTCTAGCCCTTACGGTTGGCTATGCATTTTTAATCTTGAAATCGCATATTTCCATAAAGTATACAAAACATTCCTAGTGTGCTCGTTTGCTTTCTCCGTGCCATGAAAAAAGGGTATAAGAGAATCTAGAGTTTCACTTGCCTCCTGCTGAAACTTTTCCAGAGTTGGTTTCACATCCGGCGGGTCGCATCCATTTTCATATCTGTATTTGTCAAACTCTTCCGGAGTAATCACGCGGCCATATTTCAGAAAAGCAGCCAGAACATCCTGGCGGTCTTCCATCCAGAGAGGCGCATATTTCTCATATTTCTGGCAGAACAAGAATAATAACCTTACTATCAAAACTATGTAAATAATGAACTCACGTTATATGTAGATATTAATTAGTACCGTAGCGTAGTTCACAATATCGCTGATAGAACGGTCAATTCCATCGAGAATTTCATGGTATTGACAAATCAGATCATCTTTCTCTGCTATATCGTCTGTAATCATTTTTAATTCTCAGTATAAAAACTATAGAACATAAAAATAATATATGTAAATGATTTTTTAAAATATATGTTTCAATCATTCCAAAGCCCTCCATTTGAACGGCTTACCTTCGTAAGTAGCGACGGGTACAATCTCATCAATTCGAGGGAACAACGTTGCCTGAAGAAACATATCTTTCATCATTTCTTGAAGAGTATTGTACAGCCCATAACTATCGTTGATATCCAATGACGGAAAAAAATATACGTCTGAAACCATTGAATGACCACTGGTAAGAAAGTGACAGATGATTTATCCACTTTTATCCACATCGATAAACACGACTATAACAGGCCCGCTGTAAGTACACATTTTTTTATGAACATTATATGTATTTAGTCAATTGCAAGTATTGCAACCTTTACAGCAGACTTAGTTTATTTTTTCATCATGCAGAATGATTGGTTGATCTTTACATTCCTTAAAGGAACGACCATCAGCGCTCATATTTAAAGTAGAAAAATTAAATGCTCATACTTACCTTGTCCAACAATTAGTAGTTTCTCAGATATTATTTAATTATCGAAGTAATTAACCAGCCCTAGGTACTTTTGTAAAATAACGCCATTACTAATACAAATACTTAAAAAAAACTAAATGCACGATGTGTAAAACAAGGCAAGTCTGCGTGCGTTACCTGGATCTCTTAGCTCAGCTATAATTTCAACAAATGCCACATGAGGTCCTTTTTCTAAGTCAGTTTGTTTTTTAAACAAATCTAAACTGGTTTGAATCCCCTTCATGATTTCTTTAGACACCTGCAAAACATATATGTTAAATAGATATGATAAAAAGTTGTTAATACCTAACAAGCCAGTTAATTGTGTGGAAACTTTAATATAAAATTACGAGTAGGTATGATTAGATCTCACAAGTGAATCAACATATTTGACGTAAGCGGGCCAACGTTCAGCTCTAAATTTCTCTTGCTCCATTTCAAGGTTTTCTGCTTCAATGAAAGCTAATTCTTCGGGATCCATTGTTTCTTCTTCTGACGGAGAATCCACATCTTCGCCTGTAGTATTTTTTTGTTAATCTATGTCTTTCAAATCTCTTAAGGGTCTATTTCAAATTTGAGTGTTATATACCTTCATCTCTGCGTTCTTGTCGCTTCGCTCGCTCAGCCTCCAAAGCCTCTCTTTTTATTCTGTTAGCTTCCCTTCTCTCCAACTTAAGCGTTTGCGCTGCTGCTTTCTCTGCCTCTCTTTCCTCTCTTGCGATAAGTTTCGCTTCACGCCGATCAGCTAACTCTTGAAGTTTGAGAGCACGAGCTGCCTTCTCATCCTCATCTAGAGATTCCTCATCAACTTCCTCCTTTTCTTCTTCCTCATCGACGGACTGAAAAAGTATTAAAAATATAAAGGGAATACCGGGTTACTAGCTTTTTTACAAATGCCTTTCTGATTGCTTAAATTTAAGTATGTACCTCTTGATCTTCCACAATATTGAAAAACAGATTATAATTGGTTTCTAAAATACGCCGAAACTCTGCGTGACTTTCGAGAATCTTATCCCTCCTGAAAAATAAATAAAAGCCTGAAGTACCTACAGTGCTGGCCAGATAGTTCGAAAAGCTTGCGTTTTTCCCATACAATTGCCTACAAATACCAACCAATCAAAAAGATTTTAACCAATTTTATTTTTAGCTACACTTATCGTTAACTAATAAACAAAGGTTCAAACTGAGGGGCTAGACAAGATGCACTACGCTAACTATCGTTTCTAATCGCTTCGTTTTTAAACCAATCACGTCACTGGTAGATCACGTGACTTTTCGTATCACGTCATCTACAAGTGATGCGATTGGTTTAAAAACGTAACGAATAGAAACGCTGGTTAGCGTAATGCATCTTGTCTAGCCCCTCAGAGGGGCTATACAGTAACCTACTGTTAAAAAAGGACCTTTTATTTTATAGGGATTTAAAAACTTAGTGCTGTGCTGACGCGTCCATACAAAGATTTACGACTTTGTATGAACGCCAAAAAAATATTTTTTCAAATCCTTATAACATGAAAGATTCATTTTTAACAGCGATAAATTGTACATACATTTAAATCTTTCTTTATTAGTTAATGATAAGTGTAACTAAAAATAAAATTGGTTAAGATCTTTTTGATTGGTTGTCAAAATTGAAGAGTCATATTTGTAGTTTCTAATTATCTGGCCATCACTGTATATACAGTCAAATCAGAACTTTAATAAATTGCAATTAAAAACAAAAAAAGGAAAATACGAAAAGAATAAAGAACGAAGCTTTTAATCAATCCTAGTATAAAATTTAAGATAAGGCAAAAAACCATGTGTACTTAATACGTGCTATTACGGGCTGCCACACGGATAATCAAAGATACACCCAAACATACCGATTGACTAATCTAGGATGTCGTTCATTGAAAGCCAAGAGCTCCATCTTGTCAGGATTTTCCTTGCGGTTGTGCAGCGGCACGTTGCCCCAGGCCGCGATGTTGGCGAGCCCGCCCCACACGTTGTTCTGGGCCTGGAGCACGCGCTCTTGGAGAGTGTTGATGGCCTGGTAAACCTCAGCCATCCAATCCGCAACTATCCAAATTGTAGTCAGAAATATTTCGAATGAAATTAAACAATAAATATGCAATATATGTATTTGACAATTGCAGGACTATCCTTACCGTTTCGTTTCTTTCCAAAGCTCTAATGGCCAAGCCAAGTGCAAATGATTTGTATCGACTTGAAATGTATGGAATTGTCATAAATGATCGACGCCAGCTGCCATCAGCTTACGTCAATCTTATACATTTTATTGATTTTCGAATATCGTTAACTTAGGGCCGATTCGACCAAACAGGAATAAGACTTGTTCACTCCGAGATTAATCCATACAAATTCGGAGTTTAATCTAATACATATAAAAGGCAAAACTGACTGACTGACATATCAACAACGCACAGCCGAAACTACTGTACTTACCTAGAAACTTGAAACTTGGTACATGGATTCCTTTCATGATGTAAGTGAGGGGTTATGAGCGGGATGCTTAAAAAGCAAGATGCCTATTGTGTAGGATGTCTAAAAAGCAAGATACCTATCAAGCAGGACGTCTAAAAAGTAAGATGCCTAGCAAGCGGGATGCTTAAAAAGCAAGATGCCTATCGATCAGGATGTCTATAAAATAAAAGTTTAAAAAAACAAAAAAACCGCCTTCAAAAAGCAAAAAATAACTTCATTTAAAATGGTAGGTAATAGGTCAGTCCAACTGAAGTCTGCTTTTGGTTAAAATATTGTTAGACGCCGACTTCAGTTGGACTGACCTATTACCTACCATTTTAAATGAAGTTATTTTTTGCTTTTTGAAGGCGGTTTTTTTGTTTTTTTAAACTTTTATTTTATTTTATACTTTTTAGTGATCATAATTATACTGTTATGTTATGTAGTCCCACTTTAATTAATAAGAATTAATAAGAAACTATAGAACATTGAAATTCAATCTCGCCGCAAGCAACGCCGTGGGAAAGTCATAGTCATATACTTAAACATACATATGCTTCGTCATAGTCGCTCAACTATCTTAATCGAAATATCTTGTCGCCACCCTTGAAATATATAACGTTTAGGAGTTCCGGTGGCCATCTGTGGTTTTCATCATCAGTTCCACTTGACCAAATAGTGTTTTCCAAGAGCAATTACACGAGTTACAATGAAAAATACCAAAATCGCTATAGGTGTGCCTATAAATTTTGAAGAGTTCCGTCGATTCCTCATAGACTCCATCATCAGATCTTCATTTTGATAAGAATGGGACCAAATGGGAAGCACCAGCTTTCAAACAAAAAAAGAATCTTCAAAATCGGTTCACCCAGTCGAAAGTTCTGAGGTAACAAACATAAAAAAAAAAAGAACATACAGTTGAATTGAGAACCTCCTCCTTTTTTTGAAGTCGGTTAAAAAATCAAGATGCCTAGCAAGCAGAATGCCTAACAAGAAACTTGTAACTAGGTCGGAAAAGGTAGGTAGGTTTAGGTTATGTTAGTTTTGTAGCAGGCCCGAAGGGCCAAACCGCGTAGAAATAGGAGCTCCGCGGTAGCGGAGCTCCGTCGAAGTTCTGCTGGAATTCTGAAATAATGATTTTAGAAAATTGATCTAACAAATCATTATACTTCTCAGGCATTTTTCTTTTCAGGCAACTCGCTTGGTAATCATTATACTTCTTAGGCATTATGCTTGCTAGTCATCTTGATTTGTAGGCAACTCGCTTTGTAGGCATAATACTTAGGCATCTTGCTTTGTTAGGCATCTTGCTTTGTAGGCAACTCGCTCAATATAGTAAGTGAGCACTAAGAAAGGATTTTCCGAAAATTGACCCCCAACGGGAAGAAATGCGGGAAACTGATTTTACGCGTACGAAGTCGCGGGCGTCCTCTAGTCTAGGTATAAGACCTTATCCCAGTTTGGTCGAATCCGCCCTTAGTATTTTACTTACACTAGTTTATTTGAAATAAATCACATACAATCGTCATTCCACGTGAGTTCCTCGACGCCGCGGCCAAGAAGTCCATCGATAGCCGAGATCTCTTTCTCAATTAGTTCGACTTCGGTTTCATGGCTACCCTCCCGAATAGCATTATACCAAAATATAGCACGGTTGAGCCGATTCAAGTCATACTGCAAGTAAGAAAACATATAAGTATATCCAGTACAGATTTTCATCGTAAAATTCATGATATACATATAATCTTCGGCATACTTGTAACTTTTCGTTCCGAGCATGTAAATCCAAACCCTCTTGAGGTATTCCTTCCTTTTCCATATATTTCATATACCGTATTTCGCGTAATAACATCACCAACTGAAAAAAATATTCTAATAATGCAGACTAATAGCTTTGATTCTAGTAGATTGATAAATCTTATTAATAATTTTATCCTTACCTCGGGACTGAAATTATTTCTGACAAACGGAGGATCTCTATAGATAAGGTTTTTAGCCAAGTGGGTACTACAAATTTCCGGCACAGTCTGACACCAATTTGTAAATTGCCGATCTTCGACCATATTTAGATACGATAACATCTCCTCCGTCTTTTTCTGCATATACAAAGCAGATTCTGACTTGATTATACTGAAAAGTGAAAACCTTATTTTGATGCATCCCATTTCGACTACAACGGCAGTTTCCACGTCCTAGCTTGAGAGCTTTGAGTACATTTAAACTTGTTTCAAATAATACGGGGTCCTACATACTCCAAAATTTAGCAGTCCAACCAAAGCAACCATACATACAGAACAGTTGTTAGCTTCTAAAGCTGCTTTAATAACACTTACGGATCTTCGAAACGATTAAAATCCACCAACGGATCTTCCATACGCCTCCGTAACTTATAAACCCACCATATCATACCAGCTACCGGTGGTAGATATGCGTCCACCATGGGCCTTTCAGTTGGGATTTCGGCTAGTTTCTGAAAAATAGTAATCATTTACTACCTAGTTTTGATTTGACGACTTTATGTACGGGATGGGGACCGAACTCCCCTTAATGAGCGTGTATCTAATTAGTTAATTACTTGTAAGATAATGATTTCGACGCATGTGCATTCGAATACATAATCATGATTAAGTACATAATAGTTATTTATGTGACTGGTGCATAATGAGAGGCATTATACACGAGTGTGGTTTTATGAAACGAGCCGTAAGGCGAGTTTCATAACAAGATCACACGAGTACATAACTTTATCTACATACATATCATAAGTTTTCTACAATATGTGAGAAACCTGTATCCGTCGTTACCCTGCATCTTAATGTACCTGCATCTTAATGTTCACATTAAAGTGCAGGTCACTTATACTGTAAAGTGAACATTAAGATTCAACTACAGCGATAACCGATACTTTATTGACATGTTATACTTTAATGTTAACATTACAGTGCAACCACAGATACAGGTAACATAATGTAGGGCATTTGCTTATCGCTTCTGAACATATTATATTGAAATTATGATATGGATGTAGATAAAATCACTTTTTCACTTCTCATGCTCTTAAAATGTTACTTTAGTCTCTGCACATCGGGACTAAAGTTCCTTTTTAATCTCTAGGGATTAAAGTAAAATTGTTTTAATTTACTTTGGAATCCCCTAAACATCCAATCAAGGTGTTTGTGAATGGAGGATTATTGCCATTTTCAATGTTTTTGTATAGACCACAGAATAAAGACTAAAGGCATAGAAGTCGTGCAATAAGATGAACGTTGTACCAGCTACTTGTCTCTACTTTATAGATTACATTTTGATAAGAGGAAAAGAAACAAAAACTAGGTGTCTTTTCTTCTTTAATCTGTCATGATCAGAAAGTGAAGAAACGTCAAATCAACGACCGGACTTCTTTGGCGTTACTTTCTTCTACACTGGTGCTTAAAGGTCCAAATCACGCCTTGTGACGATCTCTTTCCAACTCACTATGAAAACCATAAGTAAAAAGAAGGTAACCATAATGTATTTTCTGCTTATGTAGTACGTTTTCTATGCCTTTAGTCTTTATTCTGTGCTATAGACAATTTTTAGCGCGTGGAAATAACCTCAAAATGACAACTGTGAAAAAATATAAATAAAAATGATTTAATTTCGTGAAACACGATTAATTATTACGAATATGAATCTATTTAATTATATTAAGGATGAATTCATTTTATTATGCTTGGTCCAATTAGTTTTAAAATAGTTTTCAAGTTTGAACCTGTTGGCTAAATATGCAAGCATTTAAAGCGGCACTTCACAAAAAATATATAAGAAAATAAAAGTTTAAAAAAACAAAAAAACCGCCTTCAAAAAGCAAAAAATAACTTCATTTAAAATGGTAGGTAATAGGTCAGTCCAACTGAAGTCTGCTTTTGGTTAAAATATTGTTGGACGCCGACTTCAGTTGGACTGACCTATTACCTACCATTTTAAATGAAGTTATTTTTTGCTTTTTGAAGGCGGTTTTTTTGTTTTTTTAAACTTTTATTTTATTTTATACTTTTTAGTGATCATAATTATACTGTTATGTTATGTAGTCCCACTTTAATTAATAAGAATTAATAAGAAACTATAGAACATTGAAATTCAATCTCGCCGCAAGCAACGCCGTGGGAAAGTCATAGTCAAATACTTAAACATACATATGCTTCGTCATAGTCGCTCAACTATCTTAATCGAAATATCTTGTCGCCACCCTTGAAATATATACCGTTTAGGAGTTCCGGTGGCCATCTGTGGTTTTCATCATCAGTTCCACTTTACCAAATAGTGTTTTCCAAGAGCAAATACACGAGTTACAATGAAAAATACCAAAATCGCTATAGGTGTGCCTATAAATTTTGAAGAGTTCCGTCGATTCCTCATGGACTCCATCATCAAATCTTCATTATGATAAAAATGGGACCAAATGGAAAGCACCAGCTTTCAAACAAAAAAAGAATCTTCAAAATCGGTTCACCCAGTCGAAAGTTCTGAGGTAACAAACATTAAAAAAAAAAAAAAAAAAAAAAGAACATACAGTCGAATTGAGAACCTCCTCCTTTTTTGAAGTCGGTTAAAAAGAAAAAACCGCGGAACAGATTTGTAAGAAACTTTCTTAAAATCAATATTGTAAATGTGTATAGAACTTCGTCAGTGCTGGATTGAGCAAGCACGGGGTCCGTAGCTAATTCTATAAAGAGACCCCTGGGTTTGTTTTAGGTTACAGGTTGTGGTGGGCTTTTTTCCACAACTGAGCGACTTAGATATGCACCTATTTTGCGTGGGTGTTTGTTTTAGGTTATTCTGCTGGAGAATATCGACTGGATTATTCATATGAGTACACGCATACGCGTACTGATGTAAGTACCTACTAGCATTTTAGAGGTTAGACGTGTATGCGCGGGGCCCGTAGCATTTGCTACTCTTGCTAGGTACGTAGCTAATCTGGCACTGAACGTTGTTTTTTTCCTCGCATTCAAAGTGAAAAGTAGAGTGTTTAACGCGAGACTAAACAACCATAATGACACTCGAACTATAGCCACTCTCGCTCGCTGGCTCGCTCGCGTGGCTAAACATCTCGTGTCATTATGGCTTGTTTTAGTCCCTTGTTGAACAATCTACTATTAAATACATGCTTACTTGAAATATATATTACAGCTAAGGGCTTCAAGTGCAATACTAGGTACTCTTAAAAAAACAACGTTGTCAGAACCTACCGCCATCTCTTCATCAAAAATTTTCTTTACATCATCGAGATTATTATGCATAAACTCCAGCATCCTCGGTAATTTTGGCTGTAGTTCTTCCTTGATAATCGGGCGATGAAACAAATCTCCGATGATTTGGAAGAACTGTAAAATTGATAGGTGCTGTTAAAACCTGCCAAATTCTGGACAGTAAAAGTGCAGCTACTTATACTAATTTTTTAACAGTATAAAATATTACATGTAATTTTATTTTATTAATACAATGTCTAAGTATAGGATAGGAGTCACGTCACATATCTCTGTCCATATCTGTGATCAGAACTCGGCAGGTTTTGACTACTCATAACATAAAACAGTCTCTGTTCAAAATGCAACAACTACGAATAAAACAATTTTAATTGCTTGCTTTAAAGAAATGTGTAACGTTGTGGCACTCATCCAGCCCTTGCGAGAAGAGCGAGGCGAGTCGCTGGTCCATTTCTTTGAGCACTTCCATGTGCTTATCGTAGTCGGGCAAGAACGAGGTGTCCTCCGGGTCCGCCGGGTCATACGTGATATTGCCGAGTTGCTGGTAGATTAACGTGTAGTCATGCAACACCTGCAAATCAAGGTCATGAAAACATTTAACATCTCTTATAACAACTAGGTACTTAGTTCCTCCAAAAGTGTTTTAGATTACCTTCATACACTCTGTGCTGATGATCTTGCCCCTAACACCACAAAACTCCACTTTTTCCAGTTTGAGTATCTCGCAAGTGGCATCCAGAATACCTTCGATCATCTTTAGCCTCTTCGCGTAAACGTTGTACCGGTGGAAGACGCGCTCGAAGTCGAACGACCAGTGCACCGGGGTGACGTCGGCGGGAAAGAACGTTGCCACCTTATCGCGGTTCAATTCGTAGGCTTCTCTAAAAGGTCTTGCTGTTAGGATTTTCATTGAATAAGCAAAAAATACCTACTACTAAAGACAAAATGTTAACAGGCTTCTTAAAGTGGACCGACGACATAAAAGGGTTTCGGGAAACCGTAAGATAAACTAAGAAGCGCTGAACGTTATTGTTATTGTTAAGGAAATTTCAGGACAAGACAAATAAGTAGAACTTACATGAAATGCTGCATGATGTCCAACGCTTTTCTCAACTTTAATAGCTGCTCATCTGGCTCCCCTTGGAAAATTGAACTAGTGTCGATGGATAACGAGCATTGCTGAATCACTAAGTTGCAAAGTTCACGCAGAAGAGCTGAAACGTCAACAAGTTCAACTTCAAGTTCTTCCGAACAAGGTCATTGTAAATTTATAGAAGGGCACCAGAGACGTAACAAGTACACACGTATAAGCTTTTCGACGGTGCAGTAGTATCTGGAGTTGCCCCAGAGCAGGCCGACGCAGTGGAACATGGGCCGGATGAGAGGCTTGGCTTCCTGGAAGTCCGTGGCCTCAAAGTTCTCGAAGTGAGTCATCAGTGGTTTCTGGTACACGTAGATGTCGCGGCATTCGACCACAGCTAGAAATACAAAAACATTTAACGCCCGAAATATAATATTAGCCTTTATTCTTTAAACAGTTTACTTAATTAAAATTCTTCTTGTAACTTTATGGAATAGAACAAATTTTACTTCAATACCTTTACTAAGCTTTACCCTCCAGTGTATCTCGCCCGGTGTAAAGGTAAGTCAACTGTGTGAATTAAAAGCCCAGTTTTATTGGTTGATAGCCCGCATCCTTGTAGAAATCCATTGACGCGTTCTTTTAACATTATTGCGCTGGAAGGTATTGCAGCGACGCAATGTACCACTAAAAGCATGTGGGCTATTGACTAATGAAACTAAAGATTTAATTGGCATAAATAAAAGCATTGGTCCTAGGGTTGGCAACACATTTATAATCTTGAAATATGAAATCGAAAAAGTAAAAAAAAAAAAATCAGTAAATAGGCCACATGAGGGCTTCTTTACACGTCGTCCTTGTATTAACCTCATACCGAAGATCCAAATAAAGAGTCATAAATATATCACACATACCTACGCTTAACTAACTAACTATTTATTTTATTAATTTAGTACATTAATATGTAACTTTTCTGGAAAGTTTTTCAATAAAAATAAATACCCTGACATAACGTAATATTAATCATTTAATTTACTTCAGTCCTAATCGTCAATCTCAAAGACTTACCAGCCACGATATTCGTCAGCATGGTCTTGAAACACTCTAAGTACACGCTGCGGGTATCCTCGAGGTAATGCGCCATCCGCTTCACTCTCGGGTCACGCAGTTGGGAGTAGATGCCTTCCAGGTTCTTAAGGCGGGCCGTGTAGAACTCCACGTCCGCGGTCGGCAGGGGGAACCTCGTTCGTTTAAAGGCTAAAAGATCAATGGGTTACTTTTTCGACTCCGAAGAGAACAAGAAAACACAGTCATCCTATAATGGCTCGTTTACACCACGTCGACGCGACGGTGCGCAGTCGCATCGTTGCTTATATGTGGTGTTAAGTATATATGAAAAGGGACCTTATTGACGATGGCGCTTACGCCGCACTGCGTCACGCGACGTTGTATTTATATCGGAGCATCGTTAATAACGGCGGAAGCGCCATCGACAATAAGGTCCCTTTTCCGCCGCGTAGATTTCGATTATCGTTATTCCCTTGGGAACTATTAAATTTTCCGAGATGAAAAGTAGCCTACGTGTTAATTAAGGGAATAAGCTATCTCCGATTTCATCAAAGTCAATCCAACCGTTGCAGCGTGAAGGAGTAACCAACATACACAAGTTTTCTCATTAATATGTCTCTCTATCTCTCTTCGTATTAGGTACGTCACTTGTAGGAGACATCCATTTAGCTGTGTTTACAGTTTACACCTAACTACGAGTTTATACAGGTGAAATCTAAATGGTAATCACCATCATCACCTCTGTGTTCTACCCACGAATATGAACAACATTCACTATGGGACCAACACTGAAATCACGAAAAAAAAATCAGCTGTTTCATTCATAGAAAAGTTAAATAGGTACTCGACCAAAATGTATGAAGCTGCTGAATTTTTTTTTGCGATTATTAGCTAGGTTCAGTGCCGCATTAACCACGTAGCAAGAGTAGCAAATGCTACGGGCACCGCGCATTGCGAGGCCCCGCGCACCCACGTCTCCCTGGCATATATTTTTACCAGTTCTGTTTAATTTATCACCCTAAACTGAAGAAAACCAAGGGTCTCATAGAATTTGCTGCGGGCCTCGCGCTGGCTTAATCCAACACTGGCTAGGTTTCATAAAAACCGGTCAAACCGTTTAAGAGATATTAGCTGTGAAAGAAGGGATTGCCTTTGTATAATAGTTATTAAATACCTATGTAGGAATCTTCCGCCAGTATGTCGTGGACTTGTTGAGTCCACTTTATTACGGCTCCTTCGACGTTGGTTTTTAGGTATAGGTCGACATCTTCACCATCACTAAAAAACACATCGTGATGAATAAATAGCAAGAATGTTTACTAAATTAAATACAGTCAAGATTTTCGAACCTTTCTCGAAGCTTTGCCTCCATTTCGAATATATTCTCCACTCCCGCTGGCATGGGCAGCATGACTTGACTGGACATTTCGCCTTTCAACTGCTCACGTTAATACAAAAGACCTTATTCATCGCGAAGTAACTTGCATAATAAAAAACTTAATTAAACGCCTACTGTTTTGTGTAGAGCTGAAATATGTGTTGCTAACATACACTTGGTAGGCGTTTCATAGGCGGATCGGAAGTATGTTTTTTTTAAATGAAGACTATATTTTATTCACTTAAAGAAACAACGGACACGGAAATAAACGCGGACTAATTTTATATGACTACAAGTTTATTATATCATGCGTATTTTTGAGCTAAGAATGAAAGAGGCCACGGAATACTAGTACTAGACAGGTACCAACAGCGTCCACGTTTGGGGTGGCGCCTCGGTTGATTAATGGTACCTAATGTTATCAATACTTAGCGCATTGTCCGCAGCATCTATACTTTTATTCTGTTGTCCTAGTGAAACAGAGTAAAAGTCATCTTAACTAACAATAAAAAACGGTATAAATCATAAACGTCGTATACTATCTTATACCCGTCTTTACTTGCTTCTTAGGAGACTATACCGTTTTTCATTAGGACCCCAGAATTAAGGCGTGTCTTATGTATCCATGAAATATCATCTTTTAAATCCCGCCGAATCACACTGCTTTTACCGACCATAACTACCTGGTGCATGAGATTCCGGAGGTCGTCGATGTGGCGCTTCATGTCGTTCCGCACGATCTTGGGCCAGCCGCGCTGGTTCTCGGGATTACACAGAATCGGCCCGATCACCTCGTCCGCCATCACGCTGATGTCCATCAGGACGTTGCCTGACATCTCGCCAATTGTAACAGACTAGAAGTAAGTATATTAATGTAAAATGTCCTACTCATTATAAAGGCGAGCAAGGAACCTACGGTATTAAACGCGCGGTCGCTGACTTCAAGTTGAGCAACGCGCAAGTTGTCTTAACTAAGTATAACATGTCGGCGAAGTGGGCTAGATAGTTATCATAATTTAGACATTAACCTTACACTGATCTCAGTTTCTTTTAAACAGAAACAATAAAGCCTTTTTATAGTTACAACACAGCGCCTAACTCCTTTTCACACACATCCCAATCCCAAGTTACGAATAAACTGCATTCCTCGTTTAAATTTCGGCTTAAAATTATTTATTACTAAATGACCTAACAAAAACGTTTGCTGAGCTCTCTCAATATATCGATTTACTTAGGTCATGTCGTCTAAAGTAAGTACGCGACATTTGTGTGTCCGCTTTTTAATCCAAGTAGCGGAGTGGAGATGGATAAGGTAGTATTTAATGCTGCAAGTAGGTACCTATAGGATCTTTTCAAAGAACGTTGATTGACGAGGACGGTGGAGGTCTGATTAATACAGACGGTATCCAAATGTACCAATCAGAAGCGTGTAATGAGCAGTAATTAGACATTAATGTAAGTATAGACACTAACTATGATTTTTAATCTTTGAAAAAATATGCCGAAATTAAAGAACGAAACTTCTTTTAGCATTCAATTATAATAGTTCTCGTATTTATTCGTCGGAAAAAGGGTAAGTTTTTCGAGTCTATGTCTATTTCTTTGGCAAGCTGTGCAGCCTAAATGGCTTGATGGATTTTATATTTTATTGACATAGGCTTTAATATTTCAAACAAAGTTTATTTGTTAGCAGAGAGAGAGGGGTTTGGTTTTTTTAACATATAAAAAATGCAGTCGGGTTTTCAAAACTTGTTCAATTTAAAAAATTACCCTTGTTTAATTCTGCTTATTTTTTCTCAAAGTAAATACCTCTCGAAAGTTTTCCACTGTGAGCTTATCATCGATGTTCCTGAGGAAGTACACCATCTTGCCTCTGCTGATGGGCGGGAAGGAGGTGGAGCAGGTCAGCAGCCCCGCGGTGCTCATGCGGAACACGATCAAGTTCAAGGCCGGGGTGTTGAAGAACCGAAACAAGACGAGCTGCGAAACATTTAAATGATAATAAATTTGCAAGTTGCTCAAGACTCAAGACTCAACGTTTGCATATTCTATAGGCTTCATACTTTCGATTAGTATGTATGTAGGTAATTGGTCTATTAAACTAGCAATAGCAATTTAAAAAAAGTTCATTTTTAGTTTTTTTTTATTATGTACTGTACCTACAGTACTGAAATTTTTCAGTCAACCTATTCGCCATATATTGCATTCCATATTAAATTTGATATAAAATACTTTTTATCGAATAAACAGCTGGGTGAAGGTCGTCTCCTATTCGGATCTTACTGTCGCACTCGGAGACGTCAATAAAACTTAAAGCTTGATTAAAGTAGCTGCTGTCACTTTCTTTGCTATAGCAATAGAATAAGACAACACATCACTAAACAAGCATTAAATTAAACTGACGTCTCTGACTGCGGCAGTTAAACCATTAGGTAACTGCCGCACTCAGAGACGTCAATTAAATTTAATGCTTGTTTAATGACGTGTTGTCTTATTCTATTGCTATAGCAAAGAAAGTGACAGCAGCTACTTTAATCATGCATTAAATTTAATTGACGTCTCTGAGTGCGGCAGTAAGTAGCTGTATATTAAGTTTGTACCTATAGTGACAGAACAGTTGACACGAGCTCTTAATTGGGATATACCATAAATCATTTCGAAAAATAATGACCGACATTCTACATTTAGAAAAGTTATCCGTGTTTGTCTTTGACATTTGCTTGAGCTTTTTTGGAACCAAAAAAGGACGAAATTGGGAGCTTACTTACCTACTTAAAATGGTGTAAAGTTGCTATGTTTTTGTACCTATGTCTCAATTGTTTTATTAAGCTATTAGTTACCTTCTCTTCCGAAGTGATGAACTTGACCCACTTCTCCACTTTAAATTTGAGCGACTTCATTAAGTAATCCATCAGGAATTCGAGCCGAGTGTCGATCTCCTCCTCTTTTTTCTGTGGCGAAACAAAGTAAGTAAAATAGCAATTAATTCAAATAGGAAAGTGTTTTTTTTTAAATATTGATACTTACGTCTGCCATGGTGGGGATTTTTAAGATTAAAACACTTTATACCGTGGCTTATTCTATGTTATGCATAATAATGTCGTTCATATCACGTTCAGTGTATTTATTTTTTATTTAAATTATTCTGATCTTTGTGTACAATGTTGCCTAGGCAACACATATATTGTAATTATAGAGTTTGTTGCTAGGGAACGAAAATGTAGGTATAGTTTACAATTTTGAATATCGAATTACAATACTACTTAAATATAAAACGTTTTTTTTTAGTAGAATCGAAACACGAGTGCGAGAATGCAAAAGTTTTTTATAGGTACGTTTTATGGAGATCCACTTTTAAGTAAAGCCTTTTTTAAGTAATTAAACGCAAATCCAGTCATATCATAAGTAGAGCAGCTCTATCAGCTCTACATTTTAGCACCTGTATTGTTGTTTTATCACCACAATTTAAATTTCAATTTAACATTACAGCGACAAAGTGCTAAAATTTATGCGGACTGTTTTTACGTGACAACGTAAATATTAGGTAAGCAGGGTCCACCCAAACCCAAAAAGTTGCCAAGAGGTCTACGGACCAAAAAAGTTTGGGGACCTCTGGTTTAGACCAAACGAGCGAATGCATGCGAGCATGTTTTGTCTTTATTTTTATAACGTTAATGCCATAGAATTCTTGTTTGTTCGCTTGGTCTAAAAAGGAGCATTTAGAAGAGAGTTTCGAAAATAAATCCCTTAAGGGCTTAAAATAGGGGGAGTAGCGGGAAAGAAATTCTACGCGTACAAAGTCACCCACGGGCGTCCTCTAATCGTTCATAATCATAATCGACCAGCATAAAAAAACATGACGGTGTTGCCTTGCCTACTCAATATTTTTTCTGTATCTGTTTGAGGATGCTAATTATTGTATTTAAAAAAAATCTTTTAATGTGGACGTTAAGATCTAAAACGAAGTATTTTGCCTAAGGTTTTGAGCGAACATGTTAAGCTTTAAATTAGGAGAATTTTATTTTCTTAGGGCACCCTCTTATTTTGTTGCCAACCTACGTCACGTCACTGTCACTGTCGTATGTCACTGTCACTTTTTCGCGGTAAAACGGTCGGTTTAGGTGTTGAGACGCGGTTGCCGAAAAGAAAAGTGAAAACAAAGCCGTATTTCTTGTAAAAATTGACCTCATCTTACATATTAAACGTAGTAATTCTCCGCTAGCATGGAAGGTTTCGACGATCCCGGTGTTTTCTTCTCCGACAATTTCGGCGTTGAGGAGAACGAATCTCAAGATCAAGTTAACCTACAAGCTGTAAAGAAGAAGTTTAAAGAATTCATGCGTCAATTTCATACTGGAAACTTTAACTACAAATACCGGTATATCTTTTGTTTTTCTTAGACAAAATATCTGACGATTTTTTTGGGTGAATTGCAAAAATATTGTACATAGTTAAGGGCTCAATAAAAAAATCTTTAACAATCCTTAACATTTTCCTTTGTGTAACGAAGATTAATCATATAATCATATAGATAATTTTCGTTACACAAAGGAAAAACAATGAAAGAAAGTTAACGTGATATCAATTAACTCCTGAACTATGTACAATATTTTTGCAATTCACCCATTTGTCAAGGAACAATCTCATATGGCATTGTTTATTACAGAGATTCTCTGAAACGGAACTATAACCTAGGCAAATACTGGGTCGAAATCAACATCGAAGATCTATCCAGCTTCGACGAAGTTCTTGCTGAAAAACTGTACAAGAAGCCTAGTGAACATCTCCCTATCTTAGAGGAGGCTGCCAAAGAGGTAAGACTTTATACTTTGAAAGTATATTAGCTTCGATATATCCAATGACTGACTGATCAAGAGTTCTGACCGCCCTAGGCTAATTATGAGGTCCAGTTGAAATAATTAGGGTAGATGCAATGATGCTAGATTAATAGTGGATGCGAAGTCACGATTTCAGCGCGCCCCCCCGATCCTCACGCCCTAGGCTGCAGCCTAATTAGCCTAAGGGTTAATCAGGCCCTGGAAATATCTGTAGTTATATAGCTCCTTGGATAGCAATGGTTTTGTCTACATAACATCTTGTTATATATAGAGCTAAATATTATCTGTTGTTGTTGCATGCATTGTTGAATGTGTCAACAGTATTTGGTTTAACTGATCAGTTTTTAACTTTGAATGTACTCTTTACACTGGTTGGTAACCAAATACAGGCTTCAGTTCTATATAGCCAAACTGAATTAATGACAACAAGCTACTAACAGTCACATACCATATCCTTTAGTTTAAGTTTTAACCTTTCGTATGCGGGAGGTTAAAAAAATACCAAGTTCTAGTCTCTTCGGATTACGATATACATAGTCGGAAAAAATAAGCTTAAAAAAAATACAAAAAGATATCCAAATTTTGGGAGCAGATCTGCTCCTACGCATACGAGAGGTTAAGTAATCTTTAGCTTAATTGAACATACATAAGTTTGGGAGGATGTCTTTATTGATATACATGAATTTAATTCTAGCTGGCAGATGAGCTCACTGCTCCACGGCCTGCAGGCGAGGATACCGTTGAAGATGTGCAAGTTTTATTGTCTTCGGATGCACACACAGCTGACCTGCGGGAGCTTAAGGTATTTTATTTGTACAATTTGCAGGAACAACAAATAAGTAGATGCTAATTGACAACCACGTTTGTTATATATATGTAGATGCGTGAATGCTATATTTCTAGACTCGTAATTTTTTTTATGAGAACCCAAATAAAACATTTGATGACTTTTCTATTTATATTGCTTTTTTTTTTACAGTCAGACACAGTATCCCGTCTAATAAAAATACCTGGCATTGTCATATCTGCATCAGCCATTAAAGCCAAAGCCACAAAAATCTCAATACAGTGCCGGTCTTGCCGCAATGTCATCCCAAACTTGCCTGTCAAGCCAGGACTGGAGGGCTATGTCCTGCCTAGGAAATGCAACACGTAAGAACCTTTTTCTACGGATTCGAATGTTTTCCCACTTTGTATCATGCCTAGTGTCACTGAAACAATTTTAACTAGGATGGGAATTCTCAAACTGATTTCATAATATTGTCAAATCTAGACCAGACTGGCTCAAATAAAATATGAATGCAATGTTAAAATATCCTATAAATATATGTTTCAGTGAACAAGCAGGTCGTCCTAAGTGTCCACTGGATCCGTACTTCATCATTCCAGATAAATGCAAGTGCATTGACTATCAGGTAAGTAGTTTTTATATAATTTACGGCAAATTAAAATTGTCAAATGTTGTCAATTATTTGTTTTGCCTTAGAGACTGCACATTTCAACCATAGCCTAGGCATTCACAAGCTTTTTCCGGTGCTCGTAGGTTCTGAAGCTGCAGGAATCCCCGGAGAGCATCCCGCAGGGTGAAATGCCGCGGCACTTGTCGGTGTACTGCGAGCGCGTGCTGTGCGAGCGCGTGGCGCCCGGAGCGCGCGTCACCGTGCTCGGGATTTACTCCATCAAGAAAATCGCCAAACAAGGGGTATGATCCATGTCTAGAGGTGGGCCTGTATAAATAATTATTCTGTGAGTTTCTGTGGAGATGCTTGCAAACAAACATGATTGTGCAAGCAGGCTTTTACATGGGCAGTTTTCAAAAGTAGCTGTGACAGAAATGCATTGCAATGGCTCTATTTTTTTATTTTATTTTTCTATCTGACATACTTACCTATTAAGCATTAGGTAAATTTTTATTGAATTGTACAGGCTCTTGGTATTAAATGGTATTAACTGTAAAGCGGTAAAAGATTGTTTGAAATAAATAAATTATCTATTTATCCACCTGAAATGTCCCACTGCAAAGGTCCCTCCCCATAACCCTATTTTGAGCAGTCTCCCACCATACATAATAATCAAAAACATAACACACAACCACTAATATATAAAATAAAAAAATAACTCCTTTACTTTTGCAGAGGGAAGGCCGAGGCGACAAGAGCGTAGGAGTCCGTTCCTCGTACCTGCGGGCCGTGGGGCTCTCGGCCGAGGAGGGCGTCACGGGCGGCCTGAAGCCCTTCACGGCGGACGAGGAGGAGCAGTTCCGCCGCCTCGCCGCCGCGCCCGACGCCTACGAGCGCATCGCCATGTCCATAGCGCCCAGCGTGTTCGGGGCGGTTGATATGAAGAAGGCTATCGCTTGCTTGCTGTTCGGAGGTATGATAAACGGTTACCTGTCACAAGGTGGAAATTTGGTTACCAACTATTTCTTGGAAATGCATTTTTTTAATTATAAAATCAAAAGTTACCTAAACAATGGGTTCTATTGGTCAATATCTTTAAATATTTAGAAAAGTTAATGTTAGTAAATTAAACAATTGGGAAACAAAATATACGCATTGCGATAATGACGATATTTTGTTTCATTTCATGATGGAGTCGAAACTTTGGAAGGTGACGACAGGATCTCGGCTATATTTATTTATTTAACTTAAGTGTTGGGGTCATTACATTGGTCTTAATAAGCAGAGATAATGACTGCAAAAAAAACTACAGTCAGCAACAAAAGCTTATACCAAAAATATTTTTTTTGACAGAAGCTTATTTCTGAATTGAACATACTAATGCTGTCAAAAGTTTAGATTCAATCGTTAATTAGAAAACGCCAAAGTAAATGATTCATACAATGTTCTGTAACACAGGGATTCCTAGCAAAGGACCCCACTGTTGTGATTTCTCTCTACTGTTATTTTTAATATATGCATAGAACATTTTCCCTTTTTGGCAGGTTCTCGCAAGCGTCTCCCAGACGGGCTGGCGCGCCGTGGAGACATCAACATCCTGCTGCTGGGCGACCCGGGCACGGCCAAGTCCCAGCTGCTCAAGTTCGTGGAGAAGGTGGCGCCCGTCGGGGTCTACACCTCGGGCAAGGGATCCAGCGCCGCCGGGCTCACCGCCTCCGTCATACGGGACCCTGGCAGCGTGAGTACTGGCACCAAGTCGGAGCTGATCAAGTTATGGAGACCGTGGCGTGGCGCCCGCCGCACCAGCCAGAGTAGTATCTCAGAGCAAAATCCAAGGCTTGGTTTTATCTTCACGAAAGCTGGTGGGCCATACTTGCGTATAGACACGCACACTACGGCGACGTTTAGCGACGACAGCTACGCACACAGAGACAACGTGCAGGTGCATCTACACACAACTATGGCCCACCCGCTTTCGTTAGATAAAACAACTACAACATGTTATCAAAATATTTTTCATGTAACCATTGAATATATTTCGTTACTTTGACACGTTCAAAATCTACTAAAACCGCCCAAGAGTAGGGATCATGCTTTTTACCTGTAAAATTACCGGTGAAGCATTCCATCTTAGCTTAGTCGTCAGGGTTGGCATTATTTGCTTTCTTAAGATTTTAGTCTTGAATGAAAATATCTATGGGTCACAAACCCACTTACCATCAAGCCTGTGTGCCCGTTTGCCTTCTCCGTGCCATGAAAAAAACCAGTTTTAAAATTGTTATTGGTCTTGTATCCTCAGCGTACCTTCGTGATGGAGGGCGGCGCCATGGTGCTGGCCGACGGCGGCGTCGTGTGCATCGACGAGTTCGACAAGATGCGCGAGGACGACCGCGTCGCCATCCACGAGGCCATGGAGCAGCAGACCATCTCCATAGCTAAGGTACTGCACCAGCTAATGTCGTCTCAGTCATTCTTTTCAAGATTCCATGCCACCCAGCTTTCTTTGCTGTTTGTTTTTATCAAAGGACGTTTTTGTATTTATTCAAAACAAGCGTCCGTCCGCGTAGAAGTTGCAGATAAAAAGGTACCCTGTGTCCTTCCCCGGGACTCAAAAGTATCTTCATAACGAAATTTAATCTAAATTATTTAGCGGTTTACCCGTGAAAGGATAACAGACAGAGTTACTTTCGCATTTAGGAAGAACTGCATAAAAAAATCGCTAGTAAAGCCGTTCCCTGACTTGAGTTAGCTTGTTTATGAGCTGTCAGAGAGATCACACTATACTAAGCTAACTATAGTTCGCTCGCACTATAGTCGCATGTATCACTGAAGTAATGTGGATAAAGCAACGGTAACTCTCGCCACGACACTTGTTAGAAAGCGACGGATGTCTACATTTATGCACCGCGATGATCGCGACCATAACGGACTCACAGTATATATTAAACCAGCGATTCCCAAAGTGTATTCCGTGGAACCCTTAAGTTCCAAGCTTAGTCACTAGATTTCCGCGAAATCGATAGCAAATACTACAGCTGAGATAAAAATACACATAGACGAAAGTATTTAATGTGGGTTTCCTTAAAATTAAAACGATTTGGTGAGTGTTCCTTTACCTGAACCTTTTGACCGCCACCGTCGGCTTAACCCGACTCAAGTTGATGATTAAAAGAGACTTTGTTTCGTATGAATCTAGGTGTAATTTGCATAGCATAGCAAACATGTTTAGTGCGCGAGTGACACATTCTTTAAGGGGTTGAAAAGTTTGGGAACCCCTGTTTTATACGTGTGTATTGTCCCCAGGCGGGCATCACGACGACGCTAAACTCGCGCTGCTCGGTGCTGGCGGCCGCCAACTCGGTGTTCGGCCGCTGGGACGACACCAAGGCCGACGACAACATCGACTTCATGCCCACCATCCTGTCGCGTTTCGACATGATCTTCATCGTCAAGGACGAGCACGACCAGAACAGGGATATCGTGAGTATAAATAAGGCTTGGTGTGCGTATTTTAAAGTACTTATTTGATTTTTATAATATAAATCAGCATTTGCCCAGCAGTTGGATACTAGGAAACAGCCTTGTCGATCTCGTTGTGAGTGAAAGGGTCCGCAAGGTGTTTTTCAGGCCATAAATTATCTTTTAGCTCCTTGGTACAGTTTTTTAATGAGTCTCGTCTCGGCCTTGTCAGTTCTAGGTCTGGCTGCAAATGGCTGCAATTCGTTGAAGCGTTTATAATCCATTTTTTTCACTATGTTTTGCCACTTATCAGTCTGATTTAAGTCCAGCTAATTAAGCAGTTCAGCAGTTCGCAGTCTCCAGTTTTGCAATACTTCTTGCACAAACAATCAATTTCCTTGCTCCATCCCGGGATATGTTGCTTACTGTACCCTCTGGCAACACAGGTTTTGGTGGTGTTCGTTGCTAATCCCACTAAGTGGTTGTAGTTGCCAGACTCCAATGGAATGAACCTGATTGCAGCGAATACTCTTGCTGCAAATTTGGACCAATCGGCTTTCTGGAAATTCCACCTGGTAAGCGGTACTGATGGCACCAGTGGGATCTTGATACCAACTTATTTCAAGAGGAAAAGGGGGCGCTGGCTATTTGGAAAATTGTTCATGATTTCGCAAGTTGTTGGGGAGGGGTTTACCAGCGTCAACTTTCGAGACAAATGTGACAACAATCCAGACCTCACGGTCTTTCTTCCAACGTGTCGAGTGACAAGTACCTTTGTTTTTGGCGTTAAATGCTGTGGCGTGTGGTAGCCGGGATTAGAAAAATGCCACTCCATTTCTTCCCGTGGATGTCGTAAGAGGCGACTAAGGGAATAAAGGCTTGTAGTACTGTTAGGCGATGGGCTTGCAACCTGTCACTAATACACTGGTAAACATTTTAGCCTGATTGTGCAAAATGTGGTTACAGAAATTATCAACAAGTTTTTAGAGTTGTCGGTAATTCTGTAGTTCTGCCTACCCCGCTCTGGAATGAAGGTGCGAGTTTATGTGAATGTGTATGTATGTTAAATACTAGATGTAAGTTTAACATCAATAATTTCCCTAAATGATCCAATGATCAAACCCGACACCACCGTATTTGACTAAGTATCATACTAACCGCGTCGTCAATGTGTTCGCAGACTCTGGCGAAGCACATAATCTCTGTGCACATGGGCGGGTCGGCAGCGGAGCGCGTGTCTGCGGCGGGCGAGCTGCCGCTGGCGCTGCTGCGGCGCTACGCGGCGTACTGCCGCGCGCGCTGCGGCCCGCGCCTCGCGCCGCCCGCCGCCGAGCGCCTGCGCGCGCGCTACGTGCTCATGCGCTCCGGCGCCGCGCGCCACGAGCAGAGCGCGGACAAGCGGCTCGCCATACCCATCACTGTCAGGTGAGACCCTCTTCACTACTGACGACCAGGTCAGCTGGCTATAGGGGTACAACTTAATTGAGAGCCGGGGTAAGCACGAGGTGCGGGGAGCGTGCGACCGTGCAAAGTCAAGTTTTTTCGTACTTAATAAACATCTTTCATCATTTTATTTTATCACTCTTATTCATAAAAACACGAAGATTACCGATAGCTATTGAACGCCTTACGTCGAATATAAAATGTGTCACTCACACGCCAATCATGTTTGCTGTGCTATGCAAATTACACCTCGTTGATACGAAACAAAGTCTCTTTTAATCTTGAACTTGTACTAAAATAGACCCGTGTAATAACTACAGGCAGCTGGAAGCCATCATCCGCATATCGGAGTCCCTGGCCAAGATGCAGCTGCAGCCGTTCGCGACGGAGGCGCACGTGACGGAGGCGCTGCGGCTCTTCCAGGTGTCCACCCTGGACGCCGCCATGACGGGCAGCCTGGCAGGTAAACACTCGGCAAACATGCTTTTTGGCACATAGGCCACCTGATGAGATCTGTGACCCATAAACATATGCATTCTCAAGACTACCGCAAATGCGTTGCCAACCCTGAGGACTAAGATGGAATGTCTCTATGCTAGTAATTTCACCGGTTGTCTTATCCCCACACTGGAACACAACAATGCGAACACTTCTACATGGCGGCTAGATTAAAGGATAAGATGATGATAGCGATACAGACGGACCAACCGGTCAAAACCACCAAATTTGATCCATTTCGCCGACGCATCAAGACCTATCAACGGCCTATCCGTTAGCTGTACCCTATAGTCGAGTCATTCTAAGTCCGATTTGACAGCTGTCAATGCAGTTCAAAATTTAACCTCTAATGCTGGTTTCACACGGAGACAAAACAGTGGACGTGTCTCGGCGAGTGCGTTCTCTCAGTTAAGTAGCAGTACTGTGCTATCCACTGTTCTGCCTTTGTGTGTAATCAGCATACAATACCTAAAACACATTTCGTACTGAAATGACATCGGTCAAATCAGGCCTTTTACAACGTCGCGACTATAGTTATGGTTGTAAAAACATGGAATTTCTTTTGTGTACATTACTTACTAATAAATAACATTAGAAATGCGACTTTCTTATTCAATCCATTGAGAAACTTTTTATCTTACTTGGTCCTTTGAAGGCTACAGTGTCAACTTAATAAAACCTACTCTACAAGAATAAAACTAATAAATTAATGTTGAATCCAGCCAAAGATGTTAGTCAGGGGGTTGGTACCAATAAATAAATGTTATAATATAATACACTAAACCCAAGCTATACTAGATCATATCATAATTTTCAGGTGCTGAAGGCTTCACGAGTGAAGAAGACCACGAGATGCTAACCCGCGTCGAGAAGCAACTCAAGCGCAGGTTCGCAGTCGGCTCGCAGGTCTCCGAGCACACCATCATCCAGGACTTCCTGCGGCAGAAGTACCCCGAGAGAGCCATCCAGAAGGTCATCCACACCATGATAAGGAGGGGCGAGCTACAACACCGCTTGCAGCGGAAGATGCTTTACAGACTATCTTGATCAGTAATCTTTTTTTTTATTATGTAAGTTTAATATTAGAGCATTCTGTCAGTGGACTGACACGAGTGATGTAGGAGAGATGTTAAGCATTTTTTCGTAGGTAGGTGTCTGAGGCACTGTGGAAATTTGTACCGTACTTCTTTAATGATATTTAAATACAAAGAAACAGACTAACTGAAGGGTATTGGGGCTAATATATTGTCTTTTTTTTTTAAAATACTTTTGCAATCACCAGCTGCTTAATTGTAGGGCAGACTAAATGACCTGGCTCTTTAATTTTTTAACTTACATTTTCAGTCGTTTTTAAATGTTTCAAAAAGCCTCCCTGACTTTTTTATCCAAAAAAACTCACTAATACTTAAAAAATCATAACTCTGTTTAGCCCCAATACCCTTCAGCCTGGGGCGTATTGCATAAAAAATAATAGCTTATATTATAAGCGGAACTCTCTTTCCAACAGTATGTATTAAAAAGAGACTTCCACTTGTATTACAAGTTAGAAGCTTTTATGTAACGGGCCCCTGGTCGGCCTTTTTATAATTTAAATATCATTAAAGAAGTACTGTGCAAGTTTCCATGGTGCCTCAAACACCTACTCAAAAATGCTTAACAGCTCTTGGAATAATGTATGTATGATGTATTATTGTTTGAGTAATTAAAATAAAACCACCAATTTTTTTCAAGTGTTTTAATAAATTAATAGCATCTAATGCGAACGCGAACCAAACACGCTTGCAGCGAACATTTTTAAATCAGTCAAACTGATCGGGATCACATGTGAAGCTACGGCCTTACTAACTAATGCCCGTTATCACTCGAAAACTACTGCACTATATTCAAATTTTAAAATTCTCTAGGTATATTTTTTGATATATGGCTACCGTCCAGTGGGGCGTTCCTGCCAGTGTCAAAGTCGAAAGTTGCAAGTTATCGTTCTATTCTACTATGTAAAACCATATTGCCTTTTACATATTATTATATTGTTTATAACTCGTCTACCATTCACTCTAAGTAAATAAGAGCTATCATTTCCTTAACAAAAGAATTACATGTCAAAGACAATGTAATTTTACCAGTAGAATAAACGCTCTGTAAGTTACTTTGAGTTCAAATTTGACATTTTCTACACACGGCTCAAATTGTAACTTGAAGTTACCTTATCTAAATAATACGCAAGTGGAGGTAGAACGACTAGAATGTTGAATTGTTGTGGTGTGACTGACCCTTCAGTTGTTATCCACAATACGAGGTGTGAGAGAGAACGGGTATTCGGGGTGGTTCTCAACTCCCTGCCAAAACAGGAAGTTGAAGATGCGACCTTTTTCGCCCTTGTCTAGTTTTCTTAGACTGTTCATCTCGCCCTCTTCGAGATCGAAGTCGTAAATACCCATGTTTTCCTGTTGAATAAAATGTTATTTAAAAAAATTAAAAAAAACCGCCTTAAAAAACGAAATAAGTAGGTCAGTCCAACTGAAGTCCGCTTTTGGTTAAAAATATTGTAAGTCGCCGACTTCAGTTGGACTGACCTACTTACCTACTTGAAGGCGGTTTTAAACCATTTGTGTATTATTTAGTGATTATAGCAAGCTATTATGTTGTCCCACTTCGTTGATATGAGACTTTAAGACATTTCAAGCTCGCCGCAAGCAACGCCGCGGGAAAGTCATAGTCATATTTAAACAGTTAATTTAATGTTCTTGAAATAGGTACCGTTATGGAGTTCCGTTGGCCATCCGTGGTCTTCATCATCAGTTCCACTTCACCAAATGATACTTTCTGAATGCAAATGCTGGACTTTTTACTAAAAATACCAAAATCGCTAAATGTATGCCTATAATATTTGAGGAATTCCCTCAATTCCTCAAGGATCCCCTCATCCGATTCAGATTTGGTGACAATGGGTCGTCTACAAACCTGGATAAGCATTTTTTTTTATCACAACACCTTTTCAAAAAAATCCTATTGTCACTTGACCCTAGTATGGTATCGAGTTTCTGATACCTTCAATCTCGTCTCACTGGTGCTCTTCGGTATCACAACAATCCGTTGTTTGACCAGGAAGTGCAAGAGTATTTGCGCCGGAGTTTTCGCGTGGTTATCAGCAATCTCCTTGACTAACGGAAGTCCCAATAAATCGGGGAAAGCATCAGGGCTGAAAGGAAAAAAGGGTTTGTAAAATAACGTATTTACAACTCAGTATTTTACTAAATATTTTTAGGACGTGACCAAAGTCTACTCCAATTTTAGCAATTGGTAGATGTCAACGCCATATAAAAAAAATCTTCGAGAATGTTCTGAGTAGGGTGACGGCACCAGTCTTGGACACTACGCTGACAGACACCAATAATGCACACTTAACTAATAATCCCAAGCACTTAGTCGTAAATTGATTGTTGCAAAATTAAGTCGATTAACAAACAAATAGAATATTCCTTATTTTCTGTAAAATGAGAAACAAGTGTCCATCATTGGTGGTGGTCGGTTACTATCTTAATTTCGAACAACTTTTGCACGCTGTTTCGTTTGTCCGAAAACACTTTTTCTCTGAAACCGTTTTACTTTCCTGGATCGTTATAAAACTACAGTATATCTCTTCAAAAAACTTGAAAGTTAATGGGTTCAGAGAAAAATAATTTTCAGGTAAACAAAACAGCGGACAAGTTTTTCAAAATATTGAACAAACATGGATACACATTAAACTTATAACACCCCTCTTTAGGGTTCTGTATCAAAACGGAAAAAAGGAACGCACATGGTGCGACTTCGGTGTCTGTCTGTCTCTACATAGGTTTTTGTAAGGGGTTTAGAAAACTCACTTGTAGTTATATTTAGAGACAAAGTGATTCTTGGCGCCAGGGCTTCCGAGAGGCGCGTATGCAGTCATGACGATGTCGTTCTCCTCGCAGTACTTACGCAGCTGGAGCTGCTGGAAGTGCGCGTGCATCTCCACCTGCAGCACTTGCGGCTTCAGCGTAGCCGACTTCATTATCTTCTCTATTTGGCTCTCATTGAAATTAGAGAGACCCAAGTTCTTTACTAAACCTTTTTTTTGGCATTGCTCCATTACCTGTAATTAAATTTGCTTAATTTATTTGTCCGACATTATAGAAAATACTGCTCCACAGTGGACCAGACTAATACGTAACAGGGCAATTTGGAAGAGGCCTGGAGAGGCATATATCCAACAGTCGGCATCCAAATAAAGGAAGAATGTTCGGAATAGACTATGGCCATTGCTGCTGTATGCAAGATTAGTTTATAGTAGATATGGGGATGGTGAGTAAGAGCCACGGGGCCTAGCCTTCAATAGCAGCTCCTATAGTAGCTTATCTAGTGGTTTACCCCTGTTTTCATCAACACTCATTTCAAAAAACAAGTCACTTCGTAGAATTTCTATTTCATCAACAAGCTTTTCAACAAGTCAAACTCAGTCTAACTAAGTAATTACTATTTAATATAACCTGAAAACAATAAGTCTTCAGCAGATAAAATGAAATGCAATTCTGTAAAATGACACATTCTATCAAATCGTCGGTAAAACAGCAGTAGAGGGAAGCAGCAGCGAGTCGTTCCGTTATTGTACACAATTTTAAAAATCTACTGATACTGAAAACTATGATTAGTAAATACCTCCCATGTCTTGACATGACAAGTGTCAGTATCCAATTTATAGTCTCCATTTTCCAAAACGACTGGTGTCAGCGATGTTGAGTTGCAGCAAAAGGCGAATGGGACATGAATAAGGTATAGGTCAATATAGGTCAATTTCAAACGCTCCAGTTGGATCTTCAGGAATTTCTCAACATCATCTGCCCGATTACCAACATGTGGTAGCTGTAAAAATAAAGTAAAATACATTTCTAATTGAAAAGTCAAAAGGGCATAAATAAAACCATGTAGGTTGACTTGCCTTAGTGGTTATAAATAAGTCGTCTCTCCTTCCTTTTCCACTGTCGATCCATCTTTGTACAGCTGCTCCTATGGCCTCCTCATTGTTGTAGTTAAACGCAGTGTCTATATGCCTGTAGCCCAAGTCTAGAGCTTTCAGCACAGCGGATTCTATCTCCTCTGGGGGTGCCTGTAACCGAATTACTTTTCTGTGACCACTTGATCTTAAATATTATTTCGGTCCATGTTCGTACTGCAACTAACTTGCTAACCTGCCAGGTTCCTAAACCTAATGTGGGCATTTTACATTGAGTCTGAGAAAGTGTTACCGACTTCATGTCTTTGATGTTATTAAAGTAGCAGCGTGCTGAATACTTAAATATGAAGCTTAAACGATATTTTCTCCCAAAGTTCTTATAAGTAATAATAGCGCTGTGCTGTGGAATATGCAGAGTAAAAACTTGGCAATAAGCCAACAAATGGCTATTGTATTATTCCGTTTGGAAACGGATAAAAAGAGATTAATTAAAATATGCCGCTGGTCACAAGAGCAAAAGTAATAAATAAATATCGATTATTCTAAATGACGTAACTCTAAATATTTAAATTTCCCGCTAGCATTGCATGTTCGAGACACAAGAATAAACGCCTGTGCCATAAATATACCCAGCATATCCAACTAAGATTTTTAGATTTTTTGTTTGAAATCCTTGAGAAAATTTAATAAACAGTTATAATTAGTAATTCATATATTTTATAAGATCATATTATTGTATCGCACAGTATTTTTACGTTAAGTATGTAAATGGACAGTAGCTATTTTAAAATCTTTTCAAAGGATTGGTTTCTTTGGAGCAGAATAGAATGACTTTTACATACGGTATTGAGATTCAAAATTGATGCAGAAATGCCAAGAGGATCGCCGAAGTCGCCGAACACCACCAACAATTACGCGGTATTTTACGTAAAACCCAAGTATCCAGATCAAATAATCACCAGATGGATAAAAAAACTACAACTGACAGTTCAAAGCATGACATTGACAGTGACAGTTCTCCGTGTGCTAACGTGGGTCGGCACACTCTCTTTCTTCCTTTACAAAAATAATTAAGGAGCGACGGCCATAAATAGCTTCACCATGAAGATTGTGTGTAATAAATCTAACCCGCCTTTAGGTAAAAAAATGTACTTTCACTCAAACTAAAGAAATTGCATCAACATTAATGAGCGCTGTTAAATAAAGTACTTTCCCTTTCATTTATAGGTGGTTTGCTCGCCGTAGAGCTTTACCGTGCAACGGGGAACAGCATCGACGTCTCTTGGGGCTCCGAGTCCTCCGTTACACTGCCGAATGGCTCTAAAACTGTGGCATATGGGACTAGTAATGATTTGATAAGGATATTGGAGAATGCTTTTAACAAAGCCGCTGGTCCGCTACAGAGGGTTACGATGAACCACTGGCTGTCGTTCAGCCTCATTCTGGAAGATGAGATCCCGAAGTCTCTGGAATATTTGGATAAAACTCTAGGAGCTCTGACTTATTTGGTTGGAGAGGGTTTATCAGTGTCTGATTTGGCAGTATTCAGTGTACTCCATGGTAAGCTACGCTTAATAACAAAACCTATGTGTATGTTAATAAAGTAAAGCAAGTATAAACAAATCTAGATAGTATAATATGTAATAGTGATGTAATGTGTGATTGCCCAATCTTTAATTATTCAGCTGGCAAGTACAGAGTACTCCTTGAGTTAAGACTTTGAGTAATTGATATAAAATATATAATACCGTTATTGCTATATGTCATGAACAGTGATCGGAAATAGGTGAGCTAATTTACCTAAACTTGACGCATATTCATTCATGCGTGAATGAGATGGGAATACATTATTGAATGAACATGCATCAAGTTTAGGTAAATTAGCTCACCTATTTCCGATCACTGGTCATGAATAAAATAAATAAATAAGACCAGCACACAGGTATTTGCATTAAATTTAAAAAATATTTGTAACTCAAAAAAAAGCATGAAAAAATGTTTATTTTGTCCTTAAAGTTTAGTTTAGGTTATTTAATTATTGAGTAATCATGATTGTAAAAAAAAAGACAAAATGAATTATTCAAATCATTTCACCAATAAGGATCATATTGCCATAAATTACTTTTTTAATGATTGGAATTTTAGTCATCCCCAACATTAAAAAACCCATTGCCACCACCTTCCAAGGAGTTAAAACTGTACAACTTACAACAAATATCAATTATCGTATGTCAATGTAACAGAAAAAACAATTTTATTTCAACCACCTTCCAGTCTCCAACAAGTTCAAGGAGGTGTCCAAGAACAGTGCTCCGACAAACATCCAGCGCTGGTTAAAACTAATCCAGGCCCAGCCATCGGTGGCTAAAGCTCTCAAAGAGCTGCCCTCTGAAGCCCTGGAAAACCTCTCCAAGGCATCCTCAAGGTATTTCCTAGTTATTTTATTTTTAAATAGTAAACTCAATGTATATACAAATTTATCTTGGCATAGAGTTTATGAATCATGATTCATGAAATTAAACCATTTTTCAGCTCTGGCTTGAATGAACCCAATTGATAGCAATGTCATTTCAATTAGCACATTATAATACTTTTATTATGTCATTTATATGGTGGTTAGTTAATTGTGTAGCATTGGTAGACTATATTATGCAATCCCATGTTTTATTATGTTCAATATTAAGTAGAAAACCCTGCACGTAGAGATTTAAATAGCTTGAAGCCGTTGTATCTGGGCAACGAGCCTTTCTACAGTGCCGCACCGTTTCACGTTAACGACGCCATGCCGTGGTGATGTGGCCAGAGGGCTTATTGTTTAACGCACTCGCAATGAAATCACAATCGTTTTCATTTTGAAAATCTAAGGCTTGTCTGCATACAAAATGAAAACAATTGCTCCACTTTGAAGCCGGTTGCGATTACGAGCGCGTTCGACCATTATGCCCTCTGGACCTTACTTTTGCCTCATAGTCAAAATTAAACTTAGTCTTGAAATTGTCTGCCATTTTATAAATTTGCCACCATAGAACTCTGTCATGATGCACTGTCAAGTCACAATAGGGAAATTAATCATTAGCTTTCTGTGACAGGGTTCTAAAAACAATTACATTCCATTCCATGCCAATTCCAATTTCAAGGAGTAGTAGGTTATAGGCAATAATAGATAAACCCGTCATGATGGACATTGCAAAATAAACCCTGTTTGGATGTAAAGTTGAAAGTCGCTTTATAGCATTACCATTGGCTTGTGAGTAACTACTCCTGTATTTGGCACTGAGGCTGGTGTAGTTGTTTCTACTCGGCACTAGGTGGCGCTAGAGTCGCTACAACTGGTTTATTCTGCCCTCCTACGTAAAAAAGGCACATCTAATATATGAATTGTATTGCACTTCCAACCTTCTTGTAACGCTTTAGAGTTTAATATGCTTCTATGAATTAATTGCACTTGTGCCTTTTCTCCGTACGAGGGGAGTATTGGCCACTTGATTTTAGGTATTTCGTGTATACAGCTTGAACAACCTGCCCATTTTTAATTTTAGGAGGTCCCCGCCTGCAAACGATGCCTCTGGTCCCAAACAAGAGGGCAAATTTATTGAACTACCCCATGCTGAGATGGGAAAGGTCATTGTTCGGTTTCCTCCAGAAGCCTCAGGGTAAGTAAAATATATATTTGAAATGTAACAATAAGTATATGGCAGAAAATGCAAACAATATTCTATTATTATAGCACTCAAACCCAATCTACCTACACTCTACAGCCAAAGCGAAGTAGGCTTGCAGTAGCACATGTTAGTTTTGCAGTTTTCTTATGAACGATCCAATAGATGGCACTAGATGTCTTGATACTATATCTAGACATCTAGCGCCATCTCTTGGATTTTACATTCGATAACCTGGTCTAATTCAATCTCGCAGATACCTCCACATCGGGCACGCTAAAGCAGCGCTACTGAATCAGTACTACCAGCAGGCGTTCGAGGGAAAACTCGTCATGCGCTTCGACGACACCAACCCGGCCAAGGAGAACGTGGAGTTCGAGAAGGTACAACTTCTGTATCCTCAAATTTCAAATGCTGGTGCGACCCCACCGCTGCGTAAAATATGGTGTCGTTGCGTAAACAAAAGACGGGGTCATAGTAACAACATGGCGCGGTTTTTGACGCACCGTAATATACGCACCGTTAAGCAGCAGTGCGGTCGCACCTTTATATATTTTAATTGGTAATTTCATACACTTCCTGAAGTTTATAGAGGGCCTCATACGAACTGGTTTCATAGATGATAACTCTTTGTTGGCTCAACGGATTTTGATAAAACTTGGGAGTAGTTAGTTAAGAACCACCGCCATATCTTTTAAATGAAGAACACAATAAAATACAGCATGAGTGTTGGATGTTTTCTATGTATGTATTTAAGTTTTTTTTCTTTATACGTTTTTATATCGTTGTCTATAGAAGTACAATTTAATTAAGAGCCGTGGTAGGCATGCGGTGCGGGGGTGTGGAATGAGAAAGCTCATAATATAGTCACCATTGACCTCTCCCCGCACCATTCATAGGCCACAATGAAACTCTGTCAAAGTTACAATATGATTGAATTCTTAAGAAGTCTCTTATGATTTAAATCATTAGGCCACTTTGATATAGTTCCATAGTCACCTATAATTCAAATAGGTAGACTGCCTATAGTACCCATAGTACAATTCTAGAGCTTAGTTAGGGACTAGGTCAATTTGTGTGAGATTGTCCCCAGATATTTTTTATTTATTTATATGTATGGTACCTATCTATGGTAGGTATGTTAGGTCAAGTTGCCAAGATTTTTACACTAATAACAACTCACATACTGGCTGAAGGAAATTAAAACACTTTGCAAATATAATTCATAACATAAATGTCCAGGTGATCCTCGAGGATGTGGAGATGTTGGAGATCAAACCAGACCTGTTCACGCACACGTCGCAGTACTTCGAGCTGATGCTGCAGTACTGCGAGAAGCTGATCAAGGAGGGGAAGGCCTTCGTGGACGACACCCCCGCCGAGCAGATGAAGAACGAGAGGGAGCAGAAGACTGACAGCAGGAACAAGAACAACTGTACGTACAGTCAACTTGTTGAGTCACTGTAGAACCCTGTCGAATAGAGCCAATGATTTATTTTGACGTAATTTTTTTAGGGTTCCTTGGTGGCTCAAGAATTAAAGTGGTTGACTATATAACGAAATTTATTTTGCGTCAACGTTTCAGCTTCTGATACTATCATGGCGCGTTTACGTTATTCGGTCACCGCTTATTATAAACGGTTTTTTCGAATAGTAAATAATGAATCCGGTTAAACCGAATGCGGTCAACGAAAAAATGTAAACGTGCCATCAGACATCATAGACGATCTTTCGACGATCAGAATCTGACGCAATCTGAACCTGGTGAAATCTGAATAAGACAAACTTAGAATCTGATGAAATCTGAATGTGACGGACTAAGAATCTAACGAACACTGAATTTGTCTAATTCAAAATCTAAAGAACACCGAAACTGTCTAACTCAAAATCTAACGAGCACCGAATCTGCCTAATTGAAAAACTAACGAACACCAAATCTGTCTAACTCAAAATCTACCAAACTCCGAATCTGTCTGACTCAAAATGTAACGAGCACCAAATCTATAGATAGAACTAAAAATTTTACGAACACCGAGTCTGTCTAACTCAAAATCTAACGAACTCCGAATCTGTCTAACTGAGAATCTGATGATGTCAGAATCACACTTACATCTTTATAGACAGCCAGATACGTAGGTTAGAGTTCTGCTCTAATCTCACACTTATTCATAGTTTCTACTATATGATCACCCTATTTTTTCAGCTGTAGAAAAGAACCTGCAGCTATGGGAGGAGATGAAAAAGGGCACGGCCATAGGCGTGCAGAACTGCGTCCGCGCCAAGATAGACATGCAGTCGGCCAACGGCTGTCTCAGGGACCCCACCATCTACCGGTGCAAGCCTGAGCCGCATCCAAGGACTGGAACACAGTACAAGTAAGGTTTTTTTTAATATTCTTTCATTCTACATTAAGGATTAGCATACGATTTAACCATGTTTGTGGAAAAATTGTTTTGAACGAAAAAACAGTAACGCTGGGAGCTGTTTCCTAAATACCTTAATCATGTTATCTTCTTTATTCTTCTTCTTCTTCCTCTTCTTTTGTTTTCTTCTCTTATATGAACTGTTAGAAAGAAATGTTTATCATTTCTTCACTATGTAAAATATGTAAGATAATTTTGAACAGGTTCCCGGTTTCGTAATGGGCTGAAATTTGGAAAATATGGAATATGTAAGTCCGACGGCATTACAATATTATGCTATCTATAACCTGATCTGATGGTAATCTGAAACTGGCAACAACATCTCCACTATACTTAATGTACACACACAGAATTCTATTTTTTGATCTACATAAGCAAATGATGACTTCGCAAAAAAGATGAGTGAAACATAGTCGGCAACAAAAACTATTTCAAAATTATATACTTACTCCACTCGTTTTTCCTCAGAGTGTACCCGACGTACGACTTCGCGTGCCCGATCGTGGACGCCGTGGAGGGCGTGACGCACGTGCTGCGCACCATGGAGTACCACGACCGCGACCCGCAGTTCTACTGGTTCATCGAGGCCCTGGGGCTCCGGAAACCGTACATCTGGGAGTACAGCAGGTACCATTGACAACAGGAACTTTTTAAGCTTTTGTCCACCGCACGCCGTCAATGACACGAGACACGACACGATCAAGATGTCGTCGTGACGTTTGTCCACCGCGACGATCTCGGTGGTTCACACTCGTATTCACAAACAATACTTAAGGGTGAGACCTCATAGTGACGTTTGTGAATACGGGTGTTAGTTTGTTGTAGCTGTCAAAAACCGGCGCGGTGCGACGTCATGACGCGGGTGTGGGTGGACAAGTTCAAACGTGTTTTGTATTGCCGGTTTCCGGTACATACATCGGCCCGTCACAATCTCGGGCCGAGTTATAGCCGTAGCGACGATCTACTCCGAAAATCGGAGTAGATCGTCGGGATGACGACGCTCGGGCGACGGGCGTGCGGTGGACATGCGGCCATAGTAAATGTATGTGATGTGTTGCTACTTCGGCGCCGTCATCTCGTTATTGTTGTCATTCTACCACTAGCTTACCTCTAGCTCTGGTTCCACCATTCGTGTGGTCATTTGACAAATGCCTTGCGGACTTGTTGCCTTATCAACTGTGGTCGGATCTAGGATGCAATTTCCTGGGGTTTAGATCCGTTATTTTAACATGGATATGAATATGACTTACAATTCCGCGAGTCTTTTTATAACCTACCTTTATAAAGAGGTAAATTAGTTTACACTATAAAATTAACAAAATATATAAAAACAAGTAGATATATTTTTGCTTTAGAGTTATTTTACATCTAAAATATTTTTATCGCTTTTCAGACTGAGCATGACCTATACAGTTCTATCGAAGAGGAAGCTGACCTGGTTCGTGGAGCAGGGACTGGTCGACGGATGGTAATACTTTCTGCTTGATTATATCGTGTACCTGTACATTTTTAGATGGTAAAAAGTTTACTAGGACTGACAGGACGTCTAGAGCATTTTTTTTTAATTGATTGGAGAAGCGAAAACGACATCGCTCGGCTCGGCTCGGCTCGCTGACGTCGTTTTCGCTCTTATTACATGGACATAAAACTTTTTCTTACCGGCTCAAGCCGATTCCGCGTCGATAGGTTTGGGGAGACCCTTAGGGCCTGTTTCACAATCGGCAAGTAAATTTATGTGCCAGTTAAAGTTAGCTCTCTCCTTGTCCATGTTCAAGTGTAAGAAAAGGAAAGGGCTAAATTTATATGTCAGATATGCTTGACTTGACGATTGTGAAACAGGCCCTTAGTAATGCAAATTACAGTGCGATAGCACTTAGAAGATGCTTCGTGTTTGTACTTGTCTCTCGCTCGCTCTCATACGCTCTTATTAAGAGCGAGTGAGAGAGAAGTACAAACCCGAAGCATGTTCTACGTGCTCACAGACTGTATTTAGTTAATGTCACCGGTTTTCTTATTCCCATACCAGAACACAACAATGCGAACTGCTGCTTGGATATTGATAATTGGCTGTTTTTAATCCCCGACGCAAAAAGAGAGGTGTTATAAGTTTGACCGCTATGTGTGTGTGAGTCTGTGTCTGTCTTTGTCACAGTAGCCGTGTGAACCGATTTGGATTCAGTTTTATTTTATTTGAAAGCATGTTTTCTAGCGGTGGGTCTTAGCTAGGTTTCATGAAAATCAGTCGGGCCGTTTAAGAGATATCAGCTCTGAAAGAAGGGGTCGCCATTATATCGGGGGTTTTTATCTATCTAGGTATACCGTTATAAACCCTTTCGCCTTTGTACATCCATACTAATATTATGTGAAAGTGTGTCTGTCTGTCTGTCTGTCTGTTACCTCTTCACGCTTAAACCGCTGAACCGATTTAGATGAAATTTGGAATGGAGAAAGCTAGAGTCCCGGGGAAGGACGTAGGCTACTTTTTATCCCGGAAAATTAGACAAATCCCGAGGGAGCAGCGATAAACGACTTCTACGCGGACGGAGTCGCGGGCAAAAGCTAGTTTTTTTTTTTATAAATCTTCATTGTATTGTGCAATAAAGTGTTTACATACATACAATACATAGTTACCTATCTTAAGTTCTAAAAACTTTTGTCCCCTGTTTCGTTTGTCCGAAAATTTAATTTGTCCGAAAGTCATTTTTCTCTGAAACCGTTCAACTTTCCTGAATTGTTATAAAACTAACCTAACCTAACCTACAGGTTCTGTTGGTATATCTCTTTAAACATTTTGTAAAGTTAATGGGTTCAGAGGTAGTTAAACGATTTTGGGACATATGAAAATAAAGGGCAAACAAAACAGCGGACAAGAGTTTTTCGAAACATCGATAGGTTCCCCACATACATTATACAGGGTGTTCGGCAGAAGGTTGGACAAACTTCAGGGACTAACGAAAAAAAAAAACTGTTTCATACAAACTTTGAGAGCTAAACAGCCGAAATGTATGGAACAGCTGTTTTTTTTTCGCGATTCGGATGTTGGTCCCATAATAAAAGTTGATGAGTATGACCTACAGAGTTAGTCCCTCAAGTTTGTCCAACCTTCTGCCGAACACCCTGTATAAATATAGTTGTGTGTTGCCAGGGACGACCCGCGCATGCCGACGGTGCGCGGCGTGCTGCGGCGCGGCATGTCGGTGGAGGGGCTGCGCCAGTTCATCCGCGCGCAGGGCTCCAGCCGGTCCGTCGTCTTCATGGAGTGGGACAAGATCTGGGCCATCAACAAGAAGGTACGGCTAACGGTGCTATCAATATCTTTCTCCAATTTCTAAATCCAATATTTTAACAAATTTCTTTGAAGAAAAAAAATATTTCTTTGAAATTTCATTGGTAGTGTAGCGTATAGTGGAAATGGACAGCGCATCTATCCCTACCAGTAGAAATAGATCTACAAAAACGTGCACTTATCCCTACCAGTAGGGATAGCTCGGTAGGGATAAGTGTACTAGCTGAAAATTTTGACGTCGAGTCGACCTCGCTGTCTAATGGCGCGTTTACAATCGGTTTTGCCGAATTCGACAGCAACCAACACTCTATATAAACTGGCCAACTCGTTTAGCCCTTTATAAGGCCCCATTTATACAGTTATGCTACAAATACAGTTTCATGTTTGTCACTTCCTAGGGAATAATTCAAAACACAGTCATTTTTCGAGCAAAAACAACAATACCGTAAAACGGGGTGAGTAGGAATTAAGGGGACTAGGGACACACCCTAAAATAAGTCATAACTTGTTACAAACAAGATCATTTTTTTTGTATTAAATGGACAAAAACGTTACGTCTGTCGGAAATAATTTCAGTCTTATAATATATGCTTCATTTTAGGTTGTGTCCCTACTCACCCCTTAATCCCTACTCACCCCGTTTTACGGTATGTGTCATATTCTGTAGTACGCGTAAGGTTGAAATTCTAAATAAATATATGTGATCGCTAAATCGCCTCTACCTTATAAAGGGTAAAAAAAATGTTAACATGCCCAAGATTTTTATTTAAAAAAAACAGTGGAAAATCAATTTTATATGGATTTTTTTTCAGGTCATTGACCCCATAGCGCCTCGCTACACAACCCTAGAAACTGACACCGTGCCAGTAAACCTAAAGGGCGTCAGCGCCGACAGCAAAATGAACGTAGCTTTGCACCCTAAGAACCCGGAAGTAGGGTCCAAAGTCATTTGGGTGTCGAAGCGGCTCCTTATAGACCAAGTCGATGCGAAATCGTTGAAAGAAGGAGAGAACGCTACGTTTGTTCACTATGGAAATATTATGATTGACAAGATTCACAAGTAAGTAGTTTACCGTACCATCGCTCGACTTAATCATAAATCATAAACCACCGTAGAACTCTGTCATAATAAGAGCATGAAGTCTGATAAATAAATTACATCAAAATTATTCATTGACCTTCTGCGACAGAGTTCTATGATAGCTGACCGAAATTCGCGATCGCTGTAATAACTATGACTGACTTTATTAATTATTAATTAATTAGTGCTTTGTATAAGGTTACAAATAAACCCAGGTCAAAAACAAATTATAAACAAGTAAAAAACGCTAATTCCTCAACCTAGGTCCAACGAGGATTATACTTACTAGGTTATTACTTCCTTGACATTTCATAAAATAACTAATTGTCCAGCAACATTTTTTTTTTTTTTGTCAGCTTAAAGTTTTGATTTTGACAGCTGTCAAATCGAGCCTTTTATAACTTCGCGACTATACATACGAATATCCTGCCAGTTATATACCAAAAAAAAAGTGGGCGAGTCCGTTTATTCCTGAGCAGCTCGAAATTCAAACAACCTTTTTTTAGATCAGCTGATGGCACCGTGACCAGTGTAGACGCCACGCCCAACCTCGACAACAAGGACTACAAGAAGACGGTCAAACTGACGTGGCTCGCGGACACCGCGCAGGCGCCGCCCGTTGAGGTGTTCTGCGTGTACTTCGACCACATCATATCGAAGGCGGTGCTGGGCAAGGACGAGGACTTCAAGCAGTATATTGGACATCAGACCAGGGTGAGTTTAGTTTAACATTGTTTTTTATGGGGTGATGAATACAAATAACCACACAAGAGATGATGATGATTTTTCACCTTATTGCTTGGTAATAATAAAAAAAAAAACAGTTTTATAGTCTTACCTGTTTCGAATGTATATGGAAATATAAGATTTGTCGATGATGATGGCGACAATGTTCTTTTACAAGGCATTTTTGGGGCTGTGTTTAATATTGTTAATAGTTGTATAATACTTGTATTAGATTTTCTCGCATTGTTGGAGAAAAGTATACGAGCCTCGGCCGGCAAGGGCGGCTGCTGGACTCGTATAACTCAGCCGCGCTAACTTAAAGCTCCCACAGACCGACAATCGCACTGACAGGCCGAGATGACCTTTCTCTTTCTAAGAAATAACTGCATCCCTCTCGGCGTCTGTCCCACTGTTGGTCTGTGGAAACCTTATGCTCGTCCCGCAATGGCCTTTTTCTTGGTCTCTGCAGTAATCTACAGTGGAGTTCATAAATATGTATACACTTTAGTACCTTCTCTATTCATGTCATAAACGGCCATATATGAATTGTATGTACGTATGTATGTATGCAAACTCTTTATCGTACAAACAGAAACACAAAAGATATGTACAAAGGTTAACATCCCTTAATTATCACAGCGAAAAGTGACAAGGTACTAAAGTGTACACATCGAACTCGACTGTACTAGAAATGGAAGTATTGTCTATTTGTTTCCCAGTGGGAAGTCCCGATGCTGGGCGAGCCGGCGCTGTCGTCGCTGCGCGTGGGCGACGTGGTGCAGCTGCAGCGGCGCGGCTTCTTCCGCGTGGACGCCGCGCCCGCGCCGCGCTCGCCGCACACCGCGCGCGCCGCGCCGCTCGTGCTGTTCCACGTGCCCGACGGACACACCAAGGAGATGCCCGGACAGGTCAGTGCTGTGCTCATCCCCCTACACTGCCCCGCTAAACCAAATAGCACCATCTCAATTAAAATGTAGCAATCACAACCTTATTTGAAGGTTGTGACTGAAGACAGTATTGAATCTACTTTTGCAATTGAATCTGAGATGTGTTTATTGGCTTAGGAGGGGCAGTCCAAGAAGCAGGAGAATGTTTTAGGCGGCAGCGATTGGTGGTGAGCGGCAAAAACTAATTCATAGGTATTTTTTTTTTAATACTCCTACTACAAAGAGGCTGTATAGGTTTCTGCTACTGCACAGGTCCATTGGCATAGTTCTTTTTTCAAATTACTTTTCTTCCCTAGGGACATGCATCACTTTCAATACGCTTCTAAGATAAACAATGGCCTACTTTCAGAGTACGAGACATGAAAATAACTTACCTATTGGTTGTAGCTTAACATTTTATACACCAAGGGGAGTAAGGCACAGATTACTAAACGAGAGTACATTTACGTAAACCTCACGAATTTAGTAATCTGTACTTACCCTCGAGTGATATATGTATTATGCTGCTTTATACTACACTTATGTAAAATAAATAATTTAATTTCCGTCCGAGTTTCGCCATATTGTATCAACCTTTTTATATAAAATATAAAAAGGTTTTATATAAAACCTTTTCAACACCTCAATGTTTTACCCTATAAATACAATTCGGACAGCTAGCTGACACTTTACTTTGACGACGACAGCAATAGTCATGCAAATTTGATTTGTTACCGTAACGAATGTTGTTTTCATTTTTACCTTATTTTAAGTTATCTGTGATAAACAATAATAATTTATCTGGTGAGGTTTTCAAAGTGGTTCAACACGTCGGCACGAAAATTTATTGTAGAAACTCATGATTCAGATCCCTTACCAATCAATTTAATGTAATGTGTTCAGCAAATCTACTCCAGGCAGAAGGGCCATGCAACACGATATATTAAACTCTAAGTAAAAAGGCAACAACCGAGAACTTGAAAATAATATCTAGACAATAAAGTATTTTTCAACGTTTTTTATTGTTTTATTGTCATACATAAGGGTAAGGACCAAATTTTTGTCATCGTTGCACAATGCAAATCACACTGGAATGTGTCATACCGGAAAAAAAAGTCGCACAATAAAATTGTAAAGGTAAGTGTAAAAATTAAAATCATGTTATGTCACGTTATTTTTTTTATATCATGCCTGACAAAACAAAACCTCAAAACTTATTTTTAAACGTTCTAAAACTATAAAAAAAAAAACAAAATTAAAGAAATCCTTTTCAAGATTTTCTTGTTTAAATTTTTCTCGGTACTTTCGACATCTTTCGGCCTTGGATAACGGCATCTGAAAAATAATATAATTATACATATTAAGTCATATTTCTAGATGAATACATAAACTACATAATTATTATTCGTATTATCTTAATACCTTAAGGCATTTTATGGCGTATATCAAACAAAAAAATATATTTCTAAATTGGTCTATCAGTCTTCGAGTAATCAGAAGATCTGTGGCCTGTTTTACGGCGAAGGTATCGCGCAACATACACATACAAAAATACAGCCGAATGCAGAACCTACACTTTGAAGTTCGTTACAGTACATTGTGCATCAAGGGCGGTAAGAAGGGGATTGCTAACGAGAGACTATTAGAAGCCCGACGCCGAAAGGTCGACTCGCTAAAAGAGTTTGTCAACTTTTTTCAATATAGTCTTCCACAAATAATGAGTACAACTGCTTTATCTAGTTCTGGCCAGTCAAGGCCATACTGCCAGATTGTACCGATTTTCAAAATGAAATTTAATAAAATAATTGCAAATGTCTCTGAAATAATGGTAAAATATAATGCAGATAAATGTACGGTATAAGTTTAATTATACAGTAAAATTGGTTTGTAGCCAAGTTTTGAATAAACCTTGGCCGATTTTACACCTCCTTAGTCTGAAATTATTGAAATTAGAGTAGATTATATATTTTTAAACTAAACTCATAACTCTTTAGGGAGTTATAAAAATCCATAACTCATAACTCCCTAGGGAGTTATAAAAAAAAAGCCATAACTCCCACGGAAGAGCTAAATGGGCAATAACTGCACTATACGCCTGCGTGTTATAACACAATTTCCGAGCAAGTGTGATAAAAAAAATATTATGTGTCCATGCCTTTACAAATTTCCGTTGTAACATGTCTCACAACTTCGTCATTCGTCGCACAAAGGAACGAAAATTGTTCACTAAATAACCTAACAAGCGTCGCAGCTCCTTAAATATAACCACAATTTCGGCTATTTATAGATAAGTTTAGGTTTTAATATATAATAGTTTGTATTTACCTTTCGTTGTGACGAGGGCAAGAAACACCTTTTTTTTCACTTTAAAGACACAAAATCCTCGAGTTTCAGCCAAAACAAAATAGCGGTTCTATCCACATTTTGATTGGCAGCTAGAAGCCAAAGATGCCATGCTAACAAAATAAAAATCTGCTATTTTGCGCTGTAGGCTTGGAAATTATGACGTCGCACAACCACAGTGTCATAACGACAATATTTTATGTGACATCTTTTATTTTTAAATTTTGAAGTGGAAAGTAGCGACACTATGAATTTTAATTTTAATTATTTTTTACAATTTATTGAAGATTTTATTAACATTAAATTGCAAATAAATAAGTAATAAATATTATATGCCCAGAAACTTGAAGGAGAGTCATCCTTACTTTATATAGGGTAGAGAAAAAATAAAAAGTTTGTTAATTGTTTACGGAAAAAGTAAGCAAGGCCAATAATTCAATAATTGTATATCTTTAATAGGTCAAAATTTTATTTATGACCCGCAAAAACAGTTTTCGTATGTTTGAACTACTAAATATTCAGTCACCAATAAGGTGGACAACATTTATATCTGGACCGGCCCAAAAATTTGGTCCTTACCTATAAGTATGTACAAGCTTCAAACGTGTGGTTTTATGGTTTTAGTGAAAAACATAAACAACAATTAACAAACAACCTTCGGCGGGTCCGATTCGCACATGGCCGGTTTTTTTGTAACATATTTGAATCAAACTTTTAAAATCAATACCAATATTATAAAATAAGTAGTGTGTTTTTTAAAGCGACTTCATTTGACTAAAGTTATTTTTTAATATTATTCCTTAACATTCGCACCCTGAACAAGCATGCGCATTGGATTATGTGAAAAATATGACACTCGTTTGACTTAGGTATAACCTAACCTAGAACTTATAAGGCATGGAAATAAATCTATCTTCTCTAATATATAAAATTCTCGTGTCAGTGTTTGTAACCAAACTCCTCCGAAACGGCTCAACCGATACTTATGAAATTTTGTGTGTATATTCAGTAGGTCTGAGAATAGGACGTAAACTATTTTTCATAAGGTTTGTATGAAAAAAAAAATTACACCCGGGCGACGCCGGGCGCGGACAGCTAGGATATATATAAAAATGAACCCCTATTTCTCCTGGTTACGCTATAATTTGAGAACGGCTCCACCGATTTCATTCATCTTTTTTTAAATGTTTTCTAATACTTCGTAGAAGGTTCTTACATTAAAAAAAATAAGAAAATAGGCCAGAAAAAAAATCCACTGGGAAAGTCGGAAATTTGCAGCGGGGCGAAGCCGCTGGCCGGCCTCTAGTAAGTAATAATAATAAAAAATGTCTAAACTATTAGCCTTACCGCCTGCTTCACAATCGACAAGTAAAGCATATTTGACAGACTTTAGCACTTTCTCTTTCTTACACTTGAAAATAGATAAATTGCAAAATAAAAATGTGCTAAAGGTTGGTCTGCGAAATAAAAGTATTGCGATAAGTTAGTTGGGAAATAATATTAGACGAAGAATATTTCGCCGACACGGCGGTACACCTTGTAGAATATTATAATAAGTCGGCGTCCACAGGATATGATATTTAAATATTAACCATTTCAACGCTTTGTCAAATAAAGTTGTCACTCACACGCCATTGACAGCTCAACACCAGAGCTAATGTCAACTTTACCTCATAGACAATCAGGTCTATTTCCCAGTGTAAACTATGTCTGATATATCAGTCGTTGGCGTTGAACCTGCGGTGCTGATATACGAGTCGTTGGCGTCGAAAGGGTTAATGTTCCTGATGAGACTAATACAACATATTGTATGAAAATTATAATTATGAAGTACTTAAACAAAAACCTAACAATTAACAAGTTATTAAATAACGTTCCTTATCAATGCTGCATGTAAATCAACAAGAGGCACGGTATATGAAAGGGTTGGCGAACACGAACTCGATGGCGATGCGGCGGCGAGGGTGCAACACCAGCATTTGGTAAAGAAGGTTCTCGAACATGGCCATCTTGTCCTTGTCCTCGGCGGGCTGGCACACCAACTTCGTTTTCGAGCTCTTCGCCCACTGACACCCATACGCGTTAAACAGGGTGTTGTGTATCGTGTTGCTCCTCATAAATTGATGTATAAATATTCTGTCCTGAAAATTTAATCACGTTTAGAAACTGTAATTAAATATTGAAGCTCCTATCAAAATTCAATTTACAGTAAGTTATGATTTAAGCAGCGATCTTATGAAAACGTTACATTGAAAATTTTGCCACGCAAATTAACGTTGCACGGTTATATCATTATACGTAAAACTATATTTAATAGGGCGCGACTTCGTGGATTAAATAAAATAGCACTAACAGGTCGAACAGTTCGTGTAAATATATGTACTTTGTACATACGGTTGGTGTTTCGCTCTGTTCGTTGTGTCTAGATCTTAATAATAATCAAAAAAATACCTTTCCTTGAGGCCCAACGGCCCGAGCGAACGTCGTGCCCGAGAAATGGGCTCCAGTAAAAAAAGATCGTTGTAACATGTCGTAGGGCATATTACCAAGCGTGCACATTTGCTTGTAAAGTATATCGTTGTTGTAACGTCCGGGGAACAGTTGTTTATTCGTAGCCATCTCGTACATGACTAAAGCAGTGGACCACACATCGATTTTGTGGTCTGAATAGAAGCCCAGTATCAGCTCCGGGGCGCGGTAGTTGACCGTGCCGATGTTGGGGAGTAAGTTGTTGTTACAATAGTAGAATGCGTCGTCGAAGCCGCCCAGCTTCAGCTTTGTTTCAGATTCGTCCAATAGGATGTGATGCGGTTTAATATCTGGAAAATATGTTTCACTTTTAGTAGAGCGCTCCCTGATATAACATTATCCTGACCTCGTCTAAAGTAAAACGTCGTCCCTCAACCATGAGCTTTACTGAACATGCTTGAATGTTAATAGCGGCGGATGGACGCGTCATTTCAACTTAAGTCAGAACTCTACTTGACTGGCACGGTCGGCCTTATAAGAAGCTGCACACTTTAGTGTTTTGTCACTTTAACGTCATGTTTGAACTACTGCACTAATCTGTCAAAGGCGTTAAAGCGACAAGGTACAAAAGTGTGCAGCTTCTTATAAGGCCGACTGTTCTCTGGTGCGTGCGTATGTGTAAAGCATTCTATCACGATTGTAGCCCAGACCCAAAAAAAGGGGGTGCTTTGTGTTTGAAGTTTTTGTCTGCCATCCCAGGGTTCGGAGTTTTCATAGCACGGTAAGACTAAAGAGAGGTTGGAGTCGACATTCATCTTCTAACTCGTGTCATACTCATACTTATATTCAATTATTTAAGCATATTTGCATTCAAGTATTATTGTTTCATTAAAATATGAATCGAAAAGCTATCGTTGTAAGTGTTTTTACTGTAGGCATTAACGGATAAACAAAACATTTAAATGAAGTATTTATTTAATAATAAAAGTTATACGATCATGTCCATATGTAGATATCTAAGTATCAATATCGATAAAGCATGTAGCTATAGGAAAAATGCCTCTCATCAGATTTGTTAAAGCATTTTATATAAATAGAAATAATTGTTAAGTACTTTCTTCGTTAATGATATGAATAAACTGCGGAATGATATAAATGATTGAGTATGAGATTGAGTATGGGGCGAGTTTTAATATGAATGTCGGCTCCATATCTCTCTTTAGTCTTACCGTGCTATGAAAACTCCGAACCTTACACCTATACTCCACCCCCCTTACTAATAAACTTTGAGTAACGGTGGTTTAGCTATACAATGTTTTGTCCTTATCTGTCAAATCCAAATGTCACAATGTCAGATAAGGACAAAACATTGTATAGCTATATACCACCATTACTCAACATTTATTAGTAAGGGGGTATATTTTTAGGTACTATCAGACCATTGGAACCTTGACCCACCATAGAACTGTGTCACAGAGACGTTATGATTCAAGTCATAAGAAGTGCCAAACAAATTTTTTATAATGTCACTGTGACACCGTTCTATGGTGGGTCAGGGTTCCATTGGGCTGATAGTACTTAATTAAATGTAAACAAAACAAATCACGTGGCTCTGTTGAACAGCCAATCGAAACTGTTTTGAGGAGCTTTGACGTATCAGTGTTCCGCTCCTATTAGCTGACCAATAACTATATCGCCTAGTTTATGTTTACTTTTAGTTAAATACCTAAACAAATTGGAGTATAGAAAACAACCCAAATTTAATACTTTGCGATTGTGTCTAACTTAGCTTTAAAAAATATACCAATTGACTTCGTCTTATTTAGTAAACACTTTTATAACCTCTGAATGAAATGTAATGAAAAAACCCTTCCATGATGTAAAATCTGGAAAATGGAGTGCAAAATGTGGTCTCTAGTATTCAGCAGAAAAGTATTAGCTAGAAATGATGAATTTCGAGGTTATAAAAGTATACTAAATAAGACAAGTCAATTGGTATGGAATATAGTATCTGATACTAGAGCAAGAGTGACAGCTAAATACTAATATCACCCTTGTCTGACACTGATTGAAAATAGGTATACTGTTAGTTAGTAATAACGTGCTTTTAAATACCTGAATGTATAATATTTTTGTTCCTCAAGATGGTGACAGCCGTCACCAACTGCCTGCTTAATTCTTGAACTTTGTCTATGTGAAAACATTCCTTATTTATAAAAAGTGCTTCTCCTAAATTTTTTGGAAAATATTCCATTACAAAACACCACTGCATATTCATTTCAAATCCTTTGAAGAAATGAACGAATTTCTGATATTCCATTGGTACACCTTTTTGTAATCTAATAAGCATGTCTTCTTTGCACAATCCCAAGTGATAGTGATCGTATTCAACCCTGCAATTGTATAACAAATCATGGAGAAGAACAAATTAAGAAATAAAAATATAATTCTACATAGTAGTGGACTGTACGCCTCACCAGTGGCGTAGCTAGGGGGTGGCGGCAGGGGCGGCCCGCACCGGGTGTCACCCGCTTAGGGGTGACACCCGACCCGACCGACCGTGGACATCAGTAGTGTAGTGAGTGCCATTGCCATCTATAACAATTCATAAAACTGTGGCAGATTGCATAACCGCCACCAATAAAATAATGTAATTGAGTTTTGGGGTGACACCTACAATATCCGCACCGGGTGCCACTCATGCTAGCTACGCCACTGCGCCTCACGTAACACTAATGTGTTACTCACACACACTTATAAAGAACAATAAAGCAGCAAATTTCTAGCTGCAACCCCTGACAACTGTAAGAGTTAATAGCGTTGCACGTACGTGTTAAGAAGTCATATTTAAAGCGGAAATAGTAATATAAAATGGTGATACCCTAGTTACAAATGAAGCCCGTAAAATCTCCTTATTTTCCAAAAATAATTATGTCCAAATGTAATTAATGTCTTTTTGTGTTAATTATGTTGTGTATGTTTATTATTATGTATTATTGTGTTTGTTTTTGGCGCTTCTAAACCACTGCCTTGACATACTCCAAGATGCTGATGTGTTTACTGATCCACTAGGAAGGCTGCAGTTCAAAATTATTTACTTTTCAAGTTCTTTTTTATAGTATAGTTTTTGCCTCTTTGTTTGCGTTGTATATATACATAGATAATAATATTGTGTTGCTTATTTTTAAGTACTTGTTTGTATAATTCCGTGTTTGACGCTTTGGCATCAAGGGGTTAGACAGATATGTTCTTTAAAAAAAAAAATTGTCAAGACTTACCTGAGCACTTTGATGACCTTTTTAGATTGATTCTGATGTTCGCAACAATAAAGTGTAGAGAACTTTCCTTGATGAACAATATCAGTTATCTGGTACTTGCTTCCTAGGTTACTTTCCAAGCTTTGAACAAATGCATCTTTGACAAAGCTATTGTTTGGCGGCCATTGTATTGTTTCATTGCGTTTTACAACGTCCGGTTTAGATTGAGCAACACTGTCTTGAGGCTTTGGTTGAATACCTGGTCTCGCGCTCTGAGATTCAACATTCATTGTTTTTGGTATACCATCTTTCGTTTCTATTGTTTTTGTTTCTGTTGCACTTTTTACAGCTGTCGAAAGTTCTACAGTTTTTTTATTTTGTAAAATATTAGTACTTGGTATAACATTGTTTTCTACGGTCAGACCATTTTCAATTTTGTTTTCAGACAAAGAGTTACTAATACCTTTGTTTAAAAGTTTGCCAGTAGTTTCAATTACATTTTTACTCAAATTTGTTAATTGGGTGACATTACTATGAGACTCATTTGAAGAGATTATATTTTCTTTCTCATCGGAACTGGGTTCCAGTTTTAACCCCATACCAACATCATAATCAGTGTCTAAAATCAAAATGGGTTCTGTGTCTATTTCTATTACGTTAGGTCCTGTAGTTTCAACAAATATAATGTCGTCAGACTTTTCATCTAATAAGAGGCCCAAATCATTTGATAAATCCATTGTAGTTATCTCCTTAAGATGTTGTTGGCCTTTGACTTTGGCGCTAGAGTCATCTATTATTGTGATTTCATCGTTGTTTTGAGTATTTTTAATATCAACAGGTAATACTGTAGTCTTAGGGTTGTTATCTATTTGTAGTTGGTCATGTTTTATACCATTATTTTTATCGATATTTGAACACTGATAATTAGGTTGATCATTTGTTAAATTCTGTGTTTGATGGTCCTGGTTAATATTTTTTACCTGGTCTGTTTTTCTGTTTTCGGTATTAGAGCATTGATCGGAATTCAAAACTACGTTCTTTTTAGCAGGAGTAAAGCTTTTAACTTCCTTTTGAGTTGGTTTACTTTGTGTGATGGATGTATTAGCTTCATCGTTGAAACACACATTTTTAACATCGGAAGGTGAGTCGTCATTTGACAATTTAACTAATTCGGTTTTAATTTTATCTTCATTTCTATTAGCTGGAATGTTTTTGATGTCTTTATTTAAATCACTATCATTTGTTGTAATAGAAGCAGTTTCATGATAATTTCTGAAAAATTAAGTTTAAAATTATGTAACGTACGTCTATACTTCTGATACAAAAAATATATTTTAGTAAAAACTGTATACTTTTGTCCTCGATTTTGCAACTGCATCACGCTATCTTGATTTACAATCCTTTCTACTGACGGAAATTCATCACATGATGTTTGTATCGTTGAACATCCATCAGTTTTTCTGCCGTCAATTGTTGACGAATCACGCCGCATATCGTCAACTTTATTGATGTGTTGATTTGTGTTTACGTCTGTTTTCGTTTTTGGTTTACTACTTTGACAATCATTAAGACTTTCAACAATTTCGTCTATATTGAAGTCATCTAGAAAACTGAGGTCTGTGTTTTCGTGAAGATTATCGCCACTGCCATTGTTGCAATTATTATCCAAATCCTCTTCGTCAGTAGTATCGGTAGTTTGAAATAGAATATTTATTTGAAGTTTAATTTTTTTGCATTTTTTACCTCCTGACTTTTGCGTTTTGGTTTTTATGAGGGGCTTTTTTTCTGTCTGTTTATTGTCGCTTTCTGCATTGAAGGATATAATTAGATTTTCATCAGGGACAAAACCTTTGCTATTAGGCACCGTGCAAAACGTATTACTGTGATGTTTATCTCGCTTTTGTTCATCTTTGTAAATGATGTCATTTTTAGGTAACTTCCGTTTCAACCTTGCCCTTAAATCGGTATCTACCTCTCTATCACATTGATTATCTGAATTATGCACATGATAATCAGACTCTTTAAAAAATTTATACGGAGGAGTCTGGTTCTTGTTAATTTTAGTAACAACACTCTTTATAGGAGAAGTGCTTGTATTCGATTCCTCATTTAAGGATTTTGGTTTTGTATAACTGCTATCGTTTTGTGACTCTATAGGATTCTTACTCACAACCCTTAACTTGTTAAGGTTCAATTTGATATCTTCCCTTTTTAATATTGCTGTTGCCGTCGTTGGCGGTTTTATAGGGCTTATTTGCACAGTAGCTTTTTTGCTTTTTGCTTTGTTAGTATGTTTATATGAGAGTTGTTCAGTACATTTATTATTCGCTATTGCTTTAGATTTATCCGTTTTTAATTGACACGCTTTTTTGTTAGATTCCTTTAATTGAGAAATTCCAGTGGCAGTATTTGGGTGTGTCATTTCTGTGTGAGATTTTGATTGAGCAGATTCTTTTTTACATCTTGGTTGAAGAATTCCTTTATTAGTATTTCTAGAGGTTTCTTTAGATTTCGATCGAGGAGTATCTTTGTTAGCTTTTACGTGAGATACCTTATTTGTTGCATTTATTTGAGTAGCTTCTTTGTTAGCTTTAACATGAGAATCCTTAGTTATTGTATTTAGTTGAGTGGCTTCTCTACTTTTTTTTAGTTTAGTACCATCTTTGTTTGGTTTATGATGTGAAGTTTTTGCCACGGCATTGGCTTGAATGGTTTTTTTAGAAGATTTTCGGGGAGTAACTTCTTTTTTAGCTTTTGATTGAGATATTTCTATGCTGATATTTGTTTGTATGGTTTCGTTAGATCTTGAATGAGTGGGTTCTTTTTTATCGTTTGGTCGTGAGGTTTCTGTGTTTCCTTTTAATTGAGTTGTTTCTCTAATGAACACTGGTTGTTTAATTTCCGTTTTGGCTTTCGGCTCATAAGCTTTTTTATTAGATTGAAAAGCTTTTGGATTAGTTTTAGGTAGAGTAGAGAGATTCAGTTGAATAGATTCCTTGTCCTTCTTTGTGTGTATAGCTTCTTTATTTGCTTTGGGCTGAGTATTTTCGTCGGATAATTTCGGTTTAATTATTTCCTGGTTAATCAATGATCGACTAGCATTTGTTTGAGCATTATCCTTTCGTGGTATAACATACTTCGTGCCCAGACTATGATACATCTACAGAGAAAAAGAAACAAATATAGAAATGAACCTTTAGATGCATGCAGCATCAAGAAATATACTATGCCATTTAGTTTTTTGAACAACATTCAAATTGTTTTAATTTTTTGCATTCTAAGATTATATTTTAGTTATAACAACTGATACCAGTTGTATCAAAAATATTAACATGTGTATCAAAATTACTGTTTTCATTGATATGTATTTTCCTATCACGTGTATCATTTTCGGACGAAAATTTTAAATTATTCATCTAATCTTGCTCATTTTTGGCACTAAAATAAATTGTTTTGCTAGTATAATTTAAACATTGAGTTTAAAATTACCTTGATATTGGTAAAAAATTGGTTTCAGACCGTTCTGTCCGTTTCCCAAAACATCCTTTCCCATAACACCCGTTCCAAAGTAACAATTTCTTAAAATGACCGTAGGCCAAAAGATTCGTTTCTCACCGCAACAGTATGTCAAAACACCCGATTCTCATAGCATCCGTATGCCAAAGAATCCGTACCTATGCCCAAAACCGTTCCCGACCCGTTTCTTACGACATCCGTAAGGAAATCCTGATGTATCTTTTTGCCGTTGAAAGACTTACGCAATATTTGCGACCATTTACAGCAAAAGGAACCACGCTAAGGGAACGGGTTATTGGTAGTATCTAAAGCTGCATACTACTCGTATAAGCTATTCGAAAATCTATTGACGAAAGAATCAAGTCTCTTTATATTTTTAAATGTTTAAATTGCATTCATTTTATTACGTTACACGTTCGTGTTTGGATCACAAATGGGAACGGGTGGGAAACGGATTATTTAGGAAACTGTAGTGACGGGAACGGGTGTTTTGGGAAAGGATGTTTTGGGAAACGAACAGAACGGTCCGAAACCATACAAATTATTTAGTAGAAATGTAAGCATGAGTTAAAACCATTATTTTATTATTTTGATTAAAGATGATATAATAAATAAATATAAATATCAATAATATCGGGAAAATGTTACACAAATTGACCTAATCAAAACCAAGTTCTAGGCTTGTACAGTCGAGTTCATAAATATGTGTACACTTTAGTACCTTGTCTATTTAATGTCATGTTTAAGCTGCAAAGATTAAAGTGACAAGGTACAAAAGTGTACACATATTTATGAACTCGAATCTACTATGGGACAACGATAAACTTACTAATATATAGAAATACATACTTGAAATAGATAGAATACATTCAACACTCAGGAACAAATACTCTCACTCATCACACAAAACACTGCTGTTACCGGGATTTCAACCCGGGACTGCTAGCTTCGTAGGCACTGCCAACTAGCTAGGCTAACGTGTCGTTCGTTATACATCAGTACAGTATGTACAGTGCTGGCATTGATTAGGCTAAAACTAACAACCAATGTAACGAAGTTCCAGTACAACACAGAAGTTAACCTCAGGCGCGAATCGACCAAGGGACCTAATATGGCTGCGTTTATCGCGTGATGAAATGTGGATAAAACATCCGTCACTTTCTGGCACTTAATAAGTACGAGAGTGATGAATGCTTTAATCAGATTTTGTCACGCGATAAATACTATACTAGGCCCGCAGGGCCGAGATTCTAGGCGGTAAAACCATATCATCTTTAACCTGTTATCGTATTGTAAACCTTTTGATAACTCTTATTTATTTATAGGAATACAAACAGTCACAAACATAACATAAAAAACTATTTTCTAGTACAATTGATCATCGACAAACAGTGTTCACGGTTGACGTGACAAACATAATATTAAATTAACAGTCCTCCTAACCTACTGAGGAAGGATGCTTAGTAGTAGAACACTAAGAAATTAAATTATAAATAAATAAATATTTGTAATATTAGTAATGGCGGTAGAGTTGAAAACAATACCATAACAGGTCAAAGACTTTTTAGGTTTAGCTGGGTAGCTAGAAGAGGCTCTGTGGTATCAATTGCGAGACCACACAGAGAGTTAATACAATGTTTAAACATTTTGTCCCTAAAGCCATCAATATAGCCATGCCTGCCATGTATTTTTGCCTTATTATTTCTCTGTCCAAGGATGTCTGGGAGAGATCGCTATTTAGCGGTAAGATCGCCTGTTGTATACATATATGTTAATTCAAATGTACTGTTCCGTGTTTGTTTTCTGGTGTTCAATAAAGAGTATTTGTAATGTATTGTATAGCGGCCTGCACACGTAAAGTTCGGACCGCTGGAAACGCCACGCGCCGATCCAATCTTCGTTACGAAACGTACGTGTAAATGTAACTGTAATAGTAAAATAATAAAAAATGTACGGTTCGGAACAAAGATTGGAACGGCGCGTGGCGTTTCCCGCGGTTCGAACTTTACGTGTAAAGGCCGCTTATAGCGGAGATGGCAAATAGGCCGCGTTTGAGGTACCAAAAAAAAAACTATTTAAAAAACAACTCAATCAAAACCGTAGTTAAAAAGTTGTATATCGTAAAAAAATGGACAGTGTTCAGTGTAGGGTTCCGAAGCCTTTACTACAAACACAAAAATCTCAAAAAACAAACAAGTGTTAACTAATTCTCTATTTAAATATTGGTTGGGTGCTGTCTCTAATGCCCGGTTCCTATATTCAAGAAACGAATCGTTTTCCTTACGTCTTGTTAAAATTTGACATTTGTTACGTACAAAATGTGTCAAATTTTAACGAGACGTAAGCAAAACCAATCTTTAAATAGACCGACCGGGCATAAGACGTTTGGTAGGTATTAACACCTTAGTCGCCTACCCAAAATGTAAAAACGGGACCCTATTACTAAGATTCCACTGTCTGTCTGTCTGTCTGTCTGCCACCAGGTTGTATCTCATGAACCGTGATAGCTAGACAGTTAAAAATTTCACAGATGATGTATTTCTGTTGCCGCTATAATATAAAAAATACTAAAAACAGAATAAATTAAATATTTAAGTGGGTAAACAAACGTGATTTTATTGCCGTTTTTTGCACGGTATTAATAACGGCAACTGGTATAGTGTCTAATATTGTATAGATAATGGTACAGAACCCTTCGTGCGCGATTCTGACTCGCAGTAGGCCGGTTTTTTTAAATTGTGCTTTCATGTAAGATATTTTTCTGATTTTTAGAATTTGCAGTTTTGGCTGTAGGTAGTGGGGACGCGCAACTAGAGCGAAAATTACACATTTCGTTGAATATTTCTTAAACAGTGTAAAAATTTAAAAATTATAATAACATACATCATGTTTTTTAAGAGCTATCCAATGACCCTCTCTCAATGTTATAATGTAAAAAAAAACCGTAAAGAAATATTTCAAGATTTTATTTTACAACTTTGTCGGCGTTATGTAAATGTATGACTATGCGAAATAACAGCTTTGTAGTACCAAGAGTCTGAGTAAAACCGCGGACAAGACGGACATGGTGAAACTATAAGGGTTCATTGTAGACTAAGGAACCCTAAAAACCTTCATTAACATTTGATAGCATAGTTCTTTGGAAACATTCTACAAAAATCAGATTTTATATGACAAGAAATGACAGCGGCGTCTTTAACTGCAAGATAATTGTATCTGGGGTTTGGAAAAATCAGCCCTAAGCAGACGACTCCACTTAGGACCATTTTATCTAACCAGCATTGCAGTTATTCTTATTAGACTATTTTTTTTATGGTTTCACAGTCAAATTAAAAATCTTATAATTTATCGTCCTTACAAGATGATTGTGTTATTATTTTGGAAAAATGACTTTTTGAATCATCTAGTAGTTATAATTTTTTGCAATTGTACCAATATCCAAATTAAACAACTGTGACACACTGTGTAATCTGTCCAATAAACACAATTCTTGACTACTTAAGGAGGAGCGGGATCTCCTGACACAGGTTTCTTTGCATTGATGAGAGACAATAAACATTTTTTAATTTAATTTAATATGGACAAAAATTATAAGAGTTTTTTGTTTGACTATGGAACCCTAAAAAAGTCTCAACACCCATATTCACAAACATCACTATGAGGTCTCACAGTGCTAACGAACGCACAGGGTGGTTCAAATCATGTCAAAAACAAAAGGTCGGTCAAAAAGGAAAAAACTGTATTGAACGCAGTGCGTTCACTCAGTGAAGGATCCCTTAAGTATTGTTTGTGAATACGGGTGTAATATGAATAACTGTAACGCCTGGGAGGGTGGTCCTAAGTTGACTTGTCTCCTCCCGTTGGTAATTCTGTAGCTCTGCCTACCGCACTCTGGGAATGAAGGCATGAGTTTATGTATATATGTAAATATTATCTATATAAAATTGTTTCAATTTTATCCGTGTGTAGTTTTTTACTTTGTTAAAAAATATTTTTCTATGCTAAAGTTTCATTGTAGCCTAATTCTGGGGACCTAGTGAAAAAGGGTATAAGTCGACTTAACTTGTTCTTCAAAAGGGTATGTACATAAACAGAGTTTACTAGACTTAAACCCTTTTTCACTTGATCTTCAGGAGACTTACAACCTTTTTCACTAGGAACCCAGAATTAATGTTTTGGTGCATATAATTGATAATCTTAAACATGTAGGTATCTACCCTAACTTAGAAACTGTTTTATATTTTATTATTAAATATTTTATAATCAAGTTATTAAGTTCAATCAATTGGACCAACTTACTCTGGAAGGTTTAACAGACCCTCCTATACTCTGTAGGAAATTTGATGCCCAACTAGACTGCTGCTTCTTCAGTTTACTAACATCAATCAAAACGTTATCATTCCTAGATTTAGCTCCAAGACTCATAACACCAGTTTTATTCACCATGGCACTCCCACTTTTGTTGATTTGCAATTTATTAAAACCACTTGTATCTAATTTCGGTTTTTTAGCACACTGGTCATAATACGTTTCCGTTGGCACTATCACAAGATTAGGACTGTCGTCCTGAATAACGTACGGTTTCTTCGACATTTTGCCTACAAATGAAACTCAATAAAACTTACTTTACTTTTCCGACACGCGTGTGTTCTTTTGTTATTTTGCTGACCTCAAAGTTCGATAGCAAGAAGGTAGGTATACAAAGAAATTGTTCTATCAGCATGCAGGTTACCATACATTAGCGGCATAGATTGTATTACAATTCTACAATCATTGTAATACGCGGCTGGTTATAATATAATATTTTTAGTATGTTATAATAATATTACCTACATTACATTACATTGTAATTCATGAATTTGAGCAGTCTTTTTCAACCTTAAACATCTCATCTAATACCTCTCTTTCAACAATCTTATAAAATAACCAAAGGAAACTTCAACCAACGTTATGCGTTTGAATCGTGCACCATGTTTATTCTTCCTACAGTTACTGCACCATATAAATTTAACACAGACACAACGTATACCTACGCCTAGACACTATTTAATGAGTCACAATTAAAAGTATGGAAAACTAATATGTTAAACATCGACCACGACTCCGGCAAAAAATAAGTTTTTATTTTGCAGCCTTTGTAGGTATTTGGTTGGTTGGGGTTACCAGTACCACTTACCATTACCACTTGACAGGTGAAGGTTTAGTGTTTCCAGTAATCCAGAGGCTTTACTTTGAAATCAGTAATTCGAACTTCGGATCGCCCCGTCACTTTCTTGCAAATTAGTGACGCTTCGAGAGCAAAAGGGATAGCAATAGACGAAGTTCGAATTACGGATTTCAAAGTAGAGTCTCAGTAACCCTGTCCCATTCCTATAGCTGTGGCCCGTTTCACGAAGCTACAAGTTACAAATTACAAGCGGAACTCTCTTTGTAAGCTCTTTGTAGAAAAAGGAGTTAGAAAGAGACTTCCGCTGTAATTTGTAACTTGTAGCTTTGTGAAACGTGAATATCATCGCGACTGTTGCGGTGATATTCTGTGAAATATCAATTTTTTTTGCTTGAAATTTTGGCATTGCCACGGCGTGACGACAAATGATGGAAAACAATGGATTATGTGTCGTCTCTACCACAAAGTTAGGTGATAATTTGACACTCATAAATTCATGATAAATTTCGTCAAGTTACAAGTTATTACCTATCGTAACTGGGGCCATACTTTGTCTTTCTGCTATAAGATCGTGCGTAAGGCTATGCGCGCACGAGCAAATTTTGTCGCCGGCGACAGTACATCTGTTTCTTTTGCACGCTCGAAGTGAGAAAAAGAGAGATGTACTGTCGCGGCGACAAAAGTTGCTCGTACGCGTATAACGTAATTGTGAAACTTTAGGACGTGGACCTCGAAGTGGTGACAGATGGAAATACATAATTATTACTTTAAGTGGCCAGTCCCACTTTAAGCAGTAATTTTCATGTAATGCAATGTAATGTAATAATAATATCACATAATATAGTGTTGTAAATTCGGTTCGAAAAGCGGTCAATTTTTTTACATACCTACTAAGGTGCATTGGGGTAATTACGATAGAAATTTTGACGAGTTGAGTAAACGACAGCATTTCATTTAAAAAATCATTTTATTTTTAAATTGAACTGATGAATAGACTTATGATTAGTGGACATTTCATACAAAAATACGCTATTGTTTCTTTTTTATGCATATTTTTATTGTCATGTCTCACTTTTTTGGACATTTGGGGGAAATACCGAAATAGTTGAAAAGTAGATCTTACTACTCATAGACTGATGGTTTATATTTATTTTTCATTTGTAATTGGCCCTTACTTGTAATATTGTAAACTTTGTTAATAGTTTCGCTTTTACGGTCATTTCGGATTGATTACTTCGGATTTACCCCGGTAAGAGGAAGTGGCGGCGAATGAATATGTGTATCGTAATGAACCCAGAGGGGAATTTAACAACACGTGGACTTCGTGTTCCCCCCAATTAATAGTAAAAAACAATAACCTATAATATTCAAAAACAATTATTTTAATAACTTACCTGGGTTCCGAGAAAAGTGGGTTATTGCGAATCTCCCAAAAAAGCGAGAAAATCACTTGTCTTTCGAGACGGCACGTTGCTCACACACTTACGCTAGCAGCGACGAACGGCGACTGGAGTCTGGAGCGTTAACGTCAAAGCCGATAACAATGGCGATTATGCGTTCTAAACCCGTAGGCAATGACCAGCATTACCTGTGGTAGTAGCTGACAGTGATGACAGCTGTTAATTTCGGAAGATGTTCCAATTTCGAATCTCATTACATTACCATACAATATTCGATAATGTGTGTAGATAAAGTATTGTACGCGACTCTGCGTAATTGGCGTTACGCAACCGTCACGTAAACTACTATAGTTTTTTTACTTTCGGCAAGTTCCGCCGTGGCAGACTATTAAATTCGGACTTAGCATCACTTTTATGGGAAACCATTGTGCATTTCATAGCAGTATCAAGTTGGTACGAAATTTTGCAGTCGGCTCTTCAACGGTCTACCAGAATCACATGCATGACAATGAGGGAAATTCAAATTTATAGCTTGCAACTCCGGGGTAATGGGATTTAAAGGATTTGATATTTGATTTTCCATCACTTTTATAGAGTCTGGCTAACGAAAGCTGAGACTGAAATCGACCGCGGAATTTAAAATTGTACCTATGCTATGCCTGTGTGCGCTAGAGTTAGACAATGTTGATGCTTTTGTCATTAACTTATAACTTAATACTTAATCACAAAAGCATCAACATTGTCTAACTCTAGCCCATAGAGTCATACCATAGGTACAATTTTAAATTTCGCGGTCAATTTCAGTCTCAGCTTTCGTTAGCCAGACTCTAAACTAAGTATATGATATGGTGGACTCAGATTAAAATATCTTCTGTTAAATGTAAGTAACGATTAATTACCTACGTAACCAATAAAACCAACTTTAGACTTGCATTTCCTATTATTTGCAAGTATTTAAGTTACCAAAATTAAAACAATCATGTGCTAATAAATTATGTTTTAATTGAAAATAATAATCCTGGAATTAATTGGCACCTCATTATATAGGGTTCTAGACTTTTACGTGTCAAACATAAAAACAAAATGATAAATAACGCTCCTGCAAATTTACAACGGAACTTAAAATATCAGTATTATTTGTCTAGTCTATAAAAACACGACGCAGAATCAAAGCTTAGGCCCTACTTTGAAAATCGAAGTTCGAAGTTTCGTTAGCTCCATCTCTTTCTCTCAATTTAATCTCGAATGACGAGTGACAGGGATCGTGCTAGCATAACTTCGAACTTCAATTTTCAAAGTTTGTGTTCCATTGTGTTTGATTTACGTACATCTTCTTAGGGCCGATTCGACCAAACCAAACTGGAATAAGACTTACTCCGAGATTAGTCCATACAAATTCGGCGTTTAATCTGGGTATAAGACCTTATTCCAGTTTGGTCGAATCCGCACTTAGTTACAATTTTTTTACAGTACACACCATTACCAATATCTTTCACTTGAGATCGAAAGGGTTTAAAGGTGCGACCGCACCGCTGCTTAACGGTGCGTCTCGGGTGCGTCAAAAATGAAGCCATGTTGTTACATTACTATCACCCCGTCTTTTGTTTACGCAACGACACCGTATTTTACGCAGCGGCGGGGTCGCACCTTTAGGACATTTCCCTAATAACTAGTAAACGTTATATTTGAGTAAAAACAACAAACGATAACGAAGCCCATGAACAAAGCCAAGCGGTGAAATTTGAACTGACAGGTTATGCCTGTCAATTACCATAGATTGCCATATAAAAATCGATTTCTTTTTTTAACTTTTGAATTTGTCATGAGATTGAGGTAGACCTATAAAGCCATTTAATCCGCCCCGTTTGTACCTACTTTGTGTAAATGTGCAATAAAATTTAAATAAATAAATAATAATAATCCTTGCAAGTCTTATAACTTTAGTAGACTGGTACAAGATTATTTTTTGAACTAGGGAAATTTAACGTTGGATTTATGATGTGGATCATATCAGAAAAAACAAACCAGAGTTCAAGGCCCTGGCCTGAGTCCGTATCATAAAAAATATTGTCATTATAGACATTTATACTTCAGTTTCAAACGAAAATAAAACATATTTTTAATAAGACTAGTTTTATAAAAGGTTTTTTAATCATGCCAATTGACTGCCAAAGATCGACTTCGGGAGGGAAAGGTAATTTAGGTAAGGTCAAAGAGAGGGACCCAAAGATTTGTGCCGCGGGAATACCCTCAGCACAGCCAGATGATTCCGTGGCAGCTGCTCTGCAACAGTACATGCTAATAGATGAAGCTAACTGTCTGATCAGTGACGCCAAAATACCCCCACAACCACCGCGACCTCGCCCACGCTTGCGGCACCCCATCCCCTTAGACACGCGAAATGCTGGTTTGTACAGCGATGTGGCCTCTATTATTAACCCTCCGCCCTTAACAAAGTTCAGAACCCTTACCGATGATCTAATATGCACACCGTATTCGTCTTATTGGAAACAACCTATAGGGAAATTTAAAGATCCCACGCCCATGTTGCCTGAAGGTTTCGATATTTATGGAACAACTTTTGGTACACCATGCGTAAGTGAAGGACGGTTGTATGATTTCGTAACACCGAAGGTCCCACTGCCAGACAAAACACCGATGTCTAAACGTGTCGCAGCTCAAACAGATCGAAATTACTGCAAACCCCCGTTTAATCCTGACTTGACCTACGGTTATCGCTCAAATATCGCTGCCGCTAAACGTGGCACTGCTATGAAGTGCTGTCTCACTGACGACAGAGTCAAACTCGGGACAGGTGGCCGTGTTGTCGTTAACAGCGTACTTGCGAATTATCACGATATCACGCAACCAAGGATAGGGGCTGCATTAACTCCCAATGATAACATTGACGAGGTGCCCTACGGCTATACCTTTGGTAAACTCAGTGCTCACGATAACTTGGCAGAATGCCTCAGCCTCCCTGGTTGCATAACTAATCCACAAAAGGAAGTATTTCGAAAATGTATGGCTCATCTGAACACTGTTCGAAAGGGCTTAAAGACTCGTTTCTTGCCCACATTCTTTCGCAATTTTTACCTCAGCCTAAAATATCTCGATAAGGAAAAGTCTGGTTGGCTTCCAAAAGAAGTTATTTATAATTATTGTGCAACTAAATTAATTAGATTCGATACTGCTCTGATAGAACCGTTGTTATCTGTGTGGGGATGTTTTGACGGATCTCACATTGAATATAAGACGTTTGTCCACGTTTTAAACTTCAAGGAGCGTTCTCCAAATCTTCCGAGGATAACTGATTTGCCTGAAGATTGCTTATTTTTTCGTACTACGTACACGGAAATGGTTGACCCGAATCAACCGCCCGACACCAGCCCCATGGCGGGATTGCCATCGGGTAGATACTTCGACATGGACTATCCGGTAACTCCTAACGGCTACGTAAGGGCTCATAGACAATGTCTTCCCGAAGAATCTGATGCCAAGTCCTGTTTGAGTCCCAGTGTCTTAACCATGCTTCATGTTTCCCACCGAGACATGTACGCTAAACGAGAGCCCGAGGTAGTAAGAAAGGTATTTGAAAACATTGGGGAAGACCTAAGCAATGGAATGTTCGAGACTGTTTGGGAGGAAGCAAAAAAGTCTCATTCCCAAGGGTGGGTATGTTTCGAAACGTTCCGGCGGGCCTTGGAGAAAATAAAAGATGAAAAACCGTCAGAGTAATGTTGGATAAAAACTTTTAATAACCCTTTGTTCATTATTTATTATATTATAAAGATTGTGGAGTAAAATAAATGTTTATCGATATTGTCTTTAAGTACAAAATATACAAAAATAATTTTGTGACGTTACATAAAAAATAACTCTTAAAACATTTTATGAGCAGACAAATGCTCTACTACCTACTTCTGAAGGAACTCTTGGAACGATTGATGGTATTTTCCAGTGGGGTCATATTTGGCGACGAGTTTCTTCCAAAGATCCGGATGTTTTGACTTCAGCTCTTGGACCAGCTTCTTTCCGACTTGCTTTTGCTTATCGCTGCACTTAGAACAATGGGTTTCTAGTGCCTCTGGTAGTTTATCTATATAAAATAAATTAAATATTAGGTAACTTTAGTATACTTTCTTGTGCTAAAAACTATATGCCTTTTGCGTGACACATATTTCGCGATGTTTCAAAGTTCTTAATTTCGATATTACTTATTTATTGTTGTCAAGAACCGGTCGAATTTTTAAAAACGATACTTTTGTGAAATTAGTGTAGTTGTTACAACAAGGGCTAATTATTTTTCGAGGCTTGTGACGGTCACGTGTGTGTGTGTAATATAAATAATGTAGTATTTGTAAGGTCACTAAAGCTGACAAGCAAACGGTACGGATACGACGCGTCACTGCGATTCCGTACCGTTACCGTTTTTTAAGCATTGGTGTGTGGAGCATGCGTCAAAAACGGTGCTAATACGATGCGTCACTGCGATTCCGTACCGTCACCGTTTTTTAAGCATTGGTGTGGGCGTAACTTTATGGTACCTACACGTTTGAGGATAGGTACTCGCGCGACTGGTCCGACTCTGTCCGTTCATCTGCGGCCGGTTTCACGAAGCTACAAGTTACAAATTACAAGCGGAACTCTCTTTCTAGCAAAATCCTCGGAGATAACCAGTTATACTGGAGGAAAAAAAATCTTCACCGATAACCAGTTATATGGCCATGGTTACCTCCAAGGAACAAGGGTAAATATTATATGCGATAAGGTTGGAAAAGTCGAACATTGTCGCGATTAAAAGAAAAACATTTTCTTTGCAATTGAGGCTTAAATGAGGGTGGAAAATGTTAAAACTGCCATACGTAAGGACGATAAATGACACCCCAAGACCCCTTTTCACCTGACCCGATGCCGTTACCGCGATCACCTAGCGATCTGGGTATTCGTAGGAGTTATAATTATGAGATAAGTCATGCCAGGATCACAGTTCTTGCTGTTGAAATTGGCGGAATAACATGGGTTGGTTAAATAGAGCGGAGCTCTGGATCCCACCTTCCTTCTCTATCATCAGATCAGGGTAGTGATTCCGTCAAAAGCAAAGGTGAGCGAACGCAGGAGTGATGTCCAAGCGGCGAGTTTAAGTAGTCCCGTCAAAGCGAACAAAACACATTTCAGCGAGTGTACTTATTCAATTTGGCAGCATGGCTTCTCGAACGTATAAGGCTGCCTAATTGAGAATGCACGCGCTAATATGTGTTTTGTTCGCTCTGACGGGACTACTTAAACTCGCCGCTTGGACTTCACTCTTGCATTCGCTCACCTTTGCTTATGAGAGAATCACTACCCAGCTCTTTGAATCCATAATACTCATTGTCATCGCATTTACATTATGTAGGTAGGTATTACAATTAGAGCACCGTTGAGTAGGCCGCGAGGCTTATGGGGGCTTATGAGTATAATAACATTAATGACTTAAATGACAGACATACTGGTTGTTTACTGTTTATTTATCTATCTAGATTAGGTTAGGTTAGGTTAGGGTATGGAACCCTAAAAATTAAGGCGCTGTTGTTTTTTTAAGCAATCGCTATACCTTAGGGGGGAGCGGGGCAGATTGATGCACGGGGCACAATAATACACACTATTTTTAACACCAGCACTATTTCGTTAAAAACAAATGGTAGTAATATCGAAATACTTATCACTAAAACATGACTATATATAAGCGGGCTTGACAGCTGTAAACGCATCGCTAGGCTGTTGTTCTTTAGCATTTCACGAGTAAAAGTGTTTTTAGTGTAGCTTACTAAAAATATTCTCCTTATGTATGTAATAGTTAATTGTTGCAGTGTTTATCTGATTATTGGATATATGAAATTCCCATAATTAAGTTATTTTATTACGTTGTCAGGATTGCACGTTTAATTTTTTTTAAGTACACTGGTATACTTAATATCAAACCTTTTTCCAATATGTCCGTTAAGGCACTTTAATACACAAAGGCACGGCACATTTGTACTATCAATATTTCCTATGTATTTTTTTACTGTGTTATTTAAGATTCTAAAAGTATTTTTTGTGTTTTTTATGCCTAATTTTCTTAAATATTTAGGTAAGTTTATTTAAATCAATAATGTAAATTTCATTTTAAATTGGTCGTAATGTCGAAGGGTTTTTTTTATAAATTGCGATTTCAAATGTTTCTGAAACATAATAGTTTTCCTAAACTCTGCTTAAAAGAAATAATACAACATTTTGTTGAATGCTGACGTTTTTCAAACTTTTTTACTTAAACATGTATATCAAGGTGCCCCATGGGTCGGGCACAATGAAATAAATTCCATTTTCACCGCTTTTCGTTATTTTTATTGCGATAAAAAATTCAAGATTAATTTAAGTGCCATATCAATCTCAATTAGTTTAACTATGATAAGCAAAAATGGTATAATTTTTATCATTTTTACTGCCCAAAATATAAGGTTAAATTTTTCAGTACCAATCTGCCCCGCTTCCGTTACGGGGTGGCAGCCAGTTGAAATATTAATTTAAGTTTAACATTTGCACAGTAAACAAATAAATCCAACATACCTTTCAATGTTTTTACTTCAGGGGTGCAGGGGCCTTTGTCAATAAGACAGTTAGTGTAGGCTACTAACAGTCTCTCGTTATTAAGGACATCCGAGAGATCTACATTATCAAACGACTCGTCGTATTTGTCCTGCGCCTGCGTCGCAACGAACGCGGCGAAGCAAACGACCAGAATAGCAGCCTTCATCTTGTGTTAACTTACTAGATACTGTTCTGATTAGAGTCTCGCTCTAATATTTATATAGCGAGGAAACTGGGGGAATTAATTGTTCTCAGAAAGCATTATGGTCACATTGTGACCGTTGTGGTATATAATTACGCATACCAATGAGCTTTTGCGTACTGATCCGATAAGGCTATCCTATGCAATTAATGTCGCTGCTACCTGAGCGCGATAATTGACCATTGACGCATTTCGAGGATGAATTTGATGACGATTATTATAATAACATCCGGGTTCTGTAGAATTGTATACCAGCCAAATACAAAATTACATGGGCATAAATAAGGTTAAAACTTAAATGTGTAAAATCAACTCTTTAATATTCGAAAAATAAATGTAATTTGAATGTCCTTATCAATTAGGGATTTAAAAAAATAGCGACTTAATTATAGAATCAACTTTGCCTTTCTTTCATCAAAAAGAAATGTAACTAAGTATACCTACTAACTATTGATCAACATACTATATGTACTTATGAAATACAAAATATATACTATGCGTGTTTTTCTGCCTTAACATAAACTTGGAAGTTAGCATTGAAATCACTTTCATTTTCATTCTCGCTCTTCACTTCAGCTTTTTCAGTTTTGATTAGACAAGATGGAACTACTTTAGCTTCTGTGTCGAGTTCATTTTTTAAATCGGCAAACACGCTTTTTTTATTATCTTCTTCAATGTTAATGTCAACCCAAAGTGGACTGGCATGGCTGTACTGTTTTATTTCATTTTCAACCTTGATATCTTCGTCTTTAGGAGGCGTCATGGTGGGGTCCGTCGGGCTGTAGGGACCATTGTGATGATCAATGAAATCTGGACTCATTGATAGTGGATACGGTGTGTATTCTCGTTCGAAGTTGGGGCCCGTTGGGGAATAGGCTGCGGGGGCCAGGACCAGCGTTGCAGAAGAGCTTAGGGACATGTCACTGGTGGTCAGGTCCTCATGAGGAATGGGCGTGCTGGCGAATAGCGGCGCTGAGTATACATTCCCACCCTGAGAGTAGAATTGTTTTTCTCGCTGAAAATAATATGTGTGATACCTATAGTTTACGGGCTGTTCGACCTTATCTAAACGATATTGCTTATGATTTTGTTACGATTTGGTAGCTCTTATGCAAATGGTATATGATAAAGTTTAATAAAGCTCTCGTAAATAAGAATACTGCGCGCATTTTTATACAAAATCTTTAAATTAAAAGAGAAATTTGGTTTGTTTGTTTGTTACTCTTGCACTTGGTATGGAGATATCTTGATTCCCGAGGAACGACATAGACATAGGGTACTTTTTATAGTTTTGCTTTCTGTAGGTATATTTAGCTTTCAGCCCAGTTCATAAATATGTATACACTTTAGTACCTTGTCACTTTAATCGTTGTGACAATTCATATCCAGACAAGGTACTAAAGTGTATACATATTTATGAACTCGACTGTACTGAGGATACTCCTAAAATTCCTAAATTAGTCTTTGAAACCCACTTTGATTAGATATACCTATTTAAAAAGTTTATTGTAATAAAGAAATAAATATCAGGGGACAATAGAGAATGTCAGCCAGTTTAGATTTTTGGCTTATCGTATTCTTCATTAAAAACAAAAAATTGCTTTAAAAAAATCATGTCGATACGTCAAATACTTTTCGAGATATTGAATTTTAAACTTCGTATGCGGCGCTCGAAACTCGGCGGCTAGCGCTCACGGATGATGACGTCATCGTTCAATTGCGGTACGCGCCCTTATATGAACGAGTAAGTTTACAGGGCTATATATTTTTAACCGTAATAAGTAGCCAGTTGAAATTTTCACAGAATACGTGTTATTATAAAATCTATCGTTTAAAACTATAAAATGAACAATAAATCAAATCCCAAGAGGGGTCCCCATACAAGAAGCATGAAAAAAAATCTTTTGTTTTAGCATCTTTATACGGATTGTATTTTTATAATGACTTCTTATTTTGATGCTATTTTAAGCTTAAATTGTGGTCTAATTTTCATTGTTTACGACTAAGTAGCAGTCTTGAGTAAAAATTCTACAAATATGTGACAAAACTGATTTTATCAACACGATGGTTTAGGCGGTCACCCATCCTGTTTTAGACTACGCTTGTAGTTGCTTAACTTTGTAAGTCGTAATACTCGTAATTATTTTTACGAATTCGTTTTGATGTTACTATGGTAGTTATGGTTAGGTATCTATTGTTTTGTATTACATACAGTTTAACTAAACAAACTTTCTGTCACTGACCGGCTTTTCTGTTTGTAATGTTTGTCGAGTAAGTTGGTTAAATCAAATTAGAATAATAAATAGGTACTTTTAATTTTGGGTTCACCGTTTTTTACATAAAAATACCAATAAAGTATGTTGATAGCTAAGGTGAAACATGCCAAAAATTAAAAACCAAGTGCGAGCCGCGGGACACAGGCGGCCGAGCCTGCAGCGGTAGGTACTGTAGAGTACAAAGATATGTATACATTTGTGGCCCTTATTTCAATGGAATAAGGTGAAAAAGTGTATACATATCTTTGTACTCGACTGTACTATTCAACAATATTATGATTCACGCAGTTCGCTATATACGCGGTCTCGTACAGCGTACCCGTAGTTTTAAGTGATCTTACTCGTTTAAAATGTCGGAGCCGTAGAAGTCAAGATTGTCCTCTATTGTACCAAAGTGTAACAAAGGGCGTTGGTCCCACAAAAAACAACCAACACACACTACCTTGAGTGAGGAACCTGGTAGCGCCCGCGCGCGAAATTTGAAATCGATGTAATGAATACACGAAGTATCAGAACTACTACTAGGTCAATCAAAAAATCATGTTTTATAGTTCGTTCTTTTATACGGTAGCGATATTAATTCTACATTACTTAACACGAAATTTGTAAAGAAAGGCCTACCACCAAAGTTAAGCAACCACCGCTTACCTAAACATCGTGTTGATTTAAACTAGGCACTTTTAAACATATTTGTAAGAGATTTACTACAGTTTACTGTTTGGCCGTAAACTATATATGTTAGTATGGAGTTTAGATTATCATTTAAGCTTAATGTGACACCGAAATAAAAAGCTATCATACAAATACAACCCGTATTTCGTCTTCCAAAGTTAAGCAACTACACGCGTAGTCTAAAACAGGATGGGTGACCGCCTAAACCATCGTGTTGATAAAATCAGTTTTGTCACATATTTGCCGAAGTTTTACTTAAGATTGCTATTTAGTCGTAAACAATGAAAATTAGACTACAATTTAAGTTTAAAATAGCATCAAAATAGGAAGCCATTATAAAAATACAATCCGTATAAAAATGCTAAAAATAAAGATTTTTTTTCATGTTTCTTGTATGGGGACCCCTCTTGGGATTTGATTTATTGTTCATTTTATAGTTTTAAACGATAGATTTTATAATAACACGTATTCTGTGAAAATTTCAACTGGCTACTTATTACGGTTAAAAATATATAGCCCTGTAAACTTACTCGTTCATATAAGGGCGCGTACCGCAGTGGAACGATGACGTCACTCAAGCAAGATGGCGTCCACGCGCTTTAATATTATTGACCCAAATTTCAAACGTTTGTAGAATCAAAACTACTGGGTCTATTTGAATGAAATAAAAAGTATTATGTTTGTTTATTTATAAACATTACTGTTACAAAGTTTCAAGCGATTTGGCGTACCTACTGACATTCTTCATTGTACACAAATCGACCTAGTCCCAAACTAAGCACTAGGCTTTTACTATGCTTTTACTATGGGTACTAGACAAAGATAAAAATACTTATGTATAAAAGTACATACTTAAATACATATAAAGTATCCAAGACTCAGGAACAAATACTCGTGCTCATCACACATTACACAGATATTGGCCCATGCCGGGGATCGAACCCGGGACCCCTAGTTTCGTAGGCAGGGTCACTACCAACCTAGTCACTACAACTAGGCTAACGCGTCGTCAAACTGTATTTACTTATTATTTTATACTAGCTACTCGTGCGCGGCTTCGCTCGGGCGGCTCAATTATTCAGTTTGTTTTATGTGCTAATTACAAGTATGTAATGACTCCGCATCTGACGTCAGCAGAAAGCCGCAGCACGATCAATTTAATCAATATCATTCAATCGGTTACATGGAATTGTTTCATATGAGCTACCTACCTACATACATACCTACCTACATAGCCTAGCTTAGCTTTAAGGCCATAATAAATGAATAGTGATGACTTGATGCACTTGAGAACGGTAGGTATATCTACTCGTATCAGACGTGCCAGTGGAGTGGAATTTTCTATCTAATTAAAGATTGTACATGGATGTATAACGAAGCAACGTTAACAGGCACTGTTTTTTATATAACAGACTTCAAAAAAGGTGCAGGTTCCGATGTTTGTATTTTTTTCATGTCACGGCTCAAGGAATAAATTGGATAATGAGTTTCCAAATGGAATAGAATACTGGTTGACTGTTAGAGAATGACTTTAGGGATTAAGTCCGCCATTTTTACATTAATTTGTATAGTGCAAAGAATATCTGATGTTTCGGGAATGACAATACATATTTTGATAAATCACATATTGACTCCTAATTCCTATTTTGACTTGTGCGTGGAAAATAACGGTTATTTACTGAGATCTGAAAAATTTCTGCTTTAAAAAAGATATAGTTAAAGAAAGCGAAAAAATTAATAAACATTAGTATGCAAAATGTAGCCGATATTGTGCGACATCTTTGTGGGCAGTGTGTCTCTTTCTTCCAAATAAAAATGTTAGGTACCTAAGTACTTTTTAGCACTAGTGCGAAAAGATAGCTTTTTCGTAAGTGCTTGTAGCTTTGAAATTTAACACCTTCCCCCTTACTAATAAACGTTGAGTAACGATGGTATAGCTATACAATGTTTTGTCCTTATCTGTCAAATTCAAATGTCACAATTACAGATAAGGACAAAACATTGTAGGTATAGCTATACCACCGTTACTTAACGTTTATTAGTAAGGGGGTAGCAAATGCATTAAAAAAAACCGTACCTCTTTAGTCCGTTTGATGAGAGTTTCCAGCTCGTCCTCGGAGCTGGAAAAGTTTCCGTTACTCACTTCCTCGTAAGAGATGTCGTGTTCCACCTCGGTGAACGGCACGGACGACACCGGCGAAACGCCGTTGACGTTACTAAAGTTGATATGTCTATCGTCTTCCTAAAATAAAGGTACATTAAGAATCTCATTTTATTCGTTGTTATATTGAGTTTTTTAAATGTACAGGTGTTTATTTTTTCTTGTGTTATTTCAAAGCTGATTACTAAGAGTTAAAAAAATTAACTAGCCTGTGCGAGTCGGACTTGCACACAAAGGGTTCCGTACCACTGTTTAGTCGGCTACAAAGAGTTGTATTCACTTCTTCACCTTCTTCTTTTTTATTGTAATAAGGTCCAAAAGTGGATAAACCCGTTTGTAGTCGACTCTACAATATTAAATATTAACACTAGCTTCTACCCGCGACTTCATCCGCGTAGATTTAGATTATCGGTATTCCCTTGGGAACTTTTATATTTTCCGGGATAAAAAGTAGCCTGTGTTAATCCAGGGTATGAGCTATCTCCATTTCAAATTTCATCCAAATCCGTCCAACCGTTGCAGCGTGAAGGGGTAAAAAACTAACACAAACACACACACAAACTTTCGCATAATTATAATATTAGTAGGACTAAACACATCGCCTTTTAAAATCTCGTTTCTTGTATAGGGACCCCCGTAATTTATTACTTTCTTTATTATTATTTGTTGTTATAGCGTAGCGACTATAGTAATACATGAGTAGGTACTGTAAAAATTTGAAGTGGCTAGTTATTACGGTTCGGGAAGAGCCTTAGTAGGTAATAGTGTCTTTGGGCACGGTACCCCTAAAAAACCGGTCAAGTTCGAGTCGAATCGCGCACCGACGATTCCGTACCGCCGCACAGTAGGTACTATTATACCTATACTCCGTGTTTTATACATATTTGAATTCAATTTCGCATCGAATCAGCCAAATTTGGCGCTTGTATGTTTTACCGTTTTTAGGATACAACAAAATAAAAATACGTTTATAAAATGATTCTTGTATGGTGACCGCCTTTATTATTTAACTAGCCGACCCGGCGAACTTAGTACCGCCGCAGATTGATTTTCTATATTTATTATTTGAGGCACAGACAAATCCAACAAACTAAAGATCATAAAAATCGGTCCAGCCATTCTTGACATATAAATGGTGTAAAAAACCAGACTTTGTTTTATTTAAGTATATAACACGAATCCATACATTTCGGCTGTTTAGCTCTCAAAGTTTGTATGGAACAGCTGTTTTTTTTTCGCGATTTGGATGTTGATCCCATAATAAAAGTTGATGAGTATGACCTACAGAGTTAGTCCCTGAAGTTTGTCCAACCTTCTGCCTATATACCTACATAATATAGAACTAGAGGACGCCCGCGACTTCGTAAGCGTAGAATTAGTTTCCCGCTACTCATCCCATTTCTTACAGTTGGGTGTCGATTTTCGGAAAATCCTTTCTTAGTGCTCACTTACATCATGAAAGGAACCCCTGTACCAAATTTCAAGTTTCTTCAAGGTACAGTAGTTTCGACTGTGCGTTGATATATAAGTCAGTCAGGTTTGCCTTTTATATATATAGATTACTTTTTTTTTGTTAGTAAATCCACCGTAATATAATAACACATCAACGTGAGGGAGTCGCGCGCAAAAGTTAGTATATTATAAATACGAAAGTTTGTGGGTGTATCTGTGACTTAGTATGTTTGTTACTTCTTCACGAAACGGCTGGACTGATTGGTACGAAATTTGGAATGAATATATCTTATCGAATCTGGAAAAGTACATAGGTTATATTTTGTCCCGAAAAAAAACGGTTCCTTTATACCGAAGTTTGGTGTATTGATAGTTTGGTATAACTAGCTTCCGAAGTCAGAAGCTAGTTATACCAAATATGCATCGAAATTTTAAAGTTAAATACGGTGCCATATTAGTCTTTATTTACACATTTGAAAAATGACTCAAACACTATTCCCATTGACTATATTATAAAGAAGTAAATGTTGTTTTTGTTTAAATGATGGGGGATATCTGGAACTATTTAACAGACTTTAAAATTCTTTCACTTATAGAAAGGGCGATTATACCTGACTTTAAATGAAGTTGCTAAATAGTTTATTATATTACAATAATACAACTCACTTGATTCCTTGCCGACCTGCAGCAGCCTGTTTTAGATATATTAGATTTCTCTTCCGTTTTACATATACTATCAGAAAAACAATGTGTCCTCAAACATAATGGCACAATTCTACTGTAATAAGCTTCTTTCTTCCACTCATTCCTATCAAACCTTATAATCGAATCAGACTTTGTCTCTTCACAAACTGTATTTACATTTATAACACAGCGGAGTTTCGCTCTTTTAACTTGCACTTTCTGAGTTATCATAAGTGTTTCTATCTCTTTCCTCTGATTAACTTTCAATTTAACCTTCCTATTGCTTTGTTTTTTCGTCTTTTTCTTTTTTGTTTTGGCTTGGGGGAACAGAGGCTTTTCTGGACTTGAATCTCCGATCACAACTGTTTCACGGACTTCTTCTATCATGATGATGTCTGAATCATTGCCCAATTCAGGTTTATTGTCTTCCATTGTGTGCAGGTTAAGGTTTGTAGGGCTAGTTTTTTTTTGGTTTAGTAGCAATTTTGAAAGAATACCCGCTGCTTGACTTAGCTCTAATATGCTGTAATATTATAATGAACAACAATGTAATAACATTGACGGCTGATTGGTATTACAATAATAAGAAATGATAGTGACTGAATAACAAAAACGCATCCGCTAGAGTAGCTCACTATACAGTAGGTCAGGGTGTGAGCAAGAGGGTCTCATTTTGAGACAGAAAACTTTAATCAAATAGTGTTTTTATGTTATGACACCTATTTTAAATGATCATATTCAATTGGATAATATTTTTCTAAAATAAAATTAGCAGAGATGGGGCCCATAAGTTTGTGAATTTAAAACATGGCACAACAACAGGTCGGTTCTGACACCTGCAGGCGCTGCTTGCTCGGCTTTTGCATTGTTTGTCGCAGTTAAATTTTACACCTCTTGCTTTGCTTGTCATACCTAACTAATAGATTTTGGCCCATCAGTTTTTATTTAAGTGCAAGTTTTCAAGTAAAACATGATTAGTCTCTTTAAAATAGGGTTTGTAGCAACATCATGTTCATACAAATTCCCAGTCTTTATAATTAATCAACTTATGGGGACCATAGTTTGGCAGCTTTTAATGTTAAAGAAAAGTTATTCAATTGAAACATGCTTATTTTAACATATTGCATAAAATACCCAGTCCCTGGGCCCCATTCTACACGCCAACCCTTTTTCTGTTTTCTTAGTGGATTATAATTTTTTTAGGTAAACAGAAGCACTACCAACATTTTTATGAGTAACTAATAAACATAGGCATGACAAGTTCAAGTAGGTAGCTATCTAGTTAAGTTTGCTTACAAGTAAAAGCCTTATTTATATAATTTTTGCACTATAAGTAAATAATGCGCGTCCAAAAAAGCACTTGTTATTATTTCGTAACATTGAAAGTGGACAGAGTCGGCAGTTTTCAATAACATATCTACCTACCAGCGTCAAATTAACAATTACTCATACTTTAAGATACCTATTTTCTCGGGAAGTATCACATAACATAAGACAATGAACTCTATTATTCTTTTGCCACGATCTCAGGTCGAAATTTAGCACTTGTCATTGTTTTTTTGAAAGTGTTTTAATACACCGTACCTACTGATGTTATGTCTAAAAGCATCACTTGCTTAAACTTGTGGGTAACTATACATTTCCGCAATACTCTTCTCGAGAAAATGTTATCCATTCTCCACTCATCTTATTCAAAACAACCTAGTTAGCAAAAAAATACGCGGCGATCACCCTGCTTTAAAAAATCTTAGACAAGTTTGACATTTCGATTTTTACTAAAGGCTAAGGTTATTACCATAGTGCCGTAAATTAGCTTTATTATAATGCGACTATGATCAAATCCAATCAAATAAAGTCACAAAAAACCCTAATAAATATTGATTCTGTCAGCTTACACGTAATAAAAGTACAAATACGCGCCAAATTTTGAAGCAAAAAGGTGTTTAGCACTTACATAGAATGGTACCTACTCACCTAGTAATGTTGCAGTAAAAGTTAATGCAGTTTATTTCCCAATATGTCCTCTCATAGTTGCGATTCAACATAAAATGATTTTTTTCTTAACTTCGGACTAATATAACTAATAGACGGTGAGTTTGGGTTGGGTCATTCAATAAGCTAAAATATAAAATAAGCAGTTTTGAATTTGGTATTTACGGTTTCGAACAATAATTTCTTTGTCTTTAAAATAGTAAAAAGTCATTCAGGAACAGATGTTTTACTACGCGTAGGTACCGTACCGTAGCTGCAACACGTGTTAAGGCCGGAATCACAGGTTCTCAGGCCTGTGATCGCTTCGTCTGGTTCTTTTGATGCGAACAGCTTTACCTGCTTTCGGATGGGCATATACCTACCTACGTGGTGGGGTATGGTTACCACGAACCACTAAATTCGAAACTTCGGATGCAGAGTCCCTACCTATTACTCGTCACTCGAGACTAAATAGAGAGAAAGGGATGGGGCTAACATAACTTCGAACATCGATATTCGCGTGAAAAAATAAAATATAGCTTATGTTACTCAATGATCATAATATATCTGCATTCTACTGGTGAAAGAATTTTCAAACTCAGTCCAATCGGTTTTGAATTTATTAATTACAAACGAAAATACCAATGTTTTATCTTCATAATAGGTATTAGATTTATCAGGCTATACAGTCAAGGACTTTAATTGTTATGCCACTATGGAACCCTGTCGCATAACGTTAAGTAATCATTAATTTTAGCGTAATTACTTTCATTTGGTTTGACGCTGTCATTATGACAGGGTTCCATAGTGGCATAACAATTAAAGTCCTTGAGAGCGGTTGCGCACTACGCCGATGCGAATCCGATCCGAACCCGTGAAAATTCGGATCTAGACCGGATATATAATAAAATCGGATGACGGAAGCCGGATCTAATGCGTAAACTACCAAAATAGTTCTACGACTACTCCGGACCGTATTTTCACGGGTTCGGATCGGATTCGGATCGGACGTAGTGCGAAACTACTCTGACTGTACATTATACATATAATATGTATAAGAAAACCCCAGTTGGGGCGGCTGCATAGGTCCTGACGGGGTTAACTTTTAAAATTAAAAATCATTTAAAATCTACTTATCGTAAGTACCTACTGTTTTCTACAAACACAAAACAAAGGGTAGCTGTGGGTCGCCGTTACAAGTGTTGACCATTTGTTAATCTAAAAAAGGCAAGAAAGTTCCGACGAAGAAAAGGTTGTAATTCTAAGTAAGTAGGTACCTACCCCGGCGCAATAGCCACAACATACTTCTAGGAATCTGTTTAATTGTTAGGACTTTGCATCCGGGATGCAAATAAAGATCGGTAGATGCATTTCAATACTACCTATTGAAAATTTGCGTTATTAATTATTATTATTATGTCGTTTTGTTTGTTTATCACCTAAGGTTGTAAACGAAATGTAGACAGACGTGTTAGACAAGAATTAAGAAAAAGCCGAGCGAAACTGCTTTGTGTTATTATCAACAAGTTGATCTTCACTAAGATCTTTTTGTTAATATCAAACAGAAGGTAATACTGCCGTCGTTGGGTTGAAAGGTTTAGGTTAAGGTTAGGTTCGGTCTGTCTTAACGCAGGAAAAAACCGGACAAATGCGAGTCGGACTCGCCAATCGAGGGTTGCGCACATGACACGGTTAACTCAATTCAAAAGGACCGCCGTTCCTTGCATAAAGACCCTGTTGTGATTTAATTAAAAATGTATAGATTTTTGATTTTTCACAATACTTGTAATAAAAAACGGTGTTACTTGCCAAGTTTCATAGTTATAGATCAACGGGAAATCCATACTAATATTATAAATGTGAAAGTGTCTGTCTGTCTGTCTGTCTGTTACCTCTTCACGCTCAAATCGCTGAACCGATTTAGATGAAATTTAGTATGGAGATAGCTTGAGTCCCGGGGAAGGACATAGGCTACTTTTGATCCCGGAAAATTAAACAGATCCCGAGGGAGCAGCGATAAACGACTTCTACGCTGACGGAGTCGCGGGCAAAAGCTATACGTTTTGATTCCCTCCAGGAGTGTCGAAATACACGTTTTTTGCCGCATAAACGGCCGTATCTTTTTTTTACGTTAATTTAGAAGTTTGATTTTTTCCCAGCTTCAATACTCCCGCAGCTTCGATACCTCCGCGCGTTCCCGAGATAAAGGGTCTTGCTTGACATACAGACAGTCAGACGGACAGACAGACAGACGGACAACAAAGTGATCCTATAAGGGTTCTGTTTTTCCTTTTGAGGCAGGAAACTCTAAAAAGATCGCAAAGTAGGTAGTACCTCGAACACAATGGCCCTAATTCCCACCCTCTTTTTTATCCCTCGGCAGTTCAGGAACCTGATTTATTTACATTTTAGTCTAAGACTTTATCACAGTAACAAAATCGAGGTAATAAAATTATCCCAAAATAAGTTTTTAATTTTAAAAGATGGCGTATTTGGTACCGTCTAGCAAACTTACTCGTTTAAACCTGTAAGGAACCTCCTGAAGGTTTAGAGCCTCGAAATTTGTATCGAGATCTTACAGCACAAGTAAAGGAAAAAGTTTGAAAAACTAAAGTTATTATGTCCTTATTAAAATGTGTGAAACGTCAAATCTGAGACACCTTACTAGGTATTATGTTAATTGTTTAACAGAAAAATATTTAGTAGGTTAATATAGATTTCTTGCCAAAAAGTACTGATATCCCGCCAAAAAAATACTTCAATGTAAATACTTAATAGAAGTTATCAGGTGCCACCAAAAGTAGTACCTAATATCAAAGATGCCAAGTTTGGCACTAGATTATTGACTGTTCTAACCTCTCAGTCTCCTTAAATACCTAGAAAATTGCATGCCAAGTTAGTTCTCAAAATGCATTTACCTATTGGTAATGATAATAAATTGGTTTGACTGTCAACAATCTACATATATACTTAGTGCCAAACTTGGCACCTTTTTAGATACCAGTACTTTTGTTGGCACCAAAACTTTGCTTATTTTTACATCTACTTATATTTATAAACTGCAGTCCAGTCCCTGCCTGCACGTTAAGATTCCTAGTATTTTTAAATAGACTCATTTACCTTTATTGTCTGCAGCCAAAGCCTACACAATCCACACAAGTTAAGCAGCCGGCGGCGGCATCAGGTGACGCCACTGCCTTGAATGATGAGGTAGCCAAGCAGGGAGAGTTGGTGCGCTCACTCAAGGCGGCCAAGGCGGAAAAGGCCAAGATCGACGTGGCCGTCAAGAGTCTGCTCGAGCTCAAGGCCAAGTACAAGGCAGCTACTGGACAAGTAGGTGGACGTATATTTGATATTGGCGATGTTCATCTAAGTTTAGAGAAGCATCATTTACGAAAAATATGACCTATAAAAAATCATTAAAACATTAACGTTTTCGTGGCGGCTCTAAAGAGTATTTTTTCTACTGGCGTCTTTTGTCTAGTTGGTTTGACATTAGTACTGGCCACATACTTTAGTGCATGCATAGCGTTCAAAGAAATTGTTAACATGTGGTTGAACATTGAGTTAATCCTCTCAATAATCAACATCTTAGCCTGATTGTGCAGAATGTGGTTACAGAATTATCAACAAGTTTTTAGAGTTGTTGGTAATTCTGTAGCTCTGCCAACCCCACTTTGGGAATGAAGGCGTGAGTTTATGTATGTGTATTTATGATTTCACAGAATTATTACCAGCATTATGGTATTAATTTAAGATAATAAACATAGTGTACACTTAGGAATGGAAGCCTGGCGCAGCACCCGCTGCTGGCCCCGCCGCCGCCCCCGCCCCGGCGATGTCAAGCGACGCGACCAAGTTGAGCGACGAAGTAGCCAAGCAGGGAGAGTTGGTGCGCTCACTCAAGGCGGCTAAGGCAGAAAAGGCCAAGATCGACGCGGCCGTCAAGAGTCTGCTCGAGCTCAAGGCCAAGTACAAGGCTGCTACTGGGCAGGTAAGAATATGTTACTATAAAACCACATATGATCTTGATTATGGAGTAATAATGGTAAATTGGTTTGTTTACAACTTTGCCCATTTCAATTGAAACCAACCATAGGCGTCGTCAATTTGCGGGTTATTTTGATTTTTTTAACCGACTTCGTACATACTTAGTTTGAAACATAAGGCTCAATTTGTCTTCGTGTTTATTATCTTGTTAAAAAATATTTATTATAACTACAATAAACTTAACTTATATTTCAGGATTGGAAGCCAGGCGCAGCGCCTGCTGCCGCCCCTGCTCCCGCGGCGTCAGGCGACGCTGCTAAGTTAAGCGAGGAAGTGGCCACGCAGGGAGAGTTGGTGCGCTCACTTAAGGCGGCCAAGGCGGAGAAGGCGAAGGTTGACGCGGCCGTCAAGTCTTTGCTTGAACTCAAGGCCAAGTATAAGACCGCTACTGGGCAGGTGAGATTTCAAAATATGTTTAGTCTATGTAAAATTTTAAACAGTTAAGGTAAGAAAACCAATTTTTTTTCCGATTTTACTGTTTCTGGGTAATTTGCGGTTAGTTTAGTAAAGTGACACATTATTGTTTAGCAATTTTTACCTAGTAACAAAAGGGGCTGTTTGTGATCTTAGTTCTTTGAAAACTACGTGGCGCAATATTTTTTACCATTATTTAGATAATTTATTCCGGAAAACTTATTTGTTTGATACATTGATATTTCATCAGTGGTTGGTCAGCTTATGTTACAGATATCAATAAGTTATTGACATGTTGTAACAGGATTGGAAGCCAGGCGCAGCGCCCGCGGCGGGCCCCAGCCCGGCCCCCGCCCCGGCGGCGTCAGGCGACGCGGCCCAGCTGAGCGACGAGGTGGCCAAGCAGGGAGAGCTGGTTCGCTCACTCAAGGCGGCCAAGGCGGAAAAGGCCAAGATCGATGCAGCCGTCAAGAGTCTGCTCGAGCTCAAGGCCAAGTACAAGGCCGCTACTGGGCAGGTAAGATTCCAAAGTAATGCCTAACGCAAATGAAGATTATTTGTATTTTTAATTTTTTTATATCTTTAACAACATGTCAAGTAAGTATTTTTATTATTTCGATTTACTAAATGCCATTTAATCTGCCTTCAAAAGACGAAACAACGACACGATTGTTTATGAATTTCGCTGCTTCTCTAAATAAAACGTAAAAAAACAAAGTATTTATTTCTGTTTGTCGGTTTGATATATTAAAATAACTCGAAAGATTGTTACAGATTATTTATTTCGTAAGATTTTTCTACTATGGCTTTAAATTTTAACAAGGTTACATATTTTTAATACACATTAGTTTTTATAGATGTACCGTACATACGGTATAGACAGAAACATCAATACTTATTTGAGATGTTGCACCAGGATTGGAAGCCAGGCGCTGCGCCCGCCGCTGCCCCCGCCCCGGCCCCCGCCCCGGCGGCGTCAGGCGACGCGGCCAAGTTAAACGACGAGGTGGCCAAGCAGGGAGAGTTGGTTCGCTCGCTCAAGGCTGCCAAGGCCGAGAAGGGCAAGATCGACGCGGCCGTCAAGACTCTGCTCGAGCTCAAGGCCAAGTACAAGGCCGCTACGGGGCAGGTAAGATTGCAAAATAATGTTTGTAGCAGATGATAATGATAATTATTAAAAAATGTACAGTCAAGTAAATTGATTCGTAGACCACTTTGGACTATGTCAAAGTCAAGTAATCAATCAAAACGTAAGAGACTTTTTATGATTTTATTGACAGTGTCACTTTGACATAATCCAAAGTGGTCTACGAATCAATTTCCTTGACTGTATTTTTTTTACATCAATAACATATCAAGTATTATTTTATTTAGTTTTACCAGTTGCCAGGTAATCTGCAATTAAAAGACGAAACAACGACGATAGTTTTTTTTCGCTACTTCTGAATAAAATGTAAAAAAAAGTCTTTATTTCGTTTGTATTTTGTTCTTTTATAAGGCTTCAAAGATTGATGTGGTTTTTATCACCGTTAAGATAATTTGTTTCGGAAGATTTATGTAATACATCTATAAAGTGTAAGAAGGTGACAGTCTGTGAGTACTTAGAAGATACTTCTCTCTCAGTCGCTCTGAATAAGAGCGTATGATAGCGAGTGAGAGACAAGTACAAACCCGAAGCACCTGCTAAGAGGTATATAGCACTGTACATATTTTGAATATAAGTTGTCATAGATGTACCGAACAAATCCAAAGCCTTATTCGACTAGTCAGCTAATTTTAGAACCATCAATACGGTTGACATGTTGTACCAGGTTTGGAAGCCAGGCGCTGCGCCCGCCGCGGCCCCCGCCCCGGCGGCGTCAGGCGACGCGGCCAAGTTAAGCGACGAGGTGGCCAAGCAGGGAGAGTTGGTGCGCTCACTCAAGGCGGCCAAGGCCGAGAAGGCCAAGATCGACGCGGCCGTCAAGAGCCTGCTCGAGCTCAAGGCCAAGTACAAGGCCGCTACTGGGCAGGTGAGAAGTTAAACTTGAACTGGATTATAATTTTTGTAGTAGTCAGCTGCCAAAATATAGGTATAGTGATCTCTTTATGGCGCATACAGTAGATAATTAATTATACATCGAATACTGCCCTTTCTCGTAGGCATATAAACTTCTCTAGGTTTTGCACTGGTGTGTTCTGAAAAATTAAGATTTCTTGTATCTTTTCTTGTTATCAATAAATAAAAAACTATATTTAAAGGTGTTGTACGCATGTTTTTGCATATACAAACATTTATAACGATTATCTATTGTTAATGCTCTTCTGCTTCGAGTTAAAGTATATTATTAAAGATTCGCGGGCTTAAACAAAAGTATGTCCATCCATTGTAACTCTTATTACGTCACAACATGACCTAGAGTGCTGTAGCAGCTGTGTAAATAAGTCATGGCACGTTAGCTTTTATCGGCGAGTCAGTCGGTGCGCGTAGCCGGAGCCTTTTAGGTTAAAAAGTAATCGACCAAAGGCGTAAAGAGGTTAGTCACTTTTTTATTGATTTTATTTTATGATCTACCTGATACCTAATAGCATGTTTATCAAATTATTCAGTTATCATTAGGTATTCGTTATCAAGGAGTTAAAATATTACTCGATAGTGCATTATATCTATTATTATTAATGCTAACATAATGTTACCGCGTTTTGATGTGCTGAATTCATCTGACATTTTATTTTTATGTTATGCCTAAAGTGTTATTTTGTCTTCTGACATTAAAACGGAGTTAAGGGAGTGTTTTTAGGACAATTGGATTAGCAGGTATTAATGTTTTTTTTTTGCATTCCCAAGGGATGTGTCGTCAACGAGTCCTACGTGAAGTTTCGTTTTATTTTTCTGCTCTAACTGCTGTGACGTATACACCGAAACACACCAAAACGTTCGTATCGTTCGTTCGTTTGGTTTTGAGCCATTTTGGCACGGAACCCTAATATTGATTAGTTACACAAAAGCTGGAATGCGTTATACCATTGAATCTAGATGCATATAAAATATCACTAAGACTAAAATATAAGTAATTTTGTATAATGTAGTCGAGAAGTCGGATGATTCCTACGACGCTATTTCAATGGAATAAGGTGCAAAAGTGTATACATATCGTTGTACTCGACTGTACATATAAAAAATACAATAACGGGAAAGAAATATTCGTGATTATCCCACAAATGTACCACCTATTGCTGTGTCAGTGTCAACCTATTATACACCTATCCACCGCATAGTTCAGGACGTTCAGGTTGCCAAAAGTGCAACAGTGTTAATGAAATTGTTCAGTTTGAACCTTATGGATACTGTCAATAAAGCACTGTTGTTATTTTACCAACCGCATTACTTTGAATACTGTTGTATCGCTGGACAGTCAAGTAGCTATACCGCCGTAATACCAAAGAAGGCGGCTAACTGCATGAATAAGTATAAGCTTTTTAAACTTAATGTGGTTACCGGTAGAGTATAGAATGCTTCGACTACAACATTGCACTTTCCTTCTGTGGTATATATTACGGCAGTATAGAAGAGTACAGTAAAACCAAATTATTCATAGTAGTTACTCGGCTGGAGCGTCGCGTCGGTGGCCTGGTGGCTTAGGGGGTCGACTCGTGATCGAAAGGTACCGAGTTCGAACCCCCGCCGTCACCATGTACCAATGAGTTTTTCTAAGTCAAGTGCATTACCCGACGCCCTTACGGTGAAGGAAAAACATCGTGAGGAAACCTGCACATTCGAACAGCTGAGTGAGTAAGAGGGTAATTGCACAAAAGATCCTAAAGGGTCGAAGTGTATCCGAAAGGGCCCATCTGTAAGATAAGATAAGATAAGATAAGATAAGGTACTTGGCTGTATATCGCTTTCACACTCTCTGGGATTACAAATACACTGATAGATGCCAGCTATTACTTTAACCTCGTAAGGCCCACCATACTGCAAACAGGGAGTTTTTTGTAAGTGGGACTTTGAATCTACTATCAAGGCATAAAGTTCAATTATGTTTGTTCGATAATGCCATTTTCAGTTCATGAACATAGGAAAATAAACCTTATTCTTATTGCAACACAGTTCTAATTAAAATTGCCTTTATTATGTACATCTTATTGCACACTAATGCCCGGTTCCTATATTCAAGAAACGAATGGTTTTCCTAACGTCTCGTTATAATTTGACACATTTTGTACGTAGCAAATGTCAAATTTTAACGAGACGTAAGGAAAACGATTCGTTTCTTGAATATTGGAACCGGGCATAAGAAAACTAATTGCATCGGGTGGTACTTCATTTGAATCGGTTGGGCCGTTGGGCCGTTTAATAGATATCAGCTCTACAAGATGGGGTTGCCCTTATATCGCGGGTTTTTATCCAATAACTTGCTTGTACTAACTGTAGTACTGTTAGACGATGGGCTTGCTACCTGTCACTAATACACTAGAAAACATCTTAGCCTGATGCAAAATGTGGTTACAGAATTATCAACAAGTTTTTAGAGTTGTTGTTAATTCTGTAGCTCTGCCTACCCTACTCTCGGAATGAAGGCGTGAGTTTATTTCTGGAGTCCTAGTGAAAAACGGTAGAAGTAGACTTAACTCATGTAATAAAAAGTGCAAATACCACAGAACAGAAAATACAGTAGAAGTGTCAAGTGGGCGTGTAACATGTGGCATAGTTATGCGGAGTTCCGCATAACCTACCATACTTTTGCCGCCGTCGCTTATTTCGATATTTCTAAAATAGGAAATAAATCCAGAAGCATTGCCTTATTGTGCTATTTTGGAGTGTCAAAACGATAGCCGCACCAAAAACATTTTCCATGGTGGCGTGTTGTTTTTATGATAGTTTGCGTATTGGCGACAACAGGTCTGATACTAAGCGAAGCTCATGCCACTTCCACTGTTTTTTCTATTCCGTGGCATAAACATAAACAGAGTACACTAGACTTACACCCTTTTTCACTTGATTTTTAGAAGACTTATACCCTTTTTCACTAGGACCCCAGATTTATGTATCTGTATGTTTTGTCCATTAAATAGTCATTAACTTTAGAATACTTTGTAAGGACTGGAAGCCCGCAGCCGTCCCTCCGCAAGCCCCCCAAACGTCGGACAGCTCCCAAGCAGCCGCGGTACTGCAGCAGATCGCCGCGCAGGGCGACAAGGTCCGCAAGCTCAAGGCGGACAAGACCGAGAAGTTCGTCGTCGAAGCCGAGGTGAGCTGCCACTACTCCTGACGTCCCATGACCGTGCCGGCACCAATCCAATACATCCAATTATGAATTTAGTGTCACTCTACAAAAGTTTAAGACCTAGAAATAGAGTGTTCTCCTAAACATTGAACACTGACGTTTTGTTATTGAGGTCCTCTAATTGTAGGCGGTAAAAAAAAAGTTTGACCTGTTACAGTGTTGTTTACAGGAGTATTCTTCTCGCTGACCAATATTCTGCCACGCGAACGGCCTTGCTAGTTGTTTCATATAGGTCCTGCCGCGTGCAGGTGTCGGGGCACGCGGGGCAGTGCAGGAGATGCGCCATGGACTGTAGTGAAGCGCCGCAGCTGCAGTAGTCCTCGGCTGTGTAACCCCAGTTTACCAAGTTTTCTTGGCATCTACCGCCCTGAGCGCGCAGCCTATTAGGCCCCTGGATAGTCGGCGTCTTCTTAGTGAAAACATATTTAATTCGATTAAGGGCTGATTTTTCAGTCCCCAGATAAAGCTATCCGGAAAGTAAATTTTAGCTCTGTCCTTTTCTTTTATATGACTTCAGAAAAGGATAGTAATACATTTAACTGACGGATAGTTTTATCTGGAGATTGGAAAATCAGCCCTCAAATGTTTATGCAAGACTTAGGTTTCATTAAAAAAGCCCGCTTAGCATGTTTTAGTTTTTTCGAATTGTTTAAGGTTAAGAACCTGCTCAAACTTAAGGAGCAGTACAAGTCTATTACGGGAACTCCGTGGACCGCCAACGCCGTTGTGCCGACCAGTACAGCCTCGGTACAAGTTGAGGTACATTCGTGCACGGGAAGGCCTCACATAGATAGTAATCCTTCAATCAAAGCAGGGCCAGATTTAAGGGAGACCAAGCGGGACAACTGCCCGGGGCCTCCACAAGAGAGGGGCTCAGCTCGCATTTGAAAAATAATGAGGGGGACTCCACTCCTTTTGCCGCCCCAGCACTCCAGACCTCTAAATCCGGCCCTGAAACAAAGGTTCATCGCACGGCTTACATGTGTGCATGCGTCAACCGGGCCATCACAAGCAAACTCAACAAGTCATGACAAGTCGGTTTAATAGGGGCCACGCCGTCGCCGCGTTTGGTTACAGCGCGCATCGTAGCAACCCAAGCGCCCGAGTGGCAATAGGTATCAGAAACTCCTTAAGGGCCGGAGAAGAACTATAACATCCTTCGACTGATATCATCATGATGATCACTCATGTTCAGATCGTAAGCATGGGTCATCATTGGGGGATCCCCTTGAATCACCGACACTCATTTGATCGAATGTATCATTTAATTTCTACATAAACCTTACTGTTTTTAGGTTATGCATGGGTTACGTAGGTTAGGTTAGGTTAGGTTAGACCTGGGACCGCCAAAAAAGTATAACTCTTGCACGTATAAATTCCTGTCGAAATGAGGTGATTCAAGGGTAAACATCATTGACTGGTGTGATTGAGAGGGTACATGGAGGAGTGTTGTTGCAGCAGCCCGCGATGAACGGCTCGGAGCAGGCGGCGGCGCTCGCGGCCGACGTGGCGCGGCAGGGGGACGCCGTGCGCGACCTCAAGGCGAAGAAGGCTGACAAGGTAACGTCATAACTAGTCGGGTACGCTGTTTAATATTTTACGCGCTCACTTTAATAGATATCGCAATTTTCTCGGATATGTTGAATTTTTCTTGTATGATAATATATCCTTTCCTGGAAGTCGAGCTTTCTCTATAAGCACCGAATTTCATTAAAATCAATTCAGCGGTTTAGTTGTGAAAGTGTAACAAATAAAAAAATAGAATAGGTTTTTTAAGTCTTAAAAACTAATAAAAATCTAAATGTAAATGTAAGTATTATTATTTGCTCTTAGGCCACCATAGACGCAGAAGTCAAGAAGCTTCTAGAACTGAAGGCCAAGTACCAAGCGGAGACTGGCACCGCCTACGTGGCTCCCGCGGCGCCGCGCGAGTCCAAGCCCAAAGAGAAGAAGGACAAGCCGAAAGAGAAGAAAGAAAAGCCTAAAGAACAGGTTAGTAAGGTTTAAAATGGTTTTTCTGTGAAGGCTACATAGGACTGTTGTTCCGAAGTTTTGTGCGCTTAGATCTTACAAACTATGCAACGGATTTTAATGCGGTTTTGATCAATAGATGGAGTGATGCAAGAGGAAGCTTTTTATGTATAATAAATGCTGGATTATATACGTGTGATATAGAAAACTCACATAACATAAACCGAAGCGAAGCGAGGGCTGGTCGCTAGTTTGTAATAAATTGAAGGACGCCCGCGCGACTTTGTACGCGTAGAATTCGCTTCCCGCTATTTCTCCTATTACTTCCTGTTGTGGGTCAACTTTCAAACATCCTTTCTTTGTGCATCTCTAGGATACCCAAGGAATGCTGCCTCTAAATTTCAATTCCCTAGGTTTAGCACTTTAGACTGGCTGTTGTACGAAGATGATATACCTCTTGTACATTAATTTAGTTAAAAAAATATTTACAGTCGCCGCGGCCAGCCGCAGCCAGCAAAGAGGAATCGGCTTCAGGCGTGAAGAAAGTGACTCGGCTGGGACTGGAAGCCAGCAAGGACACGGATCTGTCCGAGTGGTACTCGCAGGTCATCACCAAATGTAAGTTGTGTTGACTATTGTTCATATTTATGTATTTTAATTTGTATGTGACTTCGCTTGATATTGTTGTATTCATAAATGCCTTTGTATATTTTAATACACTGTAATTATATGAAAACGTGATTTTAAATTGTTTGATAAATCCAGGCTATTTAATCGCCATTCTACCCAAGCGGCAACTTGTGTAATTTCGGATATATTTTTTATCTTTAGTGAGAAAAGTAGGCTGGTAAATGATCACGTTTTACCGCAATGTGTAGCTTGCAACTTTTAATTTAAACTGTTAAACTGTTGTTGTGTTGTGTTGCATTTTAGTCTCGGTAGTTTCAGAGATAGGAGTGAGGGGTGTATAAGTTTTTCATCTTTAATCTTATACGTAAGGCAGAGTTTACTTTACGCTTTATTTTATGTTAGTATTTTGTGTCGACAGCGGAGATGATCGAGTACTACGACATATCCGGCTGCTACATCTTCCGGCCGTGGTCGTACAGCATATGGGAGGTCATCCGCGAGTTCCTCTCCAAGAACTTCAAGAAACTCGGCGTCAAGGACTGCTATTTCCCGATATTTGTATCCAAGGTGACGCGCTTGTTTTGTTCTACATAGAAAAAACTACAGACACCTCATTGGTACATGGTGACCGCAGAACTGCTCGGGTCCTTGTAATCACGAAGCGATTTCCCAAGACACTAGGCCACCGACACTCTCACCAGGGGTCGTAAACTGGTATTATTATGAATACTGGTATTTAATTTTGGTATCTCGTTTATTGCATATATTTGTTCTTCAATGAATTTACATAATAGTATAAGTCAAAGTAAAAGTTCTTTATTCTTCAATTTAGTTTAGGCATAATATAATGCACCTATGAATGTCAAAAAGCATTACCACCGGTTCGAAAAATGAAACCTTTGCCGCGAGAAGAACTGGCGGCGTAAGAAAGTATAGTGTTATTACCTAAATTACAATGTAATATATCAAGGAAATGTGGCAAATTAAGAAAGATATTTCAATTTTAATTAATACCGGTATCAATCCCTGGCTTTCACAGGCATTCTAAATCCAGGAGGGACAACTCCCCCCTTGCTCCCCTTGTTTGCAGGCGGCGCTAGAGCGCGAGAAGACGCACATAGCGGACTTCGCGCCGGAGGTGGCGTGGGTGACGCACTCGGGCTCCTCGGAGCTCGCGGAGCACATCGCCGTGCGGCCCACCTCCGAGACCGTCATGTACCCCGCGTACGCCAAGTGGCTGCAGAGCCACCGCGACCTGCCCATCAAGCTCAACCAGTGGAACAACGTCGTGGTGAGTCAGTTACAGCTGTTAGAGTCGGTCGTTGACGATGTAAGCGTAGTACTAGGCCCTAGATGGTAGTCATACTTTTGGAAGGTAGCGCACCCAGGTTCGATCACTGGTATTGACAAATGTTTGTGTGATGAGCAGTAGTATTTGTTGGTGATTCTTGGATGTTTTCCATGAAAAAATAGACGTGGATTCAAACCCTAATTAATTTTAAATCAGGAAAAATATAAAAAAGTTTACATTATAGTATGTGTATTATTAGATACTCTGCCAATTTAAGGATTAGAGAGTAAGACTTGATTGTCAGATCTAGTAAGTCGAACCGAAAAGTAACTGGTACCATAAATATTTTCTAGTAACTTACTCTTACATTTCTTAACTATAATCGATACGTTTTGATTGGCCCGATTTGACAGCTGTCAAATCGGTACAAAATATATGTTCGAGGCATGTTTGAGGTTAGGTTAGGTTAGGTTATATTCTGTATTCTGCAAGGCCCCTGCTGTGTTCCAGGGTGCCCTCAGTGAAGAAGAGGGCAAAGGCCCCCGCCTGAAGGCAAGCCCAAAGGGCATCCTCTATTGGGGGGACTACGTTTTGTCACTATAGCGGTCCCGTAGTCCTAAAGCGATTGTCGCAACGTCCCGGGGGTTTTAGTGCGTTGACCGCTGTCAAATCGGGCTTCTTAGAACGGCGCGACTATATCTAGCAACACTGTCAAACTAATTCGCTTAAATAAAAACACTACTCTATACACGCGCGTTGAAAAAAATCCCTTTGCTTACCTATAGAGCTCTTGGTTTTTGAACTGTATCGTTGTTGACAGAGGTGGGAGTTCAAGCAGCCGCAGCCGTTCCTGCGCACGCGCGAGTTCCTCTGGCAGGAGGGGCACACGGCCTACCGCACTGCCGAGGAGGCCTCCGCGGAGGTCCTGCAGATACTCGGTGAGTACAGGGCCTAATATCGCTGCTTTTAGCGTGACTAAATGTAGATAAAGCATCCGTCACTCTCGTACTTATATACTTGTCAAAAAGTGACAGATGTTTATCCAGTAGAATTTGTTTTGTTTCATAACAACGACAAAATTTTAAAATTAACTTTATTTCATTCCCGTGTGGTGCCGGGTTTAGAATGTTGCCACTCCATATCTTCCGTGGATGTCGTAAGAGATGACTAAGGGACTAAAGGCTGTGTAGTGCTGTTAGGCGATGGGTTTGCAACCTTTCACTAATACACTGGTTAACATCTTAGCCTGGTTGTGCAAAATGTGGTCACAGAATTATCAACAAGTTTTTGGAGTTGTTGGTGAGTCTGTGGCTCTGCCCACCCCACTCTGGGAATGAAGGCGTGAGTTTATGTTATGTAACTTTATTTCATTTACAATAGATTAATATTCCGTCGACAAATTTCGCTGAATGCTCACAATATAAGCATATCAATGTAGATCTGTACGCGCGCGTGTACGAGGAGTACCTGGCGATCCCGGTGATCAAGGGGCGCAAGACCGAGAAGGAGAAGTTCGCGGGCGGCGACTACACCACCACCGTGGAGGCCTACGTGCCCGCCAGCGGCCGCGGCATCCAGGCAAGTCACTGCACTAGCACTCAGACACTAATCTAAGGTAGGGTTGCCATTTAGGAATTTGAAAAGTCCCGACAAAAAGCCTGACATTTCGATAAAAGTCCGGACTTTCCATTTTGTGACTAAAAAGTCACAAAATGGAAACATTACTCTTGCATGACTCGATATATGAATGTGGAAGAATTGAAAGAGATTTGTCAAGATCGTAGCTGAGCAGGGCCTCTATTCAACACGGTAAAAACCATATCGTTTTAAACCTGTTATCGTATTGTCACCGTTTTGATAGCTCTTATTTACTTAACAGTAATGGCGTCTGGCGTCATAACAATACCATAACAGGTCAACTACGATATCGTTTTTTCCGTCGGGAATAGAGGCGCAGGTGGAAAGAAGTTGCTCTGCCTACCCCTCTGGGAAACAGGCGTGATTTAATGTATGTATGTACTCTTGTGTAGTTTTATTACTCATATTCCATCTAATAAAAAAAATCCGGACAAAGTCCGGACAAGTCTAAAAGTCCGGACATGTCCGGACTAATCCGGACGGATGGTAACCCTAATCTGAGGGCCGTATAAATAAACTGAGGACTTACTTTGAAAGTCCCTTAGTACTGTAAGTAATATTGCAACGCTCTGCAGGGCGCGACGAGCCACCACCTCGGGCAGAACTTCTCCAAGATGTTCGAGATCGTGTACGACGACCCCGACACGCAGGAGAAGAAGTACGTCTTCCAGAACTCCTGGGGCCTCACCACCCGGACCATCGGTGAGTGCCGTTCGAACTTCGCTGCTAGTTTTTACATACAAAAACTTATTTGTCGTAAATCCTTGGACAACATTATGTTTTTAGGACAAATGTCATTATGAACTATGTATTATTTTTATGAAACTATTTAGATGTTAATTTAATGATTAATAGATAACAAATTTTGCATGATGCCGTTATGTAATTAAACGTCAACTTGAAATATATATCGATTGACAGAAATTGTTCTCTTAAGGTCGTTTTCGTGTGGCGGGAAGGGTTGCGGTAGCTCCTTAGGGTAAATAAAGAATATTCCCTTCAAATTTCAAGTTCTAGGTCTAGCTGTTTAGGCTGTGCGTTATCTATCCACCAAAGAAAAGTTCTATATGTGTCTAGCGTATATGGAAATAACACGTCTAGTCACGTTTAATGATATTTTCACTTTTATACAAGAACACAAGAATTACGTACGAAACAAATTTCACATCGCGATGTGACAAAGTTACTCTGGTGATTAGACATGTCCTTTCTGTATATCCTTCATTTATTTACTGCCTACTGCGATACCTAAGAGTGGTTCCGCACTACGTCCGATCCGAATCTGATCCGAACCCGTGAAAATACGGCTTGGAGTAGTCGTAGAACTATTTCTATGGTAGTTTACGCATTAGATCAGGTTTCTGTCATCCCATTTAATTATATATCCGGTCTAGATCCGTATCTTCACGGGTTCGGATCGGATTCGGATCGGCGTAGTGCGAAACCGCTCTAACGGTTTGCGTTCCTCAGGAGTGATGGTGCTGGTGCACGGCGACGACCGCGGGCTGGTGCTGCCGCCGCGCATCGCCGACATCCAGGTGATCGTGGTCCCGTGCGGCATCACGGCCGCCACGGCCGGCGACGAGCGCGCGCGGCTCATGGACCAGTGCCGGCTGCTCGCCGACGAGCTCGTCGCCGCCGGGATCCGCGCCGAGGGCGACTACAGGGACAACTACTCGCCCGGGTGGAAGTTTAATCATTGGGAGCTCAAGGTACGCTCCATGTCTAATTAGCCTGACACGCGAAATAGGTGCGTGACGTTGAGTTTCGGAAACCAACATACATTAAAAAAATACGTTCGTTTATTGTGGCTATAACTTCCTAAGGGTCACCATACAACGAAATTTGTCAATGGAATATGAATCTAATATGAATGAAATAAACTCAATTTTCTGATTTGATCATTAGTCATTTGAATCAGTTATTTCATTCATTCAGTAATTTCATGTCAGTCAAGAAATTCCACTTAAGGTCATTAGAGTCGTTTTCAAAAATATTGTACATAATTAAAGGCTTAATGAAAACAAAATCACGATTGCATCCTTTGTGTAACGAAAGTTAGTCATACAAAATATATGGGTAACTTTCGTTACACAAAGGAATCAATTAAGTTTTGTTTTAATTAAGGCCCTTAATAACGTAAAATTTTTTTTTAAATGACTCTACGGACTAATCTATCAAGTTAAGGACAGCGGAGATTTTTGTTTAGATGCCATAATATAGTATTGTTTTTGGGTGTAATATGGAAATCAAAATATTAATGTCATGTCGCATACATAGAGGCATTTTTAATTCAAATCAATTACATACATTTGAAAGCCACGTTAGGGTTAAGTATCTTGTCGTAAACTAGACACATAACCACACAATTTTCCATTTTTTCATAACCTGCCGTTCCCGCCAAAACTAGACGTTAGGATGACACCACCTTTCAGATTTGCCAGTAATAAATTTTTCGTTAAAAATATTAAACTAAAGGTGCCCACTCACCGACACCTTTACGCATATCGTGACCATAGACATATGAACTCGTTAAATTAAAATGTTGATCAGGGTGTGCCGATCCGCGTGGAGCTGGGCCCGAAGGACCTGGCGGCGGGCTCGCTGGTGGCGGTGCGCCGGCTGTCGGGCGACAAGCGCTCGCTGCCGCGCGCCGCCGCCGCCGCCGCGCTCGCCGCGCTGCTCGACGACACGCACCACGAGATGCTGGCCAAGTACGTTCATAACGCCGTACGGTACATACATACATACATACATGAATCACGCGAGTCACGTACCTAGTTGAGTAGTTGAGTTTTCCGTAGGTACTTTATATCTCTTCTATGTCACACAGTCCGATAGCTCTATAATGAGCCTATAACTATAATCACTTTTTACTCGTACAAATACATTTTAAATTTGAATTTCTATTTTAAATTTAAGGACTTAAATAAACCTTTTAAAAAATATTTTTCTAAATAATAAGCTTGCGTATTAACCAGACGTACACAGCAATATAGCTAAGTAACTATTTATTAAGAAAATGAAATCTTACCCAGTGACAATTAGTATTCAGGAAATATTAATTGGCCGCCTGTAATCTTCACTAAGATCTTTTTGTTAATATCAAACAAAAGGTAATCGTAAAACTGCCTCGTTCTTCGAACAGTGGCTTGAAAGGTTAAGATTAAGGTTAGGTCTGGTAAATCTTAACGCAGAATAAAAGATAGCAAAGTAGATCACAGACGGTCGAATCATATTTCCTTTACTATGCTATGATTTTTGTCTTAGCGACAACCCTAGCAATCCTAATTACCTACACCAAGTACAGCCCTGTTAATTCGCTAATGAAACATTGTTCGCAGGGCGACGAAGGAGCGCGACGAGCGGTTATCACAGGTGACGAAATGGGAAGACTTCACTGACGCGCTGGAACGGAAGCACATCCTGCTGGCGCCGTTCTGCGGCGAAGTGGCCTGCGAGGACAACATCAAGAACGACAGCGCCAGGTTCGTATGTCGGTTCATCTCGGGAAGATGCCTTGCTTGAACGGTTGACTAAGCTGGGCACTCACGACCTTTCCAACAAGCCGAATAGAGCAGCGCTGTGCCAAAATTAATCCGTGAATGTCAAAACTGTAGCGTTTAAAGGGCTCGGTCCGTTGGATTTCCAACTGGACGGAAAGCCAGCGCGACGCGCCAAATTCGGATTGCGCCGAATTGAACTATCGTGAATGTCGGAATTCAACGTTGGGCCACGCCACGCTACCGCGCCAAGACAAATGGCTTCGTCGAGAAGGGGTTCTCTGGCTGCCATTTTCCAATAAAGACCTAAAGAAACTAAATAGCGTGGCGCGCCCGTGAATGTGGTCAAAATATTACGCCCATCCAGTATACACTCCATCTGTCACCGAGACAAACGGCGCGTCCGTGTATGCCCAGCTTCACTTGGTTGAATTAGTTTGTTGTATATTGTATAAATGGCATTTGCCGTTTCAGGACGGACGACGACTCGACGACGGACGTGAAGGCCCCCGCGATGGGCGCCAAGTCGCTCTGCATCCCGTTCGACCAGCCGCGCGCGCTCTCGGACGCCGACCGGTGCATACACCCGGCGTGCTCAAGCAAACCCAAGTTCATCACCCTCTTCGGACGCAGTTACTAATAAGATGTTTATATAACGTTTTATAAGAAATAAATAATTTATTAAAAATATACTTATTGCATTTTTAGTTCACTGAGTTTGACTTCACTCATATTAACAATAAAACGGGAAGAAACGTCATAATATACTCTGATAGTCAAGCAGCACTCAAAGCACTTGACAACCCGGGACTCAAATCCTCATAAGTCCAAGAATGCTGAATACCCTAAGTGATACATCACAAGTCACGCTGGCGTGATCATCATCACCATCATCATCATCATCATCATCACCACCATCATCATCATCACCATCATCATCATCATCATCATCATCATCATCATCATCATCATCATCATCATCATCATCATCACCGTCATCGTCGTCGTCGTCGTCGTCGTCGTCGTCGTCGTCGTCGTCGTCGTCGTCGTCATCATCATTTAAGAGTATTTTGATTTAAACTTATTAAATAACATAACTCTTAATTTGTGTTTACTTTAGTGGTTTATGTGATAAAATAGTATTTTATTTATTAGTTACATTGTACCGTTTGTTACCCTAAGGGCCTGTTTCACAATCGTCAAGTAAAGCATTATCTGTCACATAAATTTAGCCCTTTCCTTTTCTGACACTTGAACATAGACAAGGAGAGAGCTAACTTTAACTGGCACATAAATATACTTGTCCATTGTGAAACAGGCCCTAATAAACTTTAACCCTTTGAACGCCAAGAACCACTAAATTGGTCGTGTACTGTCGTGCCTACCACGCCGTCGACCTATATAGTGGTCACAGATACAGTGCAAAATTGAGCCGAGTATTTGTGACGTAAGGTTGACATTCACTGTGGTTTTCAGCTGTCATTGGCGTGCGAGGACGATGTTTGTATCAAGTCAGAGGCGTTCAAAAGGTTAAACATTCAAAATTCGCTAGTCATATGTTGAGATTTAACCTACCAAGTGGAGGAAAAAAAGTTGTAGTGGGCGGAGACATAAGACATACTATAAACAGCATTTAAACATTTTATTAATTTAGGCACAGTTTTATTATCACACCAAATCCATAACAATTTTTCTAATAGATATATATAGTTTTTTTTTCAAGTCATATCTTTGCTTTGTAGAAGTTAAACAATAACTATGTTACGGTCTAACTACAATAACCTAAAACCCATCTAAAATGCTTCCGAGATGTCATTTTTCTATGAATTGTCTGTTATCATTGATGCGTGTTTGTAGTAGAACAAAACATACTAGATTGTTTTTAACCCATTTGACTCCACAGAATCAATGTGAGCTTCTGAATCCGTACTGCTCCTGCCAATGTCGCGAATGCTGCGTCGAAACTGTTTATGCAAATGTTAGTATATAGGGTATTAATCATAAGGCAAGGCAGTGAAGTCAAAAGTGTTAAGCACAATTTGGTAACCCATCATTTTATCGAATTTCACTTCATCGATTGTAACATTTCATTGAATTTCATTTCATCGAACGCTATTTTCTGCTGAAACCATAATGTTTTCAGCATATCTTTAACATTAATTACGTAGATTAGGTTAGGTTAGACATGTGACTATTAAAAAATTATAACTCATGCGCCGAGAAATGCCTTTAGATGAAATGGAAATTCTGCGTAATGACACGTTTGTTGAAAGGTGTTTCGATAAAATAATAGGTACCCGCACAATTTACTAATGATCTCGACTTTTGATAGTTGTTATGTTCTCCTCTAACAGCTCAATTCTCCTTTTTTTAGCATTTAATAATTGTATAAATTTCCCATACAAAGAAGTCTCTAAAGAAGTTTTGATTTCTATAAATTTTTCCATTTCTTGTTTGCATTTTTCTAAATTATTTGATAAAGTATCTGTTTTCATATTAAGATCGGCTACTATCAGGTGTAGGCCTTTATTTTCTGTTAATAAACAGTCTAATAAAGAGTCTTTGGATTCAGGAGTTGCGTCGAGGTGCACTGGTACGGAACCGTGAAGCGTGGTAGCACTAGAGCCTTCGAACTTCTTCTTCCAAACAAATGTTGCCGAGTTAGAATCGCCAGCTTGTTGGATGAAATCAAATTCACAGTCGTCACTATTCCCAGACAAGAACACCCTCGCGTTTGCCACGTATTCCTCTTTGGTCTCATCCGCAAATTCTTGGTATTTCTCAGCAAACTCATTAGAATATCTTCCTGACCATGTCTCTTGTCCTTCAAAGATTTTAATACGGAACATATCATTTTCGTTCATCTTCCATAATACTTTTACGTAAATATTACGATCTCCAATATTAAATTTAATTAGTTGCATGTCACTGTCAACATTCATTTTGAACACATTTATTGTAGTTGTAGTTATTATAATTTCTTGAAGTCTGGGTAAAGTGGACTACTTGATCGAGAAAATTATGAAACCATATATTTAAAATTAAGAAAAAGACGAATTATTAAGCCATGGATGGAGTTGTTTTAATGCATATATAGATTATTTGTAATTAAACAAAGATATTCATTCATGTTGACATCATTGAATGTAAATAAAAAACACAGACTAGACATGGACTAGACTAGGTTTCCATTTGATACAACCTCGACCAATAACGACCAGTGGCCCGTTTCACGAAGCTACAAGTTACAAATTACAAGCGGAACCCTCTTTCTAGCAGTACGAATTAGAAAGAGACTTCCGCTTGTAATTTGTACTTGTAGCTTCGTGAAACGGGCCACAGCCATTTGAGCAGTGTTGCCAGTTTAGACCTGTAAAATTGTAACTTGTAGCTTTATAAAATGTGCCCCAGAGGCTATACTTTGAAATCCGTAATTCGAACTTCGTCTATTACTATCCCTTTTGCTGTCGACGCGTCACTAATTCGCAAGAAATTGACGGGGCGATCCGAAGTTCGAATTACTGATTTCAAAGTAGAGCCCCTGATAATGCACCGCCGACGGCGACGGCGACAGCGGCTGACGCAACTGAGAATGAGATAGAAATACACCGTTCTCACTTTAACATAGTGTTGCGTCCCGCAGTGTTTGTGGCAAACACCAAGCATGTGGTGCGGCATAATGATTTATATAGGAAATTATATTAATTTTACTAACTCATTGTGAACTTACCTTTATAGTAGCTGCTTAAGTACATCATTCACGAACTGTCCAAGAGAACCAACAAAACTACAAAATTAGAGTCCAATAGACTCAATTTTGTATAGTCAATCAATGGAACACCAACAAAATTGCGGCCGGCCGCGGCTGTCCGAATGCGGAAAACGTATTGGGAAACCGTATACTGAAAACGAATGTATGTGGCCGGCCTAATCTGTTCAGGGATGTCCCGTGACAATTCAATCAATTCCACAGAGTACTTTTGATCAATTCACTGTAAATTCTGTCAAGTGAAGTCATAATAAAAACAATATTATTATATTATTGTTTGCATTCATGGTCGCTTGCTAAGGTAATAGTAGTGACCGATTTCCACTCATACGAAAATTGGATTGGATTGTTTTCTTACAGTTTAAACCAGGTGTGTAGCTTTTTGCTTGATTCGATCGATCGAAAGTTAATTTTAATTAGTGATTTGTTCATTATTGGTAAAAACTCCAACTGTAAGACGAATACTTATTTTCATATGAATAATTAAAAATACTACTTAAACTATTATGCACGTCTTTGCATATTGCTTTCCCCTAGTAAAAATAAGAATATGTGATGTGATGAGTAGTGTGAATTTAACCTATGTGCGGGGTTTGAGGTGACTTAGGCGTGGGCCAGTTGGGCCACACAGCGCCGCTTCTCCGCGTAGCACGATGTAGAGAGCGGCCATACGGTGCTGGTGCCGCGTGAAACGGCAACTTATGGCCGCTCTTGGTGGAAGAATTTATACTGTGTTAAAGTTCAATTCTTTAGTGTATGCACTGTCCAGTGGGACAATTCTGCCAGCACTGTTAGCACAAGTTGTATTTTCTCGCTAGATATAGATAGATAGATATACTGAATAGATAGAAAGGGAGATCCAAGCGACAACCAAGTCAGGGGCAACTTGTGCTAGCTGTGCATGCAGTGTCAAGGTTGGTAGTTACATGTAAACTATGAAAATTGACTGATAAACAAACAATACAGACTTTACACAAGGCACAGGGCCGGAGACCAAAAAAAAAGATTTTAAAGTACCCAATCCCCTCAGCTACCTACCTAATTCCCAAAGCTAATATTACAAGCAATTTAGTGCAATTAAATAACATTCAACAATTTTTATTTATTTATAGATATTATTAGATATATTCCCAATTGGTCCCTAGCCTGATGTTCTTTCTTATTCTCAACGCTGCTCTAACTGGATTATTTTTATGATCCTGTAGGTTTTACAATAAATTGCTATCTCCTCATTAATGGTAGCTATTTCTAGGTAATGGTAAATCTCAGTATTTCAAGTAAATCAAGGGGTTGTGGCAGTGATTTTGAGAGCATTGTTTTGGAATCACTGCAGAATCTCTATGTTTAAGTTGCTTGCTGTGGCCAATAGTTCCAGTGCGTAGGGCCAAACAGGTTTTTTCATTGATCTCAGTTTATGGTTTAGGGTGTCCCTTTTTGCTTAAATTTGCCTCTTCCATGTTAGCTTATGATCTTAGTGGACCCCAAGGTATTTAACCGCGACAACTTCAGGTAGGGTGTTGTTATCTATCTTTAACTGAAGCATGTGATTGGATTTGGGAGCACTACACTTAATTTTCAATGTTTTGAGCCCATCATTCATTTCATCAAGTGGTTTCCGTACCTTGAGTAAGGCCTCGACGGATTTTTTTACACAGATTAAAACGGCTGTGTGGTCTGCACATGTAGCAATTAACATGTCCATACCCTGTGGCAGATCACAAGTATAAATAGTGTACAGTAACGGGCCTAAACAGAGCATTGTGGAACTCCAGCTTCTATAAGGTGTATCAAGGAATGTGTTTTTCCATATTGCACAAAAAATTATTGGTTTTATGAGTTCAGAATAGTGAAGAAAATGTGTGGTTTGATTTTTTTTTACTTTATATAGGAGACCCTTGTGCCACACTTTATCCTAGGGCTGCTGTATGCCTAAAACACAGCAGAGCAGTATTATTTCTCCATGGCTTCTCATATTCTGTCTGCTTCTCTATGGACCTGTTCAACTGTGGAGTTATATCTTCTAAAACCAAAAAAAGGAATGAGTTTTTCAGAACAGTTTTGAAATGACTGGAAGGAGGTTTAATAGTCTATAATAATAATATGGTATTTCATTTGGAGGTTTCCTGGTTTTGGCGCCATGATTATAATTTTAACAAATATGTTAGACATAACTTAATAGATTAATAGACATTGGATAATCCAATTCATCTCTTAGTAAATAATGCTTTAGGTTAAGGTGACAGGGTTCAAATTAAATTAACTATGGAATTGTTTTTTAAATAATAAAAATCTCGGAAATTATGCGTTATTGGACTACATGTTATACCACCATATATACTCCAAATAGGGTCTAGAATCAATGGTTAATATCCTTCGGGTACGTCCCGGGCACGGTGTATATAGATCACTGTTGTAACTGCAACTATGTTTTTCAGCGAAAACAAAGAACTTTTTTTTCAAATGCCTAGTAATAGTAACTCTTCATTACAGAAAAATATAAAATAATTGCAGAGTCAAACGTGAGAGTGTCAAATGTCAAGTAGTGACAAATTCTACGAGGGTAAATTGAATCTAAAAATGAAATGATATAACTTTTATACCGCTATAAATGGCTGATTTAGCAGAACGAAGAGCACGAATTATAGTGCTCAGTGAGAAAGGCTATGGCATACGAGAGATATCACGAGAGCTAAACATAACACGGAGCACAGTGAGGACGTGGGTCAGACGACACGCTAAAGAGGGCATCCTTGAAGACAAACGACGACATAATCATGGCGTTCGTCGAATCACGGATCGACATAGAACGGACATACAACGCTATTACGAGGAACATCCTTTTACTCCCACCCGGGATCTAGCGGCACGTTACGATGTTTGTCTTCAAACAATAAGAAATTACTTGCACAAAACCGGACTGCATTATAGACATTACGCTAGGAAAGCAGTCTTAACGGAAGCACACAAACTGGCGAGATTTAATTTTGCACGTGATTATTTAGACTTCGACTGGACCAACACCATCTTTTCAGACGAAAAATCTTTTAGGTCTACTAAACATGGGCGCTTAACTTTGTGGCGTTGCGATAATACCCGTAATACAGAGGGCCACGTAGACCCTAATCAATTATCTGGCCAAATATCTGCGAACATGTGGGGCTGGATGGGTGCCGAAAGTGTAGGCGAGCTCGTTCAGATTTCTTCTTGTCAGAACGCAATAAGCTATGTTGATTTATTAGAAGACACAATGTTACCGACGGTACGAACGGTTTACCCACTTGAAGAAGTTCCGATGTTTTCCTACGTTCATGAAAACTGTAAAGCGCATTCGGCCAGAGTGGTCACGAATTGGTTTCACCAGCATCCAGAAGTTACTCTCATTCCGTGGCCGTCTAGATCCCCGGACCTTAACCCAATAGAAAATTTGTGGGGTTTGATGGTTCAGATGTGGGATAAAAAAAACGAGAGGACAAAGCAAGCAATCGAGGAACATTGTAACGAAATTTGGGATTACATGAGGGGAACTGACATTTGCAGTCGCCTCATCGGAACGATGCGGTCGCGACTATTAGACGTTATTGAAAACAATGGAGATTACACTCGGTTTTAGGTAGATGTAAGTACTATGTTTATAAAATAATTATATTTTTTAAATTATTACTGTCTCTTATTGTATATTTCTTCCATTCTCGTGTACTTAACGTACTACTATAATGACGTAATACAGTGAGCCACTTGCTAACATTCTTGATTTTGTTGGGTTGACAAATTACGAAGGTGGGCAAACGAGGACAGAATGACCATTTCTGAATTTTCGTGACCGGAATGTATAATAGAAAAAGAAAACATAATTTTATTTACGAAGAAAGTACATTACATGTACAATTTATAAAATATATCTTATTATTTTTCTAATACCTTATTACCTATGCTCCGTCTAAGTAAGAAGTCTTTTATCGCGGGTAAAATTCCTACGTCCTTCCTAGGGGTTTAAGCTATCTCCATACCGAATTTCATCCATATCGCTTCAGCGGTTTAGCTGTGAAACCGTAACAGACAAATATAGGTAGTCTTCTTTCAAATGTATAATATTACAATACAATACGATACAAAACACTTTATTGAAACACCACATACACAAAGTAACAGATATACAGGAAAATAATATAAAGACTACTTAGTGAGTCAACAGGAGGTTTTATCGCTAAATAGCGATCTCTTCCAGACAACCTTACAAGAAGAGATGGTTAAAAATATACAATAGAAATAGGGAGGCGGTGCAGACTGAATTAAACAGTTAAAAAAAACAAATATCCACATATAAAATATCAGCTCATTTTGCCTGACGTCAAAGATGAAATGTACATTAAAAAAATGCAAATAAGTACGTATAAACGTGGGCTAGGGGCCTAATATGACTGCGTTTATCGCGTGACAAAGTGTGGATAAAACATCAGTCACCTTCTGACAAGTAAATAAGTACGACAGTGACGGATGCTTTATCCACATTAGACACGCGATAAAGACGCAGCCATACTAGGCCCGCTGGACATGTTTGTCTTATGTATCCGGAACGGTAGGCTAGAACTGTCACCGAATGGACCCCACAGGTTGACCACCGGAGCAGAGGCAGAGCAAAAAGGTGATGACGGGATGACTTGGACGTGTTTTAAAAGCAACTGGCGGGAGCATGCAATCAGTAGGGAATAATGGTGAAAAATAAGTAAGGCCTTTGCCCTGCAGTGGGAGACTAACACAGTCTAAAAAAAATACCGATGATAGGTACAGTCGACTACAAAGAGACGTATCCACTTTTGGACCTTATTATTACAATGCAATAAGGTGCAAAAATAGATATATCTCGTTTGTAGTCTAAAGCCATATTGTTGTTAACCATATCGTCTTTGACCTGATAGACTAGGCCCAAAACTAGAAAACGCGTCTCTAAACAATGCAAGCGGCAAATCATGTAACAGTTGGGGTGACAAAGTTATCTGATGGTTTTGACCCTGCAGAATACGGATCTGCCTGTCGCCATTCCGAAATTTGAACCGGAACTACGCTGTACCGGAAAAGGTGCAGCCCATACAAAAAAAAATCGCCGTACATTTAGTAAATCGTTGTTCCGGTACCCTAAAAAGGTCCGATTATTATGGTTTTTAGCACAGGTTTTTTGATGTTGTAAAGAACCAAATAGCCGTGTTTACCCAATTTTTTTGTCCCTCCAGCTCTTTCTTCTCCCCCATCTTGGAAAAACTGTCACCTTTTTCGGTTTTATGCCTTTAATGTTGTTAAAATTCATTCTAGTGCTAATCCCATGATTAGTATTCTGCAATATTGTAGAATACATGTATGGAATTGTTCTTACCTGTGATTTTTACCTCGGCTGCCATTACTGTAAAGTAAATAAGAGCTATCGTGCAGCTATCATATCACACACAACGTAACAATACGATAACAGTGGCCTGTTTTATAAAGCTACCAATTACAATTTACAGGATACAAGTTTCCATTTGACACAACCTCGACCAATGATGACCAGCCATTTGAGCAGTGTTGCCAGTTTAGACCCGTAAAATTGTTAATTGTAGCTTTATAAAACGTGCCCCAGGTCAAATACGATTTGGTTTTTACCGCCTAGAATCTCGGCCCTGTTCACGGATATTTAAATATGTATAATAAAGATGCGTTAAAATAAAGTCAAAATAATATTAATTACGGGAAATTAACTATTTATTATTTTCATTGTCTGGCCACACTTAAATGGATGACAACACTGCCAGGCTGTTATAAGTTGTAAGACATCGGTTACACGCTCAGTACCGTAAAATGGGGTGAATAGAAACGATTTTCAACTTCAAAGCTAATTTTCGGCTAGTATCCTTAGGGTAATGTGCATAAAGTCGGTGTCATTTTGTGAGTCTTAATGCGTTCTACAATTTTGTCTCAGGTATATATGAGCTATATATTGCTAATTCGATAAAAAAACGCAAAAAACATGCCGTCTCTATTCATTCAGTGAGTAGGGGAGAATAACGATGACATATCGGGTGAATAGAAAATGTGGCAAGGGTTGTCAAAAATATTACCATTGTACATTCTAATAGTAGGTAGGTAGGTACCTACCAATGTTTTAGATGATAAACCAGTCATTGGATACGAATAAGGTAAGTACCTACCTACATAAACATAAATGATAAGTCAATCAGGTTTGAATAACTTTTATTTTACTTGTAATTGTAGTTCAAAACAGGTGTTGGGGCCATTGTAATCGGTAGGTACCTACAAAAAAATATTACTTTGCCACTTTTGACAACCCTATAATGTAAATTTTGATTGACCCCACAATCGTCCCGTTTTACCAGCATGGCGTTTCTAATAGTACCATACCTAAAGTCCCTTTCGAGCACGGACTGAACTGACGCCAAACTGATCGTGTAACCCTTGTCTAAGAGGAGATGAGTGATTTCATTTAAAATCGCCAGGGGGATTCCCTTCTCTACCGATAATAAAAATGGATCATGTTGCCAATTTATGACAGAACAGCGCCCTTTTTTTTGCTAACCAATTCGTCCCAAAATCGATTGATAATTTGCGAGGTCCATTTCGTCGGATTCCGACATTTGCAATTTGTTATTATCAACCAATGCGAACAACTGAGGCGCTACTTTGAAATCAATAATTCGAACTTCGGATCGCCCCGTCACTTTCTTGCGAATTAGTGACGCGTCGAGAGCAAAAGGGATAGCAATAGACGAAGTTCGAATTACGGATTTCAAAGTAGAGCCTCTGTGCTTGAGAACCGGCTCTACCGATTTCATTCTTTTTTTTTTTCAAATCGACGGTTAACTAACAATACCTTCTAACTGATATTTTTGGTCAAAAGTAAGAAAGTTGTTTGACCAAAAATGTAACATAAATAAGATAATAGCGCAGAAAAAAGAATTCACTGGGAAAGTCGGAAATTTGCAGCGGGGCCTGCCAAGCCGCAGACGGGCCGCTACTTTTAGTGAATAATAATTTTGTATAATCTGTGGTCCGTTTCACGAAGCAACAAGTTACAAATTACAAGCGGGACTCACTTTCTAACAGAAGGAGTTAGAAAGAGACTTCCGCTTGTAAAACTTCGTGAAACGGGCCTCTGTTCGTTCAGAGTAGTATAGGAATAGGTACTAGAGAGACAAAAGAGAGAGTAGGTACAGGAGATGGATGACATTGACATTTATCTGACAGGACAAATATAAATAATATTTTTAATTTTTCAGGTTTTAGCTACTAAGATTTTACTGAAAGTGTATCAAGTCTGTAGCTGTGTTTTTTATCCATTATATTTTATTTCTAAAATATGGAGCGGTTTGGTGAGGTAAGTGTTCTATATTCCCCTTTATTTATTTCAAGTAAATATACTTAACTGCGAAATCGCATTTTTGCCTTGATTATCGAAATGTCGTTGTTAAATTTTTAATTTCTTAACTCAAGTTATAACGGTGTAACCTGCTCCTAATGCGTATATATCTATATAGCTTGTTATACGGAACTAAGAAATGTTGTTGTAAATGGCGCTGCTAAGAATTAACATTAAATTTCTCAAACAATTGATATTACTGTCCGGCGTCAGGATTTTAAGAGATGGTAGTCCAGCCCTGTGATTAAAACGTTCAACTTTTAGTTATTTTTACCCTGAAACTGCCTACAACCTACAATTAGCCCAAAGCTAACATAAATTATCAACAAGGGCTTAGATTTACAGCAAGCATAACTATCTAACTTGTTTCATTTGATTGGCCTTTATATCTTTAAATTCTCTGTGTTGTTTCCGCATGTTGAAATTGTTGAACAACTCTTCCCCACTATAAGCTCATACCTACATCTTTATTATTGATTTTATTTAGAATTAATTTCATATAGTTTATGTAGCTGAAGAGCCAAAGGCGGTTCGTAATAGTGCTTCAAATGATTCCCTGTGTTTAATAAATTTGTGGGTCTCCCATATTTTCTATAAAATTAAAAGATGTAAACTGTAAATGTAGTAAAATAACTTGCTATAAACATTCCAATGATATAAAAGCACTTTCTATATGTTTTAAAAGTAATAATTCCAAAATTTATCATATTAATCATATTTAAGGTTTTTATATTAAAGGTATCAAAGATAAAAGATTTTAAAGTCTAAATCTTTTGTAATCTAGCTTATGCTTAGTAAGCTTTTGGCAAATGATTTTGATCTTATTGTATCTGAAAATATAAAAAATAACAGACCATTTAACACTTATAGTAAGTAAAAGTTATAGAAATTAACTATAATAGCCATTGATTTTATAGCAAAGGGGATAGCAAATTTGGCTTTGTGTTTAGTAAGATACCAGCTAAAACTACACCTAAAAATTGAAGTCAACTTTTTATAGCAATTAATTCAAATATATATGACATCATAACTATGTTTAATGAATATTTGTTGTTGATTGAGATAAGGCTAAGTAGCTTTTCATTAATAGTGTTAGATGATTCATGTTTTGTTAAAGCCAAAAGTAGACTGAGCACTGTAATTAAGATTTATCTTACTACATAATATTATAAACGGAAACATGTGTTTTTATTTGTTTGTTCTATCTTTGTGGTTCCACACCTATTTGGTACATCTATTGTTTATAGCCTGGGCGTGGACAAGGGTACTTTCTAAACCAGAAATTGGACAGCTCCCTAGGTATTAGCGATAAGGGTAATTCCACGATAATGTAACGAAAGTTACCATTTCAATGCGTGTTTTTGTTAACTTTTAATGCTTATATTTGCATGATGTATGATGCACCAGCTATGGTTACTAGGAATTTACATAGATAGACAGATAAAACAATTATTTGATGCTTCAATCACACACATACAATTGTCATATTTAGTGGAAATGAATAATATGAAACTAACTTACAAAGTAGGCAAAATAAACAAAAAAAACAAAACACAACAACAACACAAAAAAAATGTGTTTGATTATGCACTGAGTACTTCTTACTTTGCTGATGGGATATTGAATAGTGAATAGCCTTACTTAGCCCTATATTCATAAATAAATATTGTTTTTTTAAATTATATCTAGTCAATTTAAGCATTACTACATTATTGTTATAAAATTATATTTATGTTGATGCACAGACCCACACAGCATTGTTGGTGGTTGGCTAATCATAGAGGTTTCATTTACAGTCTTAGATTATTATCAAACCCAATCGGTTACTTATGCGACATGGGTAAACGTAGCAAAAAGAACAAACGTAAGAGGGCCCAGTCACCAAGTAACAGTAGTGGACGAACACCGTCACCACCTCGAAAGAGAAGAAAGAGGGAATCTCGAAGAAAGAAGGCTAGAAGTGTGAGTAGTACAAGTGTTTTGCAGTTGTGCTGAATTAAATTGCAGAATTTGATTGTCCTTCCCACTGCTTACCTTAACTGCTCAAAATTTGTGTCATAAATATGAGGTGGGTTTAGGTCATGTTAGATCTTCAGCTGGCCTGAAGGGGGAAAACACTCGGAGATATTGACGCTGTTAAATTTAATTTTGATACAGATAGATATCCTTGGTCAGTTGTGCATGCTTAGTTGGTCCATTGGGAAGAAGTAAGAGTTTGATCCTGATTTGGACAATAAAGGTCTTAATTACATTACATGTAATATTTATTCTTCTAACAAGCATATGGATCTTTTTTTTTTAAAAGTATGTAGCATTATATTACCTTTGTATCCTCAGATGAAAAAAAAAGAATTATTAAAAGTGAAAAAGGATACTGTTCAGGAAAGTACAAGCAACACTGAACCTCCTGGTCAGGCCTCCTCACACGAAGAGAAAGAGGCGAGTGTAATGGAACAGATGGAGAGTGAGCTGCAGTGCAGCATCTGCTCGGACCTGTTCATCCAAGCCACCATGCTCAACTGCTCTCACACGTTCTGCAAGTACTGCATCAATATGTGGAAACGAAACAAAGGAGAGTGTCCTTTGTGCAGGTAAGATGTATTTTTTCTGGCCTTGTAGACTTATGTTAGACTCTGGATTCCATTTTCTGTGCCAATACTATGAAAATAAAAGGTAGTGAGGATGTTAAGATTCTTTGGTTCATGCTTGAGTGGCTGAATGGATATATTATCTGGTTAAATTTACATTATACCGAGTGATAAAAAAATATACAACAACCTTTGTTTGATATAAGAACTTTTAGTTTTAATTTCTCTTTGCCTAACAACGTTATTATATTATATTTGGTTCCCTATCACTAGGTCGAACGAATTTCAGTTACCAACTGTTTCGTTTGTCCAAATTTTCATTTTAGGGTTCCATAGACAAACTAGGAACCCTTAAGCGCAATTCACACAGCCGGCGGGAGCGGGTCTGGCGCCGAGCATATCGTTTTCATCGCGGGACCCGCGCGGGTCGTCGTATTCACACATAGCGCCTTTAAGGGTGTTTTTGATTCTCGAACTTTTCTGATATGTGTATGTTAGAAAACCAATATGTATCAAACCTGTGGTTTTTCAGAACGCATATAACATCGGAGTGTAAAAATATAACATTAGACTCATTGATCGACAAACTGGTACAGAATTCAGAGGAGAAGAAACAACTAAGATCAACAGCACTTCGAGACAGAGAAGGTATGTTCCTTCCTGGTTGAACACAATTAACTAACTGGGAAACCAAGGAAATCGATTGGGTCATATGTGATGAATTTTCAAGTTCATACTAGGCAGAAAATGTTTTTTTTACATTTGAGTAACAACACACATAGTGTTTTTTGTTGCAAACTAGATCTAAGTACACCCTAAAGTGAAAGAGATAGAAGAGAGAATTTCCATCTTATGGGTATAAAATAAAAAAAATCTTAATTTTCAGGCAACTTTGACCCATAGTAGGTTAGTAGACAAACGGAACTCATCTATATCTATATATATAAAAGGCTAAACTGACTGACTGACATATCAACGCACAGCCGAAACTACTGTACCTAGAAACTTGTAATTTGGTACAGGGGTTTCTTTCATGATGTAAGTGAGCACTAAGAAAGGATTTTCCGAAAATCGACCCCCAACGGGAAGAAATGGGGGGAGTAGCGGGAAACTAATTCTACGCGTACGAAGTCGTGGGCGTCCTCTAGTAATAAATAGTAACTAGGTAACTTATATTTTTTTACAGAATTGGAGGCGAAAGTTATACAGAATCCTGAACCAGATATAGCCAATAGGTATGTTCCTACATGAATTTTAGTTAAATCCATTTTCCTAATTTAATTTAATTTTGTTCATATCATTATAGGGCAAATTAAATCTGGTTATACATATACTAAGGTTTACTCTTTAACAGAATCTTAACAATTTATTATATTTTACGGCAGTGTCGAGCACTTCGGAGACCAGGCTGTACGAGATAACAATGGCATAACTGGCATTGAACCGTTCCAGTGGCCGTACTTGTCTACGCGGTCAGGTGAATCTCGTTGGCTAACCTATTTTGATATGGTTTCTGAGGAAACAGACAGCGACAGTCTCTTCTCGTACAGCGACGATGAAAATCACGGCTATATCGGCGATAGTAGTGAAGCGTTCCAGTATTATAGCGACAGAAGCAATGAGGAGGACAATCGGAGCGAACATAGCAATGGCAACTATGACCTAAGCAATGATAGCCATGAAGATTACCAGCAGAGCGAACATAGCAATGGAAACTATGATCTAAGTAATGATAGCAATGAGGGTGACCACCAAAGCGAACATAGCAATGCCAACGTTGGCCAAAGCAATGATATCAATGACGATGACCACCAGAGCGAACATAGCAATGGAAACTCCGCCCAAAGCAATGATAGCAATGAGCAAGACAACCACAGCGAACATAGCGATGGAAACTCCGCCCAAAGCAATTACAGCAATGAAGAAGACAACCAGAGCGAACATAGCAATGGCAACTATGACCAAAGCAATGATAGCAATGACTATGACAACCAGAGCGAACATAGCAATGGCAACTATGACCAAAGCAATGGTAGCGATGAGTATGACAACCAGAGCGAACATAGCAATGGCAACTATGCCCAAAGCAATGGTAGCAATGAGTATGACAACCAGAGTGAACATAGCAATGAAAACTACGCCCAAAGCAATGCTAGAAATGATGAAGACAACCAGAGTGAACATAGCAATGAAAACTACGCCCACAGCAATGCTAGCAATGATGAAGACAACCACAGTGAACATAGCAATGAAAACTACGCCCAAAGCAATGTTAGCAATGATGAAGACAACCATAGTGAACATAGCAATGAAACCTACGCCCAAAGCAATGTTAGCAATGATGAAGACAACCAGAGTGAACATAGCAATGATAATTACGCCCAAAGCAATGTTAGCAATGACGAAGACAACCAGAGCGAACATAGTAATGAGCACGACAGCCAAAGCGAACATAGCAATGTCGATTACGATCAAAGCAATGATAGCAATCAGGAGGACAACGGGGGTGAAGATTGCGAAAAATACGAGGACAATAGCGAGGTCACTAATGAAGATGATAATCACCCAGATGATAGCAATGAAGACGACCATGGAGATGATAGTAATGAAGACGGTAACCACGGCGACGATGACCAGTACGACCACAGCGAGGGCAACGATAATAACAATTCCTCCGACGATGATTATTACTAGTTTACAAGGGCTGGTGAATACGTGATTATTGTACGTATTACGTTTTATTTTGTTTTAATTGATATATGTATAATAGCGAGTTGCTGTAACAACGGATTTTAAAGTGGCAAAATGATTATTATACTTGCACATAATTGGTTTTAGGGGTGGCCATGCCCACTAGCCCCCCTCTGGAATCGCCGCTATTTGATCTTATTGCAAGTCCTAAGTTTTATTTCCCAACTGTTTCATTTGTCCGAAAATTCACAAGTTCACGTTTTTTTCTCAACCCATTGACTTTTCAAAATGTTTAAAAAGATATATCTACAGGAGCTGTAGGCTAGGTTTGGATTGTTTTAAAACAATCCGGAAAAGTTAAACGGGTTCAGATAAAAATACATTTTTAACTAACTAAAATTCGGGCAAGTGAAACAGTTGCTAACTGTAATTCAACCTTGTGATAGATGATCATTGTGTGTACTATCAGCCCATTGGAACCCTGACCCAGCATAGAACGTTGTCACAGTGACATTATAAAACAATTTGTTTGACATTTCTTACGACTTGAATCATAACGTCACTGTGACAGTTCTATGGTGGGTCAGGGTTCCATTGGGCTGCCAGTACATATTCATGATGCTGACTGAACATTTTATTATTTTCTCGTCGTAATCTCACGTTTCGACCCCTTTACATATATGTACCTATTCCATACATTATTGTAACCGTAAGTTAAGGTGGTAAGGGCGGTATCACACCGCCGCATTCTGAATTTGTTACGAGCGCAGCGAATAGTAAACGTGCTTGAAGCGAATTTGCCGCGTGTGCGCAGCGACATCGCGAGTACCGCGATACAAACTCCATATTATCGTAAATGTGTCACGCTCGCAAATCGCCAGTGTAATATCGGCCTTAAGAAGAGAAATAATTCAGTGACGGATTAGCCACGTAGCGAGAGTAGCAAATGCTACGGGCCCCGCGCACCTACGTCTCCTTGATATGTATTCCTGGTTCTATTTTATTTAGCACCCAAAACTTAGGAATAACCTAAAACAAACCAAGGGCCTCTTTATACAATTAGCTACGGGCCCGGCGCTTGCTTAATCCGGCACTGAAATAATTAAGTAATTTTTAGAGACTGTTATTTTTATAATTGGTCAGATATAAAAAAGTGTTTCTATTAATATTAATACAACATGATGAAAATTACCAGTATTTTTTTTAACTGATGTTGCCACCCCTAATGCTCTTTAAATTTGGTTTTAATGGATCATACAACCCTCAATATGCTAGGTTGGGTGTAGTCTGATAAGTAAATAATTGCCCACTTTTTTTCCGCTAATTCCTGAAATCTCAATTCAAATGAACCTGGTAAAGAGTAATTTGGTACTTTGGGAATGAGCACTTTTTTCGTTAACCACATTGAGGTTACAGGTTTTTTAACTATGTCATATGGTATACATTTTGTATTCATTTGTACAACAACCACAACAACAAACCACAACTCGATTTCAAGTCAATACTTCAGTTTATTTTCTACACTTACTATTAATAAAGAGAGAACCGGAATGCGCGTCACTCATCAATGCACAGCCAAAACTACTGAAGCTAGAAACATGAAACTTTAACAGTGCGTATGTTTTTTGACGTAAGCAAGTAATAAAGAGGGATTTTTCGAAATTCAACTCCTAAAGGGGTGAAATAGGGAATAAACCATTGTATGGAAGGCCGTCATTTTTAAAGTTACGAACATGAAATTTGGCATTAAGGCTTATAAATATGAGGCTGTAAATGTACCATATCTTTTTTTTTTAATTTCATCTCTAATGGGTCGAAATAGTGGATAAAAGTTTGTATGGGAGATACGTCATTTTTGAAGTAAATTACATCAAATTTAAAATGTAGGCTCCTGGTGCAAATTAAAGAAATATAATTTTACCGTTTATGGAAATTCAACCCTTGAGGGAATAAAAAAGGGGTTGAAAATTTGTACGGGCTTCCCGTTCTTCTGCTGACACTATAAGCACACCTCGGACAATGGCGATAAAATGTATGAAACAAATGCGTTGCTACGCACACAGTCTAAGCTCGTGTACGTGAACGCGTACCATGCTTGTGTGAGTGAGATAAGACATGCTAGGGTTGCCGCCATTTAGCGCGTTCGCGAATCGGGAACGCAATATGAGATGACCTTGTAATAGCGGCGTCGAATTATTTTGTATGCTTGTAATTAATTATAAAATAAACAAAAACATTTTTAACTCTATTTTCTGAGATTATTATCAGTGATCGGAAATAGGTGAGCTGATTTACCTAAACTTGATGCATGTTCATTCAATAATGTATTCCCATCTCACTCACGCATGAATGAATATGCGTCAAGTTTAGGTAAATTAGCTCACCTATTTCCGATCACTGATTATTATTGACCGAAGCGTTAGCGAAGGTCTATGTTTTGACTCGACCAATTTGCTTTTGTACGTCCGGATGTTCTCCTCTACAGGTCGCAATTCTTAACCGATTCTCATGAAATTTTGTGAACAGATTCTGTTTTTTTTTTGTCGATCCAGTTTTTGAATCTTCTTTAAAATGCGTAAGTTGCTATGAAGTATAACCACCAATACGGGCTATGGCGCGACCATTGTGAGTTTACTGCGATAACGACTCAATGAACTAAGTATTTTTCAATTAAACATTTTATAAACTTAACGCGAGGTGTACAGGGTAGTGATTCTTTCATAAGCAAAGGTGAGCGAATGCAGGAGTGAAGTGAAGTATCAATTAAGCTATTAATCGTGTTTCACGAAATTAAATCGTTATTTTTAAATATTATTGCGCAGTTGTCATTTTGAGGTTATTTCCACAGCCTAAAAATAATGATTAATACGGAGTTTAAGTCCCGATGTGCAGAGACTAAAGTAACATTTTAAGAGCATGAGAAGTGAAAAATATTTTACGTGGCTCTACGCACCACGTCGTCGCGTCCTGGCCAGCCGCCTAGCCGGTAACTGTGAGGTAACCGAGAGCGGGTGGGCGGCACTTTTGACGGGAGGCAGAGAGTGACCATACTGGGGCTCTACTTTGAAATCAGTAATTCGAACTTCGGATCGCCCCGTCACTTTCTTGCGAAATAGTGACGCGTCGAGAGCAAAAGGGATAGCAATAGACGAAGTTCGAATTACGGATTTCAAAGTAGAGCCTCTGTACGCTAGTACTCTTTATTATACTGTGCTATAAGTGATGTTTTCATAAATCAGATTTAAATTGGTTCAATTTATTTATCGGTTTTTACCCGACTGCAGATGAAGAGAAGCAAGTTTTATGTTCAGAAATTTATTCCATAACAAAGCAAAGCATAAAAATTGGTATTCAAATCTGATTATCTCAGAAAGGAAAAACTATTATCTACACTTTGTTTGTATTAGAACGTTTTCAGCCTTCACCGTAGGTACTTAAACAATAGGTTTTTGTTAAACATTTCACTTTTATGATAATCTTTTTTTTACAACTGAACTTTATTATTGTATTGTCAGTGGGTTGTGGGTTTACACCAAATTTCAGCCAAATCCTATAACAGGAACTGGTTAAAAATATACTTTCAAAATTAGACTCCCACATTATAACGTACAGTCAACCAATTTGATTCCTAGGCCACTATTGACTTTGTCAATGTGACGTTGTAAACCAAATCATAAGAAGTCTGTAACGTTTGGTTGTCAACGTCACTTTAACATAGTCCAAAGTGGCCTAGAAATCAAATTGGTTGACTGTACCTACATGCTACATACTAACAAGACAAGTTGAATAAAAGATTGTAAAAAGGCGAGAAGTCACAGCAGACAGATTCTTCCGAAAGTTCTATTGCTTTTTCTGTAAGTAATGACCATGTTCCCTTTTAATATGATGATAACTAGGATTAACTTTAACCTAGAATGAACATACTAAATTTATAATACGAGTCTATTTTTGGCAGTGGAACAAAGAGTAATTATTTTTAATTTCTTTCATTTTATTCATCTATAAACTATGATACAAGCTTAATACTACAAATTAAAACTATTAATAGGTATTACAAATCCAATTAGGTGCATTATGTTGTTCTCTTTCTAGCACAAAATAAATGTATTTCTTCATCTTTTTCTAATAGCAAATAGAAATAAACATTACACCTTACCTGTTGATTTTAGATGAATACAAGTACAGCTCATTATACCATAAGAGAAGAGAAATTATCAAGAGAACATCTAGGGAATGAAAAATTACCAACCAACCATTGACTACCAAGGGCTCTGATTTTCATACAAAATGCACCCGCCTAGCGAAGCAGTGGCAGTCAGTGTTGTAGGTGGATTTAAAGTCAAACTCCATACCGTAGAGGACTTAAATGAGCAGAAGAACAAGACTATGTTGGCTTACATTTTATTTTACTTATTACAAAAAAGGTTTAGTGGATAGGTTCAGGCTGCTGTGTGATTAGAAGGCCAAATCTCTTTTTGATTATGATCCGCTGCCTGGAATACTTGTCTTCAGGAGAAAACCGCGCTGAAACAAAAAAAATATTTTTACTAGAGCTATTTACGGTGCTATGCAACTTACAAGTCGTGTAAACTTTTTTTAAATAATTGTAAGATTTGATTGAAGGTTTACCTGGATGTGCAGACAACGTCGGCTTTCCGCTGGGATCGAGTGTCTGGAAATTTAAGACGACATTAAATGTATGGTTCAAACACGCTACACGTGTAGGCAATGGCTCGATAGCGCATTGGTTAGGTTGTTATTATAAAGACTTACCGCTAAAGTATATTGTCTATCGCCATTTTCATTCAAAAAGTATCGAAGGTACATCTTGATGCAGTAAGTAAGTTTTGGATTAGTTTAACTATACGTAAAGCTTTAAATTGCGACCCACACAAAACAACAAACAAATAACATGCGTGTGTCGTGTTTGATCAGATTGACAGGTACCTACATCAAGTACATGATACATGCCTTTTTTTTTCTTGAGTTTTATCCCAGAGGGAAAGGCAAAGGACATTGATCCATACAGCCTAAGATACATACCATGATACTATGAATGACATCTCACGGCGACCACAGATTAAACAAAAAAAAATACAAACAAAAGGGGCCCTCTTACTCTTACCAATATCGCCCATTAAGGGCAATGTTTACAAGCGTTTAATTATAAACGAACAACCAAATTTCTTCGCCTAAGGCCGGCCGCAAAAATTACAAGCGGAAGTTTCTTTCTAACTCCTTTCTCTAGAAAGAGAGTTCCGCTTGTAATTTGTAACTTTTAACTTCGTGAAACGGGCCACTGGGGCCCTTCTTGTAACCTTCTATGCTTGTGACTGTAAATTGTAATTTGTAGTTTTTTAAAACAGGGGCTCTACTTTGAAATCCGTAATTCGAACTTCGTCTATTGCTATCCCTTTTGCTCTCGACGCGTCACTAATTCGCAAGAAAGTGACTGGGCGATCCGAAGTTCGAATGACTGATTTCAAAGTAGAGCCCCTGTTTTAAAAAACTACAAATTACAATTTACAGTTACAAGCATAGAAGGTTACAAGTTTCCATTTGACACTTACAACCTCGACCAATGACCAATTTTTGAGCAATGTTGCCAGTTTAGACCTGTAAAATTGTAACTTGTAGCTTATAAAACGTGCCCCCGTTTGCGAAGAATCGTGTTGGCGTTTAATAGAGACAGTCACATATTGGTTATTATTATGCTTTATTGTACGTATTTTGATTTCATAATCAGTTTTTACAGGTGAATAAACTTTGTATCAAGTATATTAAACAATTAATGTGTGCCCGGCCTTTTGCAACTTGTCAAAGTGACACTATCTGACAGCAATTTCTACAAACAAGGACGCTGTTATTGCGTATGTTGTTTTCATTTCGCACTTTATACTTTATATAGTAAGTAAGTTAAAATCTAGTATTTTATGCAGCGTATTTGGTTTACAGTACGTAACCACTTCAGTACCATGGCAAATCTTCCTCCGAGGAAAATCTCTCCTTCCAGTAAGCCTTCTAAACAAGATGCCTCTCCGCTGCAGATACTATTGCAAATGGGCTTTTCAAAACACCGGGCGTAAGTTAAATAAAGTTTATAACACGTTCTCAGGCTTTTGTTTGTATAAAACGAATTTTGGAATCATATCCTCCATAATATCGTTATAAAACACGCACTTTGGTATGTTATTGTTTAGTTCTGGCAAATAACAGCACTGTAATTAACTGTAGATTGAAGGCCCTGGCGACGACTGGGAACCGCAGCGCGCAGCTGGCATCCGACTGGCTGCTGTCGCACGTGAACGACGCGCTGCTCGACGCGGACGCGCCGCGCGAGTACGTGCTGTACGCCAGCCCCACCGGCGCGCAGTGCCTGCAGCTGTACGAGTTCTGGGAGAAGTCCAAAAAGCTTGGATGGAATGGAGCACTTAACTTTCCGCCACATATTACTTTAGTGTCATTTTTCAAGGTAATTTGGCTATAGTTTGCCGGGGTTGTGAAGACTAGATGTATCAAGATTTAGTTTATAACAACTTTTCTCTATAAATATTTAGTATTTGTATTGCCAGAACCATATAATTCTACTGCATTGAGTTGTTCCCAAGACATGGATTTATTCCATGTGTATTTATAATGATAGATATTTATGTTTATCTACTAACATAGAAAATAACAAATATTATTTAACAACCTGTTGAAATTGATTATAGGCGCCAGATGAGCTGTCACTGGAACTGAGCAACGCAGTGAAGACTGTGATTGAAACGGTTGGAGAGCCTCCTGCGAGCCCCCTTAAACTAGAGCCATACATCTCACAAAACTTCATGGGGCTCTTTGTTTCCGAGGAGCATGCGGAGTATTTTAAACAGATTGCAACTGAGTATGTCAAACAGGTTTCCCCTCTGTGTAAGTATATTTAACGGTGTTTTTTTGGCCTTGTTTAATTACATATATTTTTTGTTTATTGGTGTGGGGATTATTCAAATATATGGAAATAGTATTCCTCTGAAGTTCTCTTCTCTAAGCTTGTAAGAAATACAGTCCAGTGACGCAGTATTGGCCAGGTCCCTAGGATCAAGTGTTATGCACCAATTTGTAGAGATGCCTTTAGTACTATTACATACATACATACATACATTAAATCATGCCGGTTTCCCAGAGGGGTAATCAGAGACCACTTCTTTCCACCTGCTACGAATATACTATTATCTAAATAATAATATAGTAAAATTTCTCTTTGTGTCAATGGCACCAATATTTACACAACACAAAGTTGAAAATATGTACACAGACCTTGTTTCTATGGCAATAAAGTTGGCACATATATTTTTGCAACCTTCTGTATTTATTTTTACTCTTGACCATTTGGAACCTTGACCACTTGAGTGGAAGGGGACAGAAGCCCTTACTGAAAATACAATGTTGTATAAGTGATGTGTAATCAATTTTACATGAAATGAGATGAAAGTTTTTATTCCAGAAAACAGGTTCCATAGAAAACACAAAAATACAAAACAATGGTTGGAAACATATATTAAAATTTTATTGAATGTAAAAAAAAACAGCTATGGAGGGGCCCCGGGTACGACAGACCGTGAGCACAGGAGGAACCTTATATTTATTTCATGTTTAATAAAAGTGAAAGGAAGGGCTCTATCTGATGAATTTGCCACGGGCCTCAGTTGGTATAGTTACACTACTGGTTGAGACTTTTTTTTGCATTTAATAAAATTTTTTAATAAGCTGTTTCTCAATATCAGTTACAGATGTTAACATAATTTCTCGGAAAAAAATAAAGGCCGTGATCCCTTTCCTCCCCGTACAAAAGAAACATGAAATTTCATCTGATTAATACCTATTCATGCTCCTCGTCTTTTAAATAATAAACTCTTTTTTTTTTGTTGCTGTTCTGTAGTTATCATCTAAAATTTGTTTAATTTTTTTAGCTACAATAACGGGACAGCTAAAAGAAAAGATGGATGAGTCAGAAAATTTTAAATAAACAATAATTATTTTTTGTGCAGTCAGTGCAACTACTTATAACCGGGATTTTCTGGGAACATGTGTCCCGTGTTGTACTGAGCCCCAAGAGAATTCACATGAATGTAAGCGGTAGACGCTGTATTCCAGAGTATTTGTGTGTATTGTATTATTTATTTAATTTGGCATCCTTTTTATTTATCAGTAAACTAGAGCGATGGTAGAAGAGCAGCATGTGCTAAAGGTAAAGGTAAATAAGAGCTTTTATTTCCATTTTTAATTAGTTAATTATTTAATTAACAAAAAAGCTTTAGTAAAAAGAAATACCTTTTAACTCAAGTTACATAGTAATAATATAGTTTTTTGCTAAACCAAGAAGTTCTACTGTTTGCCTTTCTTATGCAATATACAGGGCGTCCCAAGACTATGCGACATGAAGGGAGCTTTCCCTTCATGTCGCCACCCTTAAATATCGTAGATAGGATATTTTGCTGAAAGAAGACTTTATAGCAAAAGGGGATGAAAGTAAATGTTGCCAAGACCAAGGTCATGGTGATAGAGAAGGACAAGGAGATGACTGAGTGCATAATAAATATAAATGGTGAATTAGTAGAGCAAGTAAGTGAATTTGTGTACCTCGGAAGTATATTTACAAGAGATGGTAAGTGTGAGAAGGATGTCGAGAGGAGGGTGAATGCAGGGAATCAAAGTAATGAGGCCCTGTACTCCTTTGTGAGCAGAAGGGGCGTTTCACAAAAAGCCAGACTGTTCATAATGGAGTGCTGGCCCCTACTCTGATATGTTCTGATACTCTGTATGGTTCACTACCATGTTGGGTGTGGCAGGACAAGCATGAAAGTCGTATAAATGCAGTTGAAATGCGCTCTTTGCGTAGTATGTGTGGTGTGAAACTGATTGATAGAATAAGGAATGAAAGAGTCAGGGAGAAATGTGGACTAAAAGAAGATGTAGTGACTAAGATTGAAAAGGGCATGCTTCGATGGTTCAGTCATTTGGAAAGGATGGATGAAAGAAGATTGACGAAAGAGCTATACAGAGCCAAAGTGAGTGGAAGGGTCGGAGGGGGCTGTACAAGGCAGTACCCGAAACCGACTGAACCGTGCATGCAAGAATGTGGAAGAAGCGAAAGAGATTTGTCAATATAGTAGCAGGTGGAAAGAAGTGGTCTCTGCCTACCCCTCTGGGAAACCGGCGCGATTTAATGTACATACAAAATACTATGTTACTTAAGCGGACTTGTACTTTTTTGTGCATTCTTTCGATTGGCATCATAAAAATACATGTTTTTTTTTTCACATTTAAGTCGGTTCGATTCCCAGATGTAGCAAGTAATTTTAGGACAATCTTTGAATGCAGTATTACCAACTTTTAAAAATAATGTAAAGTCTTCTTTCAGCAAAATATCCTATCTACGATATTTAAAAGGTACTTTCCCTTCATGTCGCATAGTCCTGGCACGCCCTGTATATATATTGTATACTTTGAATTTGTGCTGTTGAACTTCTCAGTAAATAAATAAATATTTACTTCATATAATTTTTTGAGTATAAAGGTATTGCATCGCTTTTTATTCTTTTTGCTTATTTTTTTAGTTTCATTGTTATTTTTGTATAATTTATTTTGTTTGAATGATAATTAACTTGAAGATAACAAGCTCCTATGTCTGACACTTTTGGGAGGTAGCATAACCTTCTTTACGGACTTGACTTGAATAGAAGGAATATGCTTAATTTCTCATCAATCAATAATATTGTGTCCTAAACAAACTCACTATTTAAATCAAAGCCTTGAGGCGAACAATAAAAAACCTAATCATGATAATATTGTTACAAACACTAGGAGAACATCATAGAAGGAAGCTGCTAGCTATCCTATAAGTCCCTTTTTTCTCTGCTCCACTTTCTCTTACATTTCTATTGGAAAGCTAGCTTCAACCTCAATAATCATCGAACTTTAAGGCATTAATCACAAAAATCCGTAATTGTTTCATTGCAACTAGGTGCCGATTTTAACTAATAAAGTTTGGGGTGGCCCTAACAAGTATAAAAACAAAATGTGTAAAATAACTATAAAGAGTTACTCCAATTTTATCTGCACTCTTGTTCTGATCAGCTAAAATAGTTGATGAATTTTCCATCTTTTCTAATTTAATTGTTAAACGCCACTGGTACAATTAGACTTGCCTCAGACGCTAGGACTCTGACGATGTCGCGATGTACAACACAATGTATGAAGTGTAGAACTACTCAATGACAGTAGGGGCGTCTGCGGCACGAAAATCCTACCCGCTGCCGATGTAGATAACAGAATTTTAAAATATTAGCCACGGTACCAAATTCACCAGAATCGAAATATTGGGTAAAATGATTATAAATACATTAATTTTGACAACATTATTAAATGAGGCTATGTATTTTTTTATTTATATGTGTAAGGTATATTATATGTTAGAATGGCGTGTACAGTCAAACAAATGGATTTCTGGGCCACTATGGAACTACGTCAAAGTGACACAGCAAATCAAATCTTAAAAAGTTTCTTAGCACCTATTTAATTGTTTACAACACTTGGACATAGTTACATAATGGCCCAGTAATCAATTTGTTTGAGCCTGTTAAGTACGTGCATATCAGATTAGACTGCCAATGTCGTGTTTGCATTATTATTATTTCCGGATAAAATTGTCAAGTTTACGTTTATTTGTAACGAAATGAAAACTGTTGGTAGTTTTATTGTTTGTCGCTATATCAAAGACAACAGTGACGGTGGTTAAAACGCCAAAATGTTCGCCCCGGGCCGCATTCAAAACGTTAAAACGCTATGTATATGCAGCTGTCGACTTGGAGCCGCACGTGAACTCACTCCACATCACGCTGGCGTATCATTTCGAAGCGGAGGCGTTCGACGGGCTCAAGGAGCTGGTGGAACAGCTGCCGCCGCTGGACGCGACCAGCTGGGAGGTCAAGCTGTACTCCCGCGACCCCAAGGTCGCCAACCATCAGGTACGTGTTACGAAGGTACACGTGAAGTAGCTCCACATCACACTAGCGTACCACTTCAAAGAGGAGGCGTTCGACGGGTTCAAGGAGCTGGTGGAACAGCTGCCGCCGCTGGACGCGACCAGCTATGAAGCTAAGCTGTACTCCCGCGACCCCAAGGCCGCCAACCATCAGGTACGTGTTACGAAGGTACACGTGAAGTAGCTCCACATCACACTAGCGTACCACTTCAAAGAGGAGGCGTTCGACGGGTTCAAGGAGCTGGTGGAACAGCTGCCGCCGCTGGACGCGACCAGCTGGGAGGTCAAGCTGTACTCCCGCGACCCCAAGGTCGCCAACCATCAGGTACGTGTTACGAAGGTACACGTGAAGTAGCTCCACATCACACTAGCGTACCACTTCAAAGAGGAGGCGTTCGACGGGTTCAAGGAGCTGGTGGAACAGCTGCCGCCGCTGGACGCGACCAGCTGGGAGGTCAAGCTGTACTCCCGCGACCCCAAGGTCGCCAACCATCAGGTACGTGTTACGAAGGTACACGTGAAGTAGCTCCACATCACACTAGCGTACCACTTCAAAGAGGAGGCGTTCGACGGGTTCAAGGAGCTGGTGGAACAGCTGCCGCCGCTGGACGCGACCAGCTGGGAAGTCAAGCTGTACTCCCGCGACCCCAAGTTCGCCAACCATCAGGTACGTGTTACGAAGGTACCTACTTGTTATGTCGCGTCTCATCACGCTGGCGTAATAGCGTTAGTATTCCAATCAGATGTGTATAATAATTGACTTGACTTTCCGGCCATCCTGATTAAGTAGCATCTGACTTCTTAGACGCTGATGCAATTATCGCGGCTGTCTAAAACTATTAGCTTTTACTTATTTCTTTTGCCGAAAAGTTTTTTTACACTATAAAGATAAAATTTATTTATTTATTTATTTATTTATTTATTTAAAATAAGCATGTAGGTACCTATCCTACGCGTATGTTGATAACCAGCGTAGTTTTTTGGTATTTTGTTATAAAAAAAATGATTTTACACATATTTATAGGGAGCGACCCGCCCTGGCTTCGTCCGGATAGGATCTTTGAGTATTATGCCAATTAACCTTCAGGAAGACACCCTCTAAATCATGGTAATGACCACATAGAAATCTGTTGCGTAGTTTAAAAGAGCTAAGCAGACAAATAGACAGAAAGACAGAAATAACTACTTTATTTGGGTTAGCCCATCTGTTACCACCCACTTTTGCTGGCTTATTACAGCTGTATAAAGTTCAAGGGTCAACAAAAAAACGCCAGGTGGTAACAAGTGGGAATAACTCCCTTTATTTTATACTATGGAGAGGTGCCATCTATCGGAAAACCTTTATTACCTAAAGTACAATATAGTTCTTACTAAATATTACCACATAGTCGCGCTACTCATTAAAATACAGTACAAATAATATAACAAAATAATTTTAAACCGATGAAGTAATAAACGGAATTTGAACACGCGCCAAATCTATTAATACCCGAACTAAAGTAAGGAAATTCGTAGCGCTGTGCCGATGCAACGCATTACTATTTATCGCCTTTATATTCACTGATTACAGCTCTTGTTAACAGGTACACAAGGTAACGCAAGGTTACTCGCCGGCCGCGAGCGACGAACTCGAGCTCCTGCCCGGCGACTACATTTACGTAGAGGAGAAGGCGCTTGACAGTTCGACAGACGGCTGGGTCCACGGGACGTCATGGCTGACAGGTTCGCAACTAACCCTGCCCTAGAGTTATAGTCACGTGACAATGATGGCTAGATTTTTAAGATCCCTCGGCTTAAGAAGCTTTAGAGAAGGTTAGTAACAAAATTCACTATCATCTTATATTTACATATTTATATTTGTTGTATTGGATAATTTGTTAGAAATTGGAATTTGATCTTTGCTTGTTATCACTGTGTTTATCAACAGTTTTAGCGTCGGTTCTTATTCAACTTGGCCATTACGTCATACATTGATTTCTTTTGTGTACATTGTTTCGAAAACATTCGCGAACGTTAACCGGGTAGACTTTGTTGACTATGGCTAGTTCTATGTAATCTGTGGTATAGCCACAGTCACTATTAGCTCCTTATTTGCTTGCTTTACGCGTCAAATATTTGCGTGCATAGACCTTATTGTTAGTGAAATAAAGGCGTTGAGATATTAATACGGAACGTGTATATATTTATGACTTTGATTGTACTATAGACAATCTCAAAGTTAACAGCAATTTCGTCGATTTGAGAAGTCATTTAAAAACTAACGATTATGTGACGGTTCCTATCGTAGTTTAGCTAGACAATGAAGGTCCAGTCCAGCAGTGGATGAGTTTTCGCTAAAAAGATGATGATGATGTTTGTAGCTACCCGATTTTAATCTTTATATCAAAAAGATTATGTGTAGCGTGTGGTCCCGGGTTTTAGAATGTTGCCACTCCATGTCTTCCCGTGGATGTCGTAAGAGACGACTAAGGGACTAAAGGCTGTGTAGTGCTGTTAGGCGATGGGTTTGCAACCTGTCACTAATACACTGGATAACATCTTAGCCTGGTTGTGCAAAATGTGGTCACAGAATTATCAACAAGTTTTTGGAGTTGTTGGTGAGTCTGTGGCTCTGCCTACCCCACTCTGGGAATGAAGCCGTGAGTTTATGTATGTATGTATGATTATGCGTTACTAAAAATCATAAATACAAAAACTTTATCTCTACCAATAAGACATATCTTATTATTGTACTGATTTGATGTTATGTAGTATTCCTGTATCGCGGCGTAGATAACTCGTGTCAATACTGTGACTGTTTGTAGTACTGCTCGCGCGTGACTTAATACACGAGTCGGCAGAGACAACAGTGCGCTGATAATTATCGAGCATCCGTATTTACTGTACCTGATGAAGTTAGACGTAGGGCTTAGAGCGCAGACTTTACTATTAACGATGAAACCTTGTCACAGTGGTGTAACGTTAAATCACAAGCAACAAATCGCGCTAGTACGAGTATTAATCATTGGCTTTCTGCGACAGGGTTCTTTGGTAGTTGAATAATGTATGTGGCTGTATGTTTGTACTTACAAGCATTGTGTTACTCACAATGAGAACCAGGCTCCTATTTCACCATCCTGACAATGACAGGTGACCGGTGACATTTCAGTATAGGCACATGGCGCAGTTTATATGAATCCCTGTGATGTGAGAACTAATTAATTTTGCAATGTATACCGAATTGTCAACTACCTTGTCAGGACGGTGAAATGGGGCGCAGACCTTCGAATTAATGTTACGCGAGGATGAATATTTTTTTTATATTTACAGACAACACCTTAATATCACATCTTTATACCGAAACCTTTTAAATTATTTATTCATAAAAACCATTACTAATTTTTAATATGAATTTATAATATTAGTAGGATCTCTCCAGTAACTGACTGACTGACAGCTCACAGCCTTTGGCGATGAATATTCCTTGGGTGCAGGGGTCCTAGTGAAAAAGAGTATAAGTCCTTTGAAGATCAAGTGAAAAACGGTTTAAGTCTAGTATACTTACTCCGTTCATGTGTATACCCTTTTTTATTACGAGTTAAGTCGAGTTGTACCCTTTTTCACTAGGATCCCAGCATTAAGCACCCTAGGCGTGCACAACGGAAAGAAATAGGGGAAGTGGCGGGAAACAATTTCTACGCGTCCGAACTCGCGGGCGTGCTCTAGTGTATTCATGTTTTTGCAGCTTAATCCACTGCTGTATGCTGGCACCCTAATATCGATTGGATGGCAAACGATTTATATTCCGATGATGAGAGTTATTAAACATATAGATTACTAGCGACCCGACATTTTTAACTTTTAAGTAGGTATTATTGTATTTAATAATTCAAAAAATGACCTAGTATAATTCAAAAAATGACCTAAGCGGGAAAATAACTCTACGCGTTCGAAGTCGCGGGCGTTCTCTAATATTGATTTTAATTTATTTTAAAAGACACTATTTTAATTTCTAAAACAAACCGTTAATTACCGCTATAAAACCATAAACATGAATAACCTGCATTCAGTTGATTAGGAACAGTTAACTTATTTAATTATTTTTATATGACTAATTAGAGCTGTTAGTGATTCAACGGCCGCGCAAGGCCAAGTTGAAGGTTGCGCCGAGTCAGTTTTTTATCAGCGTCAGTGTTAGCGCGGTTTCATGAACGCGAGTCGTGTTGCCGACTGCGCGCGAGTTTCACGTAGGTACTCTCAGATATACTGCGAATCGGGCCACCCAAGCTATACTGCCCTGCTAAGCCAAACAGCAGTATCTCAAATAGGACTCTAGTAGCAATCACAATATCATTATTAAGAAGAGAGGATTGAATTTACTTTGGCAATCGAATCTGAGATTGTTTAGGCTTAGGAGGGCAGTATAGCCGATCTAATAACTACCGGGTACTGTGGACGTCTTTTGGCTGATGTTACGTTAGCGAGGTTTTTTTTCTAGGAAATATGTACCTAAGTACTGTTTAATCATTAAGTTATGTTTAGTGTCTGTAAACAGCCCAGCTGAGATTTTTTACGAAAGTGTGTTTGAATTTTAATGATGATAAGCATTTTTTTTAGTTTAGCTTCCGCGCCCGACGTCCGCGTAGATTTCCATTATCGTTATTGCCTGGGGAAATTTTAAATTGTCCGGAATGAGTAGCCTGTGTGTTAATCTAAGGTATAAGCTAATTTCATCCAAATCCGTCCAGCCGTTGCACCGTGAAGGAGTAAACAAACACACAAACTTTTGCATTTATAATATTAAGTAGGATTGTCTGTTCTCAATGTTCGAAATAGCTGAGTTGTATGTAGGTATTCACAGCTGGAGGACGTCCACGATTTCGTACGCGTAGAAGTATTTCCTCCCCCATTTTTCTTCGTAAAATCCTTTCTTAGGGTACTCCTAGGGTACCCAAAGAATATGCCCTCCAAATTCCAGTTCCCTAGGGCCGGTGGTTTAGGCTAAGCGTGGTCCAATTGTCAGTCAGTCGCGGACTTGTCTTTTTTTAAGGCCTCCCTTCTGTTATGCCATATGTGTATAACCTATTTAAAAACATCACTCATCGCCAATCACGGAACAAGGTGCACACTTTGCATAATATTATGACAAGGATAACGCTTGATATGTTTTATAATACGATACGATGCGCTCTATTCTTCTCGGTAAAACCATATTGCTTAAGTTGCATAAGTTATCGTATTGTTTTAATTCGGCCGCCATTAATAGTTATCACAGCGTTGACAAAACGATATCATGTCAAAAACAATTCGATTTTTAGATACAGTTGTGGTCATATAATTAAGAACGATTTGAAGTTCCAGAATTCATTTATTTAAATCATGTCATGTGTAGTTATGTGTTCCTTCTTAGAAGTAACTAGTTATGTTATGAAATAGCCACATGAATAGAGCAAACGGGATTAGGAATATAGAATAAAATTTCTAACTATTTCTTTTACAATTTCTTTTTATTCTCTATAGTAACAAATGCAAATAGTAATGAAGCTGGACAAATAATTAAGAACGATTTATTAAATTGCTCGAGAGTTGTTTTATATGAAACTTAGAATAAACAAATCACATTAATGTGAAGTGCGTAAAGGAAAAAAGCTATTTAATACATTTTAAACAAAAATTAATAGTTAGTAGCATGTCCACGGCTTTTAATTACTGCTTTACACCGGCGAGGCATTGACTCTATCAATTTTTGACATTTCGCAAGAGAGATAGACTTCCATTCTTCTAAGAAAACGTCATACAGCTCTCTTAAATTGCCACACTGTCGATTTGAAACCTTTTTCTTGACTTCGCACCAAAGATGCTCTATTGGGTTTAGATCTGGGCTGTTAGCTGGCCAAGACTAAGACAGAAACTGATTGCGATGTGAGAAATTCCTTAACGGTGCGTGCAGTATGCTTTGGATCATTGTCGTGCTGGAATGTCCAAATAACCGGAAGCACGTCTTCAGCATAAGGTAACATTGTTTCTTCCAGTATATTTTTGTATTGGAATTGATCCATGTTTCCTTCTATCAACTTAACAGGTCCAACACCATGTCCAGAAAAACACCCCCAAATTTTCACATTTCCCCCACCATGCTTTAATGTCACTTTTGTGTACTTAGGGTCGAATGCTTTATTCGGAGGGCGTCGTACATATCGTTTTCCATCAGAACATACCCTGTTTATTTTTGTCTCGTCAGAAAAAAGAACATTTTTCCACTGTCTAACTGTCCAGTTTTCATACTTTCTTGCAAATGCAAGCCTGGCTTGCCTATGACACTGTTTCAACATGGGCACCTTCCTTGCTATCCTTCCGTGCAACTTTTCTTCTACCAAACGCCTTCGAATAGTGCGTGCCGAGATTGCTGAAGGGTTGTTTTCACCAAAATATTCTTTTCTCAGCTCATTGGATCCTTTAAAAGGATTTTGTTTTGCCAAACGAATGATATTTCGATCATCTCGACGACATGACTTTCTCCGTTTAGGTAAACGCGGAACATTTGAAGTAGTTTGATACGTGGCAAAGTGCTTCACAGCGTGGAAAACCATCGTTTTTGAGCATTGCAGATGGTCGGCTATCTTTTTATACGACCAATTCTTCTCGCGAAGTTTTATTATTACTTGCCTTGTAGATTTATCACAACTTTTATTTTTCCCCATTGTTTTCATATAAAGCAATCACCTTATAGACTCTTACAGCACTAAATGGCGCCAAAATCATAAGAATAGTGACTTACAACCACAGAACTACAGAGTGTTCTCTATTTAAATTTGATTAAAAAAATAAACTATTCAGCGTTCTTAATTATGTGACCAGCCAGTAAGTAGTAATACTAGGTTCAGATCTAATGTATAAAGTTTATCTATTTATTTTTTTGCCAATCATGTGTATCAACGAACGTACCGGTAGTATGGAAAAGTTTTGCGATACCGAGAGAAATACAAAAAAATACATGCAATTAGTTATACTTGTTAGTTGGAAAAAATCTTCCCTATAAATAAGCGTTCTTAATTATATGACCACCACTGTATATGATAGCATTGGTAGTAAATCCAATTGAAAAGAACCATTAAATTAAATGGCTTCTTAAACATTAAATAAATTCAGCTTGCAAGAGAAAAAAGCCATGACTGCATAATAGATCGATAGTGTAATCCTGATTCAGTAAATCGTGACTATCAAACCCGAAGCGTCTCAGATTACAGTTCCGTTAATAAGGTAGCGTTTTTAAACGCAATCGCATAATAGAAAGGCTAACTGCAACGTATTAGTGGTAGCATTCTATACTCTATTGGCAACCACATTAAGTTTAAAGTGCTTACACTATTACTATACAGTTATCTACCTTCGGTAGGCAGTATAATAGTGGTCTGTATTATGAGTGTTATTCGATAGTGCTATGAGTGATTGAAGCTGTTTTCAGGTCTGAGCGGATACTTGCCCGCCGTGTACGCGGAACGCACCGCCGAGTCGGACACGTGGACGCCGCACCAGTCCGTGCCGCTTGGGAACAACAATAGTAAGTAATACATTACAACGCTGTCGGTTCACAACCACAGATTCGATAGCTCTTAACCCTTAAGGCTTAACCAGGCAAGGGATCCATGTGTACCACATAAAATCTACTCAATAGGACCTTGTATGTTAGTACCTAAGGCTGAATCTCTACTGTGACATGTAATCAGTCAGCCTGGTTAAGGGTTAAAAAGGTATTCGGGTTTATACGATCGGCCTCATAAGTAGCTGCACGTTCCCATTCTTAAAAGCGTACCCATAGCGTGGCGGATGCGTTTTTAGGGTGCCGAAGTCAAACTAGGAACCCTTATAGTTTCGCCATGTCTGTCTCCCTGTGGGTCTGTCTGCCTGTCTTTATGTCACACTCACTTTTTCTCAGAAACTATCAAAGTTACAAAACTGAAATTTTTGTATACATAGATATTGTGTCCTATCTTGTTTTCAAATATAATCAGGACTCCAAATTTGTACACCTGTGGGTAAAGCATGGTGATTCATATCATGTATTACTATTTTCCAACCAACACTGTACCTATGTTTATAAATGCAAATAAAATTATTTCTATTTCTATTTATATCGCGTACTAAAGCAACGGTACTTTACAACATCGTTTGATATATTGTTGAATTGCTATTAAAAGCCACTATGTGTATGTTCAATTTATAGTTTAGAATATATTGTATTCTAAAAGTGCAATTTTCGCTAGTTTCGTCTCCCCACTTAATACACTAAAAACTACAAATACGTAAATTGGAAAATATCCTTATTGAAAGCATATAACGAATTTAACACTATCACGACCAAGTAGACTTGATTGGTTTTCGAAATACAATTGACTAAAGTGTTTGTACCTACTTAAAATCCCATCTAACTCGTGTTCCCATTGCTATTCTATTCCTGGGGCCCTAATATGGCTGCGTTTATCGCGTGATAAAGTTTAGATAAGGCATCCGTCACCTTTTGACACGTACTTAAGTACGACAGTGACGGATGCTTTATCCACATTTGACACGCGATATAGACGCAACCATGCTAGGCCCATTGGACTGTTTGCCCTTCGGCCATCTAAAGATACTTGACGAACCTAACCTACCTACTTTACGGAATAATTATTTTTGACGAAAGCACTGGGCCAAAAAGTAACTGGACCAGGAGTCAGCTGTTCTAAAAATCACCTGAGACAGCACCAGATAACTTTAAATATAAAAATTGTTCATACTTGTAGTTTATCGAGATGTTTGTAGTAGTGGCGTCGGAACTTGGAACCCCACAGTCCACACTGAGCATGGTTCAACATGCTCTTTCGCGGTTTTTTGTATAGAAAGGTGCCGCACCGCGCCGCCTTCGCCCTTATTGTGTTTGCGACTTTAGTCTTAGAAATAAAATATCGGCTAATACAAAATAGTTTTTGTATTATAAGAAACCGCTTCTGGATACTTTTATAACTGAAAACTAAAGATGCAATTTCATTAATTTATGCGCGCTCGTTTGCCTAATCTACTAAACTAATTCGCTTACACTCGCATGAAAGCGACTGTGACAGAAGTAGGTACAATACAGAAAGCCGGTCTAAGATGTTTGTCTACTAATTAGAATGTATTTAGGCAAATAACAACATATATTTTATTATAAATATGTTGTAAATAAAGCTATGGTCCAAAGACCAAGTATTGTTTACCTACATGCAGAGGTACAGGTTTTATAATTGTAGTAATGACATTAATATACATATCGCGTTTCAACATGCAAGTGTTAATAGCTCTCTGTTCGTTAGCAGTAATTGTGACGTGTAAGTAATCAATAATCATATTAAAATAAATCTTTTAGAAAACTTTCGTGGAATAAAAGGTGCGCTTTAATCAATCTAAAACATTTTGCATAATTTCATTCAACTACCTACAAAATGAATAATAAATATCCAATCGCTAGCACCAGTAGCATTCTGAGGCCCGTTTCACGATGCTACAAGTTACGAATTACAAGCGGAAGTCTCTTTCTAACTCCTTATGCTAGAAAGTGAGCTCCGCTTGTAATTTGTCACTTTTAGCATAGTGAAACGGGCTACTGAAGGCGTTGGTAGAGAGATGGGATTCGCAATTGCTGCAAAGGTGGATGAAGAAGCTCCACATGCAAAAGTAAATGCCCCTGTTTTTTTCTCTGTTTGGATTTTATCATTATTTTCTGTATAATGTTATTGCCAATAAAATTATCAGTGAGAACATTACTAACATTATGTTAAATTTTTAATTTAATTGACTAACACGTTATGATCCAAAGATGGTCGAAAACAATTATTTTGGATTTGATAAAAAAAAAATGTTTTTTTATTTTTTTGATGCGTAACGGTTTAATGGAATAACACTCATTGATCATAACAACTAACGTTTTGAATGACATTCATTTCGAATAATGTCATTTGATATAACATACATTAAGTATAATTGTTAAAAATAATAACAACAAGAATAAGAACAACATTTGCAATAATGATACACTCTTCTCTTTTATGTTGTTGGTTAAAAATACTATTGAAACTTGTCATTTAAATGAAGGTAGGTGGGTATTTTTAAATACAATCAAAGCGAGGTCTGTGGTTTGTGCCACTGTCCCGACTGCGGTCTCTAATAATTGGTGAAACCCGGTGAAACGTCGCGGCTATAATCAATATCAAGTTATTTTTATACACTGATCTTAAAATCGCTTTATTGCTCGCTTTTGTATGTCTCTTGCCGATTTTTCAAGAATGAGATCATCCGAGTATCTTCACGTGTTTGGCGGTGTTTAAATAGCTGCAAGGAACATGTGTTTTTGTTAACATTGTGTTAAAAGTGGTATTACAAATACATTGAACTTATGCTGTGTTACCAAATGAAAATGCATGACATCTGAGTCTCGGGTTGTTTAATATAATAAAAGTTGTGTCAACGTTGTGCCCGACAGACTCTGAGCCGGTCTGAAGTCCGGTGTAGAAAAATACACTGATTTTATAAGTTTTTATGGGTTTTGATTGTTTAATAATACGAATAAAATTTTCATTCATATATTGATTAACCAAAGCAGTAAGTAATCGTAAAATTATTTTGTGAAAGGCTTTAGGATCGCTTTAATGTGTTTGATTCAAATTATGGCACAACCATGGAGTTTCTGAATAGTGATAATATTGGCAGCAGAAACACAATGCTAAACTTATTTGTTGCGCGTGAAGGAACAGTAATAACAGCATTGTTTACTGCTGTCAACATTATCAATTATCTAGAAACTTTGTGGTTGTGCAATGTGTCAGGATTGACTTCTTATCGGTCGGCCACTATTATATGTACCTAAGTTAGCGAAATGTGCAGGTAGCATTTCATTTCATCATTTACTTCCGAAAAGGAGTCTAGTTTAAAAAATATTTAGTACAAAGCGGCCACTGGAGATCGAACTCAGTACCTTGCGTTTACTCTATTATTTCATTCTGGATCCTCCTTAAGGAGCTAGTTATTTACTGCTTGTTTCAGCTTAGTGCGTTTTGAACACGATCTATTTTTGTTTATGTGTGTATATCCATAATTAAATAGATTAAATTAATATGAGGGCGACAATGTCAACCAAATAACCTAGTCCCAAATTAAGCTCTAAGCTTGTACACTACACGGACCAGTTTAATGGACAATTTTTCAAAATTCATTAATGTTTCCACACAGTCGATAATAAAATAAGTTAACGCCTTGGGGTACTTGTTTGATACTGTGATGTAGATTTAATTAATTTGATGTTTATCATGACCCAATTACAATCGGACAATTCCTATGATAATAAATTTTCAACAACGACAGGCGTGATTATTGCGCCTGTCATTGTTCAAAACAGTGATGCTAGTGGGAGTTACTTAAGTTAGTTATTACAAGACTCCACGAAGTATTTGTAACTATGGGCTTCGTTGCACCAAATATAAAGGTTTTATTCTTATTCTTATTGTAGGTTCAGAGAGTAAATCTGAATCGGAGATCACCACAGAGGACGGTGAGATGGCAGCCTACCCCCACGAGGACGCCTCGAAGCTCGGGCACGACAAGTCCGAGGAGACCTACAAGGAGTGGGAGAAGTACTGGAAGGTGGTCATGACGGAGCAGAACCACGACGGCGTCATCAGCGTCACGCAAGGTGAGACATTGCCGCTTGATTTGGAAGATTCGCAAGTACTCTTAGCCAAATGGAACCCTGACCCACCATAGAACTGTGCCACAGTGACGTTATAACTCAAGTCGTTAAAGGTGTCAAACAAGTTGTTTTTTCTACTCGCATACTATAAACCGCTAATATTGATATCGTTAATGGTATCAGAATACCACCTATAGCGTATTGGATCGGAACACCTTTCAACGAACGTATCATTACGCAGAATTATCATTTCATCGGAAGTCATTTCTCGCCGCATGTTTTTTTTGGTAGTCACAAGTAACCTTCGTAATTTATGTTTTTGATTCAAGATATCATGAAATCATTATGGTTTCAGCAGTTCAATGAAATGATATCATCGATTAAATAAAATTCGATAAAATATGGGTTACCATCGGAACATAGGCAGTCCCACTAAATAAGAGACATCATCATCATTCACTTAAGAGCTATGCTTGGAGTAATTAGAGATAGTTCTCTAACTAATTACTATTCTAAAACCATTGGTGCGGCAGCAACTCTAAAAAAAAAAACTTTGAAAAAAACTGTTACACATTGTATTACACTGAGTACCTGGATGACCGAGCAAAGCCCGATATTTTTTTGGTAAGTTTTCTAAAAATGAAACTAGGCAGATCGATTTATCGCCCCCGAAACCGCCTGCATACTAAATTTCATGAAAATCGTTTGAGCCGTTTCCGAGATTCAGATTATTTATATATATACAAGAATTGCTCGTTTAAATGTATTAGATATGGAACTAAGTGCACAAGTGCGTATCCAACTTGTGATACCTTTAATCTTGTTTACATTATTTATCTTGTTACGTAGCTTTTTTGTTTCAAGGTAATCTCGTCAAGTATCTGCTTCATAATATTATTATCTCTTCCAGGTACAAGTATCGACTGGAAAGCGAATGCGCAGCATGACCAGGCACCCAAAACAAAGGTAATTGTTGCTATAATTTATTTTTGTAATACGATCGATTTAGAAATACTTTTATAATAATACTTTAAGTAGGTACTTAAATCCATGTGATTAGAGGTCAATTAGCCTAGCCTATCAGGGACGTATTAAGGGCCAGGTCAGGACTACCCTAAACCGACGCACGTGTATTAAGATATTTATGAGTATAGAGGAAGCGAAGGAAGTGTGTCTGGATCATAGCAAGTGGAAGGAGGTGTTCTCTGCCTACCCCTGCGTGACTAGCGTTGAAAATGTCGGAAAAAATCAAACGATTTTTTCGGAAATTTATGAATATTTCGTTTTTTCCCGTTTTTTTCGGGTTTTTTAGGAAAATAACAAATGAATAATGACAATTTATTCATAGTCAATCACTGTCACTCTCGCCACCTATTTCAATTGCTTCTGCCTTCATGTCGTCGATGTCGCCCTTTTGTAGGTGCAAATAAGACCGAATATAGATTAAAATAACAGCAGAAAATTTCTTTGGTTTTTTTCTATAAAAATCCGAAAAAAACGAGTCGTTTGGAATAAAACGGGTTTTTTTCCGGACTTTTTCAACGCTATGCGTGACAGAGGCGTGATTGTATTTATGTATGTAGGTGTATTCTTCTCCGTAAAACCATATTGCTTTTCAAATGTTATCGTATTGATTTAACTCGGCCATTACTGTCACGCCGTCTGTGGCTACCGCAGTGCTGTGGTGATGTGGCCAGGCTCATAGGTCACCATTAAAAATGTCTACTAACCCCCAAGTTATGAATATTTGTGTTGTGTCCAGTCGAAGCGCCGCTGGGTGTTCTCGATGCGGCACGGCGAGCGCGTGGACCTCACGTACGGCTCGTGGGCGCCGTACTGCTTCAACGAGCACGGCAGCTACGTGCGCAAGGACCTCAACATGCCGCTCAACCTCGCCGAGCGGTGAGACTCACTATAACTTGTTTATTTAGTAGTAGGAGAGTGATTTCAATTTAGTACGTCAATACTGCCCTGCTAATACAAATGGTGTCTGAATTAACTCCTGTAGCAAGTGCAACCTTATTACTAACGGAATAGGGTTGTATCTGCTTTGGTTATTGAGTTTGAGATATCGCCTTTTGGCTTATGAGGGCGAATAGGTGCGACAAACCTTCCAAGTTGTACCGTACAAGCCTTCAGCTTAGTTTGTGTAAGGGGTAACCTTTGTATGGGCGAAATATGTTTGGCAAAATGTAACCCGCTTTGTTTCTTTAACCGTAAATATTTCAGGATTTTTATAAAAATTAACCTAACGTAACCTATAGTGTCACCCGTAAATCGACACGATGGTACTGAAATCAATCCTGAAATATTTACAGTTGCAGAAAAAAAATTGGGTTGGCAAATGAAACGGTTGGGACACGATACATTTTGCCGAACATTTCGGCAGGATACAAGTCGACACCTACCAACCCAAGCGACCTACCTGCGCGAGGGGGGGAGTGTAAACCGCTCAGCTTTGCTGCCACGCTATTGGTTTGTCAGTATAACATGCGCAAACATATCCCCTCCACTAGCCTGTACCTTGTGTAAAATGGTCCCCTTGATACGAATGAATGTTGTGTACAGGGCGGGCGGAGTGGACTCGTACGTGAAGGACACGCCGCTGACGCGCGTGGGCCGGCTGCAGGCCACGCTGGTGGGCGAGGGCCTGCGGCTGGCCGGCGTGCCCGTGCGGCACGTGTACGCCTCCGCCGCGCTGCGCTGCGTCGAGACCGCGCACTACATGCTCGCGGGTGAGACATACAACCAACCCCAATAGGGAATATACATCACTTTTCACAGCTTCAATAAAAGCTGATGTAACAAACAGTTAGAAAAAACATTTTTTGAATAGCTAAAAATGTATTGTGCAAATAGTTCGCATGCTTTGATATGCGGTTACAATTGCTACAAAGAAGCGGCCGCGGCGCGCACAAAGCGGTGTCGGCGACTGCACACTATTTTAACGAACAAACTATATGTGTGCGTAGCTCGTCCGTGCGCTGCAGTGCAATTCCGGCTTTACCTCCCTTATTTACATACGTAAACCTATTTCATTTGAAGCATACTTTGATACCTTCTGCCAAATTAGGTTAGATTAGATTAATATTATTAAAAATGAATGTCATATCCTAAGGTCTGCAAGGCGACCCCGCGGTGAAGGTGAAAGTGGAGCCGGGCCTGTTCGAGTACAAGAACTGGCACATGTCCAAGGGCATGGGGATCTTCATGACGCCGCTCGAGCTGCACAAGGCTGGGTACCACGTCGACCTCGAGTGAGCACTGATATTTTTTCTTTCCTTAATTTTAACCTTTTGAACACCAAAGTAATACGACTTGTTTCAGACGCCACAGTCTTGTGGCGTCTGAATTTTGACATTGCCGACGTTTGGCGTCAGTGCCACGAATTTCCGATGATGTGATTGGCAAATCACTCAAATTGGCTTAAGCGCTCAAAAGGATACGTCCATGGTCTGAATTAAACTAAAAAACCTGGCAGTTAGGTACTTTTGCGATGCTCATTTATTTGACAACGCATTTAGCCTCGTTGATAGTGAGCCTGGGAACGAAGCTAGCGTCCGGGGTTCGATACCTGGTGGGGGCAAATATATATTTGAGGATATGGTTGTTTTTAGTATTTATTTCTGTATGTATGTATATCTCTCGCTATAAATATGTTAGGTTATGGGCTACGTCTATTTTGCCCTCATAAGCCAAAAAGCGGTATTCAAATTCAATCCTTTTTCGTTAGTAATGAGGTTCCACTTGCTATAGAAGCTTTGTCTGAGATATCGCCATTTCTTTTAGCATGGCAGAATTTGTGTAAGGCTTGCGTCTTTTTTTATTTTACAGCTATAACCCGTACGTGAACCTGGAAATAAATACGACGGAGACTTTAGAAGAGTTCTACAAAAGAAATGAATTAGCGATGCATTCCGCTTTGAGAGACACCGAGAAAGAAGGTCAGTTATAATGGCTTGAATGTTAGGTTAGGTTAGGTTACGCCGATCATTCAGTGGCGCCCTCATTAATATTATTGTGCTTTCTAGTAAACTAAATTATTGTCTTGAAATCAAAGGATGTTTTTTGTTGTTCAAATGAATACACAATTCATAAGGCTTACATACATACATACATTAAATCACGCCTGTTTCCCAGAGGGGTAGGCAGAGACCACTTCTTTAATAGGGCTTTATGACAGTAAAAAGTGGCCACCTAAGATGACTAAACGAATGTTAAAGGTTATTTAACTTTGTCATTTGTCAAGATTGACTCCTATCCTCCTTGTACTATAGTCGTGGTTTATTGAATTTCCAGGCGGCAACGTAATATTCGTCGGGCACGCGGCCAGCCTCGACCTGATGGTGGTGGCCCTGAACCGGCTCAGCGACACGCGGCCCGACCCGCCGCCCTACCAGATCGGCAAGAACCTGCTGCGCGTGCCGTACTGCGCGCTCGCCGCCATGCGCGGCCCGCCCTACGAGCTGGTGTGCCCGCCCTGCCCGCCCTCCATCAACTCCAGCTCGGGCCGGTTCGACTGGAAGATCCTGCTAGAGGTATAGGGTACGCGTGATACAGATGTAGCTCGTGGGCGGGTCCAGTAGGCATTGGGTTTAGACCAAGTTTAACCCGTGGAACGTCATGCCATGTGCATTACAATATCAATCTTAGTACGAACAACTCTAAAGTTCCAAATTCATTCATTCTTATGGACCGCCGTCGGTCCACAAGTTGCGCCACGGGTTAATTGCGAATAAAGGAAACGACGACTTGCGAAGGGTTTGGAGGTTTTCGCTGTAGCTGCGAGGCTAATATCGTCGCTTTACTTTCTCAACCTCTTATCTGATCGAATTGTTAGATAGAAAAAACACTCATGTTCTAAGGTTTATAAAGACTACTTTCCTATCAAAATATTCGATCAGATAAGAGGTTGAGAAAGTAAAGGGACGATATGGCTCCGATACAGCGATAGTATATAAATGTGCATAAAGCTTCCAATACTCTCGCACTTACATATTAATCAGAAAGTGACGGATGCTTTATCCACAGCGATAAACGTGTCTATAATAGACCCTCTGGTGTTGTCGGTAGATGTAATTATTTGTGGCTGCGTTACTTCATTTTACAGTTGCTCAAAAAGTGATACTTTTCGTAGTCGTATATCGTGCGGAAAGTTGGATTTTTTCGAACTAGAGCTTTTTACTTTTCCTATTTCGCACTAGTGCGTTTTACTTTTCCATTTTTTTTTAAATATACTAAGCCGTGCATCCAACCAAAGAGTTTGCATGTTTAAATAAAGTACCAGGAGCCCAGAGGTAATTAGGGGGTGCGTAGCGCAACTGAGATCGCAGGCGATGACGTAGGGCGGTGCGGGGCAGCGGCGGCGGCGCCGGCGGCCCGGCGGGCGCGCCCGGCACGGCGCGGATGACTCGCACTGGTTACAGCACTGCACTGTAGGTTAGATAGGTACTTCTAATTTTTATCTATCCAAATATCATAAACCCTCCATGATGCGTTCAAAAACCGCACATTATGACCACCATAAAAATAGACCGTTTTGTTAGAACAAATTTCTTATCTGTATAAATGTTATTATTGCTAAATAATAACATCGATTTCTATAATATTATTTCATTCAAATTTCGAACATCTCTGAAAAACAGATATTTGATTTGGCCTCTATTCTAATATCAGTCGAGATGACGTTTAGTTCGAAATGAGTTGTCAATTTGCATACAAATTTGACAAATGTCGCACGTTTAAGTAAGATATCGAACGATCATTGATTTAATATATACAAGATACACAATCCGCTACAAAAATGTTGTTATAAACTATCCCAAATGACATTGACAGCTGTATTCAGATACATGCTAACATCGCTATTTTTTACCTTAATTCATTTCATGCAAAAAAGAACTCAATATACTCGTCAAGTTTAGACGTCAAGTGTCAAATCTGCAAACTAACGTTTCAAAGTATTTGCAACTTTTTAGTGAAACGGCCATTATCACAATATTTACGACAAAAGTGAACATCGGACGAATGGAGTCGCAATTCTCATTTTTATATTGTACCTATTAATTATAGAGAAATGACAATTTAAAAAAAACGCTTATGAGATGCTTTATAAATGTTATTGTATTACACAACTTAAGCTATATATACAACAATAATAATAAATAAATAAAGGGAAAACAAGCTATAAAAACCCGTCCCGTCGATTGTTGTTATTTCAATTTTAACAGTTTAGGTATCCTTTGTCACCCGGAATGGTGACAGGCTTCTAGCGACACACATCTAAATCGGCTCAGGCGTTAAGAAATTATGGTGGAATAAAGAATTGTACATACATACATGAACCCTGAAAATATTACACTCCTTTACTCCAAACAAAACAAGATCTTATCCTAACTAACAAAACGTAAAGTAAAACCTAATTTCCTTGAAATAAGTTTAATTTATTATATAATTGTCTTTTAGACCTACATTTACTTTGGATGCTTTCTTTTTGCAATGTAATGTAAACGAACGGTTAAATATCGATCGGTTATAGATTTAATTAACAGAATTCTATGAGAATTATTGTGGCCTTCTTCGGTAGTCGCATTAAAAATATCTACTTGCATAAAAGTTTTTAGAACATTTGACCCAATTTTAGTATGGTTCTGTGTTTCTTCCGTTCGTTTGTTATTTCGTATGAAAGCTATAAGAAATATTATTACCTCTATAAACACTTTTTTGGTCATAAGTCAAAACAAACAAACTCGATTAATTAAATTTTTAAAAGTAATAGCTACTCCATATATTTTTGCTTCGTGATAAGTCATCATTTGTACGTACAATATAAATTACAAAAAATCATGAAAGCATTATAAGTTTAACAAGAATCTATTTATAAATAAATAGAACTTACGTAAAATAAGACATTCCATCCTTTTTTTTCGTTTTCTTGTTATTATTTTTGCAGTTTTTCACTGCGCATTTCGTCATGATTGACAACTGCCACTGTCTGTGGTCGAAACAAGACTAAAAGCAAAACTACTGCCCAAGTCGATTAGGCAGTAGTTTTGACTTGCCATTTTTTCCTGCTGATTGTGTATCTAGTATATATTAAATCAATGCGAACGATATGATAGTTGGAGCAGACTCTAGTTTGTCCCTGAATTAAAAAAAAACTATGACAGCTGGCAGAAAACTTTTCAATCTTTTCATTACCGCCATTACCGGTTCAAATATGTTTTCTTGTATGCGGCTCCTGAATGCGTCATGGAGGCTTATGATATATTATGTGGGTAGATAAAGTAGTGTATGTAACTGTACATAATCAGGCATTAAAACACTGGTGTGATGTTATTATGAAACTCGGCTTCGGCTCGTTTTATAAACCCACACTCTTGTTTAATGCCCTTCATTATGTACAGTCACATAAACTAGTATTAACCACTCGTAGTATTTGACGTTATGATTTTTGTTTTAATAATTTTATTGAAATGTATGTAATTTCGGACAGAGTGTGTTCACACGATATCTCACTTCAGAGGTCCGGGGGGAAGAGGACAGATACACAGATACCCACATTCATACACATAGAAACATAGTTAGATACACAGATACCCATTTATTCGCAAATGTATTAAAAACCATCGTTTGATACACGTGCGGAACTGTCATTTTACACGAGTCCCGAGCTGCAAGCGAGAGCGAAATACTTTCCGCACTTGCATCAAAATGCTATTCTTAAATACTAGGCATGGCGTCGGCGCAAGAGTTGAGATTAGTGTTGTGTTTGAATCGTTCGACGACCCAAATTTTTTGGCTGCATTTACTAAATAATGAAATGAAAAAGTTTTAAGTGTTAGATCGTTCGTAAAAACGATAGCTCCTGTGTTAATATTTAAGTCGAATGTTGAACTTTTTCTTGCATCCCGCTAACTTCGTTTCCACTGTTAGCTTAATTCCATAATAAAACTGCAAAAGTGTGCAGGGCCCGTGTTATGGTCGCCTTTATCGCGGTGGATAAAGCACTCGTTACTCTCGCACTTAGATACTGGTCAGAAAGTGGTAGATGTTTTATCCACATCGACAAATAGGACCATAATAGCGCAGGTGGTAACATATAGGAATTTCGCACGGACAAAGTATGACCGAGATGCAAATATTACTAGTTTCAACTCTCGTGCCTTGCTTATATGTCTATGATAATGGACGTCATCATTACTCCTCAAACGAGAGGGAAGATTAATATCATTTGTTACATTAAAATGTAAACTTTAAACTTTATTACCTTTAGCTAGATAAACAACCTAGTTGTTAGGTTGAGTATTGTTCTTTACATTTAGTAGTTCGTTATGGCTTCTGAAGTCTTCATTGTTTACCCTTGGCCAGGCTGACAGATCAACAAGCCACATTTGAGTTTACATACAATTAGGTACTATATAATATATGCTATGTCGGCAACATAAATACCTTAGCCTGGTCAAAGGTTAGTCCGTTTATCTTCTACGAAAGTATTTTAGAAGGTATCATTGTGCTCCCAGCTTTAGTTTGTATATAGAACATCTATTCTTCCGTCTTAAGCCGATAGGCGGTAAGTAAAAATACTCCTGCAGCAATATCAACCTTATTACTAAGAAGAAAGAATTAAGTCTGCTTTGGTTATGAAATTTGATAAACCGCTTATTGGTTTAGGAGGGCAGTATTACTGTGTTAGTGTAAACAGCAACTAATACAAGTCCAAATGTATTCCGTAGCATCAATGCAGTTTATTTAATATCAAACATTGTATTTTGCCAAAAAACATCATATTTAAAAGTAAACTTACTTTTCTTCTTTTTTTTTTTTCTTCAGGGCAAATTAGTTGAAAAACTGAAGTAAATACTATTATCCGAACAATTACAATGATCAAGCTTATTTTTCTTGTGGCAGCCCTAACGTAAGGTGACTCGACTGTATTAATGCAATTTTAAGTAAACAATCATGTTTGTTTTTTATATTTAGTTCTGGTACGCGAGAGGTCAAACATAATAGAATATTAAAAATCATTTACATTTGTAGAAAGAGACGCACGGTACATGTGGCCTGTTTTATAAAGCTAAAAATTACAACTTACAGGTTACAAGTTTCCATTGGACACAACCTCGACCAATGACGACTAGCCATTTGAGCAGTGTTGCGAGTTTAGACTTGTAAAATTGTTACTTGTAGCTTTATAAAACGTGCCCCTGGTTGTGATTTTTAATGAATTTTTGTAGTGGTCATTCAATCGTTATTTTTTCTATGTACAGTGCAAAAGGTCCTAAAGTCTTATGGGTTGGTAAAGTTTGATACATTCGCACAGGGCTTGTATTCGACTTGGTAAAACCACATTGCCTTTGACATGTTATCTTAATGATTACAACTCGGCCGTCATTGCTTGCCCAGTATAATAGAAGCCCTGGAGCTTAGAACCAACCCAAAGGCTGCTGTGACATTGTATAAATGTTGTGAATAATCAAACGAAAGAGCATTTTATCGGAAAAGCTTATATCTTGCTTTCTCAATTACCCATCGATAAGCTAAAAGAGAAAGCAAGTTAATTACAATGTTATCCAACCTAATACGATTGTTTACCACATCTGTATAGTCTATCAAGGCCGTGTGCGGGGGCGGCGGTGTGGCGGGGAAGGGAAGCGACATTCAGTAAAACCAGCCCCCTACCCCCCACCATGTCACCCCGCCGGTCGCGCACCAACTCGTTCGTCTACAGTCTTTTATTTGAAATTGTTAGCATTATACAGGCGCCCATTTCTCGAAATTCACCAGACTAATGCGCAAATTAGAGTAGCAATAAAAAATAAGTTGAAACAAAGTTGATTACCGTCTTACTCGAACTACAGAGCAAGAAGTGCATTTTTTGTCTTTTTCTAACTTAATCTCGCTTTATAATATTAGTTTACTCAATACAATTTTCGAGTCGTCAAATGTACCGCATGGACTAATATTATTAGTCTAGCTAGTTTCGAGAAATGGGCCCCAGCCGGAATGGAATACCACTGCCGTGCACGGTCGAGCTGCACCAAGTGGATGTAAACTTGCTTCGTATCAACAGTCTTGGCCAAAGGTGTTGAGCACCCATGGGTTTTTCATATAAAAGTCAAACTTTAAAAGGTAAAGGTAGGCATATTTTATTATAGAAATATATTTTATAATAAAAAAATGTCAATTAATAATTTTATTGTAAAACCCGACTTTTTCTAGCTTTAGTTTTTTCACTTTTTCAGCTACCTCGAAACGATACCTACTAATGATTTGCACATGTTCAAACACTTTTTTGTCTTTGTGTATTTTTTAAATTGAAAAATAACACTTACAAAGGAAAGGAAGGTGCTCAACACCTTTGGTCAAGGGTGTAGACACTGTTACAGCGGCACTCGCACGAAATTAGGTCAGTGACGCACACCTAGAATAATGTATCCACGTGGCTTACGTGTGCAGTGTGCCTACGTATCGTGCGCCGCGGTGGAACACCAGCTTTATAGTCCGGTAGGAAATAATTCTGCCTTTACCTGGTTTCTGTAAATAAGTAAACTGTCGTGGTTATCAGTGTAAGTAGATAAACATCTCACTGCCTTTATTTATGTTGTATTTTGGAACGGTTTTTGTAACAAGTTATAACTTTCATTTACATTATATTTGTTCTGTCAGTTGGTGAAATACACTTTAGAGAATTGAAAATGGGTCATGGTGTATATAAATATAAACCTTGGTGTATTAAAGTGACCAGTTTTCATTGCTCTTGATTGTTACCGTGTAACAGCAAAATACAACCTTGAATTTTTCTTATGTTCCTACTCCCTATCAAAATATAGATTTGTATTGTCCACCAAGAAAGTCCTTTACCACTGGACCTTAACGTCATACAAATAGAGTCGTAAAGTGGTAAAGGAGTTTCTTGGTCATGAAGGAAAAGGCATACATAGGTTTGTCCTAGAAACTTAGTTTCGAACTTGCAAGAGGTAGAGGCATTATTCAGGCCCTCTATTCAACTCGGTAAAACCATATCGCCTTTGACGTGTTATAGTATCGTTTTTAACTCGCGGCCGCCATTACTGCCAAATAAATAAGGGGCCCCATATACGGTACGATCTGTCGTTACGATCCGTCGGTTCAGACTGAAATCGAGCGATGGATTGTCCGTGTGTGAGTACCGACCAAAGATCTGTCGACGTTTTTAAAGGAGGAATTCTGGCCGAGGGGTGTCATCTTTCGGCGTTTTCGTGGCCGCCGGCTAGCGGACACCGCGAAAGTGTATTAATTTTTGGCAGAAAAGGACTACACTGTTCTGTTACATCGGTGTTAGTTTTAAGTTTTATATTGTTATGTATGTTAGTCTATAAGGTATTTGTAAATATGGGCCTCGTTGCCCGAAATAAAATTTATTATTATTATTATTATTATTATTATTATAATATCGCATCAAAATTTCAATAGAAATATGAATCGTCACGATATCGTTTCAGATTGATCGTAATCGGATCGTTACGTGTATGGGGCCCTTAAGAGTTATCAAAACGTTGACAAGACGGGAACACGATAGAGCAATATGGTTTTATCGTGTCCAATCTCAGTCCTGATTTGTTCCTTTTGCAAGACCTTCACATAAGTTAATCTTAGGCGAGGCCTTCTGTATTGGATGAATAACGCGTAGATTCAACATGTTGTAAAATATTTCATACTTTGATTACGAACCAAACAAGCGAAAATCTGTCTTAAGACCGAGATAAAATTAAATTTTAAAGTGCTAAAAATATGTATAATAAGTTTCATTCTTGTTGGGTTTTGTCTTATTGCTGTTGAATCTACGAGTAATAGTCAATAACCGTATTAGACTGATTAGAATATTATGAATTATTGACTTTTTATTGTAAGCAGGAAATGTAAATGTATCACTACTAAGCGTATGAGATAAATAAATTTCTTTAACTACTTTGAGTTTCATTTATTTACACATTTGAAGTATGTATGACAACAAAGCTTAAATCGATAAATTCGAAGGGTCGTGTTATAAGACGTTTATGCCGAATTTCAACAACTTAATTGACGATTACGAGTGTTAACAGTTTTCAAAATGTATGAACTAACACTCGATTAACATTGATTAACATTTAACATCGTTTGGTGAAATTGGTACAGACAAGTGCAAACATATGTATCGAAAGAATACTCTCAAAGTATGTTACTAAGTTCTCATTGCACTGGAATAAGGTGCATTGGGAAATATTTCTAGACGTTGCGTTCTCCCATATTTTTACACTTGACTGTACTTAATGTCTTGAAAAAATTGGCAATCTTATCCGCTTAGAAATATTATTATACAAATAACAACAAGGTCGTTTTCAACTTCTTAACAAATCAATTCATTTTACAATAGTTATTACTAACAATGTTTTGAACTCATCTGATCTATTTCGGCGTGTAGTCCAAAGCCTAGGGTCTACGCAAACCGATAGACGAAAGGCAAATTTTAAATGTATCTTTATACCATTTCAATTAAATTTAGGTATGTATTGAAATGCTCTGAGATCGATCTCAGGGTATCGCAGGGAATTTCATTCGTCCCCTCGTCGGTCTTTTAGTATTAAAATTGATACCTTGTTTAAATTAAAATAGCATAAAATATACATTGATAAATTTTACCTTCCGCATTTCTGCGCTGCCCTCCGCCTGTTAATGCTAGCCTTTAGAGTAAGATAACTTAGTAAATTGCGGCGATTTGATAGAATATCTCAAAACAACACTAGAACTACCTAAATAAACTTTAACAATACAAAAAACGGATATATTTTCAGATATGTGACTAGACTTCTCCGTGTTTATGTTCTTAAAGATATTAACAACTATAACAAATGCTGTAACGGGTAAAATGCATGTAGTAAACGTGAATCACGACACGTAATAATCAATAATATTTTATGGGGTTTCCAAAACAGCACTTTTTTTTCTTCCTATTTGGGAAAAAAGTGCATTGGTAGGAACTCAAATATGCATTGGTTTTGATAACAAAACTGACATTTCCAAACTTTTTTTGGAAACTTCCAGTTTTTTTTATTTAATGTACAATTTTATTCCCAAATTGAAAAAAAAACCTGTCCTATTTTTAAAAAGCTCTCCTTATATTAAATTATTCCGTACGTAATATTCAAATATTTAGATATAACCGAGATCGCATCAGTAAACTTACTAGCCAATTACTAAAGTTACTGGGTAAATCGGGAATAATTCATTTTTTCAGAGAGAATTTCCTCTACAATCTGCTGTATTACCTGCCTGTCTTGAGCTCTGATATCTTCTGGTTTTGTTTTATCATCATATATTTTTCTATCTATAAGTCTAACTATTACTTCTTCCACTATATCATCAATGTTCTGATTTGTACCCGTTATTTCTTCACTAACTGGGACACTTTCAGTCATATCTTCTTTTTCACTATGTTCTGTCATATCAATTGTCCCAACATCAACCAGATTTGGTTCCTCGTTAACTGTCTCAGATTCAGGTATATCACCTCTGCCATCTACTTCATCCAATTCTTTTACTTCGGGTTTTACATTATCAGAAAGCTCTTTGGCAATTTGTTTGTGACGTTTCATTAACTCTCTGAGCTTTTCCTTTGCTGATGCAGCAACCTCTTTGCGGGTTTCTGATTTGATTTTGGAAATTGCTTTCCGTTTCCTTTCTTTTTTTAAACTTTTTAATTCTTCAATAGCCCTTTTTACTTTAGGGTTTTCTAGAATTTCTGCGTTTTCTGTGGGTTCTTGGTTTATCTCCTTATCTTCTTCCTCTTCTTTTACGACAGTTTCTTCAATAGGAAGATTATCTGTAGCTGGAACAATATGAGCCTCCTCATCTAATATAATTTGTTCTTCGTTTTCAACTAAGTGTTCCTCGGCCAATAAAGGTTCTGTTTGAATTTCTTGCAAAACAAAGTTACCTGTTTCTACATTTATAACACTTTCTTCATCAACATCCTTATTTTCAGTAGATGCTTGAACTTCATTAGAATCTATTTCCTCTCTAGTTTCGATAATATCAATACTAGCCACTTTATGACCTTGAGGATATTCACGGAAATCTTTCCTTTCGAGAATAAATAGTGTTGGTCTTGTTTTAATTTTAATAGGAGGTAACAATTTATAATTTAAAGATACAGAAGAAAATGCCTCAATACCTTCCAAGACTACATGCGTTTGCGAAAAGGCTTTTAGGTTTGAGGAGTACTTGCTTTTTGCCTCCATTAAGAGGTGGGTGTACTCGTGTAGTTGTTCAGGTTCGAGCGATTCGTTTTTGCTGTAGTTCCAATGACTGTGGATCTCCGTGAACCTCGTCACTCCAGTCTGCGCGGCCAAGTTACTGATATGTACGTGAACGAAGGGTTCGTTTTTGAGCAGTTTATGGAATCTGGAATATTGTTAATATTAGTTGGTACATTATACTTTAAGGCCGTCTATAACAGGACGCTCAGAGACTAAAGTTAACTAAAGGCGGTATTCTATAAGGCAAGTGCCAAGTGCAAGTTTCATGAAGTATGACGTACACTTGAATAAAAAATGTATTCTGCTTTTCAATTTTTTTCTTTCCATACAGTCAAATGATCCTTACATGAAACTGAGTCGATTTGCAAGTAAAAAAATTACAATATAATTCATTTTTACGGACAACTTACTCTTGACCAAAAAAAAGACTGCCAAAAATGATTTGACCAAAAAGATATAATTTTTTCTAAGACAGTTTAGTTAAACTATCAGGTATACAGGTGTATGTCCTATGATTTCGGAATTCCCCATAATGTCCCAGTTAAAAAAAAAACACCCTGTATTTCGAATTTCGAACGAGTGCCGTACGGCATAATTAGTATGTGCAAATTGCATGCAAGTTTTACTTGTACGCAAGTTCAAACTTGTTATACTTCACGCAACTTGCACTTAGCACTTGCGTAATGGAATACCACCTTTAAGCTAAATAGTATTATAACTGTACCTGGTCACGGCAACCCCACCAGGGTAGTTGGTCATGGCGACAGACACAAATGCAACGGAGAGCAATACATTGCCTAAAACTACGACGGCGGTTCCCCAAAACAACAGTTCGTATATTGGGGCTTTCATTCTTCTCATAAATCTGAAAAAAATAACAATAAACGTTTAGTACCGTATTCACCGCCGGGATTTTTTACGAACTTTCACCAGGTGCTGCATCATTAGTTTTATGAAGCTCGCACACTGTAAGAACGCACATATGCGTTCAAGGCACTGGGAAGTCAGATGAACGCTTATATGCTTCAAGACTCTGAATGCGTTATACAACATTTAATATTACACATTCACAGGATAATTCTGTTGTATAACAATAATAAGCGACTCTGAGATCTCACTCCATCAAGTTATTTACTACCTACAATTAACTACAACTTACATATAAGAACAAGCCGCTGCCGACGCCATATTGAGCAATGGAAAGACGTATATGATGAATCTCAGCTCCTTATGCGGGAGCATGGAGTACAGCAGGACGTAGACGAAGGCCGGGGCTGCGACGGGCACGAGGCGCCGGTCCAAGTACAGCCCCACTGGTACCAGCACGAGACTCGGCCCCAGGCCGCGCGGGAGCGCTGAGTAGAAGTACCAGAGGAAAGGAGATGTCTGGTCGATGGTTAGGGAACTATTGCGACAATCGACGACGTGGTGGGTGGTGGCACTCTCTAACTAACGACCCTGCGTTTGATTCCCGTTGACTTAGTCTCAAAGTAAGCCTGAAGAGGTTGGTTTGGGCCTAGGTCAATTTATGTTAATTGTCCCCTAGCATTTATTTATTTAATATTAGCCAGCAGCAGGGTGCATTTAAATTACCGACAAACGTATTATAAAGTATTATTTCACTATAAGCATTTTCTTGTTTTTTTATGCTTTTAGGAAATCCCGAACTTTGATTACGTAGGTAAGGTTAGATTAGACTCGTTACAACTTCAACATATTTAAATCCCGTGTTGGATTGTCTGTCGTTAACATAAAAATCTATAAAAAATAATTTTAAAACATTTGTGTTGATATGGTATTGAAGCTATAATTATAGAAAGAAAGAAGGTTGGTATTACATGTTTTATAATAATACAAAATGAAAAGGATACACCCCAATCGGAGCTCTTGTTCAGAACAGTGTTGTACCAGAACACCTCTGCTTCAGGCCACAGCAGGCGCCCCCAGAATATGGAGTCAACTATTACAGTCAGGGCTATGAGCCCCACTCCGGCGGGGACAACTATTTTGAGCAACCTGTAAAATAGAACATTAATTAATTAATAAGTCAGCAAGCTTGTAAGAAGATTAGGATGTCTGAATGTTAACCTTTTCAATGCCTACGCTAAATACAATATGTGTCGCTCACACTCCAAACATTCTTGCTATGCTATGCAAATTACAACTTAAATAATACGAAACAGTCTCTTTTAATTTTAAACTTGTGACGGCTGTAGCCGTCGTGGCGTCAGTGGACAGACGACCAACAGTGGACGGCCAGAGCTGTCTGTGACCTTTTGAATGCCACATCATTCTGAGGCTTAGGAAAATTCGGACCCTGCTGATTTTTAACCGACTTCAAAAAAGGAGGAGGTTCTCAATTCGAATGTATGTTTTTTTTTTTTTTTTTTTTAATGTTTGTTACCTCAGAACTTTCGACTGGGTGAACCGATTTTGAAGATTCTTTTTTTGTTTGAAAGTTGGTGCTTCCCATTTGGTCCCATTCTTATCATAATGAAGATTTGATGATGGAGTCCATGAGGAATCGACGGAACTCTTCAAAATTTATAGGCAAACCTATAGCGATTTTGGTATTTTTCATTGTAACTTGTGTATTTGCTCTTGGAAAACACTATTTGGTAAAGTGGAACTGATGATGGAAACCACAGATGGCCACCGGAACTCCTAAACGGTATATATTTCAAGGGTGGCGACAAGATATTTCGATTAAGATAGTTGAGCGACTATGACGAAGCATATGTATGTTTAAGTATTTAACTATGACTTTCCCACGGCGTTGCTTGCGGCGAGATTGAATTTCAATGTTCTATAGTTTCTTATTAATTCTTATTAATTAAAGTGGGACTACATAACATAACAGTATAATTATGATCACTAAAAAGTATAAAATAAAATAAAAGTTTAAAAAAACAAAAAAACCGCCTTCAAAAAGCAAAAAATAACTTCATTTAAAATGGTAGGTAATAGGTCAGTCCAACTGAAGTCGGCGTCCAACAATATCTTAACCAAAAGCAGACTTCAGTTGGACTGACCTATTACCTACCATTTTAAATGAAGTTATTTTTTGCTTTTTGAAGGCGGTTTTTTTGTTTTTTTAAACTTTTGGTTTTACTATTGCAATACAAATGATTGTCAGTTAACGAATACATACATACATAAAAAAAAACTTAGGATCAAATAAGCTTATATTATTTGCTTTTGCCACATTATCTCAGTAAAGGAATAATCAATCAATCAATCAAACCTAGGTTTAAGCCTAGATTCAAATTGTAGTAGCAACTTTTTTCTCTTTCATACCTATCATGAGTTCTAGAGCTACATTTCACAAGTAAATAAAATACTTGCTGCTATTGAGCAGAGCCTCTATTCAACACCGTAACACTGGTATCCTGACTTTTTACCAAATCATCATTTGACAAACTATATCATTTTACAAACTTTCATTTCGCAAAAATATATTGTGCTTAAATCATTACATATTACATAGGTTATATGGGCTTATTAGGTAAATAAGTTAGGTTAGGTTAGATTAATGACTACAAAAAAATAAAAAAATATGTGGTGGGAAGTAGATTGTCAAATGATGATTTAGTAACATATTGCCTTTGGCTTGATATTTTTTTTTTTTTACTCGGCCATCATTACTATCAAAAAGTTGATAGCGTGGAAAAGCATCAAAAACAATAGGGTTTTAACGTGTAGAATCTCTGCCCTAGTCAATTTTGAGTGAAAATTAGGGTTAGGGCGCATAACGTCCCACTCGCAGAATGTCCCTTCGTCCCTTTCGCGAAATGTCCCTTTCCTAAATGTCCCTTACGCAAAATGACCCTTCTGCAAAAGGTCCCGTTCGCAAAACGTCCCTTCACATAAATAAAGTCCCGTTCGCAAAACGTCCCTTTCGCAAAATGACCCGTTCGCAAAACGTTCCTTTCCATGAGAAGACTCTACTTAAACAAGCTTTTTCCAGACGGGACATTTTGCGAAAGGGTCATTTCGCAGACGGGACGTTTTGCGATAGGGACGTTATGCAATAGGGACGTTTTGCGAAAGGGGTGGGACCTATTAAGAAAGGGATGTTTTGCGAATGGGGTATTTTACATAAGGGACCATTTGCAGAGAAGACATTTGGCGAATGGGACGTAATTTTGCTGGAGGGACGTTTTGCGAGTGGGACGTTATGCGCCCTAACCAAAATTAGAGAGCCCAGCTGTAAAGGGCAACACAGACTAATAGTTCCTGTCCAGGCCGCCTGACAGCACACAATCTGTGAATAAATGTATGATACCTTAAGAAAAATTAATAGTTTGTGTTCTAATACAATAAACTGTCAGGCCAATATAAGCCTGTAGACTGTTAATCTGCATGGCCGTTAATTTTTTTAATTATTTGCTTATTAAAACTTACGTCACAATATCAACCTTCTTAAAGTACAAGTCAATGATAAGAAACAGTCCAAACAACACAGCTAGCTCCGATCTGAATATAATCATGCTGGCTCCAGCTGATATCAAGAACTGCTTGTGATTGCCAGATATCCATCCTTCAAATGCTAGCAGGACTGAAAAAAAATAGTAATAGTCTAATTTTAGAGGTTTTTAACACTTAAAAATTAAATCATTTAAAATGTTGGACCTTAATCTTTTACAAATACAGTCTAAATCTGGCTAAGAAGTTTCTTGGTCAACTATACAGTTTCTGTCTATTTTAAAGGCATAAATCACATTTGCAAAGACAAATAAATACTAAATTGAATTATATGCAATAACCTTCTTTAGTCATTTAAAAACTTTTTAATACATCAGCCACTTTTAGATAACGGTTAATATTGCAGGTAATGTATGTCTCTTAAACATCACTATAAATTATTTACAGAATAAAAAATAATTTTGTTCATTCACTTACCAAGGGGCAATGCCAAGATATTAGGTAGAGGACGGCTCATATAGAACATAAAGTGGTACTGAGTGACCGTGATCACAGTGAACCACCAGGCAAAAGTGTTCCCGAACTGTTTCTGGAGGGCGTTCCTCAGACGACTCCATGCTGCTATTACTGTTAGTGCTAATGTCAAGCGAACTGAAATGATACCAAATGAGTATTAGTTCACTACTTACTTTTCATTAGGGTTCCATACCCCAAAAATGGAAAAAGGAGCCATAAAGGAATTCCTTCCTTGTCTATCAAGACAATATAATACAATTATGCTTTATTGAAAACAAAACAAGGCAAAATTAACAAGGAAATCAAAAATATGAACTTTTTAAACGGTAGACAACAGGAGGTCATATTGCTAAAAGCTATCTCTTCCAGACAACCTTAGGTAGAAGAGCCGCAGCAACTTAAAAATTAAAACAAAATTAATTAATTAAGACCTTTTTTAATTCAAGAATGGTTTAGAATCAGTGCTTATTTGAACTTGTTTTTAGTGTAAAAAAGGTAGTCCAGTCCAGAATATTTCAACAAAAGAATTGAAGCGTGCTTACTAAACTAAGCTTACTGATTTAAATCTTACCAACATACTGCATCCAAAACTTATTTATCCCAAAGAGATATAAAAGTGAACCAACTGGCGCCGATAGAGCAGAAATAACAACCGGCCCGACGAACGTACGCGGCACCACGCCCGGAAACTCATTGTGGTCGTACTGGAGCAAGGTATGAGAATATTACATACGGGTTACTAAGCCACATAAGATTCCAAAATTAGATTTTCTCATATACCTGTGAGAGGTTATGTCGATGGTACAAAATGTCGTGCAATGCCTGAATGTTGAAACTTTCTTCTACTTTGGTGAATGGGCAAAGTATAACATGTAAGCTAGCAATGACATAAAGCAATTGGGCCATATTTATGTACCAGAAAAATACAAAAATAGTCAACCCATAGCGCACTATTGAAACGTCAACTTGTCATTTGACTTAACTTAACTGACGGTGACGTATAAATGACATGACATTGAACCGATTTGACATTTGGTTCGCGTTTATAAAATTTGGTATCTTTTTCGATACGAATTTTAATCGAAAAATAATGTTAGACTATTGAGTAACGGAAGCCGCCTGACACCACCTACTTGTAAAAACCTGTTTCAAGACTGCTAAGAAATAATGCTATATAAAGTTTTACACGCGGTTGCCAGGTTATTCTATTGCAGACTTGGCCAGACTATAAAATAAATTCAGTCTGTGATTCAGATTGAACCATCTCATTTAGACCATCCTCAAACTGCAATACATAATACATTAATATTTTAACCGTGTAAAGCCCGGGCGTAGTCGGATCGATATTAATTAAACATTAAAGATTTATTTCGATTATTTGAGTGTTTATTTATATGTACATTGCCTTTGGGATGTAACTAAACGCAACTTTGCGTTTTATTTATCGCTGTTCTTAATAGTTTTATATTAATCATTAATATTTACGGGTACCTAAATATTGGTTTTATTTACAGTAATCCTAAAAATTAGTAACTTTTCAGCCCAATAATATCAGTAACTGACATTAATATCAACGTAGTAGCGTTACATTTATTAGCCATTTTAACTAAACGCAATTTTTGACAACAATCGTCAACAATGGTGGAAACGGATTCCGTGACATACAAGGCAGTGTTCGTTTTCTAAGACGAAAATTATTAATTATGGTCAATACTTCACACGAAATCATTATTGCGATAATATTGCAATAATATTTCGCTTAATATTGACACAAAACCATAAGAATGTGTGATGTTTGTTCGGAGTTTTCACAGCTTTTACTAAATTGTAAGTTACATTGTTTCGAAATTTTGTAATTCTTCATATCTTGATTTCTCTGTCTGTTTAACTCAAATACAACAAGTATTTTGCGCAAATAATTATATTATTTACTGTCCTTACTTAAGGCCCTTCCTAATTCTTGCATTTCAGGTGAGGCAAGATTAACTGACGATGTTTCCCAATACCCATCAATAAGCCAATTCGAACTTGAAACTGTTCTTAACTACATTCTTACATGGCCTCAACGGTAAGAATATTACAGTTTTCATTTTGTTGATCCGAGAATACGGCGTAATGAAGTTTCGTCCCATTTACTGTGCACAAGTTTCTTTGGTCTGGTTGTATTCTTATTGTGGCCAGTTTTAGTTGTTTTTTGTGAAAACCAAAGATATTATTGATATATTTTAAGTCAGTGAGTGTAAAGTTTACATATTTAGCTATTAATCCAATACATAAATGCTTATTAGATTGGTTGTATCAATGTGTTTCAGGCAATGCATGTGCTGTTATCGAGATGTAAAGAATTTCGAAAGGTTCTATTTAGTAGTGCAGAGCATCCTCTGCTTGTCTGTGTGTCAACTAAAGCTACTCAAAGATGAGTTGATAGCTGTTGCTAAAACACCATTGCCAGAGGAGAGTGAAACTAAACCACCAGAATCCACCCCATCCAGCAATGAAGAGAAAACTGATAAGCCTAAAGAAGAAGAAAAGGCTCCAGTGGAAGCAGAGGACTCTAAAACGACCACAGAGCCCAGTGAGCCCACAGATGGACCTGCCATATCAGAAAAACCCCCAGCGAGCAGTGATGATACTGAACCATGGCCACTAGAGCAGAAAGAAAAGCTCATGCACATTGTTTCAAAAATATTTCTTCTCAATTTCCCTTTGTACTTAGCTTGTAAGCATTCTGCACTGAGCCGGTTAGATGACCTGGCTACCCAAGAAATATCAAATTTAAGTTCTTATTGCGACCTTCATGATACCGAAATACCTGCATATCTCCTGCGTAATGTTACCCTCTTCTGTAAACTGGGTGGTGTCTGTGCGATGACATCTGTGTTTGAACATTCTACCCCCACCACGCTGCCCTTGTCTATGGCTCATGCGATTGTGGCCGCTGTGGGTAATCTCAAGCTATGGCTTAATTTTCGAGCAGTGACTCAGCTTTTTATGCCATTGAGAAGTGAAATTCTTAAATACATGTGCAGTTTGGAAGATAAAGATCTCAGGGTGCCGGCAGTGAAATCAATGGCTGGTAAGTTTTAATTACTTTTTATTGTAATTGTATTTAATAGATTGTGTTCATAGAGTTACATGGTTTAAAAGGGTTAGCACCTGTAAAATTGTGGTTTATTTTTTCCCTTTTAGATTTTATGTGGGGAGCTTCAAAAGAACCTTTAGATGCTCCACTAACATTTGATGCTGACGGACTCCTCCTGGCCTTCAAATACTTCAACAGCAGCACTCTCACCATGAGACTAGCCGGTGTGGCTCAGATCAATGCTCACATAGCAGCTTACAATGAACTCTGTGCTGGGGAATCAGCTGCCGAAGCAGAAGTTGCAGGCCAGCGGCTTGCCTGCTGGCTCTCTTATAATAACATCATTGAGCACTTGTTTGGACCCAATTTACATGTTGAGGTATGTACCGAAACCTAAAACCCCAGTATTAATACACAAGCTCTTGCCAGTGACCTTCAATTTTAATTACTCTGAAACTAAATACCTGAAAAAAAAACAACCATTTATACAGAGTAAAAGTCAAACATCTACCTACACAAACTTTTACATTTACTTATTATATTAGTTACATTATCAAAGTTGAAATACTATAATGTACTCAATCTAGGATCTGATCCCTGCTGCAGCGATATTCCATGATTTAATACTTACTTTCTATATTTATTTTAGAAGGTAAGGGACTTATAAGAATGTGGGTTTACAGAAGCTTCATTTGTGTTTTTAGATATTCGATTTATGCATTAAGTGGAGGTTATGTTTAACTGGGTAAACAATCTGGTTAAGGTCCTGACTATCTGCTAAATACCTAGGCTGTGCAGATGTGGCCTTTTTTCGGGAGACCTTTATTTAGCAATGCCTTTTGACTGTTAACCCTTTCAGACCAAACTTAGCATCAAGTCAAGAATGATATAAAATCTTATTGAATGTTTCTAATTAACAGATAATCCTATTATTTCGTATTGTTTTATTTTAAGTTTCAAATATACTATTTTTTTGCTGTTTCAGTCACGGCAAAAGGTTAATTTTTAGTGACATTTAACCCGCACGATTGTTTAATTCTTTAAAGGTTCATAGTATTAAAATAGTGCGTGCAATAGTAGTTTTACTGTACAGGTGATAAAGCAGTCGCACATGATCCTGAAGTTCCTGGCGGTGTCGGGGCGCGTGTCGCCGGACCACGTGGAGCTGGTGTGGGCCGCGGCGCAGCTGAAGCACTGCGGCCGGCAGGTGTACGACCTGCTGCCCGGCTTCATCCGCGCGCTGGCGCCCAAGCCCTGCGCGCACCTCTACAGCCTGCTGTGCTCGCTGCCGCCCAAGGAGCACACGGAACAGGTCGGTGGAAGTACATTGCTGGGCGCTGTGTGGGCCGGTACTGGCCCTAGGTTGGAGCAAGAGGAGCGGTCGCTTGAGGCGCCAGGTGACAAGGGGCGCCTAATGTTTTTTTTTTATTGAATATACACACTATACACACACACACACACACTTTCAATGAATGCAATATAAAAGCGTCTTCAGAGATCGCCGAAAGATCATCTCGCAGTGTCCCTCTACGGCCGTTGCGGCCGGAAGTTGCTACCTGCTGTCTGACCTTTCGATTTGAATAATTAATTGGTTAGAACTCGGTTCGGTACTGCGTTGCGATACGTTGCAAAATATTAAAATAGTGTAAGGATATGTCTGAAAAAAATATTTTTTTTTCGATTTCCTGCTTCTGCTTACGATGCATTATCGTAAGTTCCACTACATTACCCCCAAGCCTAGATAATGAATAGAAACCATAGTATATAAGCAGAACGTTTTCTCAATAAAGCAGAGTATTCTCCAAGACTCTTGAGTTGTCATTTCAACCTAGTCGCCCTACACTTCAAAGGGTAATCAATAGCAATAAGAGTACTAGATATTAAGTACTTATGCATGGATACAACATAAACAAAATATTATGCTTTCCTGTTTCAGCTTTTGTATTGTATATTGTATTAGATTGGTTTTTAACGGGATATTGACCGCGATTACCTTCAGATTTTATGTTCAGCTCCCGATATTTTAACGTAAAGTCGCCGTCAATAGAATTTGCGAACCATGAAAACAAAACCAAACGAACCAATTCACCATAATTACTCGATAATCACGTACTTTTAAAGATCAAGTGAGGTCTTTGCAACGATTTATACACTGAATTATAATTTTCATATTAAGTTCACGATGAAATAACTACTTATTCATTATACGTAATTTTTTATAAAAACACGCTTGGTGAATATTTGAGGTTATGTGTCAAACAGTACTAATTTGTTTACATAGTTCGCAAATTCTATTGACGGCGACTGTAGTAACATACTTCTTGATCACGGGAAGGCTCCACATCAAATCAATCAGACATAAGGGATTAACCATAGCAACCGAGGCGCGCGTTCCGGGCGCAGCGTATCAAACGCTAAAAAGAGCGGAGGCCGCGCGTAAACATACGCGTGTCCGATCCGCTTGCTATGTTTCGACAAATAGAATCCTGTAAAAACTTGCTCATGAGCTTTTGTTTTGGTTAGTCTCTAACCCCCTTACTAATAAACGTTGAGTAACGGTGGTATAGCTATACAATGTTTTGTCCTTATCTATCAAATCCAAATGTCACAATGACAGATAAGGACAAAACATTGTATAGCTATACCACCGTTACTAAACGTTTATTAGTAAGGTGGTAAAGGTATTAGCAGATATGTTATCGTTGTTGGTGTTGGTGTTGCGTAGAGCCTGTACCTGGCGTCGGCGCTGATGCGCGCGATGTGGTCGCGCGGCGCGGCGCCGGGCTCCCCGCCGGACGAGCCGCGCGCGCCGCCCGGCAAGCCGCACCACAACTCCTCCAGCGAGGCCAGCGTCAGCATGGACCAGACCAACTCCGACGACGACCCGGTCAGTACCCACATCTTACTCATTACAACAATACCCATGTACAGTCAACCAATTTGATCCCTAGGCCACTATTGACTTTGTCAATGTGACGTTTGTAAACCAAATGATAGGAAGTCTGTAACGTTTGGTTGTCAACGTCACTTTAACATAGTCCAAAGTGGTCTAGAAATCAAAATTGGTTGACTGTACACTGATAGGTTCATCTACTTTTATGAAGTCAAAACTCTCTTCATGGTTTTTTTTTTAATTATACAAGGTTTAATTTGCTGGTCAACGTAATATTTATTTTTAATACATTTGCTCAAAAAGTGGTACTTTTTGTAGCTGTGGAAAGATCGATTTTTCGAAATAGTGTTTTTTTTTTTGTAGTTTACTCTTCCATTTTTTACCCTTAACTATTTAAATTGCACAAATTTTGATCAGACTACGAATTGAATACATTTGCCTCTTTTATTTACGGTTTTTTTTAAATATATTTTTTTCGCAATTATATTATAGTATTTATAGTATTAAAAAACGTCGTTTGATACACGTGCGGGACTAACATTTTTACTCGTCCCGAGTCTTGTGCCTCGCTTGCAGCTCGGGCTAAAACACTTTGGGACTCGTGAAAAATGACAACCTTTTCGCACTTGCATTAAAATGTACTATTATGAAGCTGTCACGTAACAAAAACCTCTTACGATTCGAGTGGGTACCTTATGATCACGAGCCGTGTTCTAACAAACATTAGTATCGTTAGAACTTATTGTATACTATTGCGTCTTTCTGTTATAAGGTGCACCAAATATATTAAAAAAACTCAACTATTACAAATTCGTTTCTGCTCTGTCCATAGTGCGAAGAGTTAAGCTCATCCGGGGACGAAGCAGGACCCACGCCGCGAAAACAAAGCAAACACCAACGCGAACTGACCGGTACGTAACCATCGTATACTTGACACAGTCAACTCTTGCCTTGGGAATAGAGTTCACTATTTAATTTCGTTTTGATTGTTTTTTTAGCTGAACATGAATGGCTACGAGAGGGAGAAGAGCTCACTAAGAAGGAATGTGCTACACTCAAATCATGCCAAAAGTGAGTACCGATTGCAGCTTTGACCTTTATGATTGTCGCCAGAAATATAATTAGTCAACTATGGTTTCTAAAATTTCTGACGCCCCTATAACCCCCGACTCAATCAGTGTTATAAAGTTTAACCTGTAGTAGCTTTTGCCCGCGACTTTGTCCGCGTAGAATTCGATTATATATGTTCCCTCGGGAAGCCATTCGGCTCCCTGTTCGCGGAGCGGTTCCCTGTAGCTCTGCCTACCCCACTCTGGGAACGAAGGCGTGAGTTTAAATATGTATTTAAAAACGTTAACTTCGGGTATTTCCACAGCAAAGACGGTAACCTAAATCTGTGATCCAGAAATAAGTGTTGTGTTGTGTGCAGACGCAGCAAGCGCGGCAGCAGCGGCAGTGCCAGCAGCGGCGCCGAGGAGCTGCTGCGCCCGCGCAAGAAGAAGCTCTACAAGAAGCGCCACAAGCCCGCCAAGCCGAGGCACTTTCGTGAGTATACATTTCATAGACACAGTTTATTTTGATAAATATTTAACGACCGCGCACGACCGCGTTCTGTGTGTTTTGCGTTTTAACACTTTCAGTGCCAGCAACCCACAGGCAATTTTGCGGAAAAGCGCTCGATTGGATCATGAGCGTAGCGTGTAGCGCTTCTTAGTAACGAATGAGTTAACATATTCAGTGTCAGCAATGCTACGAGTGCTACGCACTTGTAACAGCATTTTTCCGCTTTATAGCGAAAATGTGCTACGAACAGTGGACCGAAGTGCATAGTTTTTATAAGGCTGACGACTAATATTTGTTCAGTAGCGGCTCAGCTGAAGACGGCTGACTTGGCCGAATCTGTATCGGAGCTCGAGGAGGAGTCCTCAGGCAGCGACACTCACTGCCGGCTGCTTTGCGACAACGTCGACGCCAGGTGAGCTCGAAAGACAGGCGGAAATGTTGAGCTATCACAGAACCTTGTCTTTCAAAGTCAATGAATACCTAAATGTTAAATTAATTTTTGACCTTGTGCTATTACTTAATTGTGACAGGGTTCTATGGTGGTGGTAATATTTACGTATGTGAGTACAATTGAAGGCAGTAATATCTATATCGCGCAAAATGTGTGTATACCACTTTTTTTTCAGTGGCATAGAGGTGTGTAGATGTATTTTATGTCTTGGGAACGTATATTATTATCAGTGATCGGATCAAGGATGCAATTTGGGGTGAACGACCTCAAACATTATGCTTAACATGGATGTGACTCGGGATTTCCCGGGATTTTGGGAAATGGGTTATTGTTAATAATTAATAACTTTTGTATGTATGACTTGGCTGTACTAGTCTCTTACAGAACATCAACTTAGTAGATCTAGAGACTAATCTTATTGACTAGTGAGAACGTCGAGGGTCCAGATCAGATTATTCCCTTTTCGCTCCACCTTCTTATTTTCCCGATAATTAACAACATGCAGAATATACTTCCTGCACAGCCAACGTAATCGTTGGCCATCAAGAGGCGTTAAATAAAAAACCTAAAAGTAAGTTTTCAAATTGATTGATCGATTGGATTAAATTTAGGAGGCTGATGGAGCTTCGTCTCATGGAGAGCTACAACAAGAGACGCGGGGAGGAAGAAGAAGGCAGCGCGTCGTCCAACATCTCCGTCCGTCTGCCCGACCTGGACGAGGACGACTCGGCCTGCGAGGAGGAGCTGGCTCGGCTCGCCGCCCAGGTATCCTAAAATGAATAATTTATCTTAGTTACTTTACGATCTATGATATGTCGCCAGATTTTTTTTATGGTATAGAGATGGCAAACGGGGCCACTTATAAGTGGGATCTGTGGCCCATAGACATTTGCATCCTGAAGACTACAATCATAAGACTGCAATCCTAAGACAGTGTAAGTGAGATAAAGTAACTTCTAAATATAAAAAAAATGCCGAGAACAGTGTTGGGTAAATAAACATGTGGTTTAATAAAAATTAAACCCTATGTAAAAACTATGTTGTATTTTTTACCTTTGAGGTATTATTTTCGCGCTGCTGAGGTGAAAAGTTGTATGTGCTACACGAGATCAAAGCTATTTATTTACATCTCGTGTCTTTGAATCCCTCTACGCTCGTGATTCAAATATAGAATCCTTCGCTTACTCGGGATTTAAAATCAACACTCGCAGCAAAAACTAACTTTGAGGCTCTCTTGTAGCTCGAATAATTATTGACAAATGACAAAATCTTTATTCGACATTACAAATAAAGATTTTGGTGCCATTACAATAGCGACTTAATTAATAGGTAACATAATAAACATAGAAGTGTTATATGCAACAGAATAAGTATGTGATGCCGGAAAAGAGGCAGCTAACAGCAATATGCTCAATATTGCTGTTAGCTTGATTAGAAAGTGATGACGGAGCATTAGTTAGCTACGTGTTTCGTTCCCAGGCGCAGTGCCTGACGCAGTACCAGACGGCGAACGCGCTGGAGGCGGCGCGCGCGCGGCCGCCGTCGCCCGCCGCGCCCGCGCCGCTGCCCGACGTGGACGACGTGTGCCGCCCCGGCAACACGCTGCTCTGGGACCTGCTGCAGGACGGCGCCATCGTGAGTGAACACGACAACTCCACACATTACTCCTACTTTAGACATGCTCTCTTGAACAAAATCTAAATATTTATTCAGTCAATTCGCCACATATGGGCTCTTTTACACGTCGGTAATATAGAATCTACTAGCGCTTCGGACAAGACCATCATTGCGGAGAAGCGCCGCAAGAAACTCCAGTAGGTAATTTTTTCAAGCATAAATAACAATAACACTTAAGTAACATTACAAGGTAAAATAGTAACAAATATTAATTATTAGAACTAGCACAAATAAAAACATTACAAATTCAAAAAATTCAACTAAAAATAATGACTAGGAGAATAACACAACGAGGTCTTTATATCAAAAGCCATAACCAGAATAATCAACTGAACAACAAGTCCTTGCAGACGTGAACAGACCGGATCCCACAAACAGCACCCTTTTCCACTCTCCATGAGGTTATTAAATGTTAGCTTTTGCCTTAAATTGATCTCTTGCCCTACTTTGTTCGTTCAGGTTGTGTAGGACGCAGTGGCATCCAAACCAAAGAAATAAATTTATTTTTATTTTAGAGCTGTTCTAGTCTTCGTTATTCAAGGTATATATGACAGCTGTCAGATGATCTAACCTTTTGTTAATTTTATTCAGTCCATGGTCATCTTTTGTAAGACGCTTAGGCTAAACGTGAATTCATAGAATACTGTCATTTCTGAAGTATCGTAAAATAAGGATCTCAGGCAAAATACGTTTTTAATTCTAACCTTAAAAATGTATTCCTAACTCATTTAATAGAAGTAAAATTTATGTACTTAATTCATTTAACTATCTGTTACAGGAACAACTAGGCGAGGGTTTAGCCCTGGAGGCGGAGAAGGCGCTTTGCGCTTTGCTCTGCTTCAGCACCGATAAATTCATCAGAATAAAGTTCATCGAGGGCTGTCTCGATAATCTTGCCAATCACAGGTATGTTTGTAGCATTGCATCACTAATAAAGTAAGTGCTTACACTAGAAATAGTGCTAACATTTATAGTTTGCGATCTTTACAGGTCTGTGGCAGTCTCGCTTCGTCTATTGCCGAAGTTATTTTCATCCTTTCAACAGTTACGCGGAATGGATATGCACCAGGTAAAAATAAAACCTTATTCATTTAATACAAAGGCTGCATTACCCACTTTGGTGTACAATACTCTCTACTGAAGTTGCTAAATTTTAATATCTTCTGTAACTTTTACTGCGTCTGCTGCATGGTCTGATTTTTTAGCTTCGGAATTACTTGTAAACGGGTTTTATAAATGTCCAGGTGGTGATGTGGGCGGAGCGCGAGCGCGGCATGATGCGGCTGTTCCTCGAGGACCTGCGGCACTACATGATGCAGGCCCGCGCCGGAGGCGAGGCCGCTCACTACGCGCACATCACGGAGCTCACGGTCCGGCTGCATTTCCTCACCGCCATCTTTTCGCCCGTGGGCTCGCCGCAACACTTCCGGTGAGATGTCTCAGCTTGCAGCATATTTCACAACCTACGTCATAATAATATTATAAGCAGGCACGCGAATGGCAAGGTTTTATAGGTTTACCGTAAAACTTTGAATGAAATCTTGGTTAAAGTCCGTAGCCCAGTCCACAAGAACATGCATCGCAGTAAAACAATAGCAGCGTATTATCACACATTATTTTGTTTGCTGAACACATTCAGCCCCAGTAACCTGCTAATCGGTTTCTCTGTTCGTAGTTTTTGCTAAAAAGCGAGAAAGGGCTGGATTAGGTTAAGAATTTAGCGCGTAGCACGTGACGTAGTGAATGTGTAAATCGATGCATTTTACATTCATACAGACATTAAAACGCCTGTTTCCCAAAAGGGAATATTACTGTGAATATACATTATATTACAAGACTTAGAATTCGTTAGGGTCACACATCCTATGAGTTTACCTTAAGACCGTTTTCCTTTTGTTGGTAGACTGACAGTGGAGCAGGTTGAAGAGTTATGGCAGTGCCTGGTGGTGCGCGGTTCAGCGGAGTGTGCAGACTGTCTGTACTCGTGGCTGCTGTCGCACACCAAGTCTCCGGAACAGCACGCGCTAGGGTTGGACGCGCTCAGATTCCTGTACATCGAGAAAATGCCCACTCTTGATCCTGAGGTGAGTTGACTTACAGCGGGACTGGCTATGCAAGGTCGAGTCATTAAAAATGATAGTACAATTTGCTTACTCGGCGACGTTTTGAATGGCAGCTATGTGCTACCTTAGAATCTGATGCACTTCAGGTTACCTTTTAAACGTTACAGTCCGCAACGGATTTTCTAGCCGTAGGCGCCACAAGGACTTGTTCAGCGTTTAATACATCTTTAGTCGACATAATGACTTTTATGGGGCACATAAACAAGAAGGGGGAGCATCTATATACCTACGTATTCCATCTAAATCCTTGGATTAACAACGCATTTTTAATTTTTAGATTGCAGACGTGTGCTCCATACCATAAGTTGTTGACTGTGCAGCTGTAACGTTCAAAAGATTACCAGCCTCAAAAAAAAACATCGATGCGGCGCCGTAGTAAACTAAACTATCCTAAGCGAAAATGTCCACATTTTGGTGCTCAGACCGATTTTTGTTTACAGACGATAAGCATAATGGGGCTGAGCCTGTACCAGCAGCTGTGCAACCTGGCGCGGATGGCGTTGGGAGCCGGCGGCACCGGCGACGCGGCGCATCCGCACACGCTCGCCATCGACCACCTGTGGAAGATCGCGCTGCGGGCCAACAGCACAGGTACTTCTATTCAGGTTTCGGGAGGATTGAGGGAAACGGGCAAGGGTATGGGGTAGAGTCTGGGTTTGGGTGAAGAAGTGGGCAGCATTTTGGTGCTAGGCCACCGGCGACGTTGATATCGACCAATGTAAGATGAAGGGCATTTGCAGGTTGTTCAGCTTAGCGCCTAGGTGTTGAAGGGAAATACATCTGTCACCATATGATTGGTTAAGTTCTGCCAGCTGTTTCACCATCCCGACAATGATGACATTTCTGTCATCTTACATGAAACCTAGTGATGTATCAGTGTGATAATCGATTTGTCACCTGTCACATGTCATTTTCAAGGTGGGGAAATAGGCTGGTTGTAAAAAATGACCGCTTGGAAAAACCTGATTGGGGTATGTTTTTCATAACACTCGATAGTTTCTTCTTAGAACATTTGCGTGTCCGTAGCTTGGAAGATTTTAAACACTATGAGTTGTAATTTTTAAATTAATAAATTCTGGTTGGCAAATAACACTACTTACAAAATTATTTCCAGACGTTTCAATGGGTGCAATCCAATACCTGAACAGCTACTACATGGGCCAGCAGTTGCTACAAGAAGATGATTTCGTCTCCAAATGCATGTTCCATCTCTCTTCGGCGGCCGAAAGACTTATATCAAAAGAGCGGGATGAAGACAGTTCGATAACTGCCAAGACGAGTGAAGAGACGAAAGAGACTGAGAAAGTTCCGGACAAACAGAATATTTACGAACATATGACGGAGGAGGCGGCGTTACAGTGCATACAAAGGGCGTTACTGCTGCTCAAAACGCATTTAGACACGTTTAAAAGGAGGTATGTTAGCTAAATTTTGCACCTTAATGTCCTTTAAATAGAGTCGAAAAGTGATGATTGCCTGCTAAAATGTGATAAATCGTTATGCGTTTAAAACATGCCACTAAAAAATGTTAACAATCCAAATCACGTGGCAATGTTAAACAGCCAATCAAAACTGTTTTATATCACTTTGACGTATCAGTATTCTGCTTCTATTGGCTGACGAACTATATCACGTGGTTGTTTTGTTTACATTTTTTAAGTAGGTACCTAAACAAACAGTGTATAGGTCAGCCTGTGTAAGGTTGAAATTGTAATATTTATTTTTGTTATCAGGTACGCGTACCACCTGCGTCGCTGGGCGCTCCTGGAGTCGGGCGCGTGGGAGGGCGCTGGCGGGCCAGGCACGGTGCGGCTGACGCTGCAGCCGGCGGGCGCGGGCCCGCGCGCCTGCGTGGCGCTGCACCACTCCGACCTGGTGGCGCACCTGCGCGCGCACGTGCACTGCTGGTGGGAGCAGGTCGGTACACCGTCACCTTACCCATACCACCTCCGTCGCTGGGCGCTCCTGGAGTCGGGCACGGTGCGGCTGACGCTGCAGCCGGCGGGCGCGGGCCCGCGCGCCTGCGTGGCGCTGCACCACTCCGACCTGGTGGCGCACCTGCGCGCGCACGTGCACTGCTGGTGGGAGCAGGTCGGTACACCGTCACCTTACCCATACCACCTCCGTCGCTGGGCGCTCCTGGAGTCGGGCACGGTGCGGCTGACGCTGCAGCCGGCGGGCGCGGGCCCGCGCGCCTGCGTGGCGCTGCACCACTCCGACCTGGTGGCGCACCTGCGCGCGCACGTGCACTGCTGGTGGGAGCAGGTCGGTACACCGTCACCTTACCCATACCACCTCCGTCGCTGGGCGCTCCTGGAGTCGGGCACGGTGCGGCTGACGCTGCAGCCGGCGGGCGCGGGCCCGCGCGCCTGCGTGGCGCTGCACCACTCCGACCTGGTGGCGCACCTGCGCGCGCACGTGCACTGCTGGTGGGAGCAGGTCGGTACACCGTCACCTTACCCATACCACCTCCGTCGCTGGGCGCTCCTGGAGTCGGGCACGGTGCGGCTGACGCTGCAGCCGGCGGGCGCGGGCCCGCGCGCCTGCGTGGCGCTGCACCACTCCGACCTGGTGGCGCACCTGCGCGCGCACGTGCACTGCTGGTGGGAGCAGGTCGGTACACCGTCACCTTACCCATACCACCTCCGTCGCTGGGCGCTCCTGGAGTCGGGCACGGTGCGGCTGACGCTGCAGCCGGCGGGCGCGGGCCCGCGCGCCTGCGTGGCGCTGCACCACTCCGACCTGGTGGCGCACCTGCGCGCGCACGTGCACTGCTGGTGGGAGCAGGTCGGTACACCGTCACCTTACCCATACCACCTCCGTCGCTGGGCGCTCCTGGAGTCGGGCACGGTGCGGCTGACGCTGCAGCCGGCGGGCGCGGGCCCGCGCGCCTGCGTGGCGCTGCACCACTCCGACCTGGTGGCGCACCTGCGCGCGCACGTGCACTGCTGGTGGGAGCAGGTCGGTACACCGTCACCTTACCCATACCACCTCCGTCGCTGGGCGCTCCTGGAGTCGGGCACGGTGCGGCTGACGCTGCAGCCGGCGGGCGCGGGCCCGCGCGCCTGCGTGGCGCTGCACCACTCCGACCTGGTGGCGCACCTGCGCGCGCACGTGCACTGCTGGTGGGAGCAGGTCGGTACACCGTCACCTTACCCATACCACCTCCGTCGCTGGGCGCTCCTGGAGTCGGGCACGGTGCGGCTGACGCTGCAGCCGGCGGGCGCGGGCCCGCGCGCCTGCGTGGCGCTGCACCACTCCGACCTGGTGGCGCACCTGCGCGCGCACGTGCACTGCTGGTGGGAGCAGGTCGGTACACCGTCACCTTACCCATACCACCTCCGTCGCTGGGCGCTCCTGGAGTCGGGCACGGTGCGGCTGACGCTGCAGCCGGCGGGCGCGGGCCCGCGCGCCTGCGTGGCGCTGCACCACTCCGACCTGGTGGCGCACCTGCGCGCGCACGTGCACTGCTGGTGGGAGCAGGTCGGTACACCGTCACCTTACCCATACCACCTCCGTCGCTGGGCGCTCCTGGAGTCGGGCACGGTGCGGCTGACGCTTCAAATGGTATTAACAAACTAAATCGCAATTCCGTTTTCTGTTCAGATACAGGGCGAGGAAGGCGTGACGGCGTTGTCGACGGACGGCCCTCTCCGGATGATCACGCAGGGACAAGAGCTGACCATCGACTATGACGAGAGGACGCTCTATGACATGGGGTTTAAAGACAATCAGGTACGGCATAGATCTCTTTACATGCGATTAGGTTTGTATCTATAGTCGCACCGTTTTAGGGGGCCCGGTTTGACAGCTGTCAACGTAGTGTAAATTATAACCTCAAACATGCCTCCAACACATTTTGTACTAAGCTGACAGCTGTCAAATCGTGCCTTCTCGAACGGCGCAACCTGTGTAGAATTTAAAACCGAAAACGTTTCTGATACGGGCAAGATGAACTATAGTGTAACAATTGGTAGTTGGTGGTGTATTGATATGTGCAGGGACCGTCCGGATTGCTACCACAATATCTTATCCCTTAACCTTCAAATTGACTTCCAGTATGGGATATTTGAAGTTCAATTCTCGCAAAATAACATCACGTTGACAATTTTTTTTATAATATCCTACTTATAAGCTAGTTCACAGAAATTCTGTATTTAATAAAAATAAATCAATATTGTATCCGGTCACTTCTCCACATTTCGCGAACTGTAGGTAAATCAACTTCCAATAAACGAAACTATTGATGCACCCTGATAAATTGTTTTTTTCCAGCTGGTGTTCGTGTCGGTGGGCGTGGGCACGCGCGGCGCGTGGGCGGAGTGGCCGTCGGCGCAGCCGGAGCCGGCGCGCGCGCGCCTGCCCACGCTGCTGCTACTGGACCCCGCGTACTTCAACCAGCTATTCACGCTCATGCAGGCGCTGGGCCAGATGAAGGAGCCGGGCGCCGGCGGGGTGAGTCACGACAGGGTTTCTCGTATTACCAAACTATTATGGGGTTTCTAGCAGGAGCGAATGCGGTAATTGGCCCCCTGGACCCTTCCGTCCATCGTTGTTCTCTAGTTGCAGGAAGAGACCAGAGACAAAGTCTTTAAACGCGCACAGTTGCCTTCTAAAAGACAGTGTCGCGTCATGCTAGATATTTTTAACCGACTTCAAAAAAGGAGGAGGTTCTATGTTCCTGTATTTTTTACTGTATTTTTACTTCGTGTCGGGTCTGTTATGAAACGAAGCACATTGATTTAACGTAAAACTAATAAAATTCTTATTTTTAGGAACCCGTAGCTCACACAAAAGCTCAACTACTGTCTCGACGCGTGTGGGACATCCTGCAGGCGGTCCCCATGAACCCAACCCTCCTAGAAGCATTCCAAAGCCCAATAGAGAGCAAGCTGCCAGAACTACTAGACCCCAGCAGCCCGCAGAAACTCATGTATTCCCTACATATTATCGACAAGCTGAGCTCAAATAGTAATGGACTGCCTGCGAAAGAAACTGGAAGCGTCGAGAAGACTGAGGAAGAGAAACTAATGGTTGAGAATTGGAATGATCTGTTTATTAAGAAGGGAGGCTTGAGGCTGCTGTATGACATTATGATGTCTGGTGAGTCGTGCTTGTCAGTAGACAAAAATATAACCTATTTATAAATAATACCGATTTAAAGTATACCGTGTCTTGATTGTGTGGTGAATGTTTGGCATATTTTGTAGGTGTGTTACAAAGGAATGATGATCTCGAATGGAGGCAGGACTGCTTAGCGCTGTTACTGCAGTTGTTGTGTCGAATTGGAACTCTGCCTTTGTCGGATCCGGCGCAAACACCCAAGTTACACCCCGTAAGTTTTATATGATTCAATGCCCATTTTAGCTTGTACTGTGCCTGCTTGTCGTTATTATTTCTTATTATATGATTTGTATTTTAACTAGTAAGGTTTGTTTCAGTCGTTACTTTCCCTGATGACGGTGGAGGAGACCACGGAGAGGCTGATATCGATATTGTGCGAGGCAGCTACTACCAAGGAGCCGACTACATACAAGACTGGCTTCTGGGGACGAGCACAAGTAAGCCAGGGCTCTATTTAAAATCCATTTTAAATAAGTTTTGGTCAATAGTTTTTTTATTTAGTTTTTTGGTATCATGCCTTAGTATTTAATTAGAAAAACACGATTAGCTACAATTTGTTGGTGGTGGATTCTAAAGGGGCTTCTAAACAGGCCATATTTTCACTGCAATATGTGGCCGGCAACTATTGGTATCCCTCTCTTACTCGTATGTTAGAGAAAGACATCAATAGTTGCCGGCCACATATTGCAGTGAAAATATGGCCCGTTTAGAAGCACCTTAATATTAAGCTACTACATTTTTATGACCCTTTTGTGCAATTGGCCACACAATTAATATCTTAAGGTCTCATGATCTGTACACCATCCACATAAAACATTAGTTATAGCACTCGGCAGCGCGCTCTATGTATGAATAAGCGTCATGTTGAATAGGTCTTATAGTTGAGTCATTCTATGTTTTTTGACAAAAAAATAAATTTAAAACTTGTGTGACATTGACATGATACATTTGGGTGTGGTGTTTAAAGTGTCCTTGACACTTTTTTCGTATCTATTATAGTTGTCCCAAGAATGTTAAAAAACCGTTAACGGGGACACATTTCACGGTGTGGGGGGGGGCGGTGATTTAGAGCAGTGAACTTAAAACACCACACCCAAATGTATCATGTCACACAAGTTTTAAAACTTCATTTGTTTGACTTTCCCATACATTGAATACACAGAATTACTCAGCTATTATGGCCCCTTTTCACGATGGCCCATCATGGGCCAGCGTAAGACATACATTGGAACTTTAGAGGGAGTAACATATTCTTGTATCACTCTTACGCATTACTCCATCGTTATTAAAGACTAATTTTAAATAAAACTATAATATAACTTCTGGACGGATATTATGTCTGTCTCCCCCGACAGTGTTGTAACGTAGTGTCCCTCAGGTGGTGCAGCACGCGATGCGCATGTGCGTGTGGTGGGCGCGCGGCGGCGGCGACGCCGTGTCGCTGGCCTGGTCGCTGCGCCGCGCCGCGCCGCGCCTGCTGCTCGACGACGCAGACCCTGCCGTGAGCACAACCCTTTATATTATAACCTAGTTGTTGTGTCATGCTTCCAAGAGGCAGTAGAAGCATTACCTTTCAAATTGTAGTATAAATACTAATTTTCAGAAAGCTTCATCAAATAGCGGCAAAACGCATGGGCTGTAGAATAATTCGTTGACAGCGTTTGCACCATGAAAATCGGCCGATGTCTCTTGCCATATGGAGCTTTCAAAAGGTCAATCTAAGAGGATAGCTCTCGGAGTCTGTATTTCCGAACCAATAAGACTAGGGGGCCTTGCGATGCCTCTAGTGTTGCAGGTGTTTATGGGCCGCGGTAAACACTTACTATCAGGTGACTCGCCTGCTCGTCAACCTCCTTTTTTCCATAAAAATGCGATTTGAGTGGAATCACGATCGTGTCACTAGGGTGTTCATCAACAATTAAGCAGACGATGTGAGATATGGGTCATACCGTATGACCCGCTGTCAAAATTTATTGACTAACAATGGATTAAGATTTGATATACTGTTAAATTGATTTGTAAATAAAATACGACATAAAGAATATTTATGCATTGAGATTTAGGTCGGGTGATCTAGGCGGCCACTTACCAAACCGGCAATAAATACCTGGCATGTAAAAGAATCACTAGTTTAGCCCTATTAAGTAATGAAATGATCTGTTGGTGTGTCAGGTTCGGCGCGAGGCGGGCAGCGCGCTGTACCGGCTGTGCCCGCGCGGCGAGGCGGGCGTGCTGGCGCCGCTGCTGCAGCTGCTGCTGGAGCACCTGCCGCGCGCCGCCGACATGCGGCCGCATCCACACCACCACGACCACGAGGTAATACACCGTCGGGGAGGTAGCCTCACTGTATACACAGTAGTTTGTCTTCTAACAAAGCTGTATCGCACGGCTCGCATGATGTGTGCGTGCCTCGACCGTACGCGCCGCGACCCACCACAAGCAAACTCAATAGGGCGCACCAAGCCGGTTTAGTCGGGGCCGCGCCGTCACTGCGTTTGGTTGCGTGTGTATTAAGTATCAATCGACGCACATCTACGCAACTCTACTGCCCGAGCGGCAATAGGTAACAGAAACTCCAATAAGGGCTGACACGAGCTACTTTTCTATTCATACTGCGAAAAAGTCGACACGCTCTATCAGGCTCTCCCAGATTGGGAAGGCAGCTCCCCGTTCTACATTTGTATCCAAGAGTCGGAAGTGCTTGTTGAATCTCCTACAGCTGTCACGAGTCCCAAATATTTTATCTCCGACCCGATTCCGTCCCCTCACTATTGATCTTCGGCCCTTCCGGTATCACGTTACGAAGACCCATAGGACACTAGAACCTCGGACTTGTGCGGATAAACTAGAGTCCCAACTGCCGAAGATCAATGCCTTCCTTTGTGTGTGCCCACAGGCCTTCCACGAGGCAATACATCTAGGACTTACAACTAGTTTGACAGTCGACGATCCAAAATGTCGTCTATGATTTACTGTCTCTGACGGTTGTCAGGGGTCGGCAACAGCAACTCAAAGCCCGCCACAGACTGCAAAAAACTATCGAACCCGTCATAAATTTCGGGGCACGTGACGTCTATTTCGTTCTGTGTGTAGTTTTTTTCTTCTTTGTAATGTATACAACGTTAAATGTAAATCGTTGTGCAATAGGCGGTGCACCATCACGCGGAAGAAGGCAAGGAGCCATACGGGCCGGCGTGCCGAGACTACTTCTGGCTGGTGTGCCGGCTCATAGACGGGCTACCTGAAGACTTCTTCAAGGGTAAGTGATCCTCATTACTTTGATAGTTAGATGTTAGTAGAAATTAAGGGTATTAAGCCAAGCTTTTTAAAACATTTATCGATGCTAAGGGACATTTATGCCATTCTTACAAAGTATCGATTGTTCACATTTTCATAGCCATAACGTATCTTCGCTCTAACGGGTGTAAGTTATGGCACTGATTTTCTTTGATTTCCTAAATGTTGACCACTTTCTAGTTTGTTTATGCCTCCTTAAAAAAGTATTCTGAATTTTTATATACACTACAGAAGGTGCGGCGTCAGAAGACAGTGGCGCACCGGATTTGAACGAGCTCTGTGAGAAGATCCGGTCATCATTAGAAAAGCGGGAGATCATAGAGAAGAGAGGGGAGCCATGCGTGCCGGACGACGGGCTCTATGGGCAGCTCAGCCTGCTCACCCATCTGCTGAAGCACCCGCTGCGGTTCAAGACGGGGCCGCAGGGCGCCATGACCTTGGAAATGGTGAGACTACTCGCCTGTTTCACAATCGACAAGTAAAGCATATTTGACAGATAAATTTAGCCCTTTCTCTTTCTTACACTTTACAATAGACAAGGAGAGAGCCAACTTTAAATGGCAGATAAATTTACTTGTCGATTGTGAAACAGGCCCTACCTCATTTTTAACAGTTCTACCATTTACCGATATTTGGATTCCTAGATGAGGGTGTTTCATATTTGTAGAAAAAATGCAGCTTTTGCTTACTTTGCGAGTCTTTATACAAAACTGATCATTTTCAAGGTGACCTCAGATATTTTTTTGAGGTTTTGCACGAATTAACCATTTAGGTGATAGCAGATTTACGAAGTAGGTTTTTTCCATAAACGACAAAACAATAAGTAATTATGTCGACTGATATCAATCGCTAATTACGTAATGATTTATGTTTATTATTAAAAAATAATTCAACAACTTTCATAGTTTGCAACTAAACAAAATACAAACAGATTTAATAAAAAAAATGAAAACTGGTCTTTTTTATAAGTAGAACCAAGGATTTGAGCAAAGTCGTAAAAAATGAAACGTCCCAGCCTATATGCTTCGCCCCGCTTACGTTTGTCACTTGTTGAATTATAAATTGACGAAAATCAATACAACTTCCAGCTAGTGCTGCATTTATAAACAAAGTACATTATATTGTTGTAGGTGTTCTCGTTCCTGTTCGACGTGCCGCACCCGGCGGCGCGCAACCTGCCCAAGTGCAAGTCGCAGAAGTCGCGCGCCGCCGCCTACGACCTGCTGGTCGAGCTGGTGCGCGGCGCGCCCGACAACTACATGCTGCTCCACAACAAGCTCATGGACCACCACAAGCCTGGTGAGCTGTCACACCTAACATCACCTACCCACTACACGGTCAAGGACCAAAGACTTCTATGGGTGAATTGCAGAAAATATGTACATTTTGAATTTCATAACGAAACTGAGAGTTAACGAAATTGATAATTGGTGTAACGAAACTGATAACATAAAGCGTCGGACACATGGAATAATACTAGTGATATCTTGTGGTTTCATTCACAGAATTATTTAATGAAATGTTTTAATTTAATCAGCAGTATTTATTCATAATTTTTGGTTTACATAATCATAGTGAATACAATAACACAAATGATCTACTGAATTGTTAAGTAATTTCTAATAGTTTTTATAAATGTATCTTAATTTTTTCAAGAATTTGAATAAACAGTCTTACCCCCTTACTTATAAACGTGGAATAAGCTTGGAATAGTTTATGCCATGCTTTGTCCTTATCTGTAATTATGACATTTGCATCTGACAGAAAGTGACAAAGCATGGCATAAACTATTCCAAGCTAATTCCACGTTTATAAGTAAGGAGGTTAGAATGTAACAGTCTTTATTAAACACAGCCAACTGTTTTGTTTCTTTAAAAATCTATAATCTTTTGTCTTCTTCTCTAAAAAAGGTCTTCACTGCGTTATCTATCATATAGGTATACAATATGGAAAACAGCAACAATCTTTTATACAAAGATAAACCTACAACAAAATAATAGTAGATTGTGTGACAAGGGAGCAAAATGACATATTTACGGCGAGGGCGTACATTAAATCCTGAGCGTAGTGAGGGATTCAAGTGTTAACGCCCAAGGTGGAAATAATTTTGCTACTGTGTGACACATACTGTTTTCACACATCACCTATGAGGAAAATAATAGATCTTAGTGAGAAAACTAATTTAATTATTTATTTACACTCTTTTTAAGTGCTGAAATTATCAAAGTTTACTACAGGAAATTATCAAATTTAACATAAATATCAAATTTGGCAACAAAATGTCCTTGAACAGAAAAGTGCCACTTCGATCCCTCCCAGCAGGGAAGAAAAGTCCCCTTTCCGAATAGGTGATGTGAAATAGCACATTGTGCATTAAGGGCCGTAAGTACGGTACTCTTAAAACAAACAAACAAACAAACAAAAACAAACTTACACACCAACATTTTCCCTATAGTTGTATTGTATGAACTAGGCTTTACTCTTTCTCAGTTTCGTTACATAACGAAAAATAACGAAACGAGAATGATAATATGAGAAATCTTAACCTAAAATACATATTTATTTCCCTTCAGTGTAATAAATTGTTTTAGGACTTTAAATTCTTAAGAAGCAGAGTAAAACTACACGGTAATGAATAGTGGTGTACGATAATGAAACTTTTACCTGAGAAAATCGCCGTTTATCACCCTGAGATTTTTAGATTTCATACACTAGGCTGTCGATCCGCGTGCCACTTCGTTGACAAAAAAAAGGGTTTCGCTGTGTTCAACAGTTTGATAGATGTCAAGGTATTGCCAGATTGATAAAAAGTAATTCTACTAAGATATAAAACATTTTATTGGGATTAAATGCTCCGTAACTAAACCTGAGTAACGAAAGTCCAGTAAGTTGGGACAGGTACATTAATATTAAAATATCAAAACTATTTACAATAAAATTGAATATATTTGTACGGAACTTAAAGATTAACTAAAAAGGACTGAATAATTTACAGTTATGCTTTATAAGAATTAATATAAATCGTAACAAATTTCGCAGATAAAAACACACTCGGAATCGGGACATGAACATAATATATGAAGTACTCGCGTATCACAGGTTTATTTTTATTATTTATTATATAAATAAAAAAGAATAAAAATTAAAATAATTTTATCTGAATTTTAAGAATCCTTATTCTTAAAGAAAAATAATTACATTGTCGTTTCGTCCCATAATATTATAATTTTAAATCCACCGCGTTTTCACGGGACAGTAGATAAACTAAAAGGTACATTTTTTCTGCAATTCACCCCTATGTATGCACTAGTTCGGCAATGCAGAGTAAAAATCGTGTCACTGTTGTCATTACGAACTAAGAACACGACACGGCTGGAGCTGCGCGTGAACCCTCTCATTCTAATATATTACTGGTAAAAGTGACTGAAATGCTTATCCTAACCAATTGTTCCTATAATGCTGCCCGCGATACTGTCCGCATAAAAGTCGGTTTATCGCTACTCGGGGTAAAAAGTACCCTATGTGCTTCCGCGGGGATCAATGTCCTTACCAAAATTCATCCAAATCGGTTCAGCGGTTTAGTTGTGAAAGCGTACTAGTAACAAACAGACAGACAAAGTTACTTTCACATTTAATTACTATGCATGGATTAATAATATGAATTTAATATGGATTACATGAGTCTCGCCTTATTTTGTAAATTTACCTTTGTCTTTATCTCTTGAACTGTATTTACATGTGCCTGTTTCCACGTTCTTGATGGAATGTTAAGATTCTTATAAAGAGCTGTCGAATAGTCATACAGCACCCGTAAAGTGGTATGAATTAAAAAAATCTGACGTTTATACAATGCGATGTCAGAGGCGGTACGGCCCGCGGGCGGGTTGATGGAGTGGCGGCCGTGCGATGAGCCGGTCTCGTCACAGCTGTTCATAAGCCGTATAAACTAATAAAACTTGATTACAGTGTAATAACTCTTAGAAAATACTTCGGGTTTGAACTTGTCTGTCACTCACTCTCATACGCTCTTATTAAGAGCGAGTGAGACAGAAGTATAAACTCGAATCACCTTCGAGCTCACAGACTGTACTTGTTGGATTTCCACCGATAGTAGAGAGTAAACATGACCCCAGGGCCGGAGTCGTACTACCCGTGGGACTACTGGCCGGCGGAGGAGTCCCGGTCGGAGTGCGGCTACGTGGGGCTCACGAACCTGGGCGCCACGTGCTACATGGCGTCGTGCATGCAGCACCTGTACATGATGCCGCAGGCGCGCTCCGCCGTGCTGCGCGCCGACCCCGCCGCCAGCCGCCACGCCGCCACGCTGCACGAGATGCAGAGGATGTTCGCGTACCTGATGGTGAGTCACACCCGCATTTTTTAAATTATGTTTTTTTTTTATGCAACTGTCTCATAATGATGGCTCTTATGATACAAGTGATGTAATATAGTCATTAAATTTTTGTGATAATAAATAATCAGCATAATATTGATAAAATGATTTTTTTACGTTGTTTATGGTGTAGAGAATTTAATGCATACAATGCCTTCAAATTCCTGATAGCGCTGACTCTAGGACTTGTCACACCGTCAGCGAGCAAGCGACTAACTATCAATTATTGTCTAGCACAAGAAACGAACAGATGATATAGATCACAGAAAAGAAAAAACAGCAGAAGTTTCAAGTGGGCGTGTAATGTGTGGCATAGTTATACGGAGTTCCGCATAACCTACCATACTTTTGCCGCGATCGCTAATTTCAATATTTCGATATTCCGATATTTCTAAAATAGAAAATAAATCCAGAAGCATGCCTTATTGTGCTATTTTGGAATGTAAAAACGATAGCCGCACCGAAAACATTTTCCTTGGTGGCGTGTTGTTTTTATAATAGTTTGAGTATTGGCGACAACAGGTCTGATACTAAGCGAAGCTCATGCCACTTCCACTGTTTTATTCCGTGATATAGATAGGTCCCGTGTTGGTAAAAGAGACACAAACATTAATAGTTGATCAGTGGCTGCTTACACAGCCGGCGAGAACTCTCTTCAACAAAATATATTTTTCCCGTGTCAATAAAAGAGACGCGTATGATCGCTGGCTCTACTCGCTTCTCCCTCGCCTCCCTCGTCGGCGGTGGGACTATAAGTGCCTATGCCTATGTCCTACACTTGTGGCCGTTCGTTGAACATACCTATTCTTGTCCTTATTCAGGAGAGTGAGCGCAAGGCGTACAACCCGCGCAGCTTCTGCAAGGTGTACCAGATGGACCACCAGCCGCTCAACACGGGCGAGCAGAAGGACATGGCGGAGTTCTTCATCGACCTCGTCTCCAAGCTCGAGGAGATGACGCCCGAGCTCAAGAGCCTCGTCAAGACGCTGTTCTGTGGAGTGCTTAGCAATAACGTCGTGTCTTTGGTAAGAAAACTATACCAGTGCGCCTGCGCTATTTATTACATACATACATACATACATTAAATCACGCCTGTTTCCCAGAGGGGTAGGCAGAGACCACTTCTTTCCAAATATTTATTGTTATCGGTTATAGCTATAACATTCCCTCGACTTATGCTTCGTTAAAAACAAGATGACAACCGAAAGCTTAGAATGCTTGGGAAATATAATTACGGTATTCTGGACTGGTAACCACCATATCAAGCAGCAGCTTTTAAGTAAAAATATGGATCATGTTGCCAATTTCACTTATTAGCGGCCTCATTTTACCATATTATTTTGCCATATTTTGCAAGTACTGTGCTTTGGCAGTGATGAGCAACCGTCTAGCGGTTGACCCAGTTGCTCAGTTGCTGTCCTGGGTTCCAATCTTAACGATAACATTGATATGTTTGCATATCTTGTGGTTTCTTACATATTAACTTTACGTACATTTGAGTAGCGAACCCTTCTTAAACTGAAAACAGTATACATGGTATATGTAATATTATCACTTATATTTCATCTTCTCGACAGGATTGCCCGCACGTGTCCCGGACTCTCGAAGAGTTCTACACGGTCCGCTGCCAAGTGGCGGACATGCGGAACCTGCACCAGAGCCTCGACGAGGTCACCGTCAAGGACACCCTCGAGGGCGACAACTGCTACACGTGCTCGCAGTGCGCGGCCAAAGTGCGCGCCGAGAAACGGTCAGTGCTATATCTAAACGACAGTCCTTAAGTACCTTTGGATACTAAAGTATCCGAACTATATTGTCTGTTGACAGTGTTCAGTCCATAAGGTTCAAAGTTGTAGAATTTCCAATAACACTTCTAAACTCGTTTGCGATTTGAATTTTTTTTATGACAGAGAAGGCGAACGAGCTCACTGGCCACCTGCCCCCTACTTCACCATCCTGACAATGACAGGTGACAGGTGACATTTCAGTGTACATAGCGCAACTTATATGAAACCCAGTGATGTATCAGCGTATTAACTTTGCAATGTATACCGAATTGTCACCTGTCACGTGTCATTGTCAAGATGGTGAAATAGAGGGCTGATGGTAAATGGGATTTGTGACCCATTTTGTCACACATTTGAATTCTCAAGACTAGAATCTTAAGACTTAAATCCTAAGACCGCAAATCCGTTGCCAACCCTGAGGACTAAGATGGAATGTAATTTCACCGGTAGTCTTATCCACTCACCGGACTACACCAGTGGCGACAACACGAGCGAAAGTATTTTCTACACTTTTCACTGCTAAACGATAAGATTAGTCTAACATGACCTTCGAAGCTAGGAGTCCCGGGTTCGATTCCCGTCGGGAAAGTCTTCAGCGCGAGTTCCTAAATCTAAGCATTTTTCGTTAAAAAATATCGTTGTTTAGTACCGATGGTAGCCCCGAGCTTATTTTGGGACTAGGTCAATTTCTCTGAGGTTGTCCCTTGTGTTTTCTTGTTTATAAATCGTCTCATATATCCAATCTTCTTCCCTCATCAGACAAATAGTAAAACCAAAAATGCTTCAACGAAATCCCTTATTCCAGCGCGTGCTTCAAGAAACTCCCGCGCATCCTATGCTTCAACACGATGCGGTACACGTTCAACATGCTCACCATGCTCAAGGAGAAGGTCAACACGCACTTCTCGTTCCCGATGCGGCTGGACATGTCCGGATACGTCGAGAAACACCTCATGCCCGCACAATACCAAGGTATTGGTACTGTCAGTTGTTGGCGTTAGAGCGCTTTCATATTTGGCAGCTTTATACAGCAAGCTCAACGCCGGTTTGACGCGAATTAGTGAGAGCAGTCACGCTCAGACTAAGATTTAGTTCTTGTTAAGGTTTCGTACTCAAATGGTGCTAAAGGGACCCTTTTACTAAGTGTCCGCTGACTGTCATTAGTGAGAGCGGTCACACAGATGGCGTCGAGCCGGTCGTTGCTCGCATCAGACTCAAACTCAGTTCTTTTTAAGATTCCGTACCCAAAAGGTGCTAACGGGACCCATTTACTTAACCTCCGCTGTCCGTCATCTGTCCGTCTGCCCGACAGCTGGCTGTATCTCATGAACCACAACACAAATAATAAAAATAAAATAAAATCTTAAATTATTTTGCCAGTTTTTTGTTAATGATAATATGAAATATGAAAAATATTTTTTTTCTGTTTTAATTATAATTTTTTAGTCGAGTCACGGCATACCTTATGAAATCGCGTCGCGTCGGTGTGGGAGCGTGGATTGAAATGTATGCTCCGTTTATTCTCTATTTTTAGAGGAGAAAAACAAATCAGCTGAGACAAAGAAAGAAGGCGACTGTAGTCCAAGCGCGGAGCCTGAGGATAACCCTGAAACTGAGGAATACTATGAGTAAGTTGTTTTTTTTTTAAATTATTACCAAAAAAACACAAAGATGTTACAAATGTAATATAAAGCAAGCTTTGAAAACCTGACGGCATTTTGTGATATTGTCGTCTGTATATGTTTAAAAAAATCCTCCCCTCATTATTTTGAGTAAAATATTATAGCCTATGACACACCTCTAAAGCAGTTAAGGCTGCACACCGTGCCAAAGAAATAGGCATACATACACTCGAAAACATAACCGTCCTGCCTGACGCAGTCGAGTAAAAAGAAGGCTTGATCGTTTATGTAACAATCATCATGTGCTTAGTCACGTTTAACCGTCGACTGTGGCGTTTAAAACGTTAACCAATAGGGTTCGGAGTTTACATAGTATGGAACGACTAAGCAGAGATATGGAGTCGACATTAATATTAAAACTACTACTCATCACTCAATCATTTATGTTTGTAAATTATTTGGTATGCTTTGACATAATGGGATGAAAAGCTTTATTCATATATGTAGATACATGCTTTATTTTATTATAGATATTGTCACTTCGATACTTACCTATACATTGTTAAAAATGGTTTTATTTTAATTTTTATTAATCCGGTAATAAAATAAAAATCTTTTTTATTTATGTGGTTAATTAAATTGTAGAATACAAAAAATAATTGAGTATGAGTATAAGTATGACACGAGTTTTAATATTAACGTCGACTCCATATCTCGCTTTATTCTTACCGTGCTATGATAAATCCGAACCCTTTTTCTATTCAACACGCTTTCAAATCCCTTTTATAAAAGTTCCTGTTCTAAGCCCACACTGTTCCCAGGTACGAGTTAATCGGCGTGACGGTGCACACGGGCACTGCGGACGGCGGGCACTACTACTCGTTCATCCGCGACCGGCAGCACGTGCACCACGACCGCTGGCTGCTGTTCAACGACGCGGAGGTCAAGCCCTTCGACCCCGCGCACATCGCCGCCGAGTGCTTCGGCGGGGAGATGACGGTAACTACACGTGTCCAGGTACCAGCTGATCGGCGGGACAGTACACACGGGCACGGTGCACGGCGGGTGTTACTTGTTCATACAGATAACTTGGAGAAAAAGTGACGAATATCTATTTCTATGTCATTGATTACTTCCTGAATGTAAATAAATTACGGTATGATAATAATTAAATTATAATTAAATTTTATTAATACTAAGGGAGTCTCTACTGTATGGAACAGGGTTTAGTTTTTGAAATGACGGGCGTTTTTCCGAGCCTTGCTTATCCCTAGGGCCCGGGTTTTTGGGTGCTGCTTTTCTCAAGTTGTATGGAAAGACACCACTGTTTATCGATCTTATCAACAAATCGGTAGCTGTTTTTAATTTTATGTTTTTATATTTACAATTATGTATCAAAATTAAGACCTAATTAACAGTACATTTAATGATACTGAAATTAACAATGACTTCGAATAAGAAATCGACAAAATAATCTTTTTTCTAAGGGTCGTCGTTTCTCCTTATATAAATAAACAACCAAGCCGTTACCAATCCATTGTTTTCAGAGCAAGACGTACGACTCCGTGACGGACAAGTTCATGGACTTCTCGTTCGAGAAGACGAACAGCGCGTACATGCTGTTCTACGAGCTGAGCCCGCCGCGCGCGCCGCGCGCCGACGGCCCGCCGCCGGAGGAGGCGCAGGTGCGTCTTTGGCCAAGAGATACGGAACAAACATGTCATCATGTCAGCAACACGTCCAATACTGCACTTACATAAGCTCTCCCTAAAGGTCTCCACCATGGTCGGTCCTGTACTACTCGCATTTAGCTGTTTCACGTAGATCGGCAGTCTACTTAGTGAGAGGACAGACAGCTACAGTCCAATTGTAAAATAAAAACGTTAACTTTAGTGCCTGTGTGCCTCCATTTGATTAAGTACGTAACTAAATAAACTAATTCACGTGGTTCTGTTGAATAGCCAATCAAAACTGTTTTCTCGAGCTTTGACGTATCAGTGTTCTGCTAATATTGGCTGACCAACTATGATTAACAAGTGTTTTTTAGTTCAATGAAATGTAGCATTATTAATTTATTACCTGACATAAAAAATGTGTAAGAGGGTATATCGTACTGTGTCACGCAGGCATTGTAGGAGGGAGGGGGGCTTGTGGGCACCTCCGCTCCGTTGATGTTTGCGTATATTGGCTGAGTCCGATAGCGAGCGCAGAATGATTTTATAAAGTTGCCATAGTCAAATTAATCTGTGAATTTGGTTCCAGTCGTCGACGGCGAGCGAGGCGGCGGCGGCGGTGGAGCGGCGCGGCGGCGCGGCGCCGGCGGCCGAGCTGCCCGCCGAGCTGCTCAACTGGATCTGGGAGGACAACATGCACTTCCTGCACGACAAGAACATCTTCCAGCACGCCTACTTCACGTGAGCTTAGCCTTCGACATATCTACCTATATACGCTGAGACGATAGCTGCAGCACTTGGATACTTTAATAATAAAGATAACAGACAGAATCTGTCAACACGTGTTCCTATTTTTGTGTTCCGGGATACTGCCCTCCTAAGCCAATAAGCAGTATCCCAAATTCAATAACCAAAGCAGTTTGAATTCTCTTCTGTTAGTAAATAAGGTTGATATTGATACATGAGTGTCATCTGAGATACTGCCTTTTGGCTTAGGAGGGCACGTAAGTTACTATCATAAAGTCATTCCATATTAGTTCTTAGAGTGAGCAACATATATGAAGTCTTGAGATTGTAGTCTTGAGAATGCAAATGTCTATGGCTCGAGTGTATATCATAGTTTCGACTACGTACTCTCGGAATATCATGCTATCGAAAGTTCGTTGGCTCGACTGTTACTGGATCGAATATTCGCTGGGTCGAAAAGCGTAGAAACAATAAATCGTCAAATCGAAATTGAGATTTCGATTGTCATCCCCTAGAAAACCTCAGACACGAATGTTAATTGGCTCGACTGTTACTGGATCGAAAATTCGCTGGGTACGAAAAGCGTAGAAACGATAAATCGTCAAATCGAAATTGAGGTTTAATAACCATAACCATATAATTCTAGATTACGCTTTGTCGATTGTACATATTTCGGCCACAAGTATTTCGATCCAGCGAATATTCATTACAATAACAGTCGAGCCAATGAATTTTTGATACACCACTGATCGAAACTATCCAATTCTAGATTACGTTTTGTCGATTGTACATGTTTCGGCCACAAGTATTTCGATCTAGCGAATATTCATTACAATAACAGTCGAGCCATCGAACATTCGATAGCATGATATTCCGAGAGTACGTAGTCGAAACTATGATATACACTCCTATGGCTCTCAGATCCGACTTGCCATCAGGTGGCATTGTGCGCTTGTGTGCCTTTTCCTTGTCATGATAAATGCCATATATCCTTGTGTTGTTCAAAGATATGGCGTGGTCTTTAAAGAGTAAGATTGTTCTAGGTTCATGGGGCAGATGTGCAGTTCAGTGCCGCAGTCGCTGCTGACGCTTCGGCCGGAGGTGACCGAGGTCGCCGCGCGGCTCTCGACGTCCTTCTTCATCGAGACCTTTATCCACGCCAAGGAGAAGGTAATTGCTGTTCTATCTTAGGCCGTTAGTGCATTGAATCCTAAAAATATGTATCCTGGATTTTTCCCGCAACTTGCCCCATAAAAGACCTTTTGAGATCTTTTTTCCCTTTGGGAAGTATACTACTTGAACTTTAGCCTTCTCCGTGGCTCAAGCTTTTTCCCATATCAAATTTCGCCTAAATCAGTTAAGGGGTTAGCTCAATAGTTATTTGACGATAACGATCCAAAATCGAACTATCTCCCAAGCAAAATAAACTAGATTCTTGTAAATAAATCTACTACAAAATTTTTTATTTAAAAAGTAAAACTGTTACAATTTTACGTTTATGAATGGTAGAGAATTTGGAGGTAAGTATTTACGGAGATGCACGAACTTTACCGAGCTGATTTTTTTAATTTACGGAGTGCCTGAAGCGTATATGACATCACAAACTATGTACATGTCCCGGCAGCCAACGATGGTGTCCTGGGTGGAGCTGGTGACGAAGCAGTTCAACGCGTCGGCCGCCGCCTCCGAGTGGTTCCTGGGGCACATGGCCGAGGACACGTGGTGGCCCATGCAGGTACATGACATGCTTACTGCTATGGATCAATTTCATATTCAGTTTTAGCTTTTACTGTTGGTAGGACCTTGTGTAAAGTCCGTCCGGATCGCTACTGGTCGACAAACGTAAAAAGAGCTTCGAGCGGCTAGTGGAGGGGATATGTTTGCGCATGTTGTCTACTGACACACCAATAGCGTGGCAGCAAGCAGGGGTCGCTCAGGGCTCTTTTTACGTGTGTCGACTTGTAGCACCATTTTATCCTTTAATCTTCCGCCAAAAAACAGTGTTCGCGTTTGTGTTCCGGTGTGGGAATAACATGACCGGTGGAATTACTATCATAGAATTCCATCTTGGAACTCAGGGTTGGCAACGCATTTGCGGTCTTAGGATTGTAGTCTGCAGATGGTAATGGATCACAGATCCCAATTAACATCAGGTGGCCTGTGTGCTTGTTTTCCTCCTCCATGCCATAAAAAAAACTTAGCCTTGTAAGTCCCCATGTGTTTTATTAAGTACAAATAAAGTAATACGACCAAAAGGTTTTGTTATGTTCATATATACCTCAGCTTTCTCAGTCGGCTTCGGTAACTTGCTAATGAATTTAACCTACAAATTACGATGTCGTATCATTATTCAAAACATCTGTAGTAAATTCAAATAATTACCAACAATTCTGATATGCCATATTTTATTTATATTTTTCTTTTCAGGTGTTAATAAAGTGTCCGAACCAGATGGTGCGTCAAATGTTTCAGAGGCTATGTATGCACGTCATACAAAGGCTTAGGTAAGTTCTAAACCGCGTAAAAACCTATTTAGAACCTTGTGCCCTCATTTATACACGTGGAGTAACCATGGAGTAGCTAAGCCATGCTTTGTTCTTATCCGTCGAATTCAAATGTCACGACGACAGGTAAGGACAAGACATGGCATAGATACGGCAAGGTTATTCCACGTTTATACATATAAGTTAGGGCATTATGCTTTAAGCAATAACCTTGATTATTTATTGTTTCAGGTCTAGTCATTGTGCCTTATACCTTCAGGGTATGGAGGAGGGCGGGGATAACAGCAAGTTCGGTGAAGCGAGTTGTGTTACTAGGTTTATAAGAATGTTATTGTCTCTGGTGAGTATTAGCTCTATTTTCATAGATAACGCTTTTAAACGGTCGCTATACAGACCTGTATTGGCTATGTAAATCTATTTACATTAAGAGAGGGACGCAAATATGCGTAAGAGTGATGTAGCGCATCACTGTATAGCCACTTGACAGTCCTAGAATACCAAAGTAATGTAATTAGTAAAACAGTGTTTTTGTTAGTATCCATAAAGTTCAAAATTAAACAATTTTTAATTACACTACTAAAGGTAAGACTAAGAATTTTTAATTACACTTCTAGAGTTTCGCCTAATGCGGTCTTACCTTAAAGCCGTATTTATAAGCTGTCTGAATTGACAAGGTCCAGGCAGTGAAAGGGATAGCAAAATGCAACCTCTATAGATCTATCTCCTTTACTGGCTAAGCTAGTTGAGTTTCAACAGGACATAAAACGGCCTCTGCAATTCTTTGCGAGATGGGCTGTCAAGTGGTTGCGACCCTCTCAATCATTGTTTGATGTACTGTCCAGGGGGTTTTAAGTATAAGTATAGTATAGATGTACTATCGAAAAACTACCCTTAGATTGGTATTTCACTATTAAACGGCATTTTACATCGGGCTGTTGATAATACATTAATAAATTGCATTCGTTTCTGGACTTAAATTAATTTAAAGGTATTGTATAATCGACTTTAAGTTGGGATAAGGGCAGGAGAATAATGATTGTATAATCGACTTATAATAGTCATTGATATATCTCGATGGTACATCTATACATATACAGTCGCCATCAGATATATTGGAGCGGCCGAGGTACTCAAATATTTCTGAGCAGCAATAAATTTCCATAAATTCTTTACGGTAAATAAGGTCAATAACATCTGAACATCCAATTCGCCACAAATATATGAACAGTGGTTTTTCAATTAAATCTGAACACACAACGAGACAATAATATCTGAAAGCACAACTCGTCAAAGTTATCTGCACAGACAGGGTGATCATAAATATCTGAACATTTAAGGAAAATATACCTTAAAGCAAAAGGCATACAGTTTAAAGGTAATCGTACAGATGTAATGAATTTTCCTTTTACAAAATAAGTAGGTATACAAAATATAAATCTGCGAAAAGCAACTTCACGGTCTTGTTACAAGAGACACATTTGAATAAAATATTTGGCAATTCACAAAAACGGTAACATAACTGTCATTGCATATAATTCACTGCGTGTCTTTATCAAATGTAAATATGTAATATTGAAGCTGCCAAATGAAAATAGGTACGAATGCTTTGCAATATTTCATCCACTATTGTGTCAGTCGCCATGGCCTAGCGGTTTAGTAATTAGAAATCATAATTATAATACCCCGTTGCGTCAGGGTTCAAATCCACAATTGTGCATTTTTTTGTATTTTATTAAGAATTAATGTTCTTTTTTTTCTAATTTATTATTTTTATTTAATGAAAACTGTAAACAAACTTAACATCAACATTTATAGAAACTCGTTAGTTTTCAAAACTACAAAAAAAACAAAACAGTGAGTTCAAGCCTCCGTACCGCTCAATTTTCTTGATGATTCCGAATAGTTTTTTTTTTACAAAAAGATGGTCTTTGATTTTGTATAAACGGCCATACATTGCTACTTTAAGGGGTAAAATTGTAATGATCATAGTTCATAGCAAGTAATAAACACTTCATTACACACGTGCAAACTCTTTAGAAGAGTTTCATACTTCAAACTAATACTAGATAATACTCGTACTTTTTCGATTCCGTCGAAGTTGACAACTATCTAGCAATTGTTATCGTCTTGTCATATGTATTCCAGCGTAGTACGTTAAAGAATTTTAAACTGTATGCCTATTGCTTTAAGGTATATTTTCCTTAAATGTTCAGATATTTATGATCACCCTGTCTGTGCAGATAACTTTGACGAGTTGTGCTTTCAGATATTATTGTCTCGTTGTGTGTTCAGATTTAATTGAAAAACCACTACTCATATATTTGTGGCGAACTGGATGTTCAGATGTTATTGACCTTATTTACCGTAAAGAATTTATTGAAATTTATTGCTGCTCAGAAATATTTGAGTACCTCGGCCGCTCCAATATATCTGATGGCGACTGTACAAAGCGTTTTGACATGGAACTGAGAACTTTAATATAAATCTGACTTGAAATTGTTTTGGGACTTGTCAATCACTGGACCACTCTTAAAGCTCTATCGTACTGCAAATAATTTATTTGCACTCTTACTCTTGTTACACTTTGCACCGGTGTTAAAACGAACTTCTGCCAAGCAATGCATTCAGTATCGTTTCTTTATCTAGGTTTTTACTCAGATGCGTCTTTGATTTTATAATACCAAGCTCGTGTACTGTAAAAACGCATACTTTTAAGGCACTGGGTAAAAGTTACAAAATAGTTATTTTATACAACTGTCACATAATAAAGTCTTTTAAAATTTTGAGTGCTGGATCTAGAATCCGAGGCTTGTCGAGTTAGTAGAAAATGCTTATTTGTGAGCGTAAAATATAGCGCGCATTGGTTCCATGTCAGAATCGTCGATACAAGGCTTGTTTTCGTTTGGTAAACACCCTCGTTAAGCTAAGTTATTACATGTTACGCGTTTTATGTCATCCGTGTCACTAGTTTCAGTTCATAACCTTCGCTGTGGAGTTCGCGGCTCGGCAAACGCTTAGAATTAGAATTTAGAATAGTCGACTTAAAAGCACTCTTGGTCTAGTTACAGACAAGTTCATAAATATATTTGCCCAATAAAAACCATATAAGCCAAAAAATGCAATGGACCTCTTTTTGCAGATACGATCAATTTAGGTCAACAGAGTAAATTTTTCGACGTTCTATGCCACTGACAATAGAGTCTGGTATTCTGGTTAGGTCCTTCACCTCAAATCGACAACATTCCAGAACTTTAATTTGATTAGGATACCAAATAAAAAACATATTGCATGTAACAGTTATGTGCTTCGATTTTAAAGATTTCATAGGCCAAGGAAAGTTGTCAACATTCGTTTTATAACATTTAATATTTATAGCCATATGTGGGTCGGAAATTTTTGCATGACTAATACTTTTTTTACTAGACCAGATTTATAAAGTTTAAGTGTTTTTTGCCCAATAAGTTTTTTCAAGCTACATAAAACGTTAGATTTTCGCGTTAAAGTTTCTTATTTTTACGTCAAGTTTGCGTTAAGACCACGGTTGGAAGAATACCTATACATGGATGATCCAGTGCTTGTTTCGAGGTGGCACAATGCTTCTGTGTGACTCAAATTACATTAGCGCGTTTATTAAACTGTTTTATATTTTTCTTTTGTTGAAATGTTGTTTTGAAAACATGTTATAGGGTAATCGGAGACAGAGTATTACCTAGACAAGCTGCTCGCGTATACCCTTTGAGATTACCGACAACGCGACCAAATCACATGTCACCTTTAGCAGACAAAGCTTCTGTCATTGAGTGCCTACCTTATTAAGGCGGTTTATCATGCGAAATTATTACCGGTGAAAGGTAGTTTTAATCTTTTCGGGCCCTGTGGCTTTTGCAGCCTAAAATATTTCAATTCAGATCACAGACGTCTAAGGAACCTAGGAAAACACATAAACACAAACGACAGACATTACAAAAACTAAAAGCAACAATACACTCCTCCATGAAATCGGCCTTGAAAAAACGTATACGCGGAGGAGATAGAAACCAAAGATACCGTCTTCTTTATTTATGTTTTTCCGTATAAATGCGTCTCTTTTACTCGTATTATTTTTTCCCGTCTAGGTCATACTCTGTGTACGAGTTTAATAAACAAATAAAATAAGCATTGATAGGTTTATGTTATGATTAAAGATTTGGGAGTGTGATTAAAATTAGGCAATGCTACAACTGACCGGGTGTGTTCTAGTGACCGTTTTCTCTGCCTGCAAGTGGTTGTCCTTAGATACTGCACGCTATTCGCGTCCCAAGCCGTTCCCGTGTTATTGCTGCTCTAAATATAAGGCATAAGTGTTTAGCATGCGCAACGTTAGTTAAATAAGGCCCATTTCATTCTCAAACGTTTCTTTTTGTTGTGACGTCAGTGGCAGAACCACACGCTGCCGTGGTTACAAAACGAGAACATGCCTGTGCTGAAAGTGAACATAAATTGGAACACTGGACGTGTGTGCCATGACGTGGTCGTCGTAAGTGTTGCATAGTTGTCACTCCCCGGCCCACGAACACTCCGGTGTTCTGTTTCAAAAATAACGCGCTGCTGCGCGCGCGCAGTACTGTGACAATTGGCAATAACTGACCTTTAGATTTAAGGGTTCCTTTTGTTGATAGTTTAGACTTGGATTTGTCGGCCTTTCTGCAAATATGTCTGGTCAAGTGGTTCGCGACTTGTTTGTTGCTCAGATATCCCTTTCTACAGACGTAGTGAATAATGGTTTGCCTTCGTTTTTTGTCGGATACGTTCGTATTGATCTTGCTTTCTCAATTAGCTTATCGGTGGGTACTAAAGTTGACTGAGACAGCAAGTTAAAAACGAACTTTTCCGACAAAAAACGATGGCAAAACATTATTAACTACATTTGTACTCAGTGTGTAGTGACAGACTGAGTGACAAGCGAGGAAATACAAAACAGAAACTACAATAGCCAATGACAAGTATTCTTAAGTTCACTTTTCTTTTGAATAAAAATCCGATCCAAATGTATGGATTTTGATACATTTTCAGACACAAATGAATTAGGTAATTTTTCCCATTTATTTTCCCGTTGTTCGTAGGTAAAATACGTGCTGCAAGTCGTGTTTTAAAATCACATTCATTCATTTATTCACTAGTTTTTTTACCATCAATACTCTTTGTAGCTGTGTGTGTAATCGAATCGTTCACCTGAACTCTCCAGTACCGTCATAACTCAAAGGTTTTGATTAGCCATTTGTCTGCACTTGAACTATTCATGCTTGCATTAAGGCCTTAGGTTCCTAAGGTCGTATATGCTACAGAATGTAAACAATCTCGGAATCTCCGAAGTTCACAAACAAAGTTTCTTTTGGCTTATTATTCGCAAATTTATCACAAAGACCGTGACATTTCATTCTGTGGCAGGCCTTACGAATTGAAGAAATTGTACTCACCGCAATCGCGAATATTAAAATCACTTTAAATATTTTCAGAATATTTACATCTCTCTTGTTACAATAATTCCTAAAGGGGCGGGTCGACTTTAATACATACACCATTGAAGGTTCAAGTGGGCAAAGATATTAATATATTAAAACAAATGAATCTTTATCTCATAATTATGGATAAAAAAAAACTATCGAGTAGCATACAGGATTACAGTTCATTTGACACTTCAATAACTTTAGTACTGTTGGTGGTAAATTTTAACTCTCCCCTGTATAATAGAGTAAAAATACTACTTTTCCTCGAACCTTGATCATTACGGCATTTTTTCGTAGCCCGGATGCCACGTTAGCCTGTAAAATAAACGATATGAAGAACCATTAGGCTATTATACGGAAGTCCGTAGCGCGAAAATTTACTTAAAAGGCTAGAAACCGATTTATTTTTCACGCCAACGTGGGACCTGCAACTATGTTAACAAACTTATGACATACCTAGTTGCCGGTCAAGCATTGCCGTAAAAATGTCGCTCGTCTAACTGGCCCCTTAGGTGTTTTTACGGCCAATCCCGACTCTCTGCGACGGCGAGAACTACGAAAACAAATGCATAGAAACCGCTTCATCGCTCGCGCGGCGTTTTGTGGTATGCTTCTAACGCGCTACCTCCACGATGGTCGCAATTGTTTCAACAAGTCTACGATATCGCTACCACTCGTATGCATTTGTTTATTGCTCTACGCTTGTCGCAAGGCTGGTGGAGCCTCCAAAGGTTTAAGTATCAAGACAGTAGTAACTGAATGAAGTATCATGTTAGATGGAGCACGGGGCGCGCGCGCACCTAAGGCACCTGACGGAGTACTTCAGCCTGCTGTACGAGTTCAGCAAGATGGGCGAGGAGGAGGGACGGTTCATGCTGCGGATCAACGCTATCGCCAGCATGGTCAGCTTTTACCTCGGGCAGAACGCTAGCGCGGTTAGTGGCGATACTAGTTGAATTTCCTCTCCTTAAAAAAACTACTACCTACTTTTAATTCTGATTTAAACTCAAATTATTTAATCAGTAATATTGCCACGTCAAGACTGTTTTACATTGAGTGATTATACACACTAGCGCTTCGGAAAAGACCATTATTGTTGAGAAGAAGAGCCGAAGAAATGTCAACAAGTGACAACGAAATTTCATTATAAGAACTTGTGAACATTAAATTATGTTCGTTTTTTAACTTTCTGTTCTTTGAGCTGTTTTTTTTTAAATCTGTATTGGGTTTTCTTTTGGCCTCAGTCCAGACCTGATGGTATTGGTAAAAATAGTAGTCTTAACATCTAACAACATTCAAAACGTAATATTGTTTATTTACCCCCTTTGACGAATATACAATCTTTGTAACCTATGCTTTATAAATAAAATTGATTATTTGAAGGTGGAATCTCCGACTGAGGAGGCGGGCGGCAGCGGCAGCGGGAGCGGTAGCGGGAACGCAGAGAGCGCGGGCGACAAGCTGCGGCCCGGCGCCCTCGACAAGATGGTGGCGCTGGTGGCCGGGCTCGTGGAGCGCTCGCGGGACGCCAACGGGAACCTGGCGCTGCAGGAGCCGGATGCCAAGGCGCTACTGCATGCGAAGGTAACTGCACGGCCGCTGGGTTGTTTTTGAGTCCGGTGTCTATTCATCTCTGATCAGTTATGGTCAGGAGCCTTGTGCTAGATGGTGGCACTTGTAAAACCTCCGCTCTTAGGGCGCCACAGAATCACTTCGCAGCACTCGACGCTGAAGCTCTGACGATGTTCTTGACGATGATATTGGATGTCTCGGCTGGTCTGAGGCATCCTCAGTCGAATGGCCCATTAGAGAGAGTGCAGGGTTCTCCGACCCTTGCGTTCGGGCACCATTATGGCGGGGGGAGCAGGTGCGAGTTGCCTGCCTTCTGAAGATCAGAGCAGCGTTAGCATCATTATTTGTCTACTTGATCCTATATATAACTTAATTGTTGTTGGCAGGGCTTCCCATTCATCTACCAGCAGACGCGCGACTGCCTGAACCTGCAGCAGACGCGCGCGCTGGTGTTCGCGCTGTGCCGCTGGAACGAGCCGCTCGCGCACAAGCTCGTCGGCATGCTGTTCCACGCCATCGCCAAGCACTCAGAGGTATAACGACCTTCAATAACCATAACCTTGTTGATATCATTTTGTTGAGGAGCGATAGTCTCTCAGATTACTAAGATTAAAGCTGTATTCATTATCAACCTTTAGCGTCTCATGACACATCATAAAGCGACATCTCTGACATGTAAAATGTTTTTTACCCGTCTGTTATCTGACATGAACTTTTTTTATTTTGTAAAGCAACTGAGTTGCCTTTGTCATCGATTTTTGGCCTGTGTTTTTTACGCTAGTTGTATCGTTACGCAATGATATTTACGTAAGCGAACGCGACGCGATGCGAAAAACAAAGACCCGTCTCAATAATATCTTTCGTGAGCCACGTAGGACACTGGGTAAGAAATATCCGAGAAGGTGCTCATTTGATCATGTTTGTCCTCAGAGCTGCGGGTCTTTCTTCAAGCTGTTAACGCTGCTGGTGGAGGGCAGCGGCGGCGGCGCGGGCGCCAGCGGCGGGCTGCCCTGTTTCACACAGCTCGTGCTGGCGCGGCTGTGGGACGCGGCCGACGTGTGCCCGCACGCCGCGCTCGAGTGGCTGGCGCTGCAGGTGCGTAGCTGCGACACCATAACATTTCTATTGACGAAGCAGAATAAGTAATTTGTGTGTGAACAGTATTCGCGACTTAACACATGTCTCATCTTACTTGTAAGTTTTTCTTAGTAGTGCCTTACGTTCACTCCTACTACCTTAATGGACGGTAGTCTGCCAATATGTATTTTAATACGGAATCGGCTAATTGCGGTGGTATTTTTGGATCGCTACAACTTGGGGCCCTCCAAGAGACGAGAATTCTCTTGTTTCAAAGGCCGGTAACGCATCTGCGATTTTTCTCCTGGTGTCCATGGGCGTAATCTAGCTTGTTTGCCTCCTATAGCATAGAAAAAGAAAGTGCTCGCGTATCGTGGTGTTAAAAGGTAATACTGTACAACTAGTCGCTCGACGCCGTCCCGTGACAGTAGACTGACATCATCAAGCTTTATAATGTATACAGGGCGTCCCAGGACTATGCGACATGAAGGAAAGGTACCTTAAGTATCGTAAATAGGATACTGAAAGAAGACTATGTTAAGTTAGTAATACTGCACTCTAAGATTTTCTAAAAATTACTTGCTTCGTCTAATAACGTAAAATTAATTATTTTAATCCTAGATCCTTCTTGTTTTATGCAAATCGTCAATCTTTTAACAAGTATGCTGCCTGTTGATTTTCTTATCATATTATGGTGAATACTCGATAAAAAAAAACAATTCTGTTTATAACTCGCCCACGTTGTCGTATTTATTTTCGGTTAGCAAATGTTTCACGTATCCCCATAATCTAACGGTGTTAGATCTGGGGATCTTGCTGGCCATCTAATCGGTCCATTTTACCAATCCAAGTAGGAAAACATTCATTCAGAAACTTTAAGTGGGTTCTTAGTTGCGAATAATCAAAGCTATATATGGAACGATAATATCGCTATTTTCCAAACGTCGTCGTCGGCAATAAATAATTTTCTTGAAATTTGAATCTAAAAATTTACGTTATTCCTTTCATTTTAGATACTATGTTACTTAAGAAGAATTAGCTAGTCTTCTTTCAGCAAAATATACTATCTACAATTTAGGTACTTTCCCTTCATGTCGCATAGTTTTGGGTGTAAAGCCCTGTATATGGCGCAGGAGCGCCCCTAGGTTTCTGAAACATGCAGCTGACAGTTAAGTTGTGCAGGTCCCGCGCAACAAGGCGGCGCACGCGTGGGCGCTGCGCACGGCGGACCGCTGGGTGGAGCCGCAGCTGCTGGGCGCGGCGGGCGCGCGCGTGCGCGCCGCGGCGGCGCTGCTGCTGGTGGCGCTGGTGCCCTCGCAGCACTTCCGCCAGGGGTACGCCCGCGCGCGCGCGCCGCCCGCGCCGCACCCCGCCAAGCTGCCCGACACCGCGCACCACACGCTGCACCAGGTACTGGGGGGACTCTCGTGGGCGCTGCTGCTGGTGGCGCTGGTGCCCTCGCAGCGCCTCCGCCGCTGCTTATGGCGGACCACTGGGTGGAGCCGCAGCTGCCGCAATATTATGTAACAGGGCGCATCTTCGTGCAAATCCTGGTCTCCCGTCGGCAGTCATAATTGCAATCACATCATGATCGATTTCGAGTCCTAAATCTTTCAAATACCTAAATCTCCGTACAAAAAATGTACTTAAGAGTAAGTTTATTTTGTACAAATGCAATCAAATGTCTGGAGAAACCTATACAAGGAGTTCATAAATAATTAAAATTACTTTACACAAGTTCTTTGTTGTAAGGTATACACGATGCTGCTCGGCAAGCTGAAGCCGGCGCGCAAGTACACCGATATCGCGGTGCACGGCACCATGAAGCTGACGGCCTACTTCGGCGTCATGTCCTACTGCGTCGTCGGCCGCGTCGAGAAACTCATGGTGAGAAATACCACATTAGCATCTTAATCCTCAGAGCTGGCAACATTTTGCAATCTTATCAATGTATCCATAGGTCTCAGGTCCCAGAATTTAGGATTCTGATCGACTGCGAGCTAGGGACAGTAATTAAATAATTTCCCTTTCCTATTCCACTTTGTTTTACTCCATCTTGCTTTTATATCGTGTTAATATATGTTACAGTTGTCCCAAAAATGTTTTTTTTGACAGAAACTTTTTTGTCCGTAGTTCGGGCAATACTTCAACGACCTATGGGAGCTGTACCACCCCGCGATCTCGGAGCCCTCGGTGGCGGTGCACCCGAACAAGCAGGCGCTGCTCACGTTCTGGCACTCCGTCACCGTCGACTGCGCGGAGAACGTGCAGCTCGCCGTGGCCCACCCGCGGCTCACCAAGCACATCGCGTTCAACTACATACTGTGAGTCACAAGACAAAAAGTTTATTGTTTATAGGCACTTTTTACTCGTTTAAGGTCTACCAGCACTTCACAAGAGGTGACCACTGCTGAGAAGTGCCGGAAGAAACTTAACAGTCGGTCATTATTTAACATGTTAATTAGGATAATGATAATAGTTAACCTAGGATAATATAAAAACTACAAATATAAAGTAAAATATCCTGCGTAGTTGGGCAGGAAAACGTATCAAAATTTAGAATTAGTACAATAGCAAATAAATGAAAATTACTTATTTATGTATGTAAACACTTTATTGTACAAAAGAAAAACCAGAACAATTTAATTATAAAACATAATTATGTACAAAGGCGAACTTATCCCTGCGAGACAACCACATAAAAAAAGCTTTGGACATGTTTTCCTGTTTATTGTAGCACTCCTTGTAGTAAAAAACTATTTCGACTGAAAGTCAATTCTAATTCTGTTGATGCAAATTTTTAAAGTCGAAGTAAAATTAGTGTCAATAGTCAGCCAGAAAGACCGGTCTCGATCAGTCACCTTGTATGTCCAGCAGTGGACATCCACGTCCATGATGATGATCAATAGTTAGGATTGACCTTCTCCCCTGGTACCCTGACCTGGCCTGCATTGACTTGTCGACGTGTTGTGTGGCGCAGCGCGGACCACGACGACGGCGAGGTGGTGGCGTACAACCGCGCCATGCTGCCCCCGTACTACGCGCTGCTGCGGCTGTTCTGCCGGCGCTCGGGCTCGTTCGCGCGCGCGCTCGCGCAGCACCAGAACATCCACTGGGCGTTCCGGAACGTGGCGCCGCACGCGCACCTCTACCCCGGCGCCGCCGAGGAGCTGCTCAGGTAAGTCTCTTAGGCATTGTGTAAGAGTGTAAAATCCCGTTCGAGTATAAAATCCGATCGAGGGTTTTGTGTTTTTAATAATTAATGCTAAATCGAGTATCATTTGGGTACTAGAGTACTAAGAGGTAGGAATCCATTTAAGGATTATTTCATTGCAACGAAAAAAAATATCGAGACAGCGTTCAAATGAACTTAGTTTCATGTAAAGATCCGTATTTATTGTCGCGACTGGAAATAATAAAATAGGGATAGCGAAAGTTGGCCTAAGAATTAATTTTGGAAGACAATTACGTACCGTATACGTAAGATACAAAATATAAAAAATATTGTCAACTGGAAAATTGAAAAAATGTTTTTTTTTTTCTGTCAAGAATCAAATTCTTGTAACATTCCCGATCCTCGTAGCAGCTAGACGTGTGTTGTACGAGTATGTTAACCGTGCTGTGTGTGTCGGCAGGCTGGCGCGCGTGCTGGCGGCGCGCGGCACCAGCAGCGCCAACAGCAACAGCAGCGGCAGCAGCGGCGAGTCCGACGGCCGGGAGGCCGCCGCCTTCCGCCGCAGCACGCTCTCCGCCTATCTACAGGGTAACCTTTGTTTTGTGGCTGGGTGGGATGATACAATATCTGATGTTTTGAGTAGAAACTACTTTCTTTATTTAAGAGTCCATATCAGGGGATGAGTGGTATTGCAGTCTTAACATTGCAAATATCTTTAGGCCTCAGACCTCACTTCGCAGATATATCTTTTATATGTAATGTATTTTTTTCCACTAGATAGGAAATTGTGGATATGTCTTTTGGGAGGCTTTTAGCAATTGCACTGAAAAAAGATAATATTTTTTGATAATAATAATATTAATAATAATAATAATAAATTTTATTTCGGGCAACGAGGCCCATATTTACAAATACCTTATAGACTAGCATACATAACAATATAAAACTTAAAACTAATACCCAGGTGACAGAACAGTGTGGTCCTGTTCTGCCAAAATTAATAATACACTTTCGCGGTGTCCGCTAGCCGGCGGCCACGAAAACGCCGAAAGATGACACCCCTCGGCCAGAATTCCTCCTTTAAAAAGGTCGACAGATCTTTGGTCGGTACTCTCACCACAAATGACTTAAAATTAACCTTGTGGCGGGGCTCCAACCACTCGACCCTAAGGGTAACTCCAGTCTTAACTCGTACATACTCTACGAGATCCTTCGCCTCCGTAGAGTAATGTAATCAAATGTATAATGTTTGTTGGTGCAGGTTTGAACGGCAGGACGTGTTGGACGACGTTAATATCGGCGTTTTGCACGCTCGTCGAGAACGAGGATGACCGGCTATACGTCGTGTATAACGGCGGGCTGCAGATGACCTTTGAGGTGAGAGCAGGTTTTTTATATAAAAATAAACTAGCACTCAAAATCGGGTACAAGTGGATACCCCACTTGTACCCGATAAAGTCGTTGGAAGTGTCAAACAAATTGTTTCATCATAATGTCGCTGTGACACCGTTCTATGGTAGGTCATGGTTCCATTGGGAACAGAAAAAACAGTAGAAGTGTCAAGTGGGCGTGTAACGTGTGGCATAGTTATGCGGAGTTCCGCGCAACCTACCATACTTTTGCCGCGATCGCTTATTTCGATATTGCGATATTTCTAAAATAGGAAATAAATCTAGAAGCATGCCTTTTTGGAATTGTTGCGTGATGTTTTTATGATAGTTTGAGTATTAGCGACAACAAATCTGATACTAAGCAAAGCTCAAGCCGCTTCCACTGTTTTTTCTATTCCGTGGGGCTGATAGTACATGCAAACTCAACCTAACCATAACCATTTTGCCTCGCAGGCGCTGCATAGCCTACACGCAGTTGTGGTAGAGGGCGGCAGCGGGTCGCACGGCGTGCGCGAGGAGCTGGTGGCGGCGCTGCGCTGGGCGCGCGCGCTGTGCCGCACGCTGCGCACGCGCCGCGACGCCAAGGAGGCGCGCGCGCTGCTGCTGGCCTGCAAAGACTGGCCCGAGTGCGCGCGCCGCCTGCTCACCATGCTCAACTTGCACGCGCGCCCCAAGCACCTCCGCGACCTGGCGCTCGGTCAGTCTTGGTCATCTTTATTTTTAGGTTATGATCGTTGTAGTAGGACCATGTGCAGGGTTCGTTCGCATTGCTACCATCATCTTTTTGGCTAACTTATCGCTAAGCAGCAGTATTTGTATTGTAATGTTTTGGTATGGGGATAAGAAAACCGGTGAAATTATGAATATACATAGGCAATCCATTTTTATTCTCAGATTTAGCAACGTATTTGCAGTCTTGGGACCGTATTCATATTTATTTTTTTATGGCCTGGGGGCCTTATGTGGCTGCGTATATCCCGTGACAAAGTGTGGATAACGCATCCGTTAGCTTCTGACACGTAAAGTAGGAGAGTGACGGATGCTTTATCCATATTTTGTCACGCGATAAATGCAGTCATACTAGGCCCGCTGGTTTCGGGGACCTTCAAGCCACGTCTTTATTGGGTAATCTGATCCTGTCGGAGTCGCCTGTCTCAAGACACGTCAAGAATGACAGTTTTCTATGACTTTACGTTTATTTCGACACATATTGAGATGAGCATCTCGGCTTAAATTAAATTATTAATACAGCCTTGAGAATTGCAATCTTAAAAATGCAAAGTGTATGAATTTAAAATCCTAATTCCCATCAGGTGATTTGTGTATGCGTTTGCCTTCTCCTTGCCATTAAAAAGAGTAAATAGAAGCGATAATTGTACAATCACTTGGTACTAACAACTGTCATTAAATTTTGTACGTGAATAATAGTGTGTGTTGTAGTATAGTTGTGAGTGTGTGTCTGTCGGCAGGCGTGCTGCGCGAGCTGGTGATGATCGGCGGCGGCGCGGCGCTGGGCGCGCTGGTGCCGCTGGCGGCGGGCGTGCACGCGTCGGCGCGCGGCGCCCGCCCGCGCGCGCACCTGCTGGCGCCGCGCGCGCCGCACGCCGCGCACGCGCCGCTGCACGCCGTCTACAGGCCCTACCACAAGTTCATAGGTGCGTGCACTACACTAATACATCAAGCAGGAACCAGAAAGCTTTGGGAAAATAAAAAATGATTCTTGGAAACACTGAGGTCCCAATGAAAAGGGGTATAAGTTTTTAAAAGATCGAGTGATAAAGGATGTCACGCTTTTTTATAACGGGTTAAGTCGGCTTATACCCTTTTTTTAGTTGTGTTGAAGTTGTATTCTCTATTATAAAATTCAATTAAATGTCAAGGAACAATCTCATACAATTTAACCTAAGCTCTAATCTTATATTATGAGTAGATACTAAAGAATAATAAATATAGATACTTAAATAGACGAATTATTTTTATTCACAGATTTTTTTTATTTTTTTAAATCCTCAAAAGCCTCCAAAACACTCTCATGAGAAATTAAGAGAAGGATTTAATAATTGAGAATTGAGAAATTTTGAAAATAATTAAAGCTTTTGTATTGCTTTTTAATAGATGAACTTTTTTTTATTCAACCTCATTTGTTCGGTGTATGCTTAACCAAACCTCCCCGTTTTGCTCACGTATAACGATATGTTTCAGACACGTGTTGCCGCGTGGCGTGGCGGCAGCGCTGCATGTCGGAGCAGCTCGTGCTTTTGTCGGCACTGTGCGCGCTGGAGGCCGTGCCGCTGAGGTTCAACTACTTCGCCACCTTCTGGATGGAGGTGGCTAACTCGCCCGTGAGTATTGTACGCAGTTCTGGGGTTTGACAAGTGTTTTTAATTGTAAGCAAGTGTTATAAAAAGTTAATCCATCAAATTGTTTGGGTTGAAGAGCGTTCCACAGAAATAGACATACCCTTGAAAAACAAAACTCACCTCATGACGCAGTCGGTTAAAAAATACGTGCCTCACACATCTGGCAAGCAGTCATACATCGACAAAAATATACAGAGAGAAAAACTCGTTTAAGTCACTAAATCTCTTGCGAGACCAAAGTCGCGATCGATAATTTTTAAACTTTAGGTTTGTTTGTACATCAAATCAAATTTTTACATTTGCATTTGTTACACAAACGTAATTTCTTGCTAGATACAGCCAATCAGGTCGGTTTTTATTATTTAAAGAGATTCAAAATGAAAGTGTAACCAGAGTTTGTCGCAGGGGGATTCGAAGTTAGAAGAGATGCTCGTGGAGTGCAGCGTGGTGGCGGAGTACATCGATGCCGTGCTGTTCGACGAGCGCGACTCGCTCGCCGACCCCGCCATCCACGACTTCGTGCAGCATTACTATCCCAAGGTACTTTATTACTTACTAGCCGACCCGGCGAACTTTGGACCGGATCAGAAAGTTTATTTTCTCGGTGTTTTAATAGTTATTCTGGTATTCGGGGCAGAGTCAAATCCAACAAATCAAAGCGAGGAGAACCAAAATTAAACAGATGTACAGCAGACACCAATTAAAATTGTAGAAACATGTTTTGTTGTTCATTATGAGGCATCCTATAGTATTTTTAGGTTCATATCTTGAATGTCCAAATTTTTCCCATTTGTAATTTAATTATATGTATAGATTTGTTGGGGGGAATGAATCACTTGTGTAATGGTTGTGTTGTTCCGGGCGGCAGGTGGGCGGGGGCGGCGCGGCGGGCGCGGCGGCGGCGCTGGCGGAGGAGCTGAGCGGCGCCGAGCGCGCGCCGCTGGCCTCGCTGCTGGGGCCCGTGCGCGCGCTCTGCGTGCTGGCGGCGCGCGCGCGCCTGCCGCCGCCCGCCGCGCGCCGCGCGCGGCTCGCCGCCGCCGCGCTGCAGCAGCGCCTGCAGCTGCGCTCAGGTACCGCACGCCATACCAGCTACATGACGTCCTATCATCACTATCATTTTCTCAAACATGCAATGGAAGTTGGCTGTATGTTAGTTATTTTACTCAAAAATGCTATGTAATCTTGTCATAACACCAGTAAATAGGAGCCGGTAGGTTGAAGTTCCTAGACAACTATCAAAAGAATTCAGTAAAGTTGAGGAAAATCGGTACAATCTGGCAGTATGTCAAGTTTAAGAACTAAAGCAGTTCTAAGCATTATAAAAAAATAATAAACTCTTTTAGCGAGTCGAGTTAATTTATTTGACTGTTGTTATTTTTTTCTCTAATTTCTTTTTATTTCCTCGCCACTATGATGAAAAACATTCTATGTATCATGGGTAGGAAGGGGATTACAAACTCGAGTCATTAAAAGCCCTCCGCCTTTGGCATTGGGTTTCTAATAGTCTCTCGTTAGCAATCCCCTCTCTTCGGCCCTTGATGCACAATTTAATATTATACATACTTAGTACAAAAACCACCAAGGTTGAAACTTTGAATGACCTCGTCCCCGCGCGTCACTAACTAATACATTAACATGAAAATTACTGGTTCGCAGAGGAGGAGAACTCCTCGCCAGAGTCCGGGCCGGAGCCGGGTGGCGCGGCGGGCGGCGCGGCGGAGGCGGGCGCGCGCTGCCACACGCCGGAGGGCAGCTCGCCGGAGTCGCCGCTGGAGTCGCTGGCGGACGCCGACGCGTCGCCCGCGTCGCCCGCCGCGCCGCCGCGCCCGCGCCGCTGCCGCGCGCTGCTCGCGCAGGCCGCGCAGACGCTCGCCTCGCTCGCCGCGCTGCCCGCGCCCGCGCCCGCCGCGCCCGCCGCGCCCGACCAGACCCCCGACTCCTAGAGGTGCCGCGGGCCGCCCGGCGGGTTTAGTCGTTGTTTTGTTTGAACGGTGCGGTTGGAAACTAAAATCTCGGCTCCGGCGGTATTTTTAATTTTATAATCAAATTTTATAGTGTGACGATCGGCTCGATGTTACTGAACCGGAACGTTATCGATAGTGTAGCGTCGCGGTGTATTTCTGGGCGCTTCGAGTTGTTAATCCCGGATACGAGTTGATGAGTCGTCTTCGGTTGCGAGCGTGTTAGAAAACTTCTGAATTTCTAAAAGTGATTTATACAAAGTTAAGTTTTACTTATTGTTATCGGTATCTAAAATGTCGGTAATTTTAGAGTCGCCGGAACGAGGAGACGATCGAAAATTAAAACGAAAGAACGTTTATTGCCGTACTCAAACTCGTTCCTTTTCAACATTAACTTGTGTATGAAAAATCGTTACCAAAAACGATTTAATCATCATATTTAATATGATAAATAATGAACTCTGAGTGCGGCCGCTAAACGTCGTTATTTCTCCATTTCCGATACACTCGAAATAAATCGTCTTTTAAATGTTTATTTATTTATGACGACCTAATTATGGTCAGTAAAGATAACGTACAATGAAATCGTTATTATAAAACCTATTATGCTCAAGGAATAAAAGTTTTCTAACACATCATGTCACGCTTGTGTATAAACAAAGAGGATGAATAAACCTGCTAATTTGTTAAGCGGTTTGTTCATATACATTAAAAAATAGATATTTGACATAATGCATGTGCAGTATGTACAGTAGTAGAATTTCATTTTTCACACCATCAGAAAAAAGTGCAATAATAAAGGATTGGATAAGATTGAATCGGTGGCCATTGAATTTGAAATATCACTTATTAACTTTCAAGTACTGCAGATGCGTTGATCTATCCTCTCACCAATCATAATAAAGCGCATTTCCATGTACAGAAGGGCATAAGCTTGCGGTATTGTGAAGGATTTAGAATGATGGGCACGTCAATTTAAATAAATATTATGTCTACACTTTTGCATTACACTTTAAACCAACTTAGTAAGGTGCAGAGCTGTATACATGACTTAGAACTCTACTGTACAGTGCATCCTTGTTCTAATTTCCTCGGTATGTCCAAATATCTTGCGTGCCGACAAACTGCGGATCCACGACCCATTTGCGTTAAAAATACATTTGGTATAGTCGTATATTATAAGGGTCGTGTCAACGGTCTAAAAGCTTTTGCCGCGAACGACATAAGTAATTTACGTATTTCTTCATAACTATTCACAGAAATATTCTTGTTTCCATACAAATTACAGATCATTATTTAAATATCTTGATGATTTCTCGTGAATATCTCTATAATTCTTTATGGACATTTTCATGACTCTTCATAAATTATTTTATATTTTTTTATGCATTTTCTCATGATTCCCCTTGCTCCATTCAAATACATTCTTAACGCAAATGGCATATGCGGAGGTGCCCTTAACGTGGTGAGAGGTAATTCTTCTTTTGTCTTTGCGTTACCGGAAAACAAAAGCGGTAAAACACAGGCGAATGAAGAATTTGAATAGGGTAAACAACGCTGCGGATTTTATCAGGGCAAGATTTAAAAACATTATATGCTTGTGCTGCTAAACGTTAAATTTTGTTGTAATGCAACTACTATGAGATGCATTTGTTCTATTTAAATTGCATGTTTTCGAAATTATTTTACGGCCGTTCTGTGGCTCTGTTTGTACTGACTGTACGAGTATATGTTAAACAGCAAGCGTTTGAGTACAAAATAAAGTGTTCGCGACTGGCAGGCATGAATTGTAATGTTTTATGTAGGAGTTGTAGGTTACACCTTCACGTTGCCGACACCCTGCGGGCCTACTATTATCGCGTTTATCGATGTCGATAAAACATCTGTCACTTTCTGCCCGGTAAGCAAGGGTGAGAGTGACGGATGCTTTATCCACCGCGATAAAGGCGAACATAATACAGGTCCTGGAGGTTTTTAACGTAATTAATTAAATGATAATAATTAATTACTTTTATTTTAATCATACAATTTGATGTCTTATTCCCTTTTTTTTAATAATTTGCCGCTATACCAAACTTTGTTGCGTTTTTACGGCATATTCCGAATTTAATGATATTAAGCCGAGACAATTTCTATGTGAAAATTCAAAATTCAAAATTCAAAATATTTATTCAGTAAATAGGCCACATGAGGGCTCTTTTACACGTCGGTAACATGAGTGAATCTACCAATCTAGCAATGTGAATATTGATACGCGAGTTCCATTGCTTGTCATCGAATTTGCATGAGATTCGCTGTCGCTTTTCACATGGGAAAGTACAATTGTACAAAAGTATCGAATACATATTATAAAGCACAATCTCTGCTAAATATCATTAAAGCCAATTTAAATGAATAGTTAGGTCGTGAAAATGCAACGGATTAAATAACAAGTTAAATGTGTTTTATAAAAGGCGGCATAAAAAACTGCTAATTGGGCATCGTATTGCAAACTGAATAGTTTGCCGAACTTATGAATTACTCATTATGGAAGTGCTGATCAAAGTCTAAGCCGACCCCTAGGTTCAGACGTGCATGATCTCCCGAACGTGTCTAGGGTATAGATGACTTGTGGACAGACAGATTATGTCCACAAACAAAAAGATACCCCGAAATATGTAGATGACTTTATCGTAATGACTGAGTAATGGAACATGACCGGATTTAAATGTAGACTGTTCAGGATCTCTTCGTCCCCGGGATGTGTGAAACCGCATCATTTCACATATATCTCATGTTCCCTACTTAATCTTGCCTTTTCTCAACATTATGCTTATATTATGCTTATTTCGTTCTTTTTGAATGCTATAGCAGATTTTTATATCGATTTATTTATCGTCCCCTCGATCAGCGGCCCGCTGTTGATCAATAATATTAATATGACTTAGTATACGTGGAAATGTATGTAGTTTGAATGTATGTATGAACTAGTTCCCCGTTTGATAGCTGTATATTTTACACCTTTTGTATTTCGTGTCATGTCTAGTATGAAAGAATGTAGCTTTTCAATTTTGAAATGAACCTATTTGTATTCTAAATTGTAATAATTATGTTTCGGCTGTGAGAGTATCTTAGTTTAGTGTCGCGGAGTGAGCGAGAGCGGGAGGTTTCTCCGCGCGGTTCCGCGTCTATATCTGTCTCAATATCATACCTAGCTACTGTAAGTCAAAACAAATACCCGTCCAAAATGCTCTTTGTATTAATTTGCGAATCCTAAGTAGGTCCCGGTATCTTCTTGCAGCTGTGTCCTTCTTTAGGCATCTCTTAGGAAGACAGAAGTCCTGTCGAGTTGTGTCGAGTGTCCTCGATGTCGACACGAATCCGCTTTCACATTATCCGATTCTACTCCTTTCCATTACTAACACTTATAAATATGTATATCAATTGGCAATAGTAAGCTTATAACTTGGTAAATACTCTATTTAGATACAGTCCCGTGTGAACACTGCCTCAGTGAGGATTTTATTACATGGTACATAAAGTAATAAATAATTTACGATGTAAAATTATAGAACGATTATTATGTGTACATGGTTAATGTAAGTACATGTAAATTAACTGTTCGTGTCCAATGTACCGTACTACCCTCCATCACAATGTCTTCAGCGCGGCCTCCGGGCCTTGCACTGTACGTAGCTAGTGCGCAATAGTGTCTATGTATAGCTATAGCGTCTCGAATGTAATGCATGCATGCCTTGTTTTAATTATAGAAGTACACAGAGAAACATAAAAGCAATAACGTTTCCTTGGATTCTAAAAATCAGGAAGCTCGTGAATCGAATTTTAATACTTTATACTTTATTGATTGTGTAATTGTTATCGATTTATAATGAGCGCGCCGCGCGCCGGCGCCCGCGCCGCGCCGGAGCAGTCGCCCGGCGTTTGTAAAGTGGTGCTATCAACGCTGTCTCGAGTGACTGGGAATTAAGACAAAATGTATATTTAGTTTTGTCCTGATTTTAGAGCTTACTAATATATATACCGTAATATAATATAACTGTGCTGTAATTATCTTTTTATTATTTTTAAGACAATATATTTCCGCGAGGCGGCGCGCGGCAGCCGGGCGCGCCGGCCGCGCGCGGCTGCCGCGCGACCCTCTATTAGATATTGCTTGTAATGATATAAACATTTGAACTTGTGTGTTAAACTATACTATTACAAACATTTACGTTACTGAATTTCAGTGAAATATAACTGTGTTATGGACGTTAATTTGTGCAAAAAAACGAATACTGTAAATCGGAGTAAAAAGCCAAAGTAAACAGTATTTTATAAAAATCATTTACTGTATTTTATTTAATACTAACCCTATTTCCAAAAAACTAAGTGAATATGAAAAAATATACGAAAATAAGTAAAAATAAATAAGTACTATTATTTTGTAAATATGTATGTTTTTGCTTTGTTTTCTGTCTTTCTTTTTCTGTGCACCACTCTTGCTACTTTCTGTATGATTATTTGCTTGACTACTAGAGAATGCCATTAGGCATTAAGTCCGCCATTTGTATATTTTTTTTGCAATAATGGTTAAATAAATAAATAAAAACAACATATTGCAGTTGTCGCACATGTAAATCATAATCTCGAACACGGGCTCTCGAAATTTCATTCTATCAGAAGGCGCTGGGTCGGTTATTGCGGGATGGAATATTCATATGATCGAAAAACGTGAATCAATACTGGGGTTCCGTAGCCGTAACTAAAAATATAAGCGAAGTTGTTTGTGCTGTATAGGGTAAGAAAAGAAGGCGCTATGTTGCTAGGCCACCCGACCCACGACGTGTATGCAGAGATTATAAAATTATCGCCTTTATTTATTACTTCGAAATAAAGGTCTTCGGAATACTTGGTAGGGTGCCAACAATAGGGCATGTTAGGGACACAGCATAGGGATCATGTTCGACACAAACGAAACCAATTACGGTCAATTGAACCCCTTTTTAATCAGATTATAAATTAATACTAAAACGAAAATTTAAAAGATATTAAATAATAGAGCTTTGACCCATGCATGAAAGAAGGAGGAACTATTTAGGAACCTCATGACGATTCGCGATTTTTAAGAAATCCAACTAGAAAGAAAAAAAATGGTAATTTTAAAATACCATTTTTATCCTAGCATATTATGTGTGTCCCTCCGCTAGGCCAAGGCCTCTCAATTAGATCAAAATAACTGTTTCAAGAAGTATTGTGTACTGTAGCAAATTCCAGCAAAAATTAGGAGGAGTTATACTGTACACTAGAGGACGCCTGCGACTTCATACGCGTAGAATTAGTTTCCCGCTACTTCCCCCCATTTCTTCCCGTTGGGGGTCTATTAACGGAAAATCCTTTGTTACTGCTCACTTACATCATGAAAGGAACCCCTGTACCAAATTTCAAGTTTCTAGGTACAGTAGTTTTGGCTATGCGTTGATATATAAGTCAGTCAGGTTTGCCTTTTATATATATAGATGATGCTGTCAAACTGGCAGGTTTCATATTAATAATAAATCTTTACTCAAAGCACTTTTTTCCATTGTATAACTTTGTACTAAATACAAAACAAAAGAGACCTCTCGTTTGACTACAGAACCCAGAGACCTTAAACACTTTTATAAGGACTGTATTTGCAAGAACATCCTCCACACTCAGGTGACTTATGGTGAATTACTGTCCATTTTTCCATTAAAAGTTGCATAGAGGCAGTAAGTATTTATGGCTATCCATAATTCCTGGACATTCCATGATACTATAGGCAAAATTTGAGCCATAAATGCAGCAGTTATATAAAAAAATTGTATACAATGAGATATGTACTTAGTATTTCATTAAAAGCATTCATTTAATCTATTTTACCTACTTACTCTACAAGAGAGCTAATAAGTTAAACAAAGAAATAGTTATTTTCTTTTTATTTGAACTAATTTACTTTTGATTTCTACAGGAAAGTCATCAATAGAGTTGTTTGCACAATCTAGGCAATAAATCTTCAGGTAAAATATACTGCATTCTTTGCCAATGCACACAGGCGTATCACAGCTGGCGCAGTCCGCTCCCAGAACCAATATTTCACCCTTTCCTGGGGGGCTGAATGGGTCTTTCATTACATAACTTGGATATTTGAGGTCAACGTTTCGAGAAAATGGCGGCTTTGTTCCTTTATAATCAGCTGTTTCATTTAAATTACAATGTGAGCAAACAAATTCATGTAAAATAGGCGCTTCTTCAGGCTTCTTTGTATCTCCCATTTTCTGGAACAATTTGAATTGTTTATTTTAAATATTTGTCACTCTATACACACATTTTTTTTAGATTCAATGATTTTCAATTCCATTTATTCTTTAGCTTTATTAACAGTGGCTTTTTCTTTCGGGGCTTCAACAGGCCACCAGGCAGGCTTCACGGGTTCAATTGTGCTTTTGCCAGCTTTTAACATTTTGGCTTCCAGCGCTTCTTTGATTCTTACCAAGCCCAAACCACAATCTCTAATATAGCCTTTAACTTTTCCTAAATTTGATTTTGGCTTGTCAACCACTGAGATCAATGCATCTTTTTCTATACTATCCACAAGGTTTGTAATTTTAAGTGGCATTATTCTTTTCCGCACCACACCTGTGTGATGTACTCTAGCAGTGACCTCTTGTCCTATGTAACAGCCCTTGTGGAAACTGACTCCATGCAGGTAATCACAGTTGGCTTCTAGAGGAAAACAAGTGCCTGGGGGTAGGTCATCAGCACCTTCACTCACTCCCAGTCTATAACGCAAGTATTTATACTCATCGGCTGTATTTTCAACTTGAATATCTTTATTTATATGACTTGCCACCTGAAAGCCATCTAGCATTTGTGATGAGATAACCCTATAGCCTAAATCAGAAAGGCGTGGATCTTGGTAAATATTAACTTTATCATCAGGGCCTGATTTACAATCTGGGTTTAAATCCTTGGAAGGTAATAAAACCCATACATTGAACTGTGAATTCATATCCTCGATTTGAACTGCACTTCTGAGTTTGTAAATCTTTAAATGCTTTTTTAAATCAGCTAGGACACTCTCATCACATTCTAGCATGAATGACTGCTGGTTTACCCATTTGTATATTAAAGTATCAAATAAGACTCTGCCTTTGTTGTTTAAAAACATAGCATACATGGATTGAGCGCCTTGTGAGAAATGGTCCATGTCGTTAGTGACCAGACCGTGCAAAAACCGATTTGCATCATCGCCCGCTACTTTAATTAATTTCCTATTTTGAAGAGGATAGAGAGTGCTCGCCGAGAGCTGACCGCTGTGCGAATAACGATATATATGCTTGAATGCAAGGGTCTTACATAAAAATCGTTTTACCTGATGACAAATCATTCTTTACTGGTGTATAAACTAACAAAATTTGCACATAACATAGAATTTTTCGTATACTTTTCAATATAATTATTGCAGCTCGGTTAAACTAGAAAATACTATCGGTCGGTGCGAACCTCTCTTTATCATGACAATGACATTGACAGTGACATGCAACTGCCATTACAACGAGTCATACATAATCTGTGGCCTGACGGTTGTGCGCCTGTCCTTCCAAGAAGGATAGTGCGTAGTGGGCTTTAGGACCAAGGCTGAAATGATCTTAACATTGTAGGTATGCCATTCAGTCAGAGTCTAACCGCCGTATCTACTCTTAAACATTTTGTAGACTTGTGTATGAAAAATCTTCAAACGACTTAAACGACTAACTTAGGCCCTACTTTAAAAAATCGAAGTTTGAAGTCACTTAAGCTCCACCCTCTCACGATTTAAGCCCGCTTTACATTTGGCTAAATTCAGTGTGCTGAATGAAAAAGACTCTAAAAAAAGACAAGTGTAAAGGCAGATAGCATGTTAGTCAAGAGGACGCGCTTATCCCCTCCACGCCACCTGTCTAAATTTAGCACACTGAATTTAGCCAAATGTAAAGCGGGCTTTAGTCTCGAGTGACGAGTGACAGGGACTCTGAACTCGAAGTTTCGAATTTAGTGGATCGTAAGGGTCTGACCGAGGGTCGGTTGGAGGGTCTGAGAGCAGCCGTAACACAACTATGGATAACAAGCAAAATAAATAGTAAAGCAGGGATAATAAATATACAAAATACCACTAACTAATAATTTAATTGGTTTATGGTTTTATGTTTAATGACTTGTACAGTCGAAGTCAAAAGTAGGTGTGCATTTTAGTACTTTGTCACAGTTACATATTAAAGTGAGAGTGGTTCGAATTTAGTATATTCATACCTGCGACAAGGTACTAAAAATACAGCTACCTACTTCTGACATCGACCGTTGTACAAAACAATACATAGGTAAATTAATAACAAATTGTTAAGTCCACTTTGTCGTACTTTATCAACAACTTACTCTATCATTAATACTAAATACATAAACGTAACAAAATGCATTATTAAGTAGACATCGTTTAATCACATGTATTCTAACAACATACCTAAAAAGGTCTCCATCCAAGTTTAATCGTTGTACAGTCGCCATTAAAAATGTAGATCGTTAATAACTGCTGAGTTCCATAATGTGAAGTTGTATTACGGCCAAACCCTATATTCAAACTGCGGATAGATAAGGCTTACCTCAGGTTAAAATTTGACATTTGTCCATACAAAATGTGTCAAATTTTAATCCGAAGTAAGCCTATCTATCCGCGGTTTGAATATAGGGTTCGGCCATTAGAGTCTCATATCTTTGTCTATTTCATTGCCTGGAAGTTGTCTGATTTTAACAGCCTACGGCCACGGCATACCTACTACACCGGACGGCCTTAGCCAAGATGCAAACGCTATAACGTTTTTCTTTTCTATCACTCAAGATGTATGGGATGGCAGTTGACCACGTGGTTTATCGCAACGCACGAGAATGTCATCCCATACATTATGAGTGATAGAAAAGAGAAACTGTAGTAGCGTTTGCATCTTGGCTAAGGCTTTAGCCCCCTTACGAACTAGCGGTTAACCGCGGGGGCGGCTAGCCGCGCGGTCGATCTAAATATATGAAAAACCGCCACCGCGGCGCTATAAGCGGTTAGCAGCAACCGCATGCGCAGTTAACCGCTAGAGCGTACGGGGGATAAGGTGCTTAAGTAAACTCAATTGTTTAACGGCCGCACTCAGAATTTCAGAGACAGTTAATGACGATTAAGTCCTAACAGGAACGAGTTAATTATAAAATGTACCTGATTACGGCGGTTTAGGTATAAAACTTAAGTAAAGCCCCTCTTGCATCTACATACTTATAAGGCGCTAGAAAGTGCTTAGATTATTTTTGAGCGCATTTTCTACTCCGATATATTTGATTGCGAATACTTAATCGTTAGTCGTTACGAATCGGAACCAACATTAAGTAAATAGACTCAAAACATGTAAAAAACTAATATTGATTATTTCAAAACATTTAAAAAAGTCGGAAAGATCTACAACTTTTTGTTTAATAATACATCATTATACGTATTTCCACCTATTTTTCACCGGGTATGTCCCACTTGTTCCATGGAACTTCGCATTTTGTATTGAACTATGACGTAATGTTCCATGGAACAAATGGGACATACCCTTTTCACCAACTTCATATATTCCTTTTAAAACTAAAACATTGCCACCATTATATAAAAAAAACTGTAAATATATGTCCTGTATGGAGATGGTGAATTATTTGATTTTCATGTATGTACATATGATCGGCTACGGCAAATATTCAATATCTGGACTTCTTAAAAATACGTGATGTACGTTCCTTTAAACCCTATCTATTAATTCCAATTAACAAATCTGGGGCTCTCTTCTACTAGGTAGAAAAAAACCTTACTTTTGATACGTTATCGTATGGTTTTTAACTCGGCCGCTGCCATTATTGTTAACTAAATAGAAGCTATCCAAGGACAACGACAATACGATAACGAAACTAAGTAGTATAGAGCCTTAGAACGCTAGTTAAACAAAACAACAATTAGGCTCTTTAACTAATCTTTTTTCTAGTTTATAGATTCACTAGGGTAGTCTCACTCCCCTTCGAATCTCAGTCCATTTCGGAGTGGACCCTACTAAACATGTGCTGCTATACTGAGGTGACATGCTCTGGAACGGGTGAGTCGGTGATGGAGGAGTCCTCGATGGTGGCCGTGACCAGCTCGGTGGTGGCCGTGGGCTCGGAGCGCGCGGACTTGGTCGGGGAGGGGGATGCGCTTGCGCGGCCGCGGGTCTTGCGCAGGTACGGTGTCACCTTCTGGAAATAATCGTGCTGTTATTCCAGCTGTAAATCGGCAGCGAGACACCATATTATCCGGGTACTTACTAGCGAGCCGTAACTGTAACTTTTGCACGTAACATCGTGTCCTATCAAATGACTAATCTATAGTGTCCGCGTGCTTCATATAATTGATTTGAATTTAAAGGGCTAATTACAAAAGGAACTTCTGTTCTGCAAGGTCCGTTCGGTTCGCTACCACCACCTTATCCTTTAAACTACCGCAAAGCAGCAGTGTTCGCACTGTTGTGTTCCGGTGTGGGATAAGATAACATGTGAAATTACATAGAGGCATTCCATGTTAGTCCTCAGGGTTGGCAACGCATTTGCGGTCTTAGGATTGCAGTCTTAAGAATGTGTTCTTGAAAATGCAAATGTCTATGGGTTTCCGATCCCTTACCGTCTAAAAAAAACTTGTCAAATTGTCATTCAGGCCACCCGATAGTCCGGACTCCGGAGGCTCTGACAGCCAGATGTAATCTTAAGCCGCCGAATGCGTTGATAACCCTGAAGACGAAATGTAATAAGCCGAAAAAACCCGGTTTCTTGGTGACAAGTTAAAATATAGGTGTTGGTAGCATCCGGATGGAACGTAGCATTGCCGATTGACCTACACCCCCCTCTCCATCCTCACCTGTGCCGGGTCCCTGGCGAGGTAGACGCCGGTCTTCCTCAGCTGGAAGTCCGGCGCGGCCAGACACCGCACTATGAGCAGCGTGGCCGCGCCCGCCCAGCACACCCATAGCGCGGCGCTGGCTGCGCGCGTCGCCTCGGCGCGGGAGCTGAAGGACCAGGTCGTGTTCCAAGACGACTCCAGGAAGACATTCACGGATGAGCAACTGGAAACAGAACAATTTATAATTACCTAGTTCATGTATCAACAAAAAGGAAAAAGAAAGCGATAAACGGAGTAAAACACTACACCGACAAATAACAAAGTAGTGTTTTGTGTTCTTTATTTCCCCTTTGTTTTCGATCAAACAAGCCAAAATGGTAAGATTGGGCTAAGGCGGGTAACTATTTGTTTTATCGAAACACCGAACACGAACGAAAGTATCATTACCGTACGCTGAATTTTCGGTTCATTTTTCGCCGCATGACCCGTTTTTTTTGGTTTCACGAGTTTAACCTCCTAACCTACGTAAGTAATTAACGTTCGAGATATCCTGAAAACATCATGGTATTAGCAGGAAATACTTAGCGTTATATTAAATTAACTTCGATGAAATGATATAGCTAATCGATGAATTGAAAGATAAATTGTGGGTTACCTTCTGAGACCCATAAGCATTTGCGTTCCAACCTTGAGTACTTAAATATAATGTCTCTATGATTGTCATTTCACCGGTTGTCTTATTCTCAGGAATACAACAATGCGAAATACTGCTTGGCGGCAGGTTAAAGGGATACGTCCTTCATGTACTTAATGAATGACGAACCACTTAACAAACCACTGGACTCGCAAACTGACGATTTGCTAGACACCATATAAGTAGGTGGTCGACGAAATCTTGGCGTTTGCATAAGGAAAGATTATAGATGATGGCCAGGGTTCTTACGTGGTTGCGTTTGTGACGCTCTGGAAGGCGGCGCAGAAATCGCGCAGGCCGCTATTGGTCTGCGTGAAGCCGTGGCCCGTGATCCCCACCAGGACCAGCGAGCAGAGCAGCGCCGGCGCCAGGATGCGCCACGGCTGCGACAGCCTGTGGACAAACGTGGCATCATTAACTTGACTTAAAAGACCAACCAACGAAACGTTTGACGATGACGGTTGACGTTTTAGGTAACGAGACGGATAAGAGTTTTTCCACCGCTTCCACTACGTTCTTCAAAGTGTGTGCTCCTAAAGTGCCGATTGACGAAGGTTTTAAGACCAAAGCCAACGGTTAAGCTGAGTTTAAAAGTATGGAACGGTTAGTCTTAAAAGTAGTGTTAAGACAAGATTTTTATTTTTAGTCATTTTGTTAGATACCTACCTGCTTAGTTATATGTATAAAGGGTCATCCTAATTACAATGAGCCACGATTCATGGTCGGTGTGGTGCACTCTGGAGTCTTCTATTGGCAACCTTATGAGAGATTTGGTTTCAGACTTACAAACAATACGATAATAATACGTGTATAGACAAAATAGAACCATACCAAAGTCACGCCAAATGAGTATAGGTAATCGCCTATCACTACGAGGAACTTTTTGACGCTTGGCAAAAAAAGAGTTTAATATGGTAACAAGCAAAAATACAATGTTTCAGTATCAAATCACACTAAACAGCAGTTTCTGGATAAAAATTGGATATTGTTGCTTATTTAACTTCATCCAGCGTCCCCATCTTTTTCAACTCCTTTTGTCCTAACTTGAGAAACTTGACATGATCATGTTTTTAAGCGTTATCTCTTTACGTTCCGTAAAACTATACAACTATGGTCCTGGCCTAAAACAATAGTCCAATTTTACTTATCACATTACTCTAAAAATATGATAGCTTTAGCTATAGCTAGAGTTTAGAGCAATCGATTTTAGGCCAAACAGTACATATACCCAGCAATAATAGCAGTAATCATATTTTAGAATAATGTAATGAGGAAAATTGTACTATTGTTGCAGGCTAGGACCATTGTTGTGTAGTTTTACGGTTTTAAATTTCCCCGAATATGTAAACCGGCGTTACCCCGTGCGCGAGCGGCCGCCGCCGGGGCACATGAGGAACAGCACGACCCACAGCAGCGCGCACATGGTGGCGCCCAGCGGTGCGAACTCCGCGAACTCGCAATCCTGGAACGTGCCGAAGTATGTGTTGTGCAGGTCCAGCACCTCGTGCTCCTCACCTAGAAAGAGAGATCATTGCTATATTTTTAGCTTGTAGAAGGCTATTAGCACACGGTCACTGGCTCCCCAAGACTGACTCAAGATTAAGTTGGGTCTCAGTACAGTCTACCAATCATATATTATTCAACATTGGGCTCAAAAATACATTATTACCAGTGACAACATACCTTTCTTATAATAGTTTAAAAAATCGAACCTAGGGAAATCGTATGCTTGTGACAGTAATCTTAAGGCCGCTGATGATAGGTGACCCTCACTCTGTGGCCCATAGTCTTTTACAATCTTAAAACTGCTAATGCACAACTGCTAACACTTCAGGACTAAGATGGAATACCTACCTCTATGATAATTAGTAATTGTCTGTGTACGCAAGCGAATGAAAGACGCACGACAACTGATCCACCATGTATACAAAAGTGTCGGAGTTCTATTGGAAACTAATGCCATTTTAAATCATCGCGTTTCTTTCGTTGCCTTGAGTACTTTAGTAACTTATGAACAGTGCTTTGTCATCTTTAAATTCAAACTAAATTATCAAACGACAAGCATAAGAATGACAATGTGATTCACAATGACATGGTTCTAAGACTTCTAAGTGTGCTCATGCTCATCATTTTTATCGGGTGACTGTACATACATATCCTTTTCTCATTTTCCTTCCTGCTAGCTAGTTATTTTTCTACTGGCTAGTTGTTTTTCATGTGGTTTAGTGGACTTAGCAAGTATATGTAAGTTGCATTTTTGCTTGATAATATAAAAAGTACTTGCTGACCCCACAGACGTTATCATGTCCGAATTTTATTTCCGGTCAACATTGTTTCCCCTTATTCGGTCAATTAGAAACATTATAAAAATTGGCAAATCTGTCCAGCCGTTCTCAAGTGATCTACGTGAGTGATGTACCTACCTATATGATGAGTGTCATTATTATAAAATAAATAATTCGATCAACAATGCTTTTCTAGGGTGCAGCACCAATGTTGGACACTTTAAGCTGAAGGCACCAATAATGGACACTTAACTCTTAATTCAAAGATCATAAGGTTATACATTGATTGTCTTTATATCAATGAATAACCCTTATCTTCTGTAACATAAGAATTAAGAGACCACCATTGGTAGTTGTTCATACTGGTTCCATCACCCTACTATGTTTTATAAGCTACGATTACGAACTCTTCTAAAATGTCTACCACGGTTCTTTTTGAAAACTTACCGCTGTTTGTAGAATTTTCAATGTCAGCTTCTCCTTTCATAAGTTTCGTAAGTTGAGCTTTACGTGTTACAACTTTAGTGTCATCACTTTTTGCCGTTGCATCCGTAGTTTGGCGGTCACCATTAGTCGTATTGTTAGCTCCAGGGACTTCAGTTGCAGGTTCAGCTTCAGTTGTTGGTGTTACGGCTTCAGTCTCATTGCTTCTTCCAGTTGTATTCGTAACTAGGTGTTCATCATTAGACGTTTTGTTAGCTCCAGGGACTTCAGTTGCAGGTTCAGCTACACTAGTTACGGCTTCAGTCTCATTGCTCTTTCCTGTTGTATTCGTAATTTGACGTTCGTTATACGGGACATCAATCCGTACAGTTTTAAGTTCTATCTTCGGTGGAATTAAAACGCAATTTTCACCCACCATGGACATCGTGTTTCGTAGAAATATGTAATTCAGAATTCCAAATATGGTGGCAAACGCGAAAATTACTATGTGGCATGCTGTAACAGGAAACAACAACGTTATTATGATAATTTACCACATTTATACCTATTATGTGATAACGGAATGAAAACTACTAATGGCCAAAGCACCATTATTTCATCATAGGTACAGTCAGCGTCAAAAGTAGCTAATTACTTTTGCACTTTATCTCATTTACACATTTGACAATCTACTTTGACTTACGTGACTGTAAAGCGACAAGGTACGAAAGTTCGTATCTACTTTTGACGCTGACTAGATAATTTATGTTTTCCATTGCATTGCATTGCATTGTCCTTGTCTTAAAGTAGCTCAGCTCCTTAATACTGCATTTATAGACAGAATTATCTTAGCCCCGTAAATATACTGGTCTCAAGACGCGTCAGAAATGATAGTTTTCTGACTTGTCGTTTACTTTAACGTTTCTTGTGACGGGCACCTCAGCCAAGATGAGTCTATTAATACGGCCCATACTGTAGGTATTCTAGGCTTACTGTGACATGTATATACCTATAGTGGCTCAACAATTAAAGTCCGAAATGGTTTACGAACCACGATATCAGATTTCGCGTTATCAACGTTCGCGAGCCGGCGGCGGGCCCCGGGGGCGCGGCGGTGAGGTCATCAAAGCTCTGCGCGTGCGACGGTCTGCTATAATTGTACACGCCCACGCCGCAGTTACAATATAAAGTGTAAAAAATCAGTAAAGTAGAAACAGAATCGCGCGAGGAAGGTTCCGCATCATCAAATACGAACGCCAACTAAATTTTTAAAAATACACGTCATAGCAATTGAGTTAATTATTAAACTGTCGTAAAGTTAAACAACAACAGGAGTAAACTAAACCAACCTGTCACTAATACACTGGTAAACATCTTAGCCTAATTGTGCAAAATGTGGTTACACAATTATTATCAACAAGTTTTGGTCTATTCCCACTAGTTCCATTGACAGTTCCATTGATGGGACTAATGGGAATTTTTATTCCGACTAGTTCCATTATTTAAAGGGCTTCAGATAATGGAATGAAAAGTAAGAATGTTTTTTTCCCAGTAGTAATATGTTATTTAAAAAAAATTACGTACATTTTCTTTTATTATTACGAATATTTTATACTACTACTACTACTACTACTATTATATACTATTAACGGATTTAGTGAGACTAAATTATTTTTTAATAACATAGAACTACTGGGAAAAAATCATTCCCTCTAGTTCCATTATCTGAAGTCCTTTAAATAATGCAACTAGTGGGAATAGACCCAAGTTTTTAGAGTTGGTAATTCTGTAGCTCTGCATACCCCAGTCTGGGAATGAAGGCGTGAGTTTATGTATGTATCTAAGAATAAACCAAAACAGGGTGGTTAACGACTAAAAGGATCAAGTTGATTTATATTAACTACGTAACTATGCAGTTTTGCAGTAAATTGTGTACAGCATGTACATATTTTACATTTTGTATTTTGCCATTAGTGCCCTTTAGGTGCGGAACCCTAAAAATCTTGAACCTTACCTTTCCACACCCGGAGATGCCTGCCCGCGCGCTCCTCCAACTCGCAGTAGTCGTAAATAAGAATCGCCATGATTTTATTTATTTACATTCTGAAAGAAAAGTAACGTTAGTGGTTTATTAATATAACAAACGCGTGCGCGTGGAAAAGTATACGTTGTTGACAGCATTATTTCATACATACATACAGTATGTATTTCATGAATAACGTAGTAATAAGGTGTTCATAATTTGTTATTTTTGAATCTTGCATTTTGCCTCCAATATTATTTTAGTGAAAATAAAGATCAATACAACCAAGACGAATCATACGACACCTCATGTGTTAAAAACCATCAAGCCGTTTAGGCTGCAGAGCGTTCTACAGAAATAGAAATAGGTACATGCACACATACATACATACACTCGAAAAACACACCTTCTGAGGCAGTCGGGTAAAAAAAAGAATACCTACAACTCAACTTATCTACAGGTACGAGTACCTATTACCTTGTCATTACGTAATAATTAATATTATTCCCAATTGGTAATTAATTTGTCATGTCAAACCGCTCGCTCATTGATGTGCCAACCCCATTCCAACTTAGCATTGCAATATTAATTAACAAAACATGTCAAATGCTCGGCTGAAGGCCCCAGACGCTCGCATAATTAAATTGACGAGTGAGTAGGGACCGACCTCAAGGGTATAGTTGACCCATTCAATTCATATTAAGAGCATATTCTAGATTAACATACATATATCTGCATTGCCGGTAGCGCCAGGGCGTTTAAATAATAAATATCAGGGGACAATCTAGTCGCACAAATTGTCCTAGTCCCAAATTAAGCTCTATAGGCTTGTACTATGGGTACTAGGCGATCATAAAGGAGAATGGGCAGAAATGTATGAACACTGGTCTAGAAACCAATAACAATAAGCACTATATCATCAGATATCCTTTTTAATTCTACAACGATTTTGTGTAGCGGGAAACCTCAAATAATCGTGAGAAATATTTAAAAAATCTGGGACATCGGGACGCCTACATAGACGACGTTAGCATAATTAATTTGAAACACCGCTGTCTTTGCATGGTGATAACTTTTTCACACAAAGATTTCGAATTAGGAGACGACCTTCACCCAGCTGTTTATTCGATAAAAAGTATTTTATATCAAATTTAATATGGTAAGTAGGTAATATATGGCGAATAGGTTGACTGAAAAATTTCAGTCCAGTACAGTCCATAATAAAAAAAAACTAAAATTGTTTTTTTTTTTAAATTGCTGTTGCTTGTTTAATTAGACCAATCACATACTAATCGAAAGTATGAAGCCTATAGGATATGCAAACGTTAGGTTGACTATTTTTTCCCATCATAACCATTGGGTAGGCAGGTCAGTCGGTACTAATAATTTGTACTAAACCTAACGTTTGCATATTCTATAGGGTTCATACTTTCGAAAAAGTATTAGGTAATCAATCATTTATAAAACAAAAACTAAAAATATGAATTTTGAATTTTTACTGTTTGTAAATGATTACCTTCGACATAGAACTAGTGAACTATAAATTAATCTGATTAGACCACCAGTGACCAGTATTTAAAATGGCACGCATTGATTACATTCCTAATTAAAATTAGAAACAAGTTTGAAGACCAAGGTAGCGCGCGGACAGGCTACGGTAATTAGAGAAAAAGGTTTTGAAAAATAAAATAAGTATGATAATTAAATAACAGAGCTAATATCTTTCGAATACCTTTAGATAAAAGCATAAATTATATAACAAAAATAAATTCAGTTATTTCTGACCATATTTAGGGACAATTATTGGGCCGCACGGCACATGTCAAAACATGCTATTCTGAGAATGGCCGATAAGAGCTATCAAAACGTAACATTACGATTAAAGGTCATAGACAATTATGGTTTTTACCGGCTAGAATACAGACCCAAGCCACTTGATAGTAAGTGGATTCGGAAGCCCATAGACATTTCCTACCTATTACACCTAAACCTCAGAAATCATAGCAAACTGGTTTCAATAGGAAAATCTTATAGGTGGTTCTAAGGCCTAAATAAATGATCTCTAATTTCAAACAGGGTCTCTATTCTGCGCTCTAAAACAATATTGTCCATGTGCAGGACGAGGGCCATATAGAAGACCAAATATGTTTCCCAATAACCGACGTCTAGAAGCTGTTGGGTTGATAATAACCGCGGGTGTAAAGTAGGACGGCGACGAATCGATTAGCAACGGTAGGAGTTGTTTCCTTTTCATTTCCTGTTCATTGTTAGTCCAAGGACTTCAAATATACCGATAACGGTTTAATGGGGCCGTTAAGTGTCAACTTGATATTATTTATACTCCCGAGTCCTCGTATTATTTTTATTCACAGCTGGTTGGAATTCCAAGAATGATGGATGCATCAGAAAATAACTTGGAGTATTGGAGGTGTTTGGTGTTTATTGCGGATGTCGTCGAAGGCCGAGGAATGAGGATAAGGGAACTCCGAGAGGGCCAGTTGGTTATTTTTAGTTTAGGTACTGAGTGTGGATATAAATGTACTCGTAATGATAAGGAATGCCTCGTAATGAAGGAATTATAGGTACATCTCTCGAGTTATTAAAATTCCTAGTAATCTATTGTAAGCTAATATAAGTTAGGTATTATACATCTATACTATACATTTTACGGCATGGGAAAATAAATAGAAGCAAAACATAGTTAATCAACGATAATTTCGTAAGTACGGGTTTTTGGGGTCAAGGTGTCAACCTTCGGGAGAACTTGGTTACAATCCTAGCAACGCGACGCTTGATCGCACAACTTATTTCGTAAAATACGGGTCTAGCCAATAGTTTTTTTTGGTTCTTACATGCATTTTTTCCGAAATGGTTTTCAGTTTGAGAGGTTAAAATGTGTGAAATTAGGCTTAGAATATTCTTTTGCATGTAAGTAATTTAATATTTTCCTATTCGCCTCTTAAAACATTAAATATTGACTTCTGGTAGTTAATCAACCTTTCTTTCTGTGCTATTTTATAGGAGCTGGTGCCTACTACTTCAGTCTTAAAACCAAGATACCTACAGGCAGATAACCAACTTTCCCATTTCCAAACCTATTGTCACTTGAGAGCGTCGTTTCTTTATTTCCCCATATTATTTTGAAACGGATTATGTCGATGATATATATATGCCAGACCACACCTTCTTGTCTAAGAAATGGCACCCGAGCAGTGCACCTATGTATAAATGACTTAAACACTTTTATTAATCGTAAAGCAATTATGCAATAAATTCAAAACTACCAAAAATAAACAAGAAGGTAAGAAGTGCCTAGTCTCTATTTGCACAGCACGCACAGAACGTGGGTGCAAGATAAATTTCTTGTGTACATACACGCGAAAAGCGGAAACTTTAATACCTCACTAGTGTTTACTTTTATTCCACTCGTGTCGAGGCCGTTGGTCATAGTCGTAACTCTTGTGTCATTCAGCTATAAAAGTTATGACATGCGTGCATTGGAGACTCAAGAGACGCCATAGCGCCTTCTTTGGAATATGAAGTCGTCAACATAAATCGAAGGTTAATAATTGATTTTGATCAAAAATTCAATCCAAATAAGAGATAAAGGAAAGATAACCACAAAAGTAAATAACTTAGAAGCTGAAAAGAATAAGGTAGCTACTGTCATCATCAAAAGTAGATGAAACACACTTTTGCCAGTATTTCGTTTCCAGTCGCTTTACAACCACGTAAGCAATGTAAAACAGGATTGTCAAATATATTAATGGGATAAAGTACAAAATATAGTACCTACCTACATTTGACGTCAACTATATTATGTACCATATATATGTGTCACTCTAAAAAAACATTGATTTCCTTGATAAGTAATTCCTAATTAAAAAGCTGCTCTGCGGGCTCAACAGCCCAGATGAGGATTTTGGCCTATAACGATTCTTACGCAATAACATACCACTCTTTTCTATTTGCCCTGCGCCGAATGTGCTTAGGCTTGATTTCCTCCTACGCTGACATCGGTCGCTAACGTCGGTCGAGCGTACGAATATACACCATGTTCTATGGGACACCGCACAGCGACGCTGACGTCCGCGGCAGATTTGCCATACCTATATTCGTACGCTCGACCGACGTTAGCGACTAGTAGGAAGAAATCAAGCCTTACAAATCACATTTGTGGCCCTAAAATTAATCCAGAAATCAATATGAGTAAGACTGGCCGTAAGTAAGCTGTCGTACTTTCACCTACTTATGCCAATTCTATGCACATTCGTAGATTTCTAGAGCCATTAGCTTGGTAGCATTAGCATTAACTTGTACGAAAAGGTCCTTCAACGATATCTGGGGCAGACGGTCATAATTCTTAAATGAAACAAAGGTAATAAATTTCGAGATTTATTGCTATTGATAACGAATAATATACAGATAGCCACGTTTTTTCCCATCAAAAGAAACTCATTAGTCAGTCAGATATAGCTTCAATCAATTTAAGTGCTTTTATATAGGATTCGATTCAGGCATTTCTGTATAACCTCAAAACGGGCTGGCCCGGCGCCAGCGGCAGCGCGTCCTGATTCTTCAGAATACACATCAGCACGTTCTACATGACATCGTGATTCATTGGAGATGACAAATGGCTTGTTACGTTTGTTTTGATGGCTTCACTGGCACTGAATATGCGAGGAAAATTTTGCGGGATTTTGTAAACTATAAACGGTAAGATATCAAGCTGAAATATGTACGTTAACTGCACTTTTAAAGTCTGGCTTGAGTATTCAAATGCAGATCCATAAGTTGGCAATTCACTACATTAAAACGACGGCATGTTTTGCATGCCAATGAATTCCGTATGCAAAACTGTATGTCCTTTTTTAGGATTCCGTACTCGAACGGTGTCAAATGGGACCTTATCACTAAGCTTACTAAATAAATATATATACAAAGCTTACGCTGTCCGTTTAGTAATACTTGCTGTGCATCGGTACTTTAAGGTTCCGTACAAAAATGAAAACAACGGAACTCGTGCGTCTGTCTGTCTTTCTGTCCGTCCGTCCAGCACAGCCAATTTGTTCCGAATCTACTGGACCAAATCAGGTGAAATTTGGTAGGATGGTGTAATCCTATGAACCAAACACAGATGTACAATACAAAGTAAATAAATATTTTTTTATAATAAGGGTCATTTATAAGTTTGTGTACAGTCGGCCTTATAAGAAGCTGCACACTTTTGTAACTTGTCGCTTTAACGCCTTTGACAGATTAGTGCAGCATTTCAAACATGACGTTACAGTGACAACATTAAAGTGTGCAGCTTCTTATAAGGGCGACCGTACGTACTTGTTAATTGGTTTACTTATATAGGTACAATATAGATTTTACACACATGCCTACATTGTTTATTTCATCATTCACGTGTGTTAATTTCACCCTCTAACAAAACACTGCGAAAGTATCTCGGGTGCAATTGATCAATTTATCTTATATCCCAATGCACTTCAACATCTTTTAGAATCAAACAATCAACCAACTTAATTTAGATTTTTTATCTGGTCATATAAATCGATATAATTACAAAAGCAATAAACAAAGATCAATGCAATGAAATAATCTTGTTAACATTCAAAATAGCCAAAAAGCTGGCTTTTTACGGAAGTTACACAGGTTTTCCACCGCTATTGGAATCCATCTAATCACTATTAATAAAAACACACAGAAATAGCAGATGAGAAGCTGCGTATGCGCCGTCGCGTAATCGTGCCGCTGACGTAATGCTTCATTTTATATTCGGTTTTTTATAGGGGCCACCGCGCACACCTCAAAGTGGATACATTGTTCTTCTACACAATGATTGTGTTCACTTCATTCTAATAATTGCGACTTAATAACTACCCACAGTGTCTGGATTTCTGGAATCGCTACATACATACTGAGGCACGATCGACGTCTAAGAAAATGTCAACATATATCTTTGACGTCGGCTCTGCACTCGAGACCAATGGATTCGGGTCACTGCCTGTCACTGTCCCAATTCTTGCTTGTTAACACGTCCGCAATCCAGTGGTACTGAGCCAAAACTCTACTAAAATGCAAGAAGTTTTAAAGAGTGTTTTGGGTAAAGTCGGTTAGACAAGCATGCTTCCACTGCAAGCCGAGCGGGCCCCGTACGGACTCCGTTTGGTTTACAATTAGGTCTCTGCATACGTAACGTGATTTTACACGGACGGCATGGGACGGGACGTGGAATTTTAACAATAGCGTTTCATAGAAAATGTATCGGAATGTGCATACATAACGATTACACGGACGGGACGGGAACGTGACGGAAAACCCAAAAATGTATGCAACCACGTCACGTCCTCGTCCTGTCTACGCCCTGAGTAGACAAGATGCATTACGCTAACCAGCGTTTCTATTCGTTTCGTTTGTAAACCAATCGCGTCACTGGTAGATCACGTGACTTTTCGTATCACGTGATCTACAAGTGACGCGATTGGTTTAAAAACGTAACGAATAGAAACGCTAGCTATCACGTTACGTATGCCGAGACCTTTACAATGGTATCTCTTCAAGATGTGGAAACACTTGAAGCCACCGTTGTAAGCCAGGCCAGTCCGTACCGGCTGGTTCCGGCGGGCATAAGCGTCAGTGGCGTCTACCGGAGGGCTCGACGATACCATGCACCTGGGGCCTCCAAACCTCAGTATGTATTGCACTGTAGGGACGTGATATTAAGATTTGACCCTATGGCAACATTGGCAACAGAACCAGAGGGGCTAGACAAGGTGCATTACGCTAACCAGCGTTTCTATTCGTTTCGTTTGTAAACCAATCGCGTCACTGGTAGATCACGTGACTTTTCGTATCACGACATCTACAGGTGACGCGATTGGTTTAAAAACGTAACGAATAGAAACGCTAGCTAGCGTAATGCACCTTGTCTAGCCCCTCCAGGATTATACTAAAGTTATTTGTACGAAACGATCGACACGTTTTGTATAGAGCTGTAAACGTTAAAAGAGGAATGAGTTAATTCAACATTTTAGTTGGAACTTCAGTTGGTTCAATGCGATATATGTATACCTAAAGTCCAGGGTCTCTTTTGACTTTGGCGACCAAGTTTTCTACGCTAGTTTAGATTTTTTATCATTCAAAGCGCTCGGAATTCCGAAAACGCAAATTATAATGCATAAAAGTGGTAAAAATCTAAATACCCAATTGCTTATACCTACCTGCTTATTCATACGACGCATGTCGCAGTTTGCAGTCATAGGGTAGTGAATACAATTTGCAAATTTATTCTACATGCAGGCGCGGGCGTGCTCTGCGTTTTAAATCCCAAACAGCATTGTTTTACAATGCCAATTTTCTACCGTAATACCAAAGAAGACGGCTATTATACATTGTAATAGAATAAAGTCCAAGATAGACGTGCGAGTAAGTACGCGTAGGTACTTACAGCTCGACGATCTTTTTCGCCCGTGTTTACCTTTAGAAGTTCGCGTACCCACGTGGGTGAGTAAGTCGTCGAGCCCTAAAGCGCAATAAAATTCACACAGAGGGCGCGGAGCGGTTCGGGCGCCGGGCATGTCGTTTTCATCGCAGGACCCGTCCCGAAGCGTGTGTGAATGCTTCCATATAACTCCGTGTTAAAACACCCGCCGAACTACCGACCCGCCGGGCGCACGACCCGCTCCCGCCCTCTGTGTGAATTACCTAAGTACCTACGGTATACTAACTCGCACGTCTATCTAGGACTTAAGCATTTTAAATTTAATCTGGTTACTAATAGAGTATAGAATGCTTCGACTACTACCTCTACTTGCTGTTGGCCGGCAGCTTTGTGCTCGTTGCATCCAAATCCTAATTACATTTAAATATTCTAGGTACTATCTTCGAACTCTGCTGGGCACGCTGTCGTCCCTTAGTACTGAATTCAGATTTCTAGGTAGTTTGAATACCTATATTGTAGTTTTATTATGAAAAACTAGGGTTGTACGTTTCTGATGGCTTTTTGTTATTTTTAGGGTTCCGTACCTCAAAAGGGAAAAACGGAACCCTTATAAGATCACTTTGTTGTCCGTCTGTCCGTCTGTCAAGACCCTTTATCTCAGGAACGCGTGGAGGTATCGCGTTGAAATTTAAACCATATACTCAAATCTACAGTCCCTTGAAGCTGGGAAAAAATCAAACTTCTACATTTTCGTAAAAAAATGATACGGCCGTTTATGTCACAAAAAACGTGTATTTCGACACTCTCGATGGAATCAAAATGTAGGTAGGTATAGGGTATTTCCCGTTGACCTAGAACTATGAAATTTGGCAAGTAACACCGTCTTTTACTGCAAGTATAGGAAAAAATCTGAAATCTGTACATTTAAAATCAAATCACAAAAAAACAGAGTCTTTATGCAAGGAACGGCGTACAGTGCGACAAGAGACCGATCTAGGTGGACAATATTATTTGACGCTAAATATAAGATCAAAACTCAACACATTGAAGCTAGAAATATCAATATTTATAAAAAGTTCAAAAACAAGCTATTTTTAACGAAAAAACGTAATATCCAGTATAATTTGATCTCCCTGTACGCTGATTTCCCATAAAATGTGAGGTCAGCTTAAACTGGATTTATGTATGACGTAAAAAGGGCGAAATTTGCTCTAATTTTCGAATTTATATTATTTTAAGTTGTATAGTAAATTTAAGGTCTTTGTAAAAAAAAGGTTTTTTTTTAAATTAGGTTAACTTACGAATATAATTCCGCGAGTCGTTAGAAGAAGGTACTGAACGATACAGAGCTATCACACGCTAAACGGAGATTTTTTTTGGCGGTGTCTTATAGACGTTTCGTCAGTCGCAGAGGGTTAAAATTTGTGTTGAAATTTAGGCTAGTCAAAATGGACCTTATTGCATAGATAATAAAGTACATAACAAAATGAAGAAAATACTATTGCGTTTTCCAACCATATTATCTTACATACGGAACCCTCGGTGCGCGAGTCCGACTCGCACTTGACCGGTTTATTTTCTATCTAATAAGATATATTTTCTTGGTATCAGGATCAGCAGAGCAGTGGCACTATTCATACAGGATGATAAGTTTAGATAAGTCAGTACTGGAACCTTTGGTAAAAAATCAGTCAAGTGGGAGTTGGACTCGTGACTCGAGCACCAAGGTTTCCGCGCCTGCGTCGTATTTTGTATGAAACATTAGAAGGGGAGTTTCAAAAAAACAGCACACTTCTGACTTTTTCTTCAGATTTGCACGTAGGTTGGGATCATCATTCCGGACAAGAAAAAATAGTACTCCCGAAATGTCCCCGAAAAATATGTATGGAATTGTCACTTTTGTTACCAAGAAACGTATTGCATTTTGAAAACAAAACGGAACAATTTTATACATAGGGGAAAAAGAAACTTAGGGAAAAACATTTACATCCTCCCTTGGCCCTCATTATCTCAGCGACGATCTCGAATCCCTTTACAAAGCTTTTGTATCGAATGTAAAATTAATAGCTAGGTAGTCTTTCAAGAAACTCCTACGTATTTTCAACTCTATTTTTAGGACATTATGGTCCAGTAGTGGTTAAGGAATTACTTGGTACAGCAAATATTTTTTCCTCGTTTTGTAGCGTGTTGTGTAACATGAATGTCTCTATTAATGTTAGTTATGTTATGTCATGGTTTATGTGAGTCACCGCATGGCTAAAGCTACAGATTCAATCGCCGCGGTCAATGTCATCGCAGGATTCGAGCCACAAGGCCAAGGAGGAGCCACGGACAACCAGTTCTCGAGCTAATTGAGATGAAACGTTACTAAAAAAAACCGGTCAAGTGCGAGTCGGACTCGCGCAGCGAGGGTTCCGTATTGAAGATAATATACTTGGTAACCGCAAAAGAAAATACTCATTTTGTTATAAGCTTTATTTTCCTGGCAATAAGGTCGGTTTTGACTAGCCTAAATTTTAATACAGATTTTCTTAGTTTTTTGTTATTTCTCAAGAACTGTAAATAATGAACACTTTATTTTATTTTTCCCAGAAAATATAAGTAATTATGTATACGTCAGGATTTTTTCAGAATTTTTGATTGATAAACTTCGGAGATGAACGGTCATGTTTTGTACATTTTTGGCTATAAATCAAAAAGTACATCACAGAAATTTTTCAAAAAAATTGTTTTGAAATGTGCAGTAAGACCTTTCATATGACATCCCATTTGCTATAATCGAACCACTTTCATTTTTGAACCCCCCATTCTAGACCCCTTTTCAATTATTAATAAAATTAATTTCATATTTTTTTTACTACAAATAGATGCGGGCAAGCAAGTTGTACAACTATGCCAAATTTCAAGTTGATAGCATTTGTAGTTGCTGAGAAAACCTGCTGTGACATACAGACAGACAGACAGACAGACAACGAAGTCTCACCATAAGGGTTCCTTTTGTACCACTATGGTACGGAACCCTAAAAATGACACGTATATGACCTCTTCTGAATAAGCATGAGTAATTTTACTACGATTCGGTTTAGTTGATGCGAGCCTAATCTCACGTCCAAATTATGCCGAAAACTATTCCTTCTGTTTCAGATATCAGCATCATCAGCCGTAAAACGTCTACTGCTGGACAAAGGCCTTCCCCAAGGATTTCCACAACGATCGGTCCTCTGCTGCTATCATCCAGCGGTTTCCCGCGACCTTTATCGGATCGTCGGTCCACCTTGTGTTTCAGATATGTTAAGAACTTTTAAACTGGCCCTTTCTGTTAAACACATCTCTTTGCTAATCGGGTCACTTCGTCGCAGTATCATTTTTGCGATAAATAAACAAGGATGCCATAACAACCCAACTAAGTCGAACGAGAGACGCGGTAGTGCATCGGCCAAGTTATTAAAAAAAGCTAGCGAGTGACTAGACTACGTGAATAAACGTAATAAGTAACTACAACTCGATCGGCACGATAATCTAGCATCTACGAGTAAGTATTTAGCGAATCTGGCGTCTCGGTTACATTCTGTGTTCACGGTTCACATCATTCTACTTTTTGTTTACATCGCGGATAAACAATCATTTCTAACAATGATGAAGTACCCACCTAACATTCCTGTACCTGTATAAAGTTGCGCTTTTCTTTTACCTATTTAATAATGGGATGATTGTAATTTGTAAAAACGAACCTTGTCACTAGGCCTTCTTTTCCAAAATTACTAGTTACTATTGTTATTTCTCAAATACCTAGCTGCAAATATTACATGCTATTGTACCTTCACTACATTATCGATATGGTTACAAAAAATACCAACCTCAAACAGTAAAATCCATCGAATCGCATTCAAAAGATAGCGGCGATAACAATTCAATTCACATTTTAATTGATAACGATTGTTTAAATGCGGGACAACACGACACACGCTGTCCCGCCACGCACGCCGCGTAGACACTACTCACTCACTCGAATAGAACAGAATTATGCGATACCACACTTTGGTCGACCGCGGTGGAACAGAGACACAATGAAAATATAGTAGCACAAACAGTGCGGCTAACAAGGACGGCTATATATCTAAGCTTTTCACAGCTTTTGTTTACGCGATTCAACCACATGATGTCATGGTAACACTAACTCATACATTATGTTTAATTTTGGTTTTGGTTTGATGTTTGGTGAGGTTAGGATCGAAGGATATAGTTATTTATTGCGCGTCGTCTTCCTTCTCTGTTCGCTTCTTAGGTGGTATCGATCGGCTCTTTCGGGATAAAGTTTGTTTTTACGCCGGGCTCATTGCTGTTACTGTATAAGCGGGGTTTGTCAGTTCAAATGTTAGCAATTTGCGTTGTTTGTAATAGCCGTTAGCAATTTGCGTTGTTTGTAATAGCCGTTAGTTAATTTAAGCCTCTTAAAATAGCGTTAGTTAATATTTTGTTTTATTTCAGTTAAGGAGTTGCCGTGTGTTTGCGTTAACTTGCATTTCTACATACGCAGTTTCGTTATTTTTTTTAAACATTTTTTACGTTAATCTCACAACGTCAAAAAATTACTAATTTTATGTTCTATTTGTTTTTGTTGAGAAATAATAAAGCAGGAAAAAAGCGCTGTCATGGACTAGCACAGCAGTTGACTGTAGTCACAATGGAAGTCCAGTGTCAAAACATAAGCACTTTATACGATTTAACGTAATCCTATCCTATCCTTTGTTATAGTCCCGTAGGGCCCTAAAATCCCGATTGCGTCCAGCTCCAGATCTCTATCCCCTTTCCGACAAAACTTATAACATATAACGACATTACTTATATTACCGACGTGTAAAAGAGCCCTCATGTGGCCAATTTACTAAATAAACATTTTGAGTTTTGAATTTTGAATTTTTGACTTGACAAACTTGTATACAATTTGACAAAATTGTTAAAAATTCCATAGAAAAAGTTGAGAACATGGTCGACTTGTATATACACTTTAAAGATTTGTGGGATAAAGGTTTCAACTTAGGTTAGTACAGTCGAGTTCATAAATATCTGTACACTTTATTACCTTGTCACTTTAATCGCTGTGACAATTCATATATGGCAGTCTAAACATGATATTAAATAGACAAGGTACTAAAAATTACACATATTTATGAACTCGACTTATGAGAAGTCATCAACGAAGTTCGCGGTGGTTGTGCATTGTATAGTCACCAGCAATAATATATTATCCAACTTTGGGCGCAAAAATATCTGATATTTCTTTATTACTAGAGGTATAAGAGCGTGTCAGATATTTTTGCGCCAAATGTTGGATAGTATATTATTGCTGGTGACTGTACTGAGGTCACATGAGCGTAATTGTGTTTTAGTTGCATTATGAAATTGTACATATAAATAAACTTCGTTTCATACAAGTATATTTTAGAAATGAAACGGAAATTACGAGGTTTATAAAACACGACTCATAACTTGCAATGTTACGCTCGTCAGCGTCTCGTCATTAGCGGTCTGCACACGTAAAGTTCGGACCGTTCCAATCTTAGTTCCGAACCGTACGTGTTAATGCAACTGTAATAGTAAAATAGTAAAAAAAATACGGTTCGGAAAGAAGATTGGAACGGCGCGTGGCGTTTCCGGCGGCGGTCCGAACTTTATTAAAGGCCGCTATTCTTGTTGTTTCATTCTCTAAGGTTGAGGAACTTTGAAGGATGAATACCAAGAATGGTTAGGGGTATGGGTTCTTATACTGGTTCAAAATAATAATAAATAAGTTTAGGTCGTTTCGTTTATTATAAAATATTAGTACCTATACAAAGCTGCGAGACATTGGACCCATGAGAGAGATGGTTGCTCCTTGTAGGTTCATTTTAGTAAGTACTAGAAAAACATCTGGGGCACTGGTTTCTGACGCAACCATGCAGCGGGAGCCAGTTAGGTATTCTACGCTACATATGTATAAACAAACCGAGATGTCGCTTAAAACAATAATCACAAATTATTTTAAAATCCCAAGAAGATTGCAAAAACTATGAAGAAAACTAAAATTCATCATGAAATATCACGACTTATGAATACTAAGAGTTCAGTCATCACAGCCTTTAGTAGGAATTTTTAAACGAGGCTAAACACGGTTTATTTTTGATAAGTAAGATCTTCCAATTAGTCTAACTTTCAGTCCCACTCGAGCTATGTCAAAAAGAAAACGCAATTGAAATTTCTTCTCCATTGTACATATCAGACTCCCAAAATTGGATTTCGATTCGTTAAGTTACTTTATCCCTGTGCTTTATTCTGGATGGTGTTATTACTGAAGAGAGAGAGAGAGAGAGAGAGAGAGAGAGAGAGAGAGAGAGAGAGAGAAAGAGGAGAGAGGTACGTAAAAGCAACCCAACTATGGTTTCGAATTTCTTTTCAGATTCGAACAGGTTACAAATTTTAATACTAGATGAGTAGGTAGGTTACATCAATATAAACTTATATTAATTTAAAATATTACATAAAACCAAACTTCAGATTACGAATTTAAATTACCAAATGAATAATTACTTATAAATATTGTGATATAGGTACCGTACCGCACATGAGCACAAATCATGTATGAATGTCAATGTAGATAAATAATAATATCCACATCACCTCGCCGTAGGTTGAGTCCTACGAATCGGATCACATCTCACGACGCTCGTGAGTTGAGGCTTTCTTTTCATCAAACAGTCTTGTCCAGTGAATGTGGTGCGGGGAGTAATCAGCAGAATATGTACGTTCTGACGCATATAGGGCATCGGTCGGAGGCGGCTAAGCAGCGCCTCAGGCAGTCTGCGTGGAAGAAGTGAGCGCAGGGCGTGACGCGCGCGGACTTCATCACTCCAAGGCACACGGCACACACGTCCTCGAGCGTAGCGAGCTCCGCCGGCGTCGCCCGCCGGAATCTCGCTAGCGAGGCACACGCTTCACGCAACTTCAACAAGGCCTCCCCTAGCCTGTGCCGCCCGTGCACAAACACGTTCAGATACAGCACTAGCAGCGCCAATCTCCAACGGTCGCACCACACCAGCGCTGGCACCAGCGGCAACGCTAGCACGGTCGTCAGACCCCGCGCCCACACCCCAAAATACAACGCCTCCATACCTTCCAGCTTCTCGATCTTCAAAGCGGTCAGCGCAATTGGCCAGATCTCTAGGAAAGTTCTTTCTGTCAGTAAATAATAGACGCCAGATATAAGAGTGTAAAGAGCTGTCGGGCTGTAGTGCTCCAAGCCCTGTTCTAGACCAAAAGCGAGGAGGACGAACGTGACAGTGACTATGAAGGTGACCGCCTTGGTCCACTCGAGGACGATCTTGGTGGCCGACATGGCGAGGTGCTTGACGCGGGAGTGGCGCGTGACGTTGACGTAAGGCGACCAGTCCTCCTTGGTGCAGAGCTCGCGCACGTAGCTCACGGAGTAGGTGACGACGTTGTAGAACATGAGTGAGTAGAGGCAGGTGAGCCGCCCGCCCGCCACCAGCAGCCGGTCGCACGCCGTGAACATCAGCAGCTGCAACAACACAACCATTTGCGAATAACTGGAATTTAATCTAAGGATAGGTAGGTACTCGATGAGCATCAAATGTGTGTACTAGTCAACTATCGTTTATTTATACGGAGTTTGAGACCTTGTTTAAGGGAAAGTTTAAGGATATAAGGGAAAATCAATACAATGTGAAGATTTCACCAGACCTGGTCACGTTCACAAGTTAATTGACGTTGACGTGACGAGATGTATAAAAAATTCGATTTAAAAAAAAAATGGTGACATAATGCTGTGGTAGAATAGTGAGGGTTCAATCCGGAAACTTTTGGATTTTTCCGTTATTTTTGTATTTTTAGGGTTTTTTTTTATATTTTCTTCCTCTGCCTTAGATATATCAATACCAACCTGCCCTAACATGGTCGAGAGGTTATTCATCTGCAGGAACATCCTCTCGGCGCGATCGACCGGCGTGTACGCAGCGCGCACCACGGCCAGCACGCGCGCGCACGGCGCCCGCAGCCTCCGCGCGAACTCTGAAATTAAACGTGGGTAATGTAGTCTGTAGAGCTCTTTACGATACTAACCTACTTTTTTTTATGAGCGAATTCAATACATTAAAAGAGAAATAAATAGCACGTTTGTGGCCTAGATAGAATGTTTCGCTTTACACGAAACTGCGACATAAAATGATTTATGGTGGTTTTCAAGGTAAAATGACATGATTGATGATATTTTGAAGATTTCATTTTTATTTTTTTGATAGTGATTTCATTTGTCTACAGAATAGATAAGTAGTGTCTATCTAGTACAGTCTCCAGAAAAAATAAAGCGGTTTTCAGTCCTCTGAGAAATTGAAAAGGGGTCGCGGCCACGCGGGGCTATAAGCTTGAGAAACCCCAATTAATGCTATCTAAAATTTGGCTCAAAAAGATCTGATACGACTCTAATACTAAAGTAATTTGATAAAATATGTTACCGCTGGCAACTGTACCCGGACGCATATTGATTTTAACCTGATTTTGTAGGCTCTAAAAACGCTTTTATTTCAGCAGTAGCAGTAAAAAAAGAGCTTCTTAATATTATAAGTAGTTCTACGCAGTGGGTCTACGCCATAGCATTTAACTAGCAAAGTAAGTTAAACTTAAATAAGTGCATTTTGGTTCTGGTTTTGTTACAGAAAATTCACATATCTAAACCGAACGAACCGAAGCGACGGCGGGTCGAAAGTAAAAGGTAATGTGTAGTTTTATTTCACACTTGAAAATAAAGTCAAGTCGTATTTTTAGCTTTGTGTGTATCTTTTGTAAATTGTATTACCTGTAAAATATTTGATACCAGGAATTCTGATTTCTATAAAAAAGAGGAGGGCAGGTTATTTTAAGTTAGGTTATTTTGCGGAAATTATATAAACTAATATTTCTAATGTAATTCACGAAACAGATTAAAAGAAGTATTAGTGGCCGCCGCGGCCGCCCCAGAGGCTTTTTATTTTTCTAGTTAGGCTTTAATATGTAGTACTATTTATGTATTCTGTGCTTTTACTATGGCGGGTAGTTTCAAACAATTGTGTTAAAAAAGTTATCGCCACATGAAGACAATGAGAGTTCAAACATAACTAATTTCTTTTGGGACATTTTAGTTCGATAATTGAAAAAAACTTGTAGAATATAAAAATACCGATACGATAAGATATCGTTTATTGCTTTTAGTTTCTAGGCTGGGTCCATACATTTCTGCCCATCCTCCTTTGACCCAATATCGAGCTATCGGCACTGAACATGACAAGATCTTTACGTCATTTTAACGGTCAAGGACTTAATTGTTTATCGACATAGAACTTCGTCGCAGAAAACTCAATGATTTATTTTCATGTAACCTCATTGCTGTGATTGGACATTCATCAATGTGACAGGTTTCCATGGTGAACAAAAGCCCCCGATGGTACGGTCAACAACTTTAATTGTTGAGCACCGATATAACCCTGTCGAAGAAAGGCAATCGTTAATTTTGACGTAATTTATTTCTTTAGACTTGACGCTGTCATTATGACAGGGTTCTATGGTGCTCCACAATTAAAGTTGTTGACTATGCTTGCTGGCGCGGCTACTGGCTAGCAACAAGGCCAAAGCCGCCTCTGCTGGCCGCACCCGTCACTCTTCGTTGCCCACCAAGTCTTAAGGTTTACCCGCATTTACATAATTTTTCCGTATTTCTAAGAATAATATTTTATGTGCAAAAGGGAACCATGAGATAAAATTCAACCCTTACATAAGAACCGACTTCTTAATTAACAACAGTATTTTTTGAAAAGATGTTCTGATAAAATCCATGCTTATTGAGCCATAGAGTCTCTACTATTTTGTTCGATTTTATATTTAATTATTATTTACTGAGAAAAAAAAGAATATTATCAGTGATTTTTCTACGCTCGCTTTGGACTAAATAGTGGATTTATAACCGCGTAACGGCGTAACGTATCACTTAGATGTGTCGTAGAAAAGACCATGGGGCGCTCAAGCTCTTTAGCAATTAGCAGAATGTTGTTTATTTATTTTCCCAGTAAATAATTACCAAAAAATATTTGTATGGTTTTGAGACAAACCTCTATCAGCATGACTTTTTCCAGAACTCCTTTTAAGAAAGTTCCTGTTGTCAATTGTCGCCATTTACAGCGATGCCACACGAGCGTGGCTGGTGCGGTGCGTCGGCGCAACGCTGTGATTTTTAACTGATTTCAAAGAAGGAGGAGGTTCTGTTTGACTTTATGTATTTTCGTTTTTTTTTTGTTTGTGTCCACCGATTGCTCCGTCAATTGGTGACCGATTTTAAAAATTCTTTTTTGGTTTGATAGAATATTTGTACTTCCGAAGTGGTACTAAAATCGCTAAATGTATGCCTATGATATTTGAGGACTTTCCTAAATTCCTCACCGATCCCCTCATCAGATTCAAATTTGGTGACAATGCCAAATTTGAATTTGATATTGATCCGGGATTGTCCACATAACAAAGCGTAGCGTAACAAGTCCTGTAGATTTACCATGGATTTACCACGCAGTCCGATACGATGGAGCCCTTAGACTCAACTTTAGAGAGAGATTTGACTGTTTAAGGGCAGTGTGCACAAGTAAACTCGACGACGATGAACTGTGATTGGTAAAAGCTAATTACAATGTAGTTGGAAGGAGATCTTTGCTGTACTTAATGTAGACCCTGTGTCGTTCGGAGTCGTTAGTCGGCAAAAAAGCTGCCTACGGGCCTATTATGGCCGTGTTTATCGATGTGGATAAAACACCTGTCACTTTCTGACCAGTACGCGAGGTCTCCGAGGGATAAAGCATTCGACTCGCTAGCGAGTACGGTAATTGTATCTCATGTTTAGGGTACTGTATGTAAGTGTAAGGGGGACGGATGTTTTATCCACCGCGATATAGGCGACCATAATACGGGCCTTGGATTATGAATTTTTGACCTAATCAAATTTTATTTCTTATTTCACTAACAAAAAAATGTGTTGTTGGTTTCACTTCAACATTAGGCCGTCCAGGGTAGATGTTAAGACGTCGGCGCTGTTTTTCTTTGGAGCTGAGAATAGTATAAAAGGACCCCGTCGGCTAGGGGTGGTCAGTTCAGAGCAACCCCCAGCCCAGCACCATCCACCACGCAACAAAGACACGCTCTGGTAAGAAACCTAGTAAGAATTTATATTTTTTTACATTTTGAAATTCTTGTTTTCGAGGTAAATCGAAAGAGCTCGCAGGAGTCACTAAAAACATTTTCGAAAATTCTTACTGACCCACATTTATTGTCGCATTAGAAATCAAGATTTTTTATTTTCGATTTTGTGAATTATTAGAACTCTAAGTATTTTATATACAAAAGACATCAACGCGTCCGCACCTTGAAAATATTTACCTACTATGAGAGAAAAGATAGGTCATTACATTAAAATGCGAAATAAGCTAAAATTTACTATTATTTCTTCAATATATACCTAAACATTTTAAACTGTAAAACCCCTTATCTAATACTTTTTAAGATCTCCAAGTGTTTTATAATGACAAAATAATAAAATATAATCATATTAGGTAAATTAATACAATTAAAAGTTAAAACTAAACTTATTTAAATTAAAATAAAACTAAGCTACTCATCAAATAATTAAGATGTAAATAATAATCACCACTATAAAAAAACACCCCCTCTAGCAGGTCCGCTCGAGGCATGGTCCCTATGACACTGGCTGCGTTACCTCTCTGGATAGCTAGCCCAATCCTTTGGGAGAGGTAAGCACCAGCTCTAAGATTTCCGGAGGTGTCTATGAGCCGGGATGACAGGGCCTTAATAAAGCTTTTCATATCAGCTGACCAAGGTCCCATGGTCTCCACTGCAAGCGCCACAAATTCATAATTATTTAATAATGATGAATATTTGCGGCGCTTGATGGTTTGGGCCTGATCAGTGCTGCACCGGCCCGCGATTATGGGTTGACTGGACATGGGAAAGAGCGAACGTGTCAACACACGTCGCGTCCCAAAAGAAGATCATTATATCAAGATTGATCATATTATCAATATAAACAGGGTCGTTCTCAAAAAAGTGGCACCGCCACCTGTCGATAGGTCTCTCTTAGAACTTTTTTTTTACAAAGCGTCATCTATATAATTTAGTTATCAATTCATATTAAAAGACACTTTTTGAATAGAGGCCAAATGCTTAGATGTAAAATTAAATTATATTAATAACCATAAAATCAATTTGTAACTACGTTTTGTCGCTCACCTGCAGTGTCCCAACGCGAGGCAGTCATGTTTCAAGTTAATTAAAACGTAAAAATCACCAAAGAAACGTAGTTTGAATACTATTTTTTACTTACACATACACTCAAGATTTAAAACTGTAGTGTTGAATAAGAATACTATACTTATATTTTGAATTATTTGAAATTTAATTTTGTCCACGACTGTTTTTGTCGCTCACCAGTCATGAGATAACCGCTACCTCTGTGATTATACTATCTCGTCTTAACTGCTCTAACCCCGCATAATTCGAGACCTACAGTCCCCAGCTAACGCTGTTAGAAGTAACACGTCGTCAGCGAGCCGTTCTCAAAAATTATAAACATAAAACTTACGCGAGCGGGAGTTTGTAATGGGTACGTAGTCGCTATTCTGTCTTCCATATTTTGATAATTGTTTGACTTATTGTATTGATATTAATTTATAGCACGTAAAACATGGTTTATTTTTATGTGAATCAATATGTATTTCCTTAACCAAGTACTTAACTAGTATTGATGATATAACTGTCATTTTGTCCATCACCTGTATGTCGTTCACCTGACTAAAAAAAACAGGTGAACGACGTTTACGGCAGGCGAACGACAATTATTTAAAAACTTATACTGTAAACCAAATATTTTTGTGGTGTTAATATTTTTTACCCGACTGCACGAAGCAGGGTTGTTTTCCGAGCGTATGTATGTACGTATATATGTATGTAACACCCTGTAGCGTATATGGTTCACCGGATTTCAACATATGAGATGCCGTTACGCTCAAAAGGTAAATAAGGTGTGTTATATTTTATAAATAATTTAGATAAGGAATGAAACGAATCAAAATTATTCAAATTAAGCACTTTTTGTTAGTTTAATGTAGTTTTTATTTAACAATTTACTTAACTGCACCCGTTGTCGTTAACCTGCTAACAGTTTCACTTTATTTGTACGTATTTGTCGCCAAACTGCCCCTATTATCGATAACCTGGTTACAAATAGTCATTCACCTGCCTACCGCATAATTCAAATACCTGTATCTTCTAAAACAATAAAATAAATCACTTCCCTCCATGTGATATCGATTACATGATAAGATTTCTAGCGGTCTTAATAAATAAAAACAGCAATATCGGAAAATTTCTGAAAAATGCAAAATTAATTCAGCGGTGCCAACTTTTTGAGAACGACCCAACAATATGAATCATTAGGTACCTATGAATGAGCATATGTTGCCATTACATTGCATTGTAGGTACATTTCTATAATTCTGGGAACCATAGACGAAGGAGTAATTAATATAAACGGTGGTGAAATAACAGATTACTCATGACGGTTAGCAATCATAACAAATCGATTCGCAGAAAATTCGAGTACACTTTCGATATATCCCGTGGAACCGCTTCCTCGCTATTGGCACGAGACAAACTCTTCGGCGGGCTATAGGGACTTGTCCCACCGCCGTCGATGAGCGGGAAGCGAGTAGAGCCAGCGATAAACTATGTATATATATGTCTCTTTTATTGACACGGAATCTTTATCTATCTTTTGTTCGTTTCTTGCGGGGCCCTACCACTGTGATCTGAAACATCTGTCACTCTCTGACGAGGGTGTAGTTATACTCTGTGCCAATTGAAATTGCCAAAGATGTAAACAAATCACCTAGTACTGTTTGACAAGTAACCTCAAATATTCATCAAGCGTGTTTTTATTAAAAGTTGTTAGTTATTTAATCTAAAACTAGTGTATAAATCATTGCTAAGACCTCACTTGATCTTTAAAAATACGTGATTGTCGAGTAAAAATGGTAAATTGGTTCGTTTAGTTGTGTTAACATCTTTGCCAATTTCAATTGGAACAGACTATACTTAAGTGCAAGAGTGACGAATGCTTTATCTACCGCGATAAAGGCGACCATAATACGGGTCTTGGGCGATAAAATACTCGGTAGCTAATCGCTTTCTCGCCGGCAGTGGGACAAGTGCCGTACACGAGTTTTATTTCGGGGGCGTTTTACACCGAACAACGTCCGGGAGGAAGATTCGAGTGACGCACGCGCACTGGCGCTGCGCCCGCGCTCGCTTCCGTCCCATTCAGATCGGCAATGACCCGGCTTTCTTACATGACGGCTGTGCCACTTAATGCCAAATGAGTGTATCTACAAGTCTTACTAGATGCAACATGATGCAATCTTAAATATATAAAAGAATAAACTGACTGACATGTCAACGTACAGCCCAAACCGCTGGGTTTAGAGATTCCAAATTTGACACGTAGGCGTCGCATAGGTTCCTTATGAGGTCTAGGGGTGCACTAAGAAAGGATTTTCCGAAAATCGACCCCCAACGGGTAGAAATAGGGGAAGTAGCGGGAAACTAATTCTACGCGTACAAAGTCGCGGGCGTCCTATAGTGATACTCATACCATATACTTACTAATTCAGGTCGAAGGACCCAAGACATTAGTCTAAAACCACACCGAAGGTAGCACTTTTAGCAGTAGGTAAGTGCGTAAGTAGGTGCTTAATTGATATATCCTAGCGAATTGACCTTCGGATTGACCTTAGCCGGCCGCAAAATAATATAGTTTGTAACTTTGTACATTAAGGAAAGTTTTACATTTTGAAATACATGTCGCTGCTAAATACCTACGCAGTTCAGTTCTCGTAAATGTTTTGAATACTTGTCAGCCATATTGTTTAAGTATGACTGGGCATTCTGGGTACAGCTTGTAAATTATTACAACAGCGAGGGTTTAACTTTAACTAAAAATTAAGCATTTTATTTCCATGTCCATGCCATGCCAATAATTACCACCATACTAACTTTCTTATTTAAAACAAAACACTGAACGTGCATCCCACGCTCTAAATTCTAAAAAAAGACTCAGTTTCCGACGGGAATCTGAGATTTTGTTTGTTTTCAGTCAGTCTGGTGTAGACTACATAAAAATCCACGCGAACTGCGCCCACGCAGCATAGGTCAGTAAATTGGCACAGGGCGGTGTTGTCGCACAAAAATACAGTACATTGATAAACTTTGTCATTTCTCCAAGGAAAACAATAAAGAAAACAGTCGGCCTAGTGGATATTTCTGCCAATCGTCCAGACTTTAGCCTATAGCCTTTGCCTCGTGACGCGGCGACATTGTTTTCATTGCAAAAGCCCACTCAATCAAGTTTTAAAATAGCTTTGCTGTTTATACAGCACCCACGCTTCAGATAAAGTTTTTGCTGAGTTTTCTCAATCGCGATTCGTTACTTTGATCCTTGATCTCAACAGTTAACGTATTTCACCGAGTACTCTTTCCACACGTGTCGGCATGTTTGTTCTTTCCCTTATACAGTTGCCAGCAATAATTTATTGTCCAAGATTGGGTTTAAAAATATCTGACACGCACGACTCTATATATGAAGTGCTAAAGGCATGTCAAATATTTATTTAGAGCACAATATTGGATAACATATTATTGGTAGCTGTACAAGAGAACAATGCACAAATATGAATTCTACAACATTAGATCGTTTATATCGCAGTTTAAATAATAGTCAATTGGATAATGTCATTGATAACTTTATTGGCAACTACTCAACACACCGAGTTTTTAAAACCGATGTAATTTAAAACCCAAGTAGGTATCCATAGAAACCAACGGTACGACGGAGATACACAGACATTTTTGCTACCTGCTGCGATAGGTTGGGATCGGTGTAAACTTTTTACGTACCCTATGTCTTGAATGCAACGTATTTTTCATCAACGTATAATTTAAATGTGTGAAGAGCTATTTTTAACTAGGTAGTTCCTTTCGAAAAATACCTAGAAGTAGTTAAGCACTTAAACGTAAAAGACAGATTAAAATCGCAGGTGTAGGAGCCATTTTTTTTAGCAGTCATTGGGATTTCAGTTTCTCTAATAATTGCCTTACTCTGTCCATTGCCAAGTACTAGTGTTAATACTTTCCTGTTATACTACATTGTGACATAACTAACTATTCGGTTAAGTACGAATCTTTTTGTACGAGGCGCTCAAGTACCTAACTTAAGGGTAAGTTTCATTCCCAATTATGGTTGGTATTTAAACTCACTTTGCGCGAGTTTGACGACGGCGGGGTACCAGCGGGCGGGGTAGCGGTAGTTGGCTGAGATGAGCACCGGCAGCACCAGGCAGGTGTAGGCGGCCATGAGCCACGCGCCGCCGAGCGCCACCAGCAGGCCGCGCGGCGCCCAGTACGGCAGCAGCAGCACCAGCGAGAGCAGCCACACTGAGGGGGAGAGAAGGCTCATTGTTAATGATCGATAGGGTCCGTATGCGGAGGAAATTTCCTTAACTTAACTTAAGTTTTTGCAGTCCATTGCCATATTTTTAGGGTTCCGTACCTCAAAAGGGAAAAGCGGAACCCTTATAGGATCACTTTGTTGTCCGTCCGTTTGTCCGTCTGTTTGTCCGTCTGTTTGTCTGTCTGTCAAGACCCTTTATCTTGGGAACGCGTGGAGATATCGAGTTGAAATTTAAACCATTTATTCAAGTCTAAAATGCCTTGAAGCTGTAAGAAAATCAAGCTCCTAAGTTAACGTAACAAAAAGATACGGCCGTTTATGCCGCAAAAAACGTATATTTCGACCCTCTCAAGGGAATTCAAATTTATAGGGTATTTTCCGTTGACCTAGAACTATGAAATTTGGCAAGTAATATCGTCTTATACTACAAGTATAGGGAAAAATCTGAAAACTGTACATTTTTAATTAAATCACAAAAAACAGGGTCTTTAGGCAAGGAACGTCGGTCCAAATTTTGAATTGAGTTAACCGTGTCATGTGCGGATCCCTCGGTGGGCAAGTCCGACTCGCAGTTGTCCGGTTTTTTTGGCATGGAGAAGACAAACGAGCACACAAGGTACTTGGTGGTAAGTGCAAGAAACATTTTGCGATCTTAAGACTGCAATCCTTAGACTGCGAACGCGCTGCCAACCCTGAAGACTAAGGGTCTCCCCAGACCTTTTAAAGCGGAATCGGCTTGAGCGCCGCCGGTAAGAAAAAGTTTTATGGGACCCAATTCTCGTGACTTCGAGATGATTTTTCATGCGAGATCAACCGTCAACTGCATACATTTTTTCGATATATCTCGCATGAAAAATCATCTCGAAGTCACGAGAATTGGGTCCCTGATCTGAAACCATTTCACATCTTCTATCACTAAGTAATAGATGGTTTTATTTTATGCAATTTTCGCATGTATTCACTATTAGTCCTGTCTCTGAATCAATCAATCAAGAATGAAGTAGGTTTGAGCAGTCACTCCGTGTGCAGAGTAAAAATAATCTTAGTCGATATTTTAATTACCTACTTATTTAGACAAGTGCTAGGTTACCAATGTTACCATATTTAATTTCGTACCATTAAAATTATTTAGCTTCGAAAATGGTTTAAGTCTCTTTGCCATAAGGAGGAAGATGATTTAGGCATGACGGCAGGATCCAACGACATGGAAAAAGAGACCAATTGCTGAATTTCACAATCATCTCGTCCTAAACGCCACCAATCACAACAACCACCTACCGAACATCTTTGATCAGCGAGCGCTGTCTGTGATAACCTCATTGGAAATTTCTTAGCCACTTTAAATACTTTGGAGAAGGTTACATATCAAGGATTATAATTAGTCATTGCTCACGCTTTCTTTACGAGATCGAATTATTAATAAAGTCATCCATGTAACCGCAAAACTGGTAAACTCGTAGAACTTAATTTAGAACCAAGAAATCTCATACCGGATGCAGCAGGATTCGGTATAGCGTAATCTGATGCAGTGTGACGTGTAACCCTGTAAGACGACAATCCAAGGTTTTATTCTCTTTAAAACGGCCTTTTGTCGATTGATTTATCCAGCGAGCAAGCCCACTCGAGCGAGCTCACTCTAAGTACGATTAAGTTAACAACGAGTAATTGAGTTTGCATGGATGTGATGCCCTCGCCGGAGTAAGAAAGAGAATCCTTGGCTGTGGCTACTTAGAATCAAAAAAAAACGTGGCTGCGTGGGATTAAGCGCTAAATAAAATGAAGAATCAGAAATATATCCCACACAAAAGTGTATTCGTAAGGACCCCACCAATAAGATACGATAAGATGCATGCCCTAAAATATTGTTTGTTCACTCTTACGGGACAACTCAAACTCGCCGGTTAATAATTCATCCGTCAAGTTAAAAAGCGAGTTTCTTAAGAGAATATGTTGGTGGTTGGGTGGACTTTATTTTTCGGCCCACGCTGTCCGTAAGAGACTAGCAATAACGGTGGCCAGTTTATACAAGTAGATGTAGGTATCTATATTTATTCGGGCATAGACTGAAAACATTAACACAAGGTTTAAAATATTTCAGACTTAAACTGTTTTTCGAAAGTTGTGTCATACTCATAACATAATAGCTTCTAACTCTTAGTCTCTATTAGGAAAGACAGCATTTTATCTAATTAGTCGTATGTTGTCACATCTAAAATTATAATTATGTGTAATTACACTCTATAAAATAAAAACCGAACACGTGTTTCCAGTGGCGTAACTATAGGGTGGTAGAGCGGGCGAAATGCCACGGGCCCGGGAGATCCCGAAAGTCCGTGAGCCCAGGAGTAACCTAATATTTATTTCATTTTTAATTAAATTGTAAGGAAGGGCCCTATCCGACAAATTTGTTATATGTAAATGTCTTATAGTTAAGTTACTGCATGTATGAAGGCTCAAATAAACGTTTTCGTCGCGTGCGCAAGTTTGTCGCCAATCGCGGCGGGTCGACGCCCTTCCCGAAATATTGAAAAAGTAAGACGCCTATCCAAACTTTTGTTTCGACAGCATAAAGACTACTTTAAATCTTAATTTAAAAAAAAAACAATTTAAAAATGTTCATTCAGTTATATTAAACATAGAAAATCTGAGAGCGCATATCTTAAATAAAATCTGACCTTTCAAAATATATTATGAGCTTATTCAGATGACGGTCGTCTTGCGGCGCTTCCTCATCGCTAAACTAGCCTGCGCGAAATATGTCTTTGGCCTCAATGTAGCAACCTTGACAGCCAAAATATTGCTATTGACCTACTTTGTTTTCTGTTCTTTGTGCGTAGTCCTCGGGCAGCGACAGTCAACACGTCTAATTCAAGATGTAGTATCAAATATTAACGCGTATTTTGTTTTGATGTTCCAATTTTCTGTCACAGCCACGTGCGATTTGGCTTACGATGAGTCATTGCATTGGAAAATAACAACAAATATTTACACACCACACCTTTAGAGGAAATGTTAAAAAAAACGTACCTTTAACTCGTCACTTCAAGAGCTGTAGGAATGTCTAATCATTTAGGAAGGTACACTAAGAACACAACTCTTTAACCACAAATTGCACTTTAGTGCACTTTGAAGTTGAATCGGACTTAATAAACACTTACCAATGTTGGCAATTTTATCCTCAGATTTTAACGTATGAATTTTCGAAAAAGAATCACTCCTTATGCGTCCACGCACTCGCGAGATCATACCCATTTCGTTTTGAAATTCAAACTAAATAAACAAAACACTGACTTTCCACTTTTTTCAACAAGTAGAGATAGTAATTAAAAAGTTCTTAAAAAAGGTATAAATTTCTCAAAAGTTTTTAAGATCCGCTTCAGGCGAAGTGTGTCACATGAATGCGCAATGAACAGGCGATCGGCTGGGCGGGCGGCAAGCGGCGCGTGCGCAGATTGCCGCACCACTAAACATCCCGCCCTCGTCGCTGCCGCACATTTCATTATCACTTACTGCTTTTCCTCTGCCAATTTGCTTTAATTTCGCACAGAAACCGCAATGGACGTGGATTTTGCAAAAATCATCATTATTTACAGTCAAACCAGGCAATGACGTTTTATTTTTAAATTCCAATCCATGTCAGTGACTTCTCAAATCAGACCTATATACAGCTCAAATAATACAGTCCATATAGACTTTGGTTTGGTATACGTCGTATATCTTTTAAGAAACCGAGCTCGAAAAAAGACTAGGTAGCAAGCAACACAGATATAACTACATATTTAATACGTAGTTCTTGTCTAGTGTCGTTAGGTCCGCATCTGTCTGTCAACAGTTTCAAACAATAAACAAGCAAGCAAATAAGCTTAGCAAACGTATGAAATGGGATTGACGCCATTGTGTTTGACCTTTCTGAAAAATAATACGTAACTAAACAAAAGCTACTTTTACTAACAACGGTCAATTCGACGAGTTATCGATGGTTACAAAGCCTTAAATCATATATTTTAAGGTATTGGCATTCCTATTATTATTTTCCTATTTCCTATACCTATATTATAACTGCGTCGTATCGTTGTCTAGTACCATACTAAGTCTTGAACATAATTTGCAGACGCACTTTACTACTTGCTACTAAATAAATCAAGGTTTTTGTTTTTTGATTTAACATTCAGCTTTTCGTAACAATCGTTTCTATATGGGTAATCGTTTCTATATTTCAAATTAAACGCCACCTGCACCGCAACCGCATTTCAATAATTATTGCGAAACTATATCGCTGTTCCATGAGTAAAAAAACAAGCTGTGGAACCGTAAACAAACGCCACGCCCTCGTCAACAGTCTCGGTAAAAATACATTTTCTACGTCCGTGCGAGTGGCCTGGATGAGAACGACGTCGCCCACCACACCGTACACTCATCAGCTCCGAATAAATTCATTGAAGACCGTGAAATATAGAAATGACACACGTAGCAAAGTTTCAGATCACCTGCAAATCCTGAAAACATATACATACATACAAACCTTCACGCTCGTCTCCCAATGGGGTAGGCAAAGACTATGGAACGCTTGGTTCACCGGTTTATACATACAACTTTCGCTTCTACTTTAATCAACCTCGTCTGCACGTACGTCGGTTTCGGGTACTTTTAATTCAAACTTAAATAAACTTATTTGACAAAAACACTGCAACACATCAAACATAATCAAACATTATGTTATGATAGAAAAAGTAAAAGACTACTTAGAACAGAAACATATTTGTATACAAGTACAAGTAAAAAAAAAAGTACTTTGTCAGAAATAAGTTTATATTTATCTTCGATGATACTTAGTTAAGTACGTAGGTAGGTACGTATTCTCTTTTTAAAAACATGTAGGTACTTACTTATTGTTAGTTCAATTCGTCTCGGCTTGCACTAGATAAAAAATAATTATTCTCTATTTTACTGGGTTACTTTTGACATGCTATCGAATTGTCAACGTTACGATAGCTCTTATTTACTTGACAGTAATGGCGGCCGATTTAAAAACAATACGATAACATGTCAAACGCAATATTGTTTTACCGTATAGAATAGAGGTCCTGAATCCTAGCTGATAACAGCTGGACACGTGACAGCATGTAAACCTAACAGAGAAGCAAGACATACTCTCTACCATGGAATATTATGTTATATTTAGCTACTTTGAAGCGTGCCTACAGTACAAATATTTTAAAAGGCGGGTTTTTGTGTTTCGCGTTGAATACATTTTAGCACTACCCTGAGGTCCTTTAAAGACTTTCTGCACTTAAGTACTGTGGCATGTTATAAAATTAAATGAATACATCTCTATCCAAATATATAAAAGAAGAAACTGACTGAGTGACTGACTGACATATCAACGAACAGCGCACACCCCAAACCGCTGGGTCTAGAGATTCCAAATTTGGCAGTTCCTTATGAGGTCTAGTATGTTTTATTTTTCTGCGCGGATGCAGTCGTGGGCATCATCTAGTACATAAATAAATACATATAAATCCACGAGCATCACGAGACGTCCCGATGTCGACGTGACATCGACGCCGGCGCCGCCTACGGCCGGCTCCATTCACAACGACGCGACGTTTCTGACGAAAACATCCGAAATAGAGCTAATAATGATTCAGAAATTTTAAATGTTTGTGGGAGGACTTGTTTAATGATGAGGAAAATTAAGTTTCATCGATCTTTTAAAAGTAATAGTGTTAATAAATTACGTTGGCTTGAGTTTAGACAGACAGTATAATTAAGCGTTACCTACCATTTGATACCGAAAAGGTAAAATAGTTATTGAAAAAATACTTTAATATTGTAGTTTGAATGCCTACATTGCGTATCCAGGAAAGCAGTGATTACCGTAGGTACTACTCGTAACAATTCATAATTTCCATCCTATATTCGACTTTGATTCCGAATATTTTCTATATCGCTGTTACGTTACTCTTGCTTTGCTAATTAAAAAAAACAGAAAGTGTGATCGAACTTATTATTGATTTTAGAAAATTATGAAAAGAGGCCCGCCTTACATAGCGCATTAGCGCTACGCCGTAGCACGTAGCACGTAGCGCTCCCAGCCTAGATGAAATAACAGGGGCCCTAGACAAGATACAAAACGCTAACGTATACGATATTCGAAAACTCAAAATGACTGGCAGCTTTCGTCAAACCTGTACATTTTCGTTAACGATAACGTTTGCAGAATGCATCTTGTCTGGGCTTGTTAAAACTAGTATATTTTGGTTTTTAAATCGGTTGACATGATACTTAAAAACATCGCTCCCATATGGGTAAAATAAATGATTCACAACCATTGTAATTCCCTCACACATGACGTCTATAACAACCCAAACCGTAATTTACGTATGACAGGAAATTCGTTGCATGACGTAATGACAAGCGTATCCTCCAGTTTAGCAGCATGACCAATCCAAGTAGCGGGACTTGACAGAAGCGCGTGGAGCTAACGCCATGTGCTTCTGTTTAGTCCACGAATAAATACTCATACTCTTTAACCGAACTTGTCCTCGCGTGTGATATCCATGGAAATCCATGGTAATTGTCTAAAACTTGACATTGACGAAATACACCTGGAGTGACAGCCATTAATAAAGAAAAAAAACCGGTGCTGGCATATCTAGTCTTTTCACACTTGTCACCCAGTCTATGTCATCATTACATAGTTAGAAAGGGAAACAAGTCGGGGTCAGGTTGTGCTAGCTGTCCAGTGACTCTCATGCAGGGGCTCTACTTTGAAATCAGTAATTCGAACTTCGGATCGCCGCATCACTTTCTTGCGAATTAGTGACGCATCGAGAGCAAAAGGGATAGCAATAGACGAAGTTCGTATAACGGATTTCAAAGTAGAGCCACAGGCACGGCATTTATTCTGTGAATGTGTTCAGAACTCTGCGAACATGCACGCCCTGGTCTACCTGATGCTGCTCGCCGGCGCGTGCCTGGCGCACTACGGCGGCTACGAGTCGCGCAACCTGCTCGAGCGCGAGCCTCAGGAACTTGAAAGGTGAACATGATTATACCCCTTTAGGAATCTATGATCCATAGCTTCTGCCGTTGCCCAGCGCCTTGCCAAGCCTTCGAGATAAGCTGGACAGAAGAACGTCTAACAACCGCTTAAATATGTAGCATGCCCGTGGGATTCAAGGCACCAAACTGGTCGAACGTGAATGACACAAGCTAAACAGGTGAATACTTAACTAATCAGAGTTCCTTTAACGCTTTATATAGTCTACAATTTATTGGTCTGTAGTCGAGTTCATAAATATGAATACACTTTAGTACCTTATCACTTTAATCGCTGTGATAATTCGTGTGTGGCCTTTTGGATATGGCATTAAATAGACAAGGTACTAAAGTATATGTATACATATTTATGAACTCGACTGTACCAACTATCAGCCCAATAGAACCAGAGGGCTTATTGTCTAACGCACTCGCAATAATATAAACTTTTTAGATATTTTTGACCCAACGTTAGATATTTTATTATTCCCGATGATTGTACGAGGCTTGCAACGATTTGAAATCGCCGCCGGTCTTGTCAGAGTCAAAAAAGGTGAATAACGAATTGTTATACATAGTGTAATCCTCGCTTAAAATAAATACGTTAAGGTGTATTCACAATGAGAAATTGTACCTACGCGCTAAGATAGATAGGTACCAGAATTCGTTAGTGATTTTATTCCGTTCTTCAGATTGGTCGAGACTGTACAACTGTTTTATCGCGTTCAATTTTTCATTGCGAGTCCACATTTATTTGCATTGTATGATTGGATTGTTATTGTATTACTTTAATAAATACAGACAATGGGATTAACCGTTCATAGACAATCCAGGCTACTTGAACTTTCAGTGCTTGTTTTTTTATCAGTCCTATCGTTAAACATGCTTGACATTCAATTTATCTATTTAGACATTATTGATAACAAATAATTCGAAGAACGCATTTTATCTTTTAAGTGCAGTTCCTCTAACCACTCTATACTGTTATTTTTATTTCAACACTTAAGTTTCTGGCATAGTTTTTTTCTATTTTAAAAATATATTTCTGCAACATGCTTTGGCCAACTGTATTCATGTACAGTCAGCAACAACTCATCGAGTCTATTTAACGGTAGCTTTTAAGAAGAGCGGAGATCATGTTGCCACCTTCCGCCTTTATCATCAGACCATCCTAAGACACCAAATAATATTGTCATTGGGTTTAAATAATGGTACCTAATTTCATCCCATCCTAGTACTGGAAATTCGTATCAAATAAAACAACAAAATAAGTGACTGACATGGTGCCAGGCAAAATGAATTGATCCCAGTTCAACAAGGTGCTGGTTTTGAAGCCAGCACTGGTTTCCCGCTGGGACCATTTGTCCAATTCAAACAAAACATCACACATGTTAAATTTAAAATCTTAAAGCATTCCCTTTGAAACACATTTCGATAGTAGGATACTTTTGATAAAACCGGGAGTTCACGGCAGAACCTCATAGTGTGCGTTGTGGTACCCTTAACAGCGACATCGTGGAGTGTCCCGTGTGCGCGAGCGTCGGCTGGATGTCCAACAAGGAGACCTGCGATATCGTGCGCGAGGGCAAGCGGTACAAGCGCTGCCCGCTCGGCACCTACATCAACGAGGTCTGCGGCAACCGGCGCGACTGCTACCGGGTAAACATCTCTATCACTCCTCATTCGAGACTAAATCGAGAAGAAGAGATGGGGCTAACGTAACTTCGAACTTCGATTTTCAAAGTACCGTTTCAGTAAACACTTACTCCCCTTTGATCTTGCGTGTGTTAGCAATGTGATACAATGTCTTTTAAAACGGATTTTTGGAAATTCGACTGCCTTAACCGGAAATCGAACTTCAAAAATCCAATAATGCAGTATTTAATTGTTTTTAAAAATAAAAATTAGTTCCTTTCCGTAGAGTTTCCTTTTTTGAATATTTAAGTTACCTAATTGACGGCCATGAGGCATTCGTTTTTTCCACCCAGTATAAACAATAAATGTTCTCTCCTAGGGTAACAGGGAACAGTGCACAGAGAAGATGCTGGTCGACATCTACGGGCAGAGGTGCGCCCACGGCTACTACTGCAACCCGGCCCTCGGCGAGTGCATAGGTCTGCAAACAATCCCACTATCCTACTTCCTACTATAAAATATATCTAATATTATAAATGCGAAAGTTTGTGTGTTTGTTTGTTACTCCTTCACGCTGTAACGGCTGTACGGATAGGGATGAAATTTGGAATGGAGATAGCTTATACCTGGATTAACACATAGGCTACTTTTCGTCAAGGAAATAACGATAATCGAAATCTACGCGGACGGAGTCGCGGGCAGGTGCTAGTGTGATATTTATTCACGGCTCAACACCTCAACAATAAGTTTTTATAGCCCGAAGTCATATAGATACTTTTTATCCCGGAATTCAGACAGTTCCTAATGGAATACCATTAAATAACTTCTTTGCTTAATAAAAGCTGAACAGAACTACCTACCTACTAGCTTCAGCTCGCGACTTTGTTCGCGTAGAATTAGTTACTCGGTCATCCTATGTTGCAGGAAATTCCCTCGGGAACTTTTAAGTTTTCCGGGAAAGCCTATGTGTTAAATCCAGGACATAAGCTATCTCCATTCCAAATTTCATCCAAATCCGTCCGTTGCAGAGTGAAGGAGTAACAAACTAACACACACACACACACACAAACATTCGCATTTATAATATAGGTACTAGCTTTTCCACGTAAAGGTTGTTTATCACTATTCCCTCGGGAACTCCAATTCCCCGAGATAAAAAAAAAGCCTGCGCTATTCCAGACTAATTCCACACTAATAGACTATCTCGGTGTCAATTGTCATCCAGATCCGTTCAGCCTTTCTGGCGTGATTGATTAATAAACATCTAAACTTTCGTATTTGGGTGAATCAACTTTTAAGGTAGGTACTCCCCATTTTTCGACATGTTTCACAAGTTATATGTTTTTTAGAAAAACTATATATTTATTAATGACGTGGCTTACACGCTTATTAAATCAGACATATAGGCTAACATTTGAAATGATTTGATTTAAAATAGAACAGTTTTAAACAAAAATACAGTAGGTAACGCAGCGGACAATGTTGTCCCTAGGTTTTGTATGGAAAATGTGCATTTTCCCCTGAGTTACCAGGTTTTTTCGAGGATTCAAATATATTTGAGGTGTTTAACATGTAAGGTCTGGAAATTTGGTGGTCTGGTTTTATTATTCATACATTATTATTAACCATAAGTCACTAGGAAAGTTTTAATACCGCAAAAGAAAAGGAGCACCTTAAAAGTTGATTCACCCATTTACAATATTAAATAGTCAGAGTAAGATAAGAAGTGAGAAGGATATTGATTTAATTAATGTTTTCCATTGCCCAGGTATGAGCCACCCGGTGGACAGCAACGTGCAGTACATCATCAATCCCATCCGATACCCCCTGCGAGCCCGTCGTGACGTGTAAACAACGCATTTCCCGAGTTCAAAACACCTTTACACTCTGGGGCTCTACTTTGAAATCAGTAATTCGAACTTCGGATCGCCCCGTCACTTTTTTGCGAATTAGTGATGCAACGAGAGTAAAAGGGATAGCAGTAGACGAAGTTCGAATTACAGATTTCAAAGTAGAGCCTCTGACGTGCCTCTTACGCTTTAACACAACGCAAAGCATACTTGAGTACCTTAAGTATTAATTAAAGATCCAGAATACATTCTTAGTAGAATGAATTTGGGTTATACACAGATTTTGTTTTTTCGCGTGTGTATGACCCATTTATTTATTGACTTTATATATTGGCTTAACTTTATAGCCATTATGACGTGGCCACATCTACGAAATTCGGCGATGATTCTTGTTGGCGTCTCTTACTTTAATGGAGGCAGAGGCGCTGCTTTGAAAATCGAAGTTCGAAGTTACGTTCGCTCCATCACCTTCTCTCGATTTAGTCTCGAATGATGAGTGACAAGGATGGAGCTAACGTAACTTCGAACTTCGATTTTAAAAGTAGGGCCTCTGTTTACTTGGCCATGTTAGCCAAATATTGATCTTACATCTATTACATTTACAACCTTGAATGAAAGAGATGCAACGAAAATTATTGACAGATAGCAGCCACGTGAAGTGCTGCCATAACTAACATAAATAAATATAAAAACACCAACACGAAAATGCACCGAATCCCGCAGATGTGGCCCCAGTATTACAATAAGTGATCTCATTACCATTAGGTAGTAAAATGAATCAGAATCATTTTATGCATTTCTATATTTCGTAACAATATTATGATCTCGTAATTTAAGCATTATTTTACATTAAATTATGCTTTTAATAAATTGCAATATTCGTGATTCTTTGGACGTATTATTTTCAAATATCCTTTTTTTCTAATCTAGCGGTTTAGTGGTGGTGGGATGGACCCACGTACCGGATTGCTACCACCATTTTATCCTTTAATCCACCGCCAAGCAGCAGTATTCGTCGTTATGTTACTAGTAAATTTATCTATCATTTATTTAACCATGATTTTCTTCTAATCTGTGGTAATTCTTGGGATCGCCCCATGAACGCCCCCTTGCCGCTGTCGTGTGTGTTGCAAAGGTAAGATTTACATTGCCACCTGAAAATATTGTGGTTCAACCTATCACCACGCCACGTCAGTCTTTTTACTTAGCTATAATAGTCCGTCAAATGAATTTAGGTATTCATTATTTTAATAGAGAAAAGAAATCGACCGTAAACAACACTTTAATACTACCGATCAAACCGGAATGGCATTATAAGGCGCATATGGACATTTTTTTTTTTTTTAGTAAACAAGTAGTTAAGTGTTACCTTTTTATACAAAAAGCGCCGGTAACTGATTGCTCTTAACATCTTATAAAAACCATGTATCACACACACCCCGACCGTTAAGTACAGTTTTAGGAAAAATAAACAATCTTAATATTAATGTTTCGTAAAGCTACTATGGTAAAGCAAACCGATAAGATCGCCACAGATAACTTACGAATGAGGCCCTACTTTCAAAATCGAAGTTCAAGATAACGTTAGCTCAATCCCTGTCATTTGTCATTTGAAACTAATTTGAGAGAAAGAGATGGAGCTAACGTAACTTTTAAATACGATTTTCAAAGTAGGGGCTCAGGGTGTGTATACATCCTACATCGAAATCCATTTGCAGAGTACTGCATTGCAGGTAGTGAATAGGCCGCTTAAAACTAATCAATCGATACACTATTTTAACTTAACTAAAATATTTTAATTGAGTGACCAGAGTCAGTTAATGGTCAGTTAGTACTATTATTTTATTTTTAGGTGGTGTGCGTATCCAAAAAAAAGGTGAATTTTAGTGGCAATTGTGGCAACACATGTATTGTTAGTATTCTATTCGTAAAACGGCACCGACATGATTTTCATGCTTGCCGATTTTAACTTTATCATTTAGATAGTTTGATTTGTTATCATTTATCTTACAGTCACTATACACATTCAAACCATTACACAAAGCACTAAGCTCAAATATTATAAATATTAGATAGAGACGAGAATACACGGGTAAGTTTATGTTATCACTCCTAATCACTTGTTATTGTTTCATTGTCGCTGTTCGGGGAATTCCTTTTCCGTTAATACGAGAACATTAATAGAAGTAGGTATATAAACAAATCGTTCTTAAATCGGCAGTCGCCACAATATAGTCGTGTCGTGGCATTGCATTGCACTTGAAGTATAGTGTATTGTAGGTCGTTTCAGAGAGCGGTCAACAATAGTAAAATTTATTACCTACTTATCAAGTTTTTAAACAGCTGTCAAATGTCGATTATTATTTTATTGTGTTAATAACTAACTGCTGCTCGTAGGTTCTGCAAACTGATCAAGTAAGTACTGCACTGCATTTGAATTTCTAACGTTTTGTCTTAAGTACCCCCCATTAGTTAGAATAAATAGCCTATGCTAATTGTAACTAATAATTTAATGTAATAGTGTTTTGTTTGTTTGCTATAGACCTTGTAGTATGCCTAATATTATTTTTTGAACCACAAAGACAAATTTATTTACTTTATGTTGTTTAAATTAAATAATATTGATGCATAAGTGCTTGCCTAAATCCAAACTTAACACAAATAATCTGCAGCTTGCATTTTCTAGAAAATTTATATCAAGATCTTATTTCAATTGTTTTGATGTTCCTTTGTTTAAATTATCTAATGTTCTTATTATATTCTCATTGGGATCCTAAATTGGAACTCGTACTATTTGTACCTGACTGCCCAACTTGTTGTTAGGGGTCCGTAAATAAATGGTGCCAATGGAACCCTATATCTTTCTATATCTTTTTGTGGTTTTGAACTGTAATAGTTATCCACTTTAATACAGAGAGTCAAACACAAACACCATAAAAATATAATTAAGTTTAAAGTTGAGGGTTTGCGGTGCAAGAAAATATTGTATACTCTGTGTGAGTCCAACTTGCGTTGCGCCAGTTTTTTGGAATATGATTGTACCTTAATATATGATTTATAATCAATCAATCCAATTAATCAATAATACTAATGAAATGTGTATGTTTGTTTTCTGTTATACCCTTGTTATAAACATACTTAACAGAAATTAGGAGAAACTATGCACATAATTTAAATCTTAGGAGCATGTCTTGAATGTGCATGACATTTGTGGCAAGCAAGTAATCAGAAACCTAATAAATTAAATCTCTAATCACTGTTAAATGTTTTTTGCCCTTTATTTGCACTTATGTTAATTACTATTATGGTCCAGTATCTCATTTCAGCATAATTATAATAACCTGATTGGAATTGATTTTGAGATATAATAAAAGTACAGTTATCCGCAATCTTCATTTTTCTATCAAAGAGTGACTCTACGGAGAATGAGTTAATATACTGTGAGTTATGAGTGCGAGTTTTAAGGATAGCCAGCTGAAATATGGCAGGAAGTTGTAATAAAAGGAAGTTACAGTCAGTGAAAAGATACCCACAGCACTATTTAATAAATAAATATCAGGGGACAATGTTACACCAATTGACATAGTCCCAGACTAAGCTATAGGTTTGTACTATGGGTAAGACAACGATATAAACACTTATATAGAGAAATATAGACTTTAATACATAGAAAACACCTAAATTCAAACTAGTTTATGGTATTGTATCAACAAAATAAACACTGCAATGGTTTACTCGCATATTTATGTCACGTTGGGTGTTTCATAAAAGTAATAAGTGAGTGAGCCATAGCAGTGTTTATTTATAAGTGAGTTAGCCTAGTTGGTTCCGAATTCAAATATCCGTTAAGGGCAGATATTTGTGTTGTGTGATGAGCACAAGTATTTGTTCCTGAGTCTTGGATGTTTGTTATATATTTAAGTATGTTCTCTACCTATACATAATTAAGTATGTTTATTGCTGTCTATTACTTATAGTACAAGGCCTTGAGCTACGTTTGGGACTAGGTAAATTTGTGTGAGATTGTCCCTAATTTTTGGTTATTTATGTTTCTCGTAATTCTCAAAACTTTTCATGTCAGTTTAATATAGTGCCAAGCCAAATCAAGTAGAGCCTTTTGGTAGCATTCATTCCACATCTCCTTAAATCTGGATAGTTATAAAATTGTTCAATTGTGATAGATCATTAGTAAATTTCCACACCTACAAAGGTTTCTGTATGAATTCATTTCATCCAAGAAACGTTAACTTTTCTTGGATGAAATTAACAGTGTTCACCATTGTTGGTTATGCCAAACTTTTCGCATAAGATGGCTTAAAAAAGTTGACTGACGGCCGGTTTTATAAAGGCCCATTAGTAAAATATGTCAGATCAAATGTTAGTAACTTCATGCAAATTTTGACATTCTTGACCGAAATTTGATCTAACGGATCTTTATAAAACCCAGCCTGGGTGATACTAAGTATCTACAGGGTGACTGGTAACTCGACCTATTCCATAAATGAGGTTATACTAGAGCTAATTTGCTATAATTTTGTCCTAGTCAACTAGGGGTCTAATGCCACTGGTTTTGGAGTTATTTAATTTTTAAGTTTATTTTAAGAAATTCCGTCCTTTGGTGTTAAACTATCAATTGTGAAAAAAGTACCTGGCTTTGGGGACTAAAATGACGTTTTTCGAATAGCTGATGAATTAGGGAATCTTTTAAACAAAAATACTTTGCGAAAACTGCAAGAACCTCAGAAATAAAAGGTCCTTAAATCGCAATTCCGTTACTTCTTTTAAAAATGTTTACATTCGGGGGGGGATTACTCCAAAAAAATGTAAGACACTTGGCGTACAAATTACGTAAATAACTTCCTAAATTCATAAGCTTTCCGAAAAGGTGCAAATGTTGTCAACTTTATTACAGGTTTGAAAAATTAAGCTTATTAAAAGAGCAGAGGGTGCGATGTAAATTTAACTCGGAAAGTTGATATCAAAAACTAGGTAACATTCGTCGGACTATGGTCGCAGCCAATGTGCCTCATGAGTTGGAGCCACGGGGTCTTAATCGCTCGGACCGCTGGTTATGTGGGCTAGGGCAGTCTCATGTGCGAGGCCACGTTCCTCAGCATTTTTCCTTCCCCGCACTTCACAGCCATACAATACGGAGCTCAGGTCGCTGCTGAAAATGGTGCAAGCACCAGCACACCAGATACTCAGAGCTCAAGCGGGCGTATGAGTTTGTTCCAGAGCTGTAGAGCGCAGTTGTTCTTGGTGCGTAGAGGCAAAACCTCTTTTTTAAGGCTTTGGGACAGCGATTGAGGGATAGGGCCTGTGACCTCCGGTCCGGTTTGTAATCTGTTCCATCACATTTCGTTGGCAACACAGCATAGCAATGTTGCCAGCATTGGATACCTTTGAACCAGGCGCTACCCGAGCCGCGGAATAATTTTGCGGAAGATTTATTGACGTAAAATGATACTGATTTAATTTATGTACACTGTTGACGAAGCATGTTGCTAATTAACTAATCGTAAACTCTTGACGAAACTTGTTGCCGATATTTTTTTGTAATTGGCATAAATAAAGTTTTAGAAAACATTAGAAATCTTGTTCAAATTAGGAACTTGAAGTCGCGCGATGTTAAATGCAGACTCCTTATTGGTCATGGGATTGAGCCGCTCAACGAATCCAGGTTCAATTTAAAACAAAAAGAAATCAGTTAGTTTCAACCATCTTAGAGATCGCAATATCCCTTGTTACCTAACATTTCTGTGCTAATACCGCTTCCTTTTCAAATGGCTTTGTACCAAAATGACGAATACGCGGATATCATGTATTGTTACGGGTTTTGTGATGGTGACGCCGCTGCAGCAAGAAGAGAGTATCAAAGACGGTTCCCTAACCGCCGTTTACCTGATGTCAGTGTGTTTGGTGGGACATATCGGCGCATTCGGGAAACAGGATCGGTTCGACGACACCAAACCGATACTGGAAGAGCTAGTGTTAGAGATCCTAACGTAGAAGAGCAAATCTTGCAACGTTTTCAAGCAGACGGCACTACGTCAACAAGAACTGTGGCTAACCAGCTTGGTGTTTCCCAGTGGAAAGTTTGGTCCGTACAACATCAATCACAACAGTATCCATACCACTACTCGCCAGTACATGCTATTGAGGAGGGCGATCCTGCAAGGAGGATGGATTTCTGTAGATTTTTACTGAATGCAGATAATGAGGACCCAGAATACCTAAAAAAAAATTTGTGGACAGACGAATCCAACTTTGACCGTGATGGTATTACTAACTATCATAATCTGCATTTCTGGGCTCCTAAAGGTCAAAATCCAAGAAAATACAAAGAAGGTGCACACCAACGTAGATTTTCGCTAAATGTATGGATGGGGATCGTGCACGATAATTTGATTGGACCATTTTTTCTGCCGGCACGACTAACCGGCATCGCCTATGAAAACTTTTTAATGGAAGAATTACCTACGTTGTTGGACGATGTGCCGCTTGCCACAAGAATGGGTTTGATTTACCAGCATGATGGCTGCCCAGCCCACTATCATCGGGGCGTACGACAGTGGATGGACAATAACTATCCACAGAAATGGATTGGTCGAGGTGGACCGATTCCTTGGCCGGCAAGAAGCCCGGATTTAACACCATGTGACTTCTTCATTTGGGGTCACATGAAGTCGTTGGTGTACCATTCACCAATATCCACTCAAGAAGAGTTGAGAGTAAGAATTTTGGCAGCTGCCCAAAAAATGAAAGACACGCTTTCAACACGAGTGACAGTAAGCGAAGTGCGACGCCGACTTCATGCATGCATACGTAATGGAGGGAGGCAATTTGAACAAGAATTGTAATGTTTTAAAGTCAGAATCCGGTAAAATAAGATACTTTTTTTGCTATTTTTGTTATTGATATCACACCTTCTGCTCTTTTAATAAGCTTAATTTTTCAAACCTGTAATAAAGTTGACAACATTTGCACTTTTTCGGAAAGCTTATGAATTTAGGAAGTTATTTACGTAATTTGTACGCCAAGTGTCTTACATTTTTTTGGAGTAATCCCCCCCCGAAAGTAAACATTTTTAAAAGAAATAACGGAATTGCGATTTAAGGACCTTTTATTTCTGAGGTTCTTGCAGTTTTCGCAAAGTATTTTTGTTTAAAAGATTCCCTAATTCATCAGCTATTCGAAAAACGTCATTTTAGTCCCCAAAGCCAGGTACTTTTTTCACAATTGATAGTTTAACACCAAAGGACGGAATTTCTTAAAATAAACTTAAAAATTAAATAACTCCAAAACCAGTGGCATTAGACCTCTAGTGGACTAGGACAAAATTATAGCAAATTAGCTCTAGTATAACTTCATTTATGGAATAGGTCGAGTTACCAGTCACCCTGTATATAGGTATGTTAAAAGAAACTGTCAACTGACTGACTGATTGATCAATGCACGGTGGAAAACGCTGGAACTAGGGACTTTTTGGAGGGAATAATATTTGAATGTCTTATGAGTGCACTGGCAGGGATTTTTGGAAATTTGTCACCTAAGGGGTTAAAATAGGGAGTGTCCTGTAGTAGTTATTACATAATGTGTTTTATTTTTAGTTGGAAATCTCTATTGAACTCACTCTAAGGTACTCTATTATATGCATAAGTTAACATGCTTAATCATACATGTCCTAACAAAAAAAATGCCTATTTAAAGCTGATAAGAAACTTAAATTAACTGAGTTTATCAAATTATCTACTTATGTCTTGAAATCGGACACATTGCCATTGACTAATGCCATAGAAATCGAAGTAGGTACCTAGTTGTTGACACTGACTGACTCCCTAGATACCTAGCTAGTAGCCTAATCCGCTATCCAAAGGTTAATGCAAGAAATCATTTAATTGATTGTAATTAATGAAAGCTTATGTCATCAACTTAAATTACCAGTACATAACAAATTACTTGTTGTGTAACCTGACTAACTTAAAATTGAAAACTAGCTATCTAAATGCAAATTAGTTCTAGGTTTGTTGTTTGATTTGAAACTAATAGGTTCAACAAACTTTAAGTTCTCTTTTGAATTTCGCTTATTATTGTTATTTTTACTAAGTAACTATAGCAATGACAATGCTATGGGGGGGGGAAAATCAATGGGCCATGATGTAATTAAGGGGTAGTACCTACCTCAAATCAATCAAAAGTTGATATATTTTTAATCATTAGACATTTTTAGTGTGGAATAAAAAGTATTGATATTTGCAGCAGGATGCAAGATACGGGCATGTTTTGTGAGTTCTGCGGGGTGGTGGACGCGGAGTACGACGAGCACTCGCAGCTGCACCACGAGAACACGCCCAAACACGTCTGTAACCAGATACTGCACGAGTATAAACACAAAAAGTAAGTTATTAACTATTTTCACTTTTTAGTCTAGTAAATGTTTATGTATAAGGCTTGTATAAGGGTACAAGTCGACACTACGCGACCCTAGCGCCCGAGAGGTAATAAACTCGTAAAGGGCCATAGATGACCTACTTTTCTCAACGTAAGTCTACGTAAAAGTATCGCAATTGTACAGGAAATTAGTCTCGTTGAAACGCCCGTGGAATCACCCATTTAATAAAATATTTTAGTCAATGTGTTGTGGCTCTTTCTTGCCAACTTGTACAAAAACGGAATTCGAGAGAATCTGTGCCTGCTTGCGAATTAAGAAACAAAGCATTAATTACAGGAAACAGTTTAGTAAGAATCGAGACGGGATGATTATTCTTGGGAGCGCCGAGAGTCTGCCGGGCAAGGGGCCGATTGTGAAGGAGCCTCCATCTGATCACCATAAAATACGGATGTTTGTGAGTTGAATATTTTTACTCTTTCCCTCTTACTTAATAAATAAATAAATAAAATAAATATCAGGGGACAATGTCACACCAATTGACCTAGTCCCAAACTAAGCTCTAGGCTTGTACTATGGGTACTAGACAACGATAAACATACTTATATAGATAAATATATACTTAAACTAGCTGTCCGCGCCCGGCGTCGCCCGGGAGTATTTTTTTTTTCATACAAACCTTATGAAAAATAGTTTACGACCTATTCTCAGACCTACTGAATGTATGTACACACAAAATTTCATAAGAATCGGTCGAGCCATTTCGGAGGAGTTTGGTTACAAACACCCTGACACGAGAATTTTATATATTAAAAGAAATACATAGATAACATCCATGACTCAGAAACAAATATTCGCGCTCATCACACAAATATCTGCCCTTACCGGGATTTGAACCTAGGACCGCTAGCTTCGTAGGCAGGGTCAATACCAACTAGGCCAGCGCGTCGTCAAATGTAGAATAAGCTTGGAATAGTTTTATGCCATGCTTTGTCATTTTATGTCAGATGCAAATGTCACAATTACAGATAAGGACAAAGCTTGGCATAAACTACGTTTATAAGTAAGGGGGTTTGAATTTTAGGGTAAGGTCAACCTGGGTCGGAGGCAAACGTGACTATGGGGTAAATGCGTCTTAACGACAGCTATAAGCGCTTTAATAGCGCAAGTCTTAAATAATAAATTAAGTTATAAAATAAATGTGGAGCTGTCTTTTTTTTGTCGCTTTAACCTCGTAAAATGAGAAATAAGCACTTTAGGCTATTTGTTGTCGAATCAACTAAAGTCACGGGCTCGTCACGGGTGTAATATTTCGCAGTTCATGCTGAATGTTTTGTAATAGCATAGTTTTAGTACGCTGTAGGTTCCTTTAATTTCTATAATTAATTAAACGAAACGTTCAAACCAATTTTCGGTGGAAGTTTGCATGGTAATGTACATCATATATTATTTTTACATTTATCATTCCCTTATTTTAGAAGTTACGGGGGGGAGGACTCACATTTTTCCACTTTGGAAGCGTCTCTCGCGCAAACTATTCAGTTTAGAAAAAAATTATATTAGAATCCTCAATATCATTTTTGAAGACCTATCCATAGATACCCCACACGTATGGGTTTGATGAAAAAATAATAATTGAGTTTCAGTTCTAAGTATGGGGAACCCCAAAAATTTATTGTTTTTTTTCTATTTTTGTATGAAAATCTTAATGCGGTTCACCGAATACATCTACTTACAAAGTTTCCATAGTATAGCTCTTATAGTTACGGAAAAAAGTGGCTGTGACATACGGACGGACAGACGGACGGACGGACGGACAGACATGACGAATCTATAAGGGTTCCGTTTTTTGCCATTTGGCTACGGAACCCTAAAAATGTGTGTCCCCCCCCCGTAACTTCTAAAATAAGGGAATGATAAATGTAAAAATAATATATGATGTACATTACCATGCAAACTTCCACCGAAAATTGGTTTGAACGAGATCTAGTAAGCAGTTTTTTTTTAATACGTCATAAATTGTAAACCGCAATTTACCTTTCACGGAACCCTTCATGGGCGAGTCCGACTCGCACTTGGCCGCTTTTTTTAGTACGTTATTTTTCATCAGGGTTTGTTTGTACTATAATCATACCAAATTTGATGCTTGTAGATATAGTTTACAGTTTTAACGACACAACAAAAATAGAAAACGTTGAAAATGAACGTTTCTTCGTTCGTAAGTAAATCATATGCAGCCACGTCCACACAGGAATCAAAAGGAATGGCTTTATGTGCTTCCGCGCGAAGAACGTGAGATGGAGATAGTTGTTGTGTAATAATTGCTGTTTATTTTAATACTACAACATTTATAAAAAATAATAATTACCGGGATTAAGAAGTATACTTAACTATTTTGATAGTTTCTAAGATTCAACCAAAAACATGCGACAAAGGTAAAAATAAAACTATCGAGGGTTTTGTTTCAAATCGTGTTTTCACGTTTAACCGAAGGAAGTGTTAGGTTTACAGTCTCAGGGAAGGGAAATATGACTAAGTTTAATATATCCAAAGAACAGAAACATAGGCGTTAATTTTATTGAGATCCAGATCGCGGAACACTAGCGACTTTTTCATATGTGGCCTCTTAAATGAAGTATAGGATAGAAAAATCCGCAGTTTTCTCTGCGGCGGTGATATCTGAATGGTGAAATTAAGTTTACTGCGGCCATCGTATTCGGTTTGAATTTAGTTTTAAAAATCGAATATTTATCAATTTTTAAAAGGCTTTATCCCGGTTATACATTTTAATTGTTTATGGATAGGAAGCATAAGCCAAGTTCTTGAGTGAAGAACAAGGAAAAAAACCAAATTAAACATTTTATCACGTCATGCTGTGAGCAGCTGGATGTGTGAGATTTCCGTCTAAAGACGCGCCAGAATTATACGTTAAGTTTAAGTTATCTAATACCTTTAAACGAGCAATTCTTGTATATATGAATATATTATATTTAGTCTGAATCTAAGAAACGGCTACAACTATTTCATCAAAATTTAGTATACAGGGAGTTTGGGGGGCGATAAATCGATCTAGCTAGATTTGATTTTAAGAAAGCTTATCAAAAAAACACACCGTCGGTAGGTACTGGAATAGTACGAGTATAATTTCTGACAAGTCTTGACTGGCATATCGTTCAAGATTATTTTATTAGGTAATATGGCCCTTAAAATCTCGAGAGCAGCTGAACCGATTTCGCTAATTTTTTTTTAGATTATTCCTTGAAGTACGAGGATGGTTCTTATGCAGAAAAAAAATTAAAAAATCCACCGGGAATGTCAGAACTTTGCAGCGGGGCGAAGCCGCTGGCGGGCCGCTAGTACTATATAAAGATAAATTATGGATACCTTTTATTTTATCAAAACACCTTTCAACGAACACATCGTTACACAGAATTTTCATTTCATCGAAAGACATTTCTCGCTGCTGTAACTTACGTAATGTTTACGATATCCTTAAAGCATCATGGTTTCAGCAGAAAATAGCGTTTGATGAAATGATACAAGTGATGAAGTGAAATTCGATAAAATGATGGGTTCCCATTAATTATTTTAGATCTTAAATTTAGTTCACGTAGTTTCTGTAGACTTTGTTTTTGTATGTATATCTATCGTTACAACTTTTCTTATTTTCCTCAATCACCCAAAGGATTAGCTGGAAGACATTCTTTAAAGGGATAAGTTCGCCTTTCTACATTCCTGTTTTGTAATTATTTGGATATTGTGTTGTGTAAATACAATAAAATGTTTACATACATATTCGCTGTCCTTGGCTAGGCTGCATGTGACGTTTTAGTGCATTAACCATAGAGATTGATGAATGTAAAGGAAGCGTAAGTTGTATGTTTGGACCGGTGCACCTGGAATTCCATAGTCTCTGCCTACCCCATCGGGAGACAGGCGTGAAGGTATGTATGTGTGCATTAACCATCACATTGCCCTGTGTTATAGGCGAAACCTGAGCAGGAAGTGATTTTTTTCTTCTCCATAAGTAACGACCTAAAGAATGAGGATGTGCTGGTGGTGGGCATTCAGTTGGCTCACCCGCAGCCTCAGTTTCGGATGACGGAACACCCTTATGAATTTGGAAAGGATCCGCATGTTCTGGAAAGAAGTGAGTAGCAGAGTTTTTCTTAAGTTATCTACCCTAAAGGAAAGTAGGTCTTTATTTGTCTGTGTCTGTCTGGCTGTCATTGACCAGCAGGCTTACTGGCTAACGCACTCGCAATCGCAATTGTTTTCATTTTGGCAGTCTGAAGGCTAGTCAGCATACAAAATGAAAACAATTGTTCCACTTTGAAGTCGATTGCGATTGCAAGTGCCTTAGGCAATAGGCTAGCAGGGCCCAAACGATAAACCGTTCTTAAATTTTATTTTTAATTGAAAGATGGCAGCTGAGAAGCTAATGTTTATGATAATCGGATTTACATGTCGTGTATTTATTTATCGCTGTGTGTTTAATTTTGTTAGCTGTAAGTTAAAACTGGAAATCCGAGAGAAAGGCCCAGCAACAGTGGGGCTCTATTAAAAGGTTGTCCCTGTAACCATTGTCGTGTGTGCTGTTAAATTGTCAAATCAAGCATATCCTACATACCTAGTTAGTAAGATTAATTGTTTAAAAATACCCTTTTTTTTTCAGAATCATCTATCGTGTCGGGAATAACTGTAAGATTCACTGGAGCGGCTGTTGGCCAATATGAAATGCCTATAATGTTTACGTTCTTTAGAAATAGTGACTCTAAGAACCTTATTTTTGTCAGGGAAATGGTATGTTGTTTAAAATTTTACAAATTTATTTTTATTGTTTTTTGAGTTTGGCAAGGAATTCGTGTAATTTCTAAAAATATACTGAGCCTCTATTCCACGTAGATTTCATTTCTATCGAACTGATAACGTTATGATAGCTATTATTAACTTGGCAGTTAAGAAAGGGATAATATTAAATAACGCTCTCTGTCCCACACTAGTCTTCCTCAATCCAATAAAAAAACAGTGTCTGCACTTCTCTGACAAAGCTTGACGCTTACTCAGCTCCAGGGGTCGTGATCACGTATTCATGCGTGAGTGAGATGAGAATACGTTATTGAATGACGATGCATCAAGTTTAGTTTAATAAGCACTACCTTCCGACCCCTGTTATATCCTATGATCTCTTCTTACCCTCGTTAAAACTGTCTACATTTTAACCTACAGTGCGATAGCTCTTAGAAGGTGCTTCGGGTTTATACTTATCTCTCACTCGCTCTTATACGCTCGAGCGAGTGAGAGAGAAGTACAAAACCGAGGCACTTTTTAAGTGCTCACAGACTGTATGATTATTATGTTTTAGAAATTATGCATTTCGTTGTTATGCATAATAATAATATTATATCATTGGTTTATTATAGAAATCGAAATAATGCAATTTGAGTTAAGTATGCAACATTAGTTTTTACGCAAATCATTACACACCTCTTAATCAATAATGAAAGGGTTTTCCGGTCCCTGGTGTGACCCGATGTCTGATCGGTCGTTTTCGCTCTTCGTTTGCACCCTGCACAACTGTACTGTACCCTATTATAAAATATTCTTTTTTCAGGTAGTAATGGTGCAAACTGAAATGCCTGACAAAGTTTATGCAAAAAGCCCATACACTAACAAAGAGTGGAGCAACCACGTTGACCATTTCATAATGTCTACAGAGCATGTGTAAGTAACAGACTCTTACTTGTTTCGAATGCATTGTTTTAACCACATATATAAATACACACGCAAATGCATCTACTTCGCGTGTCCTAATCCGGACTTATACCCCGACCAAGCGTCGGGGTTGGCCGTAGCTACTGAGGTTCCGCGCGTCTGTTGTTGCAGCCGGTCGGCCGTGAAAATTAAGAAAATGCCTCGTTGCGTGATAATAAACTGCAATAGCCCAAAATAGCGACGACTTTGAATCGATTTTGCGCGGAAAACGGAAAATTCTCTTCTCTTGGTGTGTCCCAGTCGGTAGCAAAAAGTGACACGGTTGGGTTTCATACAGATTGAGTTGTTTACATTATCTATGTGTATTTATCTGTGGTTTTAACACGTTCACTGTGCGTGCCCTATATTATTTTATTACATATACACGTTACATTTCGAGGTACACTCCATACATACGTGAGTGCTCCACATATGAAAGACCACCCCCATTCTAAATTAAATAATATCTAAAAACTCTGGATTGTGTGCTTCTATCTTAGTCGGTGGCGTGTTAGATGGAATTGGCATTGCAGAATTAAATTAAAATGCATACAATACACAAGTATTTGTCAATATTTCTAAATTGAAACTGATGTTAAATCCAAAACCATTAATTAAGGGCTAGGAATTCGATTTTTTTATTTTATTCGCATGCTCTGAAATGATCGATAATTAGCCGCGACACTTTTGGTATCTAGGGACTATAGTACAATAAACAGCCGCCCGTGGAGGTGAGGTCAGCTGGTCATACTCGTGTAGGTCCGTTCTGCCCACCACCGCCCTCTCCGCGGACATGAGGCTCTGTTTGTGGCGCACCACCGCCTTGGTCTCCGTTTTGGAAACGGCTGACGGGTTGAGAGTAAAAAATAAAATACCGCGGTCACCGCCATTATTAAAAAAAGAAGAAGAAGAGAGTAAAAAAATATAGCGGTATAAGTTGTATTTTTTTGTTCATTTAGATGTCTTGAAAATGGTTTTTTTATATTTTAGATTTATTGTCTCGCAATCGAGGTTCAAGTAAAATCCCATAATGACACTCGATCACCCTTGCTTTGCTCTGGTGGACCTATTTTAATCTCTAGATAAACAATATGCTTTTTTATGTTTACCAGGTAAATGAATAAGTAAACGTTATATTATTTTTCATGCTATTCCTAAAGGAGCTGGTAAGAAAAATATAATGTCCATTTTTTACTTCATTGTTAGTATTGTTACGTCGTTAATATCTCCATGCTGTATATTAATTACCCTTAAACCTTAATATTTGGGAATGTGTGTAAACTGATAGTAAGTATTGTGTTATTTTTCATGCTATTTCTTAAGGAGCTGGTAAGAAAAATGTAATGTAGCCGTTTTTTTTTCTAATTTAAGACGCCTTCGATATCTTCATCCTAAATATTATTTGCCGAATCTTTTTTTTATTATATTGTATTGTCGTACTCGGAGATATTTTAACTCGTTCCCTTTTTAAACTTTAAACAAATAAGGTTATTAATACGTCAAGTTTTTTTTTTCAAACTTGTATAAGAATAATCGTTATAGATAAATTATCCAGAGCGCGGAATTGCATATGTAGTAGTAATGTGTGTTTACAGGCATTTTATACTTGATTTTTCTGTATTCTCGTACTATCAGTATAAAAAGAGGTTTGTATATATATTAAAGAAGTAAATACCAAAATAATTTCAGTGTCAAATTCTAAATACTATTTACGTTCCACAAAATCATACGTCTTATGAGGATTAGGAAAAAAATATTTGTCGCCATGTCGAAAGTGAAGAAAATAAATATAGATGTCAAGAAGAGGACACGGATCGAATTTCAGATCATATATTATCAATACTTGTGACAGCTCAGATGAAGATTTAAATGATAGCAGCTAAAAGCTAAAAAGCACACACTTATTCTAATTGTTTATGTCATCTCAATTAAGAAAAAAACTTTAATTATTTTCCTTTTCATGCGAACGGTACAACCACTACAAATGCAATTCCGCGCTCACGATAATTTGTGGCGTTATCTATGAAAAGGGACCTTATTCTCGATGGCACTTACGCCGCACTGCGTCACGCGACGTTGTATTTATATCGGAGCATCGTTAATAATGGCGGAAGCGCCATCGACAATAAGGTCCCTTTTCATAGATAGCGATAGATACATTTAGCTATAATAGGAACGACGTAATAGTCATAAACTGACTCTTAACATGTTCTTATAGCTCTTATTATTGTTAGTAATCCTAATAAAACCATGATAACTTTAAATTGCAGGGCATATTCAAAGGTATTCAAAATACCGAAACTTCTAAAAATACTTTTGCCCCATGGCCTTGACGAAGTAGCATTGGAAAAAATTGATGCATCAGTGGAAATGAAACTGCAACTAAGAGAGGTTTTGATAACCACTAGGTAAGCTTACGTTTCTTGTACAATAAGTAAGTTTACACGACGACAATTTTGCGGCGCCAAAATCTTGCCACCAATAAACGACTATAAACTGTTTATTTTTAAAATTGCAGAGCTATCTTTGACGAAGGTATAACACGATCTAACTACATGATATACTTTCACCATCTGCTGTGGTGGGAAGAAATTATTGCTACGATCAATTTAAGGGTAAACAATCAACACCTACGTTACATTCACATACTCTAATAACCTTTAAAAGTTAAAAAAACAAACGTTTTTTTTGTAATGTAACCAAATGTGTAATGTCTTTCAGAAATATAACATGTTTGGCGTGACCTTTGAGCATAAAGTCGATGTATACCTACTGGAAGTGCCCGGGCTGGCCGAGAACCGCCCTTCGCTTTTACGAGGCAAGTGTTGAATCATACAATACATCAATCTTTCATCAATCATTCATCAATCATTCATCAATCATCATCCATCGTAATTCACTTTATTTTAAATTTTAATAGCTTTAAGATGCCACTATGATAAAGTCGGTAGCACCTGAGCCGAGGCGCCCTCAGTGGCGCACCTCTCTCGCAGACAAATGCGAAGATGTTACAGTGCCCTGCACTAACATCGTAACTCAAATAATAATAATAAAGTCGGTAGTGTTCCGCGATCTGGATCTCAATAACCATAATGCCTATGTGCCTGTTCTTTGGATATATGTAGTAAACTTGTCATATTTCCTTGAGACTGTTAAACGTGATAAGAAAACACGATTAGATACAAAATCCTCATCAGTTTTATTTTTCAAAAATGACACATTTTTCGCATGTTTTTGGTTGAATCTTCGAAACACTACGATCATCGATAATTTTTGATTCAATAGTTTAGTACTTATAATTTCTTAATCGTGGTAAACCATTTTTTTAAAATAAATGTTGTAGTTTTAAAGTAAACAGCAATAAAATATTTGAATTTGACGCTGCATTCAAGGCGAGCGCAAACTATCTCCATCTCACATTCTTCACGAGTAAGCATACAAAGCCATACATTTTTATTCTTCTGTTGGCACATGTGACCTATTAATTGAAAAAATAAAATCATTCGTTTTTATTCTACATTTTGTTAGTCATAAGTCATAACTCATAATAATATTGATACAAATGTCCACATATTTTTTTCTAGGTGACAAAGTATTCATCAAACCTCATAAAAGCACCGAGGTTATATTTGAAAGTTTTATAAAAGACATGGAAGACAGTGTCATTCACATTGGGGGCATAGACGAGGGGTGAGTTATCATTTGTACTATATATAGATAGTACGGAGCATAGCGTACGTATGATCAAGGATTGCATAATGAGTAACATTGTAAAATTGTTGATAAAGAGTTCGGGATGTTGGGATTTGATTGTATGTAGCAACCATGAACGTAACTTTTAATTTAACATATTAATCCAGTTTTAAAATAAGCCTGTTTACCACCATGTTACTATACTTTTTGTTGTTTGGTCGCTAAGAATAAGTCAATTAAATTTTTTAATCAACTCTATCGTGATAGAGTGTTTTAAAATCAAGGTTAACATATCGCAGTAAGATTTTGGATGTAACTATGATTTTTTAGTTTTGTTCAACAACAAATCCCCTATGAACCATATTAATTACTAAAAACCATGGATCACGTTATACAGCGCTGCCCTTTGCACTCCTACTCGGGTGCCCCGGAAGATCTGTACAAACTAACACCTGACACTATCTCGTGCCTTAGGAGCTTGAATGTGGATCTATAGTTATCTCTTTAGTTATGCTTATTTGAAATGTTTATCCTAAAAAAAACAGGCAACATGTGAACAACAACATGTGTACAGGTTCGCAGCGTATTACTCGCCTGATGCGTTATTCGACGTGCGGTTCATGATGTCACGCGTGCCGCACGAGCGCGCGCACGTGGCCGTGGCGCAGGTGTTCGAGCGGCGGCAGGACGCGCGGCTGTTCCCGGAGCCGCGCCGCAAGAACATCGCGCTCAAGCCGGTCTACAAGTGAGTACAGAGCACTGCCCTCAATAGGCGGTAACATTCAATTGCCACAGCAGATTCAATCCCCTACCGGTAGTGATAAGGTTTATCTTATCTTACAGATGGACCCTTTAGGATCTTTTGTGCAACTACCCTCTTACATACTTAGCTGTTCGAATGTGCAGGTTTCCTCACGATGTTTTTCCGTCACCGTAAGAGCATCGGGTAATGCAAGTTAGAAAAACTCATTGGTACATGGTGACCGCGGGGGTCGAACTCGATATCTTACGATCACGAGTCGACCCCCTAAGCCACTAGGCCAACGACGCTCTCTAGTGATACTGCCTAGCTAAGACAAAAAACGGTATCTCAGACAAAACTCTTGTAGCAAAAGTGATAAGGTTGCATTTGCTACAAGAGTTTTGTCTGAGATATCGTTCCGTACCGTCTTAGAGCTGATTTTTCAATCCCCAAATAAAGCTATCCGGAAGGTAAATTTTAGCTCTGTCCTTTTCTTTCATATGACTTCATAAAAGGATAGCAATACATTTAACTGACGGATAGTTTTATATGGGGTTTCAAAAATCAGCCCTTAGCAGGGCAGTATAAGGTGCGCTCTGACGTGGCCGCGTCGAACTGAACAACCAACTACGCCCATTTCGTCAATCATTCTGACGGTCACTATGGCCTTGACACATTATTGTCAGTGACCTAACGAGCCAAAGACACACATAAACTCATGCCTTCATTCCCAGAGTGGGGTAGGCAGAGCTACAGAATTACCAACAACTCTAAAAGTTTGTTGATCATTTCATTTACCACATTTTGCACAATTAGGCAATGATTACCAGTGTATTAGTGACGGGGTAAACCCGTCGCCTAACAGTACTACAAGCCTTTATTCCCTCGCCTCTAAGCCAAAGAGTTCTTAATTTTAGTATTTTATACTATGTTTAATAAACGTCCCTATATAATGGCGATATTTCCTAAACAGCCCAACTGATTTTCACGAAACCTAGCTAAGATCCATTCCAAACTGACTTTCCGCGTCCAATTTGGTCAATAAACGTCTGGGGTTAAATAGCCTAATTTATCAGTTGTGTCGAGCAGGTGGTACAACCCGCTGATCAAGAGCAACGAGGAGCAGCGCTCGGCGGTGCAGCACATCCTGTCGGGGTCGTCGGCGCGCGCGCCGTACATGGTGTACGGGCCCCCCGGCACCGGCAAGACCATGACCATCGTGGAAGCCATCATACAGGTACGAGACCTCTATATGCAAACTAACTTTCATTTGTTAGCTCAATTTGAGAAACCCAGAATTTTTTAAAAAGCTTTTTTTCTCTGTGGTGTTTTTTCATGTTTATTTAGACAGGATTGACGGAGTTCTTGTTTGCGGAGCTCCTATTTCTGGGTGCTTTGGCCCTTTGGGCATAACTAACGTGACAACCTTCTTTGATTTAACTTGACATGACATTTACAATTAAAAGTAATTCTCAAAGGAAAAATGTGTCTGAGGAAAATTCTGAAAAGGTTTTTTTACAAAAACGGTATACATATGCTCGTAATAAAAATTTATATTTTCTAATAAGCTGCCGAACTGATCCACAAATAGAATACTGTTTTCACCTTGAACACTGGACGCCCATTGGGCATCCTTTACGATACTTTATTGAAACGCATACTCCTCTCTACTCCTCGCGAGGCGAAACAATTGGGCAGCGTTAGCAACTCCTATCCATTCTCGTATATTTCTAAGCCATGTTTTCTTCCTGCGACCTACGGATATCTTCTTCAACTTTGCCCATCATTATTAATTGCAAGACTTCACATCGTATATTATTGATACTGGATAAAAAACGGGATTTCATCCTGCAATGTATTGCGTTTATTACGACGTTTCAGCGGTGTTACAACAGCTGCGACCACTAGAATATAAATTGCACATAATTCGCAAGAGTCCCATTTTTGTAATTAAATACCTGTGAAAAATCATGTTACATTTAACAAAACGCTTTATTTACTCTAAATTCAACCTTAACACCTTTTACTACGGCATTTGTTTCCAGATAGTACTGTACAGCTCCAAGAACCGCGTGCTGGTGTGCACCGACTCCAACATGGCGGCGGACCACATCGCGCTCATGCTGCTCAAATATAACAAACAACTTAACATCAATAACTTCATAGTGCGCGCTAACTCTAAATCGCGAGTGTGGTAAGACTAACCTTCACTAGTGTAATAACTTGGTTCCTCTTTCTCTTCTATGATCTAACTCTACAGCTTCATCATCATCATCATCATCATCATCATCATCATCATCAGCCTATATTAGTCCACTGCTGGACATAGGCCTCTCCCATTGCACGCCAGCGAACGCGATTCGTGGGCACTCTCATCCAGCTCTTGCCACCTTGCGAAGATCGTCGCTCCACCTAGTCTGAGGGCGTCCTACACTACGTTTTCCGATTAAACTCTACAGCGTGTCCCGGAACTTGACGTGAATCAAATCAAATAATAGTACATTACTACAGAGGCCGTGAAGTAAGGGATTGCTGGACGAGCTTGGGGTAGAGGGCCGAGTCGTAGACGAGGCCGGATAAAACGAGTCCTGCAATCCCTGTTCCGGCCGAGGATTGTAGTGCTTTTCTCAAGCAATGTGAGGAAATATTAAAATTAAAATAACTAACCAGGTAATCAAGTAAATAAAAATAGTTTAATTTGCGGCTTTTTTATTTTTTAAACATGCCATTTGAAGAAGCTATTCGAGCACCATGTTTAACCGCACATAAATATATTACCATAGATTTGTTTTTTTTTTAATGTCGCAAGTATGGTTACAGAGTCTAGTCATGTCTTCTAGTGGTGGTTGGCAGTATGTATTTTTTCCTTTGTCAGTTTAATGTTAGTTAGCAAATTTAAAAAGTTACAGCAGCGGACAATAATGGTTTTCCTTAGGTTTTTCATACATTACTTCTTGGCCTAAGGCCTAAGGCCAAGAAGTAATGTAGGGAGTTATAAAACAAGAAACTTCTTGTCTTTTATTTCGTGACATTAACGCATATAATTATTTCCGAGCATGAGAAAAATTGTTTATTTGTAAAACCTATGGTGTTACAAATACTGGTTATGTATGTATGAGCATTGCTATGTGTTGCCGCTAAAACATAATAAATAATATAAAGGTATAAGGGGTAATATTAAGCCATAAGAAAGCCCTTTCCGTACCGGTTTAGAATACAGCTTTAACTCTTCAACCTGTTAATCAGCTTAGAAGTTATTAAGGTTTTAATGATACTGGTGAAAAAGTGGCTTCTTAATTTAGATATAGTCGATGATGGTGACGAGGTTTACAATAACGACGGCCATGACGAGGACAAACGCGTTCTTTCTTTTCCAGGAGCGTGATGCCCTCGGAGCTGGTGCCGGTGTCGAACGGCTCCAGCTACACCAACTCCTACTCCATCAGCAACTACGCGCTGTCCTCGTACCGCATCGTCGTCACCACGCTGCTGCACTCCGCCAAATATGGATCGTGAGTACAGGAGCCCGTTTCATAAAAGCTTGTAACTTGTAATACGAGTGGAAGTCTCTTTTTAATACATACTGTTAGAAAGAGAATTCCCCTTATAATATAAGCTATTATGTTGTATGCAATAGGCCCCAGCTTCTATCTATATAGGTATATATAAAACTTCCGTGACTGACAGAACGTACAGCCTAAACCGCTAGACCTTGGGGCTTGAAATTTGGAGGGATATTCTTTGGGTTTTCTAGAGGTGCATAGAGAAGGGGGTTTTCGAAAATCGACCCCCAAGTGGAAGAAATAGGGGGTTTAGCGGGCGTCGTCTAGTAACCTATATCACAGTGTTTTCAAAAGCAATCGGCTACCCATTGGATTATTAAGCTATTGAGTTCTGAGGTTCATATAATATCATATTGAAAATATATGAAAATAAAGTTTTCTTGCTGTGGCTAGCTGTCGGTATGCATTTGAATCCTGGGTCTTCCTTCCTACCTTCAACTAAAACGAGAAGAATTCCACTTTACGTTGTTATGTTAGCAATATGACATGTCCTTCGAAGCCGCAGGCAGCGGAGGAGCGAAGCCGGGGCGGCGCGGCCTAGTATTAAACTGCTTCTATTACGACTTTCCTAGTGCAACACCTTACATCGCATTTACGAGTATAACAATACCGCTGTCGTATCCCCCAAATCGCGTTTCTGCTACCTGCTCTGTGCATTTCCAGCTTGAAAAGCGTGTTTTCGTTTATTTCCCAGTCCGCGAGCGCAACAAGCGCACAAGCTCCAGATGACCCACTTGTTCATCGACGAGGCGGCGCAGGCGTCGGAGCCGGCGACGCTGGTGCCGGTGTGCGGCCTGCTGGCGCCCGGCGGCCGCCTCGTGCTGGCCGGGGACCCCATGCAGCTGGGGCCCGTCTGCATCAGCCGCGACGCCAAGGACCGGGGCCTGGGTATGTGCACCACGGAACAGGCGACGAAACAAGGCGTTTTTTCTATTACGTTATAAGTACACTCGAACCCCACAGTCCAAACTTCGTCACTTTTATCTCAAGAGCTTTCTTTACAAGTATATTTTTTGTGCTGCGAGGACATCTAGCTCGCTGTTAGTCGAAATCTTTAAGATATTAGTCTAGCTTTCAGTAGCCAATGGGCAATGGGAATAAATGCATAGAATCCCTCGTGGTATACTTTCATCGCTTCGCATTTATTAGTTGTTGCTCGCTGCTCGTCGCCAACTCGGCGCGCATTCTACGCACCAAACAATACTAATCGGTGATCATGGCATCCCTTTGCGATGACCCTCATACCAATCAGTGAATAATGTAACTGTTGCAACATCCAGGTAAATCCCTGATGGAGCGCTTGAAGCTCGACTACCCGAATCTGTACGAGTCCGACCCGAACTACATCACGATGCTGGTCAAGAACTTCCGCAACGACCCTGACATCCTGCGGCTGCCCAACGAGCTCTTCTACGACGACAACTTGCAGGTCAGCTCTTAACAAGTTCGCGCGCGTAACATCATGGTCGGAAAAGTTTGTATTTATCTATCTCAATCAGTACCCATCGATAATGTAATTGAGAAAGTAAGACGAAACTAACTTCTTCGTCAAAATACGATGTCGTATGATTTTGTACAGTCACCAGTAATAATATATGATCCAACATGCGCTTAAAAATATCTGACACTCTTTTATGCCTCTGGTAATAAAGACGTGTCAGATATTTTTGAGCCCACACACTGGTTTTAAGTAATTTATGTAGTCGATTGTCTATAGAAATCGGGCTAACATAATAGTAACATTATCCGCCGCTACTGACGCGCCGACCAAACAACAAAATTCTAGTAATTTCCATATTTATACGAGTTGCAACCATTCGACAAATATTTTGGTCATTTAATAAATTGGACGTAAGTATGTATGTAAATACTTTATTATGCAAACAGGAAAATAATAATCAACAAAATAGACAGAAACACAAAAGGTAAAAGGTGTAAACGCGAACTTATACCTTTAAGGGATCTCTTCCAGTCAACCTTTGAGCCATTGGGAAATGTTTGAAATAACAAATAGCCAAACGTACAACAGGGGCCCGTTTCTCAAAAAGTATTAGTCTAATAAAAATAATATTAGTGTTTTGTCTCATTTTATAGTTTTATTTACGAGACAAAACACTAATATTATTAGACTAATAAATACGCTTTGAGAAATGGGCCCCAGTTGTCCCTAGTTCTGTGAAGTTAAGAAGTCGAAAAGACAAAATGCAATGAATTAAATGTGTTTATCTACATACATATTATAAGTCCTCTATTATGCGTTTAAAACCCGTAGGCACCAGCATTATCTGTGGTAGTAGGTTACAGCGATGACAGCTGTTAATTTTGGAACATTTTCCAAATTTTGAACTCAATACCTTACAATATTCGATCATTAGCTTTTCGGCTTCTGAACCCATCTTAGAGTACTTAATATGTGTGTAGATAAAGTATTGTACGCGACTCTGCGTATTTGGCATTACGCAACCGTCACGTAAAACTATTATGTTCCGTAGCCCCTGGCGCCGCCGGACGCCCTGAGCAAGCGCAGCATCCTGGGCACGGCGGGCGGCGAGCACGCCTGCGTGTTCCACTCCGTGCACTCGCGCGAGCAGCGCATGGGCAAGGCGCCCAGGTACGTCCCGTCAGAGCCTTTTGGAGAGCTTGAGAGGCACATTTCTTCCCGTCGAGCGCTTGGCTATGACGTCATCATAGTCACGTGACCGAGTTTTAACGCTTCTTGCTGTCCAGTGGTTTCACATTTCGAAAAAAACAAATTTTATCTATGGAAGATGATTTATGATTAATTTTAATAATCACATTAGAACCCTTCTTCTCTTCTTTTCTATCTTTAACCGCTCGTGCCCCACCGGCAGCTAGAGCTGCCGTACCGCCCCAAAAAAGCAATGTAACCCACCGGCAGTCATGCTTGCCGGTAAGTCATGTCATTATTCGATTTTCTGTCCTCAGTCTTTATGTCAATCGATTCAGTGTGAAATTAGCTACAAACGGACATCAACCAATCATAACACTTAAACGGAAAAAATCTAAATATGGTCAGGTGAACTCATGGTGAACTTCAGTCTAGTTTAACCAATCGTTGCGCGAGTGAATGTCCAGTAACACTTTTTAATTTATGTGATCTACTGTATTTTTTCACACATTTTTATGAAAAATATCTATATAATAAAAAATAATCACTAAATGTGTTGCTAAGCGCAAAACTCGAGAACGGCGGAACCGTTTTGGCTGATTTCTTTTTTGTTGTGTTCGTTATTGTCAGGATAAGGTTTATATGTAAGAAAAAAAAATGAAAAATCCAACGGGAATGTCGGAAATTTGCAGCGGGGCGAAGCCGCTAGCGGGCAGCTAGTAGAATATAAAATAAAGAAACAGAAAATTAAAAATCTTAAGATAACATGTGTTGATGTTGATAGTTTGTTTCACTGACAGCTTCTACAACGAGAAAGAGCTGGACGTCCTGCAAATGTACACGAAGGCGCTGATCCAAAGGCACAACGTGCTGCCCAAAGACATCGGCGTGATCGCGCCGTACATCAGACAGGTTAGTGATATCCCTGTACGGCTAGTACAATAGCACATTATTGCCTAGCAGGGATGTAGGCAATTGCGGGCCGAGTATTGGTTTAAACGGACGAGCTTGCGAGTATAAAAATACGAAGCCCGCAATTGCCGTTCCTGGCAAATATAGTGCTTTTCTCAAAAATCGCACGAAAAAAATTGTGTTGGAGTAAAATCTTCATCGCTTAAACTCATTTTTTTAATTGCATACATACAGAAACTTCCCGTGAAAAAACCATCACTCTTTACCGCCTTTTTGTTTATGACAAGGAGAAACTCAAGCTTTGTTTTTTAAAACACAAGCTATTCCAGACACAGATAAAAAAGTTGTTTCGAATAAAATATGGATGTATAAGACTTGTACCCTCATTTTATTATGGCCCTTTTCACTTTTTAAAAAGTTACAAGCTAGATTGTATTGTAATGGAATTTGTATGCAACATTGCGGGCTTGTGTTGTGTAGCGAGCACGCAATGTTTTTTTTAATTTGAGAACTGTCAGTAAACTATGTACTCGTCTCAATATGTAGATTAGTAATGTCAACATTTCCGGACATTTTTGAGAAAAGTGCATTTTCTTGCTTGTCGCTCAGTGCGTCTCTATCGTTACTGACTAGATAAGGAATATCCCAGCGACAAACCTACCTACCTTTTATTGTCTCTACAGGTGTACAAGATGAAGGGCTGGCTGATGAACAACGGCTACTCGGAGATCGAGGTGGGCACGGTGGAGGCGTTCCAGGGCAAGGAGAAGCGCGTCATCCTCGTGTCCACCGTGCGCGCCAACTGCCGCCTGCTCGACTACGACGCCAAGTACGGGCTGGGCTTCCTCGTCGACGACAAGGTATTGTTCCAACCAGTACCCTTACCATGTGTTATGGCCGCTGTACACATTGGGCCAATGCGTTGGGCCAAGTTAATGGGCTAAAATATGGAATCATGTTTACACATTGGCGTATTGATCATTCTGCATTGGCGCTTTGATAAAACATCCTTTGATGTGTGCACGAAAAACCGACACCAGCCAGTTGGCCGGCCGGTGTTGGTCGCCAACTATAAACAAGCCAATAGCGCAGCCAAGTAGTCCTCTACATGTTGGCTCAATACCGTGGCCCAACGCATTGGCCCAATTTGTACAGGGGCCATTACAATTTTGACGTACTTGCTAGCTAGTCGAATGCTCTGTCCCTCGCTACCTCGCTGTATTCTTATGGAATGCGAGGAACAGAGAGAGAGAGGGCACATCACGATAACAGGTCAAAGACGATATGGTTTTTATCGCCGAGAATCTCGGCCGCTTTAGTGAGACGAATATTTGCTTTGCCGCCATCACGTGGTCTTAGATTTATACCATTTGTCAGTTTATTTCGTTTAAATATTCCAGGCTACAGGTACACTTGACAAATAATGCGATTTCTTATACATTCGAAGGAATAAAGAAAGAAATGTTAATAAATTATACTTAACGAAATATGGCCTAAATAAAATCCAATCATCATCCCTGGTCCTCTCACATTCCAAAGTGAACCAAACAACACTCCCGACCCCATCCGCTCGGGTGTAAAGATTATAAAGGTTTGACACTTCTAATTGTTCATTACAGAGATTTAACGTAACGTTGACTCGAGCCAAAGCCAAGTTGATCATAATAGGCAACACTTCGTGCCTGGGGAGGGACACGAAATGGAAGAAATACATGGACCACTGCAGGGCCCTGAAGTGCTACCTCGGCCAGGAGTCGGAGCAGATGGACCGCACCGCCAAGCTGCTGCAAGAGGTGACCATCACCAGATTTGGACGCTGCCGACTGTTGGAGTTGGTCAACAAGAAAGCCAAGGAAAAGGAAGATGGGAAGAATAAATAAAGGTTTGAAAAAGCCTCCAGAGTGCTCGATTGTTCAGAGACAGTGGGGGTGAATTGGGGGGATATATATTTTTGTATTTATTTATTTTAAAACGTACATATAACAGACAGCAATCATAATTTGAAAATGAAGAATACATAGATAGATTTTTTTTTATTACTACCAATTATTTAATAGTGTCTTCGTATCCTTTTATATTACTACCGAATTTGTTTTTCTCTATTTTCTTTCGTTCTTCCTATTTATATTTTATAGTACTTTTGTACAATGTTTTCTTTTAAATACAGTTAAATACAGTTTTTTTCTCAATACTTTCACACTTTCACACATCTATACTTTTTCTTTCTTATTTCTTTATTGATGTTGAAAAAACTAATAATATTTCGTTGTTTGTACTAGGGCTTTGTTCTACTCTGTAAAACTATATTGCTTTTGATGTTATCGTATCGTATTGTTTTTAACTCGGTCGCCATTACTGTCAAGTAAATAGAGCTATCATAACGTTGGCTATACGATAATACGTCAAAAGCGATATGGTTTCAACGAGTAGAATGCCCTCTATTGCTGTTAGAGAAAAAAACTGATTAACCAAACATACTCGGAGATTTAAGTATACGAATTTACATTTTTCTAAAATTATATCAATTAAAATATTACAGGGTTAGGATTTTTATAAATATATGGGAATGTTCTAATATAAATATTTGAGCCCGTAACTAAATTCTACATTTTGGCTCACGTTATCGACTTCGTGGGGTGGTTTTCGATCCCAAATGTCATCTTATAAAAAATACTAATTATTAACCCGACTTCAAAAAAAAGGAGTTTCTCAATTATTTAGTATTGCTTTTCTTATTACCGCGTATTAGAAATAAAGAAATGAAGCAAATCATTAATTCGTGCCATACATAACAAATAGGTAGGTTAGAACCGTACCTTACCTGCAGAAACAATCGCAGCGAAACTATAACCTAAGATTACATGTAAGTGCAACGAAAATGTTTCAATAGAATTTAAATTAAGAACAAAAATGTGAAATGTAGTTGCGGGTAAAAATCTTTAAAGAATGTAGAAGAGAGATTATTCCGGGGATGCCGTTTTTGTATCAGTATAATATTTTAGGAGTGAAGTGTTTGTGTTCAAGAGGAACGTATTTGCTCAGCCAGGCTGGTTAATATAGGGTAGTGGTTAATGGACGCTGCGGGACAATCTATTGTTACTATTAATAAGATTTTACGTAACACCTGGCCATAATGTGAGTTTTATCGCACGCTGCGCGCACGGTAAAACTCGCATTGTGGCCAGGTGAAGACGTAAAATTGTGTACTCATCACGGACAGTAAAAAAGAAAGCCCTCTATCGCATATTTACAACCCTCGCCTACGGCTCGGGTCTCAAATACCTGCGATTTCGGGCTTTCTTTCTTTTACAGCCCTTGTTAAGTAATGTACTATTATTGATTTGCAAACACGTCTCGCTGTATCAAAATATTAGGTCTGCTAACAAGGCCGCGACATACAACGGCTTTTCTCTATTTAGTTTTAGTGTAACTGTAAGAGTTGTTAGTACTAAGAAATGTTAATTTACTCGGGATAAAGTATTGATGTTAGCTATTGCATTTATTTTGTGTTGTATCCAGATAATTCTGTTAAAAGTCGATCTGCCGCTCCTTGGAGCCCATTATGGTTTCTAGGGTTTCCGGAAATAGAAAAAAAATGAATCTACATTGTTTTTTTCTATTGACCATGACGCAACTCAATTAGGCTTTGTAAAATGTGAAAAATCATGGAATCTAGAAAAGAAATACAACTTTCTTTGCCACGGCAAAGAAAGTTTTGTCATGACATAACTTATGTTTCATTTCATCGAACAATCCATTGTTTTAAAAGTAGCTTTAAAATACTAAAACTATTGTGATTTTCGTGACATTAAAGTCTAGTAGAAGTAAGAACTGTACTTTATAATAAGTTTTTTACATTAAGATAGTAAGTCAAAAAATTCTAATACCGTAGTATGAATTTAAATACTGGGAAATTAACAGAAACAAGCTGAGATTGTAAAAGGGGTGTCCGCCGAGCGGTGTGACGCGGGCCTGATTATAAGCCGAGAATTGTATGTTTTATTATAGAATCGCGACAAATGTGGTACTGAATTACAAAACAATGTGAAAAGTATCTATTGGCGACCTGTAGCGCAGTGTCCAGTCGATGCGGTTTGCAATCTCGACCAGCAAGTAGCGCCTAATTCTTAAAAAAAAATACTCCTTCATAAATTGTCACAATGACCATTTTTTTTTATCAAGTTTTAAATCATTCCTCGCGATGGCGTCTCGTGCAATGACTGCCTCGTCAAGCCAAAGCAAACTTAAGTTCTAATGAAATGTATTAATAGGTTTATTTTAAGAAAGTACATGTTAGCTGTGATGTTTAATTAAGAATGTTAAATCATTTATGTTAAAATATACATTTTGGATAGTTTTCTACCTATTCCGGTGCTGCACGTATAATTTAGCGTTGATTGCGCACAATTTTAAGAGATATATTTTAAACGTATTTGATACCTCGTTTATTGAGTTTTAATGAATAACTAGATTTGGCTACGTCCTATAAAGTTACATTCAGGTTAAACCTTATATTGTATTGACATTTTTGATAACTTTTATCTTTTATGAATAAATATTATTTAAAATGAAATGTTTTTTGTCTACGCTGTACGTCGAGTTCATACATGTGTACACTTTAGTACCTTGTCACTTTAATCGCTGTGACAATTCATGGCAGTTTAAACATGACATTAAATAGACGAGGTACTAATGTGTACACATATTTTATGAACTCGACTGTACTATGATCCGACTGCACTCTCAACTCGAAGTTCTTATTCAGTGTTATAGGATCGGTTATTGAGAAAGTAAAATTGTTAGGAGCTTTCTAACCGCAACACTTAAGTTACGAAAAAACAATACATAATAGTTTTTTCGTACCTTACATACATTCATTAAATAATGAATGTAACAAATAGTATTTACTTTGAATAAAAATAGGTAGATAGATATTATTATTAGCCAAAAACTGTATTTTCATCTATACTAATATTATAAAGAGGTAAAGTTTTTGACGGTGTTGGGGATAATCTCTGGATGTACCTACTGAACAGATTTTGAAAATTGTTTTACCAATAGAAAGCCACATCATTTGTGAGTGCCATAGGCTATAATATCAACAAAAAAAATGTTTATTGCATAACAAAGTGGGCACGGGAACAGCTAGTCTATAGTAATATTATAAAGAGGTAGGTAAAGTTCGTGACGTAGGGGGTAATCTCTGGATCTACTAAACCGATTTTTAAATTTCTTTTACCAATAGAAAGCCACGTTATTTGTGAGTGTCATAGGTTATATATTAACCCAAACACAATGTTTATTGCCCAACGAAGTGGGCACGGGAACAGCTAGTGGGACATAAAGGGGGAAACGAGCACGCAGGCCACAAACGTGGGATAGACCTATATGGACATTTGCAACTTCCCAAGACCGCCAATGCGTTACCCGCAAGGCCCAACAATCTTATCCCCAAACCGGAACACAAAAATGCCAACACTGCTGCTTGGCGGTAGGTTAAAGGATAAGATGGTAGCGATCCGGACGGACCTTACACAAGGTCCTACCACCACTACGAAATAAATGACCTTGAATTACATTTACTATCTTTTGCATTTTATTCTTCAAGAAAGAAGACAATAACAAAACACCTTTCGAGTTGCATCTCTTTCTTCACTACTAAGGAAAGGCAGCAAAACATACGTCACGTAATTCAAGGTTACATTATTTAGCTTCAATTCAAAACTGCTCTGCACCTCCATGCTTAGTGTTTGCCACAAACACCGCAGGACGCAACTACTGTACCTACGTTACAGTGAGATAGTAATACATCGTGCTCACTTTAACATATAATTGCGTCCCGCAGTGTTTGTGGCAAAACACCAAGCATGTGCACGCAGCATAAAACTTCTTGCAAGATCACGTTGTCAATAGCTAGTCCATAGAGGTAGCGTTTAAACTATAAAGTACTCTGTGGTTTAAACTGCTTAAGGTACTCAACAAAAGACAAATAGGTACACCGGTCACCGCAGCTTTTTTGCAAGTTATCTCATTTGTCAATATCATATCATGACATATTTAAATTAGTAGGGTTATGGTGGCGATTCCGACTCTACTTTGCACCCGTAGAGAAATTGCCGATTTTAGCCGAAAGGTGCTGCTATGTACCAATTCCTACTTAAAACTTAAACTTAAAATTAATGTGATAGATATAATTTTCAGTGTGAAATTCAATTATCCTTCTCTGTACATATTATTCCATGCTTTCAATGCTCTAGACACTCTACAGTCGACCCTTCAAATTGACAGATGCGTCTTATCGATTATTGTTTTATGACGTGCAAACGGATTCCAACTTTAGAATGGCAGACCACCTACTATTTGGGCGCCAGCACCTACGTATGTATGATCCTAAATAAATAAGTATTACACAAAATAATCTAAATCGATTATATCTTGTGGGTTTTTCTCTCCACATATATTTATGTAAATATTATGGAAACAATAGCTTCAGAGCACGGCACGAGACTCGGGGTCTCGGCGTTTGTCGGTTTACATCGGCTCAAATCGGAATTTCATTACTGGGGGAATCTCCAGAGGGTCCATTATTTGAGATCGCTTTAGTATTATTTTTGGTGCGGTGCTCAAGTAAAAACGATTGAAAGGTGTCCGCGGCCTTCGATCATCATTCATTAAGTAGAAGTCTGTCTAATGAAAGATGAACCTGAGAAAAAGCGGCAAATTCAAAAAATCTTCATATGGTATTACCGATCAATATAGGAATAAACGATTTTGATACTTTTCTTATTTTGTTTATTTTTGTGGGCACAAAGGAAGAGGAAACGCTTCCTTTTTCACAATACTAAGGCCCGTATTAATAAACTATAGGTACTCAAGTCTACTAATACCGCACTCAAGTGTCCGTTTATCCATATTAAGACCACACACGGTATCATATTTAAGTACAGTTTATTAGTAGAAGCCCGAGAGTCTTTCTACTTAATACGTATGGGTGGATCAACTTTTTTTAATGAGTGACCCAGGAAACGTCACCCTGGCACCGAACTACAAAGAAAAGTAGATTGACCCGTATAGTCAGCATTAAATAAATAGATAGTGACACCCAAAGTCGCCAAACGCGTACCGAACTATTTGGCGACTTTGGGTATCACGAAGTATTTGATGCTTTGAAACTATCTATGAAAAAAAATGCAGACCACCATAATAATGCTTGCATCAGCATGCTTTCTCATTTGTGAGCTCTTTCAGTAAATAAAATCACCAATAACAAGTCATTGAGTAAAAATATTTTATTTATTATTAGGGTAAAACCGATGCTTTCTCTCAACTCTGCTAATAGGCATCTGAGTGTAGGCACTTGCTTCTTTACAATATCAAATTCGTTCACTTTATTTCGGATGACATGGATGTCAAAACATCTAAATTGGATACTCTGGCCTTGTGAGTTCGCTTCTTTCCTGCAGTACTGAAGACACCATGGTTTACTTTGCCTTCATTCTCTTCAATGTCGAAACACTGATATCTGTAAGAAGAAAGAAGGAATGAATTAAACAGATCACAATTTACAAATATATTGTGACACGCAGTACAGCCCCATTGTACAGTCCGACAGCTCTAAGAACATTTAGGTTTAGGTGAAATCAAATTGCATCGGTGAGATTCAAATCGCAACAGTTTAAGAACAAGGAAGACAGGTATAGCCCGAACATTTTTTCCAAGAGCTCATGAAGTGTACGTAGGTACATATTAATATGTTTATGATATCTTTTAACTAAATGTATATAAACACCTCCTTAGTGTTTTACTGAAACTATGAGTGTCAGTTATATTAATCATCCGTCTATTTAATTAATTTAATAAATTTGCGATTGTTAAGAGATTCAATATGGTATAGGTACAGACAATACACCTATGTATAGGGAAAGACAATGATTTAATTAATTTTAGTATTTACCGGTCATTGATGATAATTCTTCTCAGTACTTCGTCTGACTCTGGCATAGTAAATCGTTTTGCTCCAACTCTTTCAACTGCTGAAGATTTTTCAAAACCGTTTGGTTTTCACCATCCACGTCCAGCTCATCTGAAAGGAATACATCGTTTAATTTCTTAATGGAAAAGAAATACCAATTTCAAAAGATATAGGTAGGACAGAAAAGGTATATATTCTATGAAACTTTGGATTGAAGATATAGAAATAATAAGTATCAAAATTAACATGCCATACTAACCTTGTTATAACCTATGAATTCGGTCACCGTATGTAAACACTCTATTTTTTGTTTCAACAATGCTTTCCTCTTCTCTTGTTTTTCTTTATATTTGTTTATAATGGTACAAAGGATCTGCTGCACACCACTTTTGATAGTTTTACGCATGTTTAGTACGTAAATTTCCAGAAGAAAACTTTAATTTGACAGACTCGAACCAACCACGACTTGTTTGTCAATGTCAAAACGTCATTTTAATAGTGTTGCCAGACCTGCCAGTCAAATAAAAGCCCGGTTCATCATTCATTAGACAGACTCTACCTATGCATGTAAACTCTATTGAATACGGTGAAACGGAACACGTTAGGTATGCCGTTATGACTTATGTATGACCCACATAATTTTAAGAACAAAAGAAATCCCTACAGCCGTCTTATTATTGTTTTAAGTAAGATTTGACTATTTCATTTGTTTTTTGCCGGTGAAAACCGGTAATACCCGGGCAAGAACATGTCGGGCCATACTTAGTGGGGTTTCGTCGCGCCGTTACGTTACGTTAAGTAGGTTTAATGTGTTTATAATTTCTTTCAAGTATATCGATATTTCTTCACGACGTTATGTTACATCTCAACGAACTAAATCATCACAGAACAGGGGCACTACTTTGAAATTCGACGCTCGCAACGAAGCCCGCAACGCAGATCGATCGAACGATGAAGGTGAAGGCTACTATGAAGTAACTTCGAATTGTTCACTTACGTTTCGGAGCCATAGATCACCTTCGATCCTAGAGGAATTGAGCAACTTGAAGGGAAAGAACGAATGAATAAAAAGTATGGTTTACACTCATAGCACTTAAAAACCGGTAATCAGATTTTTGTCCTAAATCGCCGATTAACAATTTATATCTTACTTGTACAATAACAAACAAAGTACCAAGGATAGTTTAATAAAATAAAATCTCCAAATAACGCTTGTTTTTTAATATTTAAAAATATTCTGACGTATCATTAAGTGTAAAAAATAATCTATCTGTCATATCCACGGCCAATAATGTTCATACAGAAAAAACGGGCCTTATGATTGGAGCTAGAATTGATCAGGACATTTACCTCCCACGCTGCGCCTCTCATGTCAATTGACCGGCGCCATGTTGCATCTACTTTGACAGTTCTCGCCTTTTAAAATCTGACATGACATTACTGTTTTATCCTTGATCGAGTGAAGTGTCGTTGATTTCAATCCGTGCTTATCCTCTCAGTTTAAAATAGTAATATAGTACTTTCTTTAGTTATTTTTATAACTAAAATGTACTACAAGTGCTGTGTTGATAACTGTGCAAGTAAACGAAAGGACGTTAAATTGCACCAATTTCCCGCATCGGAGATAGGGCTCCAAAAGTGGTTGCAGTACATTAATAGTGATCGGCTTCGTAGTTTAACTATTCAAGACCTACGAAGAGTGTTCGTGTGTCATAAACACTTTGAACGTAGATTCATAACTGAGAAATCTCGGATACCTACGTCTGGGCGCGTATCCGACTTTATTCTCTGAGGAAGAAATTCGAAGTGGCTTACCGAGCGTAGCTGACGAAAACGAAAATCCCGGTAAGTTCATGATTCCAAAAAGCTAATTATTGGTTATTAATTGTCAAACTTAAATTTCTCTTGCGTGTACTCTTTGCACAGTATGTATGTTTTCTTGTAGGTGTGTTTACATGATAATATTTAATATAAGGTAGGTCATACACGTAAATTATACACTATGATGTGTGTGTATCACATAATATATCATCTCATTCAAGATTCTTGCAAAGAACTATAAACCATGCAGCATGTGGTACATTACACTTTCAAACAACATTCTTTTAATATGGTATTTTACTTCCCTTGTGGTATGTTTTATCTAAACAATACTTGTACTAGTGTTCAATTATAAAAAATGGTTTTATTCATAATTTTTTATGCATGTGGTGATTTAATGCTATCATAAATAGATAGAATCATAGATAGTTCGATTTCCAAATTAATGCAACTACAAAAATACCACATGTCTTTTTCATACATAATTATGTATGAAAAATTGTTCATGATTTATTTCTTTTACTAAAAACTTGTAATATAGCCTCAAAATTAACTGGGTATGCAATCCAAACTATTGGACTAGCTACAGAATAAAAATCCTAGCTGTAGATATAATTTACTACATACACATACATACCGTCACACCTTCATTCCAGAGTGGGGTAGGCAGAACTACAGAATAACCAACAACTCTAACAACTTGTTGTTAATTCTATAAAGACATTTTGCACAAACAGGCTAAGATGTTTACCATGTGTATATTAGTGACAGGTTGAAAGCCCATCGCCTGACAATACTATAACCCTTTATTCTCTTGGTCACTTCTTACGACTTCCACAGGAAGACATGGAGTAGCACTATTCTAAGCTGGCAACCACACGGTATTCTATAATTTATTATTTACGTTTTAATAGTGACATAAGGTGGGTAACACATGATGTTGTTAAAATTTAACAAAAACTTAAATAACTTCCAAACTTCTTTTAAAAACCTCTGACCGGCCAGAGATTTAAGTTTTTTTTCCATAACTTCTACTGTCTAAGCTAAATTCCCATCTTTTTATATTTTATTTTATGTTTCAGAACATGTGAGCTTCGATCATTGCTATGATAGACGCCAACACCATGCCGATCACTCGTACTGCAAACCAGGTCCTTCGAACATCATGACACTGGAAGCTGCAGGTAATTATTAAAGGTTAACATAACTCTTGTTCTCTTCCCTATTCTTCAAAGAGAAAAAAGATTTAAACTATTAATTTATTTTATTACATTTAGACATTTTCCATATAGAAAGGTTAAATAAATTGCGGTAATGAAAAGGGTGTGAGCACAGCTAAGCTGAATTTGAGCTCACCCGTTGTCAGCCATGGAGAGATAATAGGTAACATTAATTAGTTAACAAGTTGCATAAAACTAAGCTTATTACCCGACTGCCAAGAAGGGTAATGTTTTTCGCGTGTATCTATGTATGTATGTATGTAATATTCTTTATTACCTCGTATAATCCAAACGGCTGGACGGATTTCTAAAATTAATTTGTCGTTGGATTTGTCTCGGAAACCCAAGTGTCCTAGGATAAAAATCAACATGGCGGATTTTAGGCGCCATAATGTGTGGTTCGAAACATTGTATGAGTAATGTACTTATTGATATTTATATTATAACAATTTAAATTTAACTTGAATATTGGAAAAGATATTGCAGGCGGGGACAAGCCATGAATTACAAAACCTATTTCTTAAAAAAATACATTTGGACTAGCTTGTCCCTGCCTGGAACACCTTTTCCTATATTCAAGTTAGATTTAAATTGTTATAAATATCAATAAGTACATTACTCTTACATTGATTGGATTTTTATTATTGCGGTCGGGTTTTTTTTTAAATATTTTTTTAAATATAATTGTGAAACAATATTACTCATATATATATTCCTATTCATTTATTTCTCATAAATTATATTTTATTTCAGGTTTATCTTCAGATCAACCACCAGTTATCCAAGAAATCCAGAACTTCCCACAGCTGCCAGTCTCAGGTAATTTTCCACAGTATTAGTTATTCATGGAATGATAAATACTGTTAAAAAAAAACAGGACAAGTGAGAGTGACCGAGGGTTCCGCACATGACACGGTTAACTCAATTAAAAATTTGTACCGCCGTCCCTTGCATAAAGACCCTATTTTTTTGTGATTTAATTAAAAATGTATAGATTTCCGATTTTTTCCTATACTTGTAGTAAAAGACGGTGTTACTTGCCAAATTTCATAGTTCTAGGTCAATGGGAAATACCCCATACATTTTGATTCCCTCGAGAGTGTGTCGAAATACACGTTTTTTGCGACACAAACGGCCGTATCTTTTTTTTAAGTAACTGTAGAAGTATGATTTTTTCACAGCTTCATGGGACTGTAGACCGGAGTATATGGTTTTAATTTCAACTCGATACCTTCACGCGTTCTCGAGATAAAGGGTCTTGACAGACAGACAGACAAAGTGATCCTAAAAGGGCTCCGTTTTTTCCTTTTGAGGTACGGAACCCTAAAAACCAGTGTCAGTGTGGACCAAGGGGTGCGGACAACTGGGAAAAGCCTTGATTGTTTGAGTCTTGGGTATTTTATGTTGTATTAATTTCCCTATATATTTGTATGTTTGTCTCTTTTTTTTAAGTAAATTTTAATATATTTCAGGTTCACCACATAAGCAGCCGAGTCAACCACCAGTTCTTCGTGAACTACAGAACTTACCTCAACAGACTATTATCGGTAACTGCATTGAAATGACATTTTCAACCAATACTTGACTCTACTACCTAGTTGGTTAATAAGTTCTGTTACTAAGGTTGAGTCAAATAAAACTAACTTATGTTTATTTTTTAAATTCAATATGTATAAAAAGTAAAAGCTTAATTGATGTACATTTTGAAGAACAAATAATCATTCTTGTTAGTTGCCGCAATTTCCGACACGATCTTTTAACATTCAGCATCGTTGAAAATACGCATGACTTTTCTGTAAATGTCACTATTTGAAAACGCTTAGAAGTTATACTCGAAAATCTAATTTAAGACCAAAAAAACTACGACAGATATGTCACCGTCATAAGTGTCAAAGTCACCTACGTCAGTGTCAATTGAACATTTCAGATATAGCCAACCTTTTTGCATTGATAATCAAATCGTTGAAAATATATGTAGATATGACTAACAATTTCAATATCAAAACTTATATAACAATAGGGAATGTGCATTCAATGTTTTTTCTACCCGATATTCAAAAACATCAAACAAAATATATTTTAATATATTTTCTGATATAGTGTGTTTAATCATTAAATGGCGTGTGTGTGTGTTAAATGGCGATTTTTTTATCAGCTAAAACAAAATGACTAGCCAAATTCGGATTCCTTATACTTAATTTATTCTTGATTCAAACTTTACCAAGTGTTAGTGCGAAGTTGCTGTTAAGTCGCAAGTAGCAAATGTATGAACTTCGCACTTGCACTTGGTAAAAAGAAAAATGTAACTAAGTTTCTTTTCTCGAACCGGTTGTAGCTTCTGACACACACACACACTTTTGGCCTGTTATTTTGTCGAATAGCTAAACACCTATTGTTTATTTAATTTATCGTACCAAATGTTATTTAAAACCTGAAGTAGTACAAGTGCAATAACAGTTTTGCTACCAAAAATCTTCTATGGTTAAATACAAGATGTATTTGTGTAAGCAACTTGAATTAACTTGTTTATTTAAATCGAAGGTTTAAAACTACCAATAAATAAACATTCTTAGTGCGGTCTTTGAAAAAGCGGAAATATACTAACGCATTTTTTTTATTTTTTAGTTGCAACCCACGTTGGTTTTAATTAGATTTTCGAGTATAGTCTTTGTTTACCAAAGAACCTTTGTTGTTTGCCCTAGGCGTACTTTTTCGATCAAATCGGAGAAATACTGGAAAAGGGCCGAATTTTAAGTACCCGAAACCGACGTGCGTGCATAACTCGATGCATGAATGTGGAAGAAGCGAAAGAGATTTGTCAAGATCGTAGTAGGTGGAAAGAAGTGGTCTCTGCCTACCCCTCTGGGAAACAGGCGTGATTTAATGTATGTATGTATGTATTATAAAACTTCCTATCTCTGTGTATGTTTAGAGACGAACATGAACTTATGAAGCAAGAGATTTGGTGTGTTTTCGTGTTTCTGTCGATTTAATGAGACATCAGGATTGACCGGTGTACAAGCGGATCTTTAGTTGCTTGGAATTAATTTGTATCAGAATTCAAAGCTACAATAACGTCTGTTCAATATGTCACGCAAATTTGAATTATCTACAAGAACTCTTACAAAAGTTGTGGCCGTTATCAGTATCATCGTCATGGGTGATTTGAACTATGATTTTCTCGTTCGCTCGTAGATACATTAAATAATCGCAATAGTTTGAAAAGAGATGTCTTAATTAAAGTAAAGACATCATAGCTACCAGGGATTCATATATTTCTTGCTTACGAGCGTGCACCTGTTGAACCATTGTCGTGACATGACTAATACCTACTTATAATTACTAATAGAACAGAAAATGAGAATGTGTGTCACACTAGGGCTTTTTCACGGGTAAATACGTTATAACAATATTTCTGTCAATGTTTTTTCAGGCCAGGAAATGGTGACCGCAGATGACAAATCTGCAACTCTACGTAGAACTAGATCAGGTAATTTTATTACTTTTGAGCTTGCGACCTTGCTAAATTTCTGTGTATTTAATTGGTTTAATCTGCAGTTATTTTTTGTATTGTAAACTCTTAGTTACACAAGAATAAAAAAGAAACTAAACTATATAATATTAAAACTAAACTTAATAAAAAAAAAGGAAACAAAGCTACTTAAATAAAACAGAAACTCATGAAAATTGCGGACTTAATGCTCTTTCAGTTCAGTCTCTAGCAGTCATTTACACAGTTGTTCTAGGCATATAAAAATCTTGTCATATTACCGATAAGACATTCATTCTCTTTTCTATTGCAACCCACATAAGAAAACATAACTCAGATAAGAAAAGTATTAGTGGTGCTCGATTTGGCGAATGTTCAGTGGCGAGGTGTGTTAGAAGTTACGTAATAAACGCACTTTAATTTCTTAAGTTTTTACATACTTAATACAATATTTGTGGCTATAAAATTGAAATCCTTGGAAAGTTGCCAGACTCATTTTAAATCATTAGGTAAAACTATTAACTCTACCATCCCTCTACATATATGAGTGCTGTATTATCGTAAATTCTAACCTGACCTGTTTCAAAGGCGAGAAGTAGTACATGGGCTCAACTGTCGTCCAAGAAACCCTGGTGTGCACTTTGAAATCTGCCAAACTAGCCTTATGAAAAAAAGTACTTTAACGATGGGTCCCAAGCTATTTAATAAATTACCAGGTGATATGAAAACCAAGAGCCCGGGTCAATTTAAATCATTGTTGCTTAAACTTCTTGTGGAAAAATGTTATTATAATATTCTAGACTACCTTGGTGATATTGATATTAATTAACTGCACTGACATTTCCTAATTTAATTCTTGGATGTTCCTTGTATCTGCTGGCTTTCATATTATTTAATATTATATTAGTAATTCAGGATTAAGTTTGTGACCTTAGTATTTGTATTTAATTTATCGTACGCCGAAAGGTACATCATAGTTGTTACATTTTTTTAATACACCTTTACATAAACTACCTATGATTACGAAAAATGATTGAATGATTGATTGACATAAAAAGTGCATTATAAAAATAATCTTTTTCAGGAACTAGAACTGGAGCGAAACGGCGAAAACGGCTAATCCGCAGAGCGTCAGATTTACCGCCTACCTGTCGCAGAATTTATGACGAGTACAAGCGGTCATTAAAACAGCTGGATTTTATGAAAAGGGCGAAAAGAGCCATGCATTTTTCAAAAAGTCAAGCATTTGAGAAATTTTCATCAAAGATAAACCCGATTGCTAAAAAAATAATATTCATGCAGATTAGCCAGAGTGAAAAAAAACTCACGGGCAGAAGGTTCACCGACGAGGAAAAAATGATTTCCCTATCCATACTCAAGCAAAGCCCGAAAACCTACAGGTTTCTTAGAAAAATGTTTATTCTTCCATCAAGGAACACGTTAAATAAAATGATTTCGGTACTTGATGTGCAACCCGGCATCAATAAACAAATTTTTGATGCTATTAAGGAAGAGGTATTGTTATTTATTTGCATTCTCGATTGTGACTTACACACGCACTAAAAAAAGTAATATATAGTTAGGAAGAAAAAAATAATTTTTCTTTTAATTTCAGGTTACAGCATGGAGTGATAATAAAAAATATTGCTCTCTTATATTCGACGAAGTGTCGCTGGAGCCCGGAGTAGAGTACGACAAGCGAAACGATAACCTAAATGGGTTGATACATCTGAACCAAAAATTCAACCAATTTGCCGACCACGCTCTGGCGTTCATGATTAGAGGGGCAATTTTCAAGTGGCAACAGCCTATTGCGTTTTACTTTTGCGAAGGATCTACGAAGAAGGATGTCATGAAAATTATAATAAAAGAGATCCTTAATGCCATCATTGACACGGGTCTAATACCCGTAGCACTAATTTATGACCAGGGGCAGTCCTTTCAGTCCGCATTAAAAGACCTCGTTGAGGACACGAGAAGAGACCAGATAAAGGCTGGCAAACCAACTGGTAAGTTCCAAACTGTTTTCGTATGTTTAATTTTACTACAACTATATTTTTTATAGATGGTGATGCTTTGGGTGTCTTATGTGCATGTATAATAAGTAGGTATTTTCATACAATGTCACTCAAAGGGTATTATGAGCATATGGTAAAACTGCTCTCTTGAGGGCACAACATATGCTTCCATAGAGGCGGTGCATTGCTTAAACACTCCTATACATCGATCGCCATATATTTTAATTTACTGCGAATGTGCTGCACGTCGCGCCGGTTTGCCCAAAAAATAGAACCCATAGATTTTAGCCTCCGACCGATTACATGAACGCCATTCTCCCAAAACACGAAATTATTTTTAACTTATTGAAAACCATAAAGAATGGTAATCTGACAAGCACAGTATTTTGACACTTCATAATATGTATTAACTACTTGATTGGACTTGTCAGTCCTCATCTCTATTATAAAACAATCTTATAATGAGATTTATAATCAGGGGTGCAAAATAGTAAAACTATTTTTAATATTTTTTTGAAATTTTCAGATGATGTTATTTCAATTCGAGGGATGACTTTAAGTGTTATTTTCGACCCACCTCATCTTATAAAAGGAAATTAGAAATAACTTTATCACAAAAAAAATTAAATGTGATGGGAAAATTTCAACATGGAGCGATATTGTTGATGCATACAAATCAGACTGTAAACATGCTGAGATGCGGTTTTTCCATAAATTGAACGACACTCATGTGATTCCTGAGAAAATTAGCAAAATGAAGGTACTTCATAGTTTTATTACACTACTATTTACTATTACTATTTTACTATTTTTAACATTCAGGTTATCCACAATCAATCAGTATATCAGAAAGGCTTTGCTTGGTTGATACAGCCAAACATGGTTGTAATAAAAGACTTAGGGCCGAGTTCACCAACCAATTTAACAGACGATTAGGTCTTAATCAGCCGTTAGTCAATACACTTGACAACCGTCAAACCCCTAACCGTCCGTTTAATTGTTGGTGAACACTGCACTTAATAATGATTTGAAATAAACGCAGTCATTTATTATTCGCGTCTTGTTTAAGTCTTTTACGCCATTTCTATGATTGAAAAGGCATTTTATTAATAGATTACAATACAAATATACTTATATATATATATATATATATATATATATAAAGATATATTATTTATAGAAATAGAACACTCACCATAACATACTAACCATGTGTTTATATTGGAACAGCTGATTGTAATTCAAATAGTCATCTCTATACGCTTATTCCCAGGTCAAGAACTGCACACGAGTCCTGAGCATGACTATGGCGGCCGTCTTACTCCACTTAGGCGATTATCGTAAGTGTAGTCCATAATATATTTCGTTATTAGGTTGGCAGACAAGAGTTTGTAAAATTTTGGTTTGTTCGTTTTCATTTAGAAAATCTTATTTATGGGAAAGAAACAATTATAAAAACAAATGCAAACGTACAAATCTAGTTTTTATAATAACTAACACACAATCAAAAATGGTGAAAATAGGACTTGATTTAAGGAGTGAGCAGGTGGTAAGCCCACCTAAGAAAAAATTAGACGGCTACGCGATTTCATTGTCGTCGCCTCACAATCCTCTTAATGTTATACTCAAAAACGTGCTTAATGAGGTGGTTACCATTTGGGAATATTACACCCACCACATCACATTATTTTTTGCCAAGGTATAATGAGAATTGAGTAATCGCGAATAACGTAGAAAGAATTTAAGTACTTCTTTAAAAAAAGACGGGCTTGGTCATCAGAGGGTCTACTTTGAAATCATTAATTCGAACTTCGGATCGGCCAGTCACTTTCTTGCAAATAAGTGACGCGTCGAGAACAAAAAGGATAGCAATAGACGAAGTTCGAATTACGGATTTCAAAGTAGAGCCTCAGCTTACATTGATGCACTTGATTCATGAATTTCGTGACGCAAAAAAGGTATCAGGCACAGTTTTCAAACCAATTAATAACGTACGAAGAATGGTTTACGTTAATATTTTTAGTTTTAAAAAGTAGAAGGTAATAATCAAGTTTTTTTGTTACAGCTTGCTACCCAGGTGGGACACCAGTAAGCGAAACGATTAAAAATACTGCCGAAACAGTGAATTTTTTCGATCAACTTTTCGATTCAACCAACGGAGCTACGCTTACTGGAAAGAACACACGTGGAAAAAATTTACGAAAAGCTGTCACAGCAAAATCTCCACACCATCAGTTTTGGAGAGAAGCTATTGAAAAATTGGAAAAAATGAAGTATATTGATGAAAAACGAGGGGAAGTATCTGTGCCTTCATTAAAAAATTGGATTGTAACATTAAAAAGTTACATAAGGTTGTGGCAATTCTTCAAAAGTAAAAATATTAAAATTATGCGGCCGAGGTATTTCAACTCGGACCCAATCGAAAATTTCTTTGGTCAAGTTCGCGCCTATAATTTCCGAAATAATGACCCGAATTGCCACACCTTTGTAAACACATTTAAATCACTGTTAATAACGAGGTTTATAACATTTCACTCGACGTCATTTAATTGTGAGGAGGATTCTGGTAAGCAGTTGATAAAACTAAAAAATCTTCTCAAGCCCAAAGAGGCTGAGGAACCTGGCACCAGCACCTCCTCTCAGAATCCATCGACTGTTCAGAGTCCGTTGATTGCTGACAATCCAACGATGGAACAAGAAAATATTGAAGTACAAGCTCGGCGTGAGAGATTGAATGTACACTCACGCGCATATACTGCAGCGTGGTTAATCAGAAAAATAACCCAAAAAATTAAGTGCGACCGGTGTTCGACTGATCTGACAACAGCTGAAAGCTCCATACACAGTTGGATCAGTCGAAGAGAGTACAACTCTATAGTAAAAAAAAGACTAACCTACCCTTCAGAAAATGCGGTGAGATATTTCGGCATTATTGTACAGGAATCAAACAAATACTTGGAACAAAAGCCCCATATGAATTTTATCACTCAGGAAATAAAACGGCTAATTTTGTCCAAGTATTCGTTTGATTTCCTAAACTGTGAGACTCACAAAAGTTTTGTAATTTAATATTTTCTTTTAGTTACGATCAAATTAACAGTGTTTAATTGGTGTCAAACAATAAATAGAATTTTGAAAGGCACGGATATCACGCGATTAAATAAGACGTTGCCTGTAATGCAACAAAAAGCTTTCAATAAATATAAGAAAAAGTTAAAAAATAAAAATAAATGAAATGCCGAAGTTGTTTCATTTTTCTTTTTTAGTTACCTTGAAATTAAATGTATGGAAGGGCACCCCTGCCCGCGTAGGCTCCTTACATTTAGTACCTTTGCCTTCAAACGGAATCAAATTAAAAAAAAAAAACTGTCAAATTCAATTCTAGGCAATCTCTATTGGTTAATATGGCTGCAAGGCAGTTGTTCGTCTGATACGTAGTATCTCTTATTAGTCTGTGGTTGTACGAGACCGCGGCGCGAAGTCGTTATCACTATCACTGCTTAATCTGTTGCGGCAAAATTAAATGGTTTTTACTAGCCAGTGTGGTGTCACATAAGTCGACTTGTAAATTCGCTTACACCAGCGAAATAGGACACAATCTTGCGTCATTACTTTCTTGGAATAAGATCCGTGAGTACCTAACGCGTGTTGTAACGTCTTTTGATTTTAACTGAGCAACTTTAAACAAAACATTACTGAGCAGTCTGCTTAGTTTAGTTAATAGTTAAACTAATAACAGTTAATTCTTTCTAGGCCGGTTAAAATTAAAAATGTATTCGCGCTGTGGTGTGTGCTCCCAAGAAGGCGTCCCGGAGGGCCACGAAACGTCCCAGGGCCATTTAAAAAACTACATCGAGAAGAAACTCTCCAAGAACAAGTGAGTCATTAAGATACTGATAAGGAGGTACAGTCACTCAATAATAATGTTGAGCATTCATAGAACCTTTGTCATTGTGATTGTCATTGTTATTCCCATGTTTGCCGTTTAATATTCAGTTTGAAGTTTATTATGACAAGGCACTGAAGTGCTCAAATATTTTCGTTAGGGTTCTGTAACTGCTTCTTTGTTTTCTGTATCCGCTGCTGCTGTTATCGTCAATGTTTGCTGGGTGGGCCGAAATTTTATTTCATGCCTTAGAAAAGTTCCTTTAACGTGATCGTTTATTTCTGACCAACATGGCTACCTACCTACTCGAATTACCTATGTTTTGGACCATCATTATTTTGTAAAATTGGGCGTAGAATCGGCTTTTATGGTAACGCGGTGGATATTGCTGTAAGTAGACGTGGGGACTGGTAAACGCAATGGTAGGTAAGTACCTAGGTAATTTGAGCAACAACTCGTATTTTTAAATAGGTACTAAACTACAAAAAAAATGGTCAAATGTACCTATAATGAAAAGAGAGATCAGGATCGGGAATTAACACGAGAATGCTAGGTTTTGATTTCTGAATAAAATGTTGGCCCACCTATATACAGAACATTTTTTTGCGTGTAATTCTGTGAAACGCCTGTGGCCCTAGCGAAAAAGGATACAATGTGTACCTATTACGAGTAGGTACCTATTACGAGCTAAGAGAAGTCGACTTACTCGTAGGTACGTTTTCCCTAGGGTCACTGCGTCCAACAAAATTACGTCAATTTTAGTTCACCTGCCTGGGTGTGGAGGTAGGTATATGACTATAAGCAAAAGTTTCCCTTGTAAGGTTTTAGGGTTCCGTACGTTGCCAAACGGAACCCTATTAGTGCCTATTAGTACCTACTAAGCCTTCGTTCTCCGTCCGTCCCTTTTTAACCTAAGGGGTACTATTATGGAATATACCTGATTTCGAAACTAACATGACATTGCTTACCTAGTTAGGGTTTAGTTTGCTTTGTTTCTTACGTCCTTTCCAAAGGAAGGATGTAGGCACGAAGAGAGCTAGGTACCTATAATAAAACCATGTTAGAACCATAACATAATAGATACCCGGTATCCTTATTATTATTATTAGAACAATAACCATAATAAGGATCCCATACCGAAAAATTATCGATTTCAACCTTTTTTTCTGTTTTTACTCTCATCGTTAAAACTATAAATACTTAAAATAAAAGTAGGTACTTACGTGCAAGCGTTAAGGCTCCGGCACACCAAACGCGTGGCAGCAGCAGCGCGTAGCGTCGCGTGGCGTCAGGGAGTTGTAAAACAACAAAACAAATGGAACCCCGGCACACCGAGACGCGCGTCTCGCGCGCTGCAGACGCGCCGGACACGCGCTGCTGCTGCCACGCGTTTGGTGTGCCGGAGCCTTTAAATTTGGTGTGATTATTATCAAAACAAAATACTTACCTATTCGGCTACTTCGAATTTTCACCGTAGGTACTTCTTTGTTTACATATAACATAAGTACGAGTAAACACTGTTTTTGGTAAGGTACCAATGTTACCCTATCTAGGTACCTACTATAGTGTAAACTTTGGCACAAAACAGATAGGTACAGTACAGAAATCAATCTACAATACAAAGCGTGCTCGAGCAACGCACACATACGACACTGCTCACGGACAATATCTCGGACCGGTTGGGACCAGTGCGAGGGGTTTGAATCAGTTTATACGAAGTAACAATTTTTTTGTAAGGTAAATTCACGCCACCTTACTTAAGTTCAATTTTTTTTGTTTGTGTTGGTATTGTGTTGTTTTTAGTATCATTTGATAGATTTAGGTCTAAAAGTTCTAAAACGGATAGGGCAATAGAAATTGTGTAACTAGGATAATCCGTTTAGAAGTTATTAGGGATTTTCGATAATCAAATTTGTAGTAACATAACAATGACATATTATTAATTTATATTTCCATTCTTTCCGTTTCATTCTCAACAATAAATCAAACAACTAGATACCTACGAGTGCCACTACCACGATAGTTTTTTGTGCATAATCCATAGTTGACAACCTTAAAGCGACCGCCGAGCGTAGGTATGAAAAGTGAAGTAAGTACATACATTTGATTGACTTCTGTACCTACCTATCTGTTCTGAGACTGGTCTGACAGCGTACTGTAGGTAGTAGGTACCTACCTGTTTTATCAGAGTTAATAATATATATATACCTAAGGTAGGTAGGATCTTTTTGTCTATGGACCTTTCTGACAAATACACCATTCTAAAGTAGCTCTTTATCCATGGCAAGGCAAGGCAGTATATTATCAGCTGTTTTACTGCCATATTTTGGTGTAAGTAGCTACAAAGCTTACTCTCTATGCAGGTAGGAACAGTACAGTCGAATTCAAAAGTGTTATTCTCCAACGGCTTCGTCGAACGGTCGATCGAGCAAGCTAAGTATCTAATCATGATCAAAATATGAGCCAGTTTTGAAATACCGAGAGAAAGAAAACGTACCTACAGACCTAGATTTTCATAATAACTACAACATATTCAAAAAACGTTAAAATTGGACTATGTTTAAGGTGAGAGAAACTACTGCATTTTAATGGACATTTTCAGCCTCACAATCCTCTTAAATTTAGATCCACATTCACCTTAATAGGCACGTTACAGCGACAAGGTACGTGGGAGGTAAAAAAAACAAGTCCTAGTCTCTTCGGATTACCTACGATATAATTATTCCAAAACCACAAGCTTAAAACATTACAAAAAGATACTATCCAAATTTTGAGCACGGATCCAGAAGGAAGCACACGAGGGGTTAAAGAGCATTATCCGTACTTACTTACTTTGACCATTTTGACTTCAGGGTAGTGATTCTCTCAAAAGCAAAGGTGAGCGAATGCAGGAGTGAATGTCCAAGCGGCGAGTTTAAGTAGTCCCGTCAGAGCGAGCAAAACACATTTAAGCGCGTGCATTCTCAATTAGGCAGCCTTATACGTTTGAGAAGCCATGACGCCAAATTGAATACACGCGCTGAAATGTGTTTTGTTCGCTTTGACACGGGACTACTTAAACTCGCCGCTTGGACATTCACTCCTGCGTTCGCTCACCTTTGCTTTTGAAAGAATCACTACCCAGGGATATGAGAGCGCAGAAATTTAGAAAAGGGAAGTTTAGTCGGCAAGTAGGTATAATTTTTTTAAATAGGTAGTTTGTATAGGTGTACGTGCTCTTGAAATATGATCATTAAACCGGCCGCCATGATAAGTATGAATATGCTATACTATAGTACCTATACATATAGTATATACAATTACTATTTACATACTCGGCCACCCAGACAGCCAGAGGCAGGCTTAATCGTGTCACTGCCGTCTTAACAATAAACAATTTTTATGTCGACGATGTACCTACCTATCCCTTAATTTGGCAAATATGAAAAAAGTCGGGAATTCAAACCATTTTTGATTTTGACGTCATCGTCATCGTCATCAAAAGTACGACCCCCTAGGGCCTGTTATATAAAGCTACAAATTACAATTTACAGGTTACAAGTTTCCATTTGGCACAACCTCGACCAATGACGACCAGCCATTTAAGCAATGTTGCCAGTTTAGACCTGTAAAATTGTAACTTGTAGCTTTATAAAACGAGCCCCAGCCATTTGACCAGTGCTGCTAGTTTAGTTAGACCTGTAAAATTCAATACTCAGTACATAGATCTTACTTGCTAGCTTAGAGATTAACACTAGAATAGCTCATTATGAAGCCTGATTGGCACCGCAAAGATAATAACTTAATAGAATTGTAACTTGTAGCTTTATAAAACGTGCCCCTGGTTATCACACTGTTAACGTAATTAATGGTACTATGGGAGGTCTAAAAATTTCTATCGTTTCGAAAACAAGATATAGAATAGGCCCTTGGACTTTACACATGCGAATTCCTCGCGACGTATGCTGATTGCTTAAAACAGTCTCGTATTTATTGCCTATACAATTTCGAAATAGGTGCTTATATAAGGGTACCTACCTGCCTACAAGGCCCGAGCGATTCTCTGAAAACATTTGCAAAATCATCAGGAAGGTATGAATTACTTCTAGGAAATAGAAGCAGCCTTCTATAAGTAGTTACTTAGCCCATTGTTTAACTGTTAAACAATAGACTTATGTTATTAATGAGATTATATTTTTACCCAACTGCGTAGAAGGCTGATATTTTTGACGATGGATCCCTGTCAAAGTCAGATGTTATGGATACATTGGCTGGGTTAGGTTAGGTTGCCCACCATAGCTATAGAACTGTGTCACAGACATCATAGTGATGTTATAAATCATATCGTAAGTATAAGTATTTTAATAATCGCGTAATATAAACCGCTAATATTAAAATATCGTTAACGGTGTCAGAATACAAACAAAGTGTTTGACACAGTTCTATGGTGGGTCAGGGTTCCATTAAAGTCCGTATTCAGGTAAAGAAACTTTTTTTGGTTCTTAGTTCTTACTTGTTACATTATAAAAATAATCCTAAAAGTGGATTTATTGTTTTGCTTTACCACAGATGGTCAGCATGTGAAAGTTTTATTGTTTATTATTTTAAATGTTTGATGGTTGTATTACAAGATTTACAAGTATTACAACCGAAACCCTTTTTTTGTTGTACGTAGATACCTCGTACCAAGTGCAAGTCGTTCCTTGACAACTCAAAACCTCTGTAACGTAAAAATCACTATAACTAAATGAAATATGTCGCACGTTCGGTAGAACAAGGGCATAATACACAATGTGATAAAAAGTGCAAATCGACCGTCGTATATGCCGCTATCTACCAAATCCTTGTTTTAAAAATCGCTAATAAAGATTGATAGAGATTTTTTTTCTCATTAATATGGCATTATACATAAGTGAGAAATCGACTAGACGTCGGATAACAGCATTATAGATATATCACGGCAAATTGTGCCCTTGTTCATCCGAAAGTGCGATGCGTTCTCTTCCTCTTGTGGCCATAACCACCTATAACCTCCTTTATACTATTCAATACTGTGGTTTTACTGTAAAACACAAACCCAAAAAAAAACGAGCTTTGGCCCTATAGTTGGTCTTCAGTACAGGGTAGTGATTCTTTCAAAAGCAAAGATGAACGCAGGAGTGAATGTCCAAGCGGCGAGTTTAAATAGTCACGTCAAAGCGAACAAAACACATTTCAGCGTTCACATATAATACCTTCACGCCGGTCTCCCAATGGGGTAGGCAGAGACTATGGAACGCCAGGTGCACCGGTCCAAACATACAAATTTCGCTTCCTCTACATTAATCAATCTCTTCATGCACGTACGTCGGTTTCGGATGCTTATAATAAAAGTACTTTCCTAATATTGCATTTGTCTGCAGGTATGACTTCGAGAACACAAATGGCGTCGTCGTGACCTGCACCGTGGGCTCGACGGCAGAGGGTGCGGAGCCCGTATATGAAAACTCGGACTATACCACGATCAGTGTGTCCGTAAGTACCTATAACATTCGCGGGCGCAATATTTTTATGATATTTATTCGGCTAAGGCACCGAAAGTGGCACGTTCGGTTTTTAGTCAATTGTGAAAGTTGAGTATTGTTAATTTATTATAGTAGGTAAAACAATACAAAGGGGTTTGGGTAAAAGTGTTGTCATTTGTAAAAGTATTAATTAGGAAATTAAAAAAGAAGTTTGGCAAACCTTACTGTGTCATATATCAAATGAAAGGGCTCGTTATGAGGATCTCAAGTATATTTTTGTTATTATTGTAACAAAATAGTTTTGATTTTATTCATGAAAGAAGACGAAAATTTACCATTCCCCTGCACCCTGGGGCACGTTTTATAAAGCTACATGTAACAATTTTACAGGTCTAAACTGGCAACATTGCTCAAATAGCTGGTCGTTATTGGTCGAGGTTGTGTCAAATGGAAACTGTACCTGTAAATTGTATTTTGTAGCTTAATAAAACAGGCCACTGATCTCACAAACTACTGAGCCTAAATTTTCTAAAAAAAATATATCATTGCTTGTAGGTTATAGGAAAACCAAAAAGAATTTTATAAAAAAAAAAAGTATGTACCTACGGAACCCTCTCCACGCGAGTTCTACTCGCACTTGACCGGTTATTCTAATTAATTCACTGCTCCTGTTTAATAAATTCGTTGTTCATGTAGACAAACTCTTATCTAAAAATACATAAGTGTCAGGTAAACCTCCTCATTAAATATCTACTGTAGGAAGAGTGGGCGAAAATCGGCTGTACTCAATACTCAATACTCAATTATTTATTGCATTCCATAAGGTATACATAGGTGGTACTTAAATTAACTTAAAAGTTATGAGATCATTATGGACCCTGTAGGGCACAGCAACATATAAACTTATAAACTAGTGAGAGCGCTTATTTGCTTATTTGTTATTTGCTGTTGCAGCGATCAGACAATTTCGACTTGGCTGCACGCTCTTATTGATATCTCGCTCATCGAAGGTGACGTATGAAAAGCAACTCTCAGTCTAGCAGGCGCCACGGCTCTCACCTGTCTCACTGGATAATATGTCATATAAGCCGCATACGCACTGACAGCGGAGGCGGCGCGTTCCTATAATATAAAGCGTGCCCAAAGCGTGGCGGAGGCATTTTTTGAATGAGAAAGCGTCGCAAGGTCGCAACGCACCGCCCCTGCTCCCGGTGCGTTCCCGGCTTTATGCACCTAGCGAAGAGAATTCCACTAAGCAAGTCTCTTATCATAGTGTAATGTTACTGTTAAACAACGATATTCGGTGTTAAGATATTTTTTTATATTTTTATACTTAATGGAAACTTATAAGCACGTATAGGTACACACTGCTTATGTACAAAAGCAACACAAAACAAAATTAAAAATAGTTATAGTTTATGTAAAAAAACAGTTTTTTGTCTCTCCTGAAAAGTTGCTAAAATGCACATAGCGGAATTGGCAATATCACCGACTTATTGTTTTAATACACTATTACAATTACTTTTTATCCTTAGATATCATTTGATTGTTGTAATTTATTAGAAAATGCCAACCCAAATTTTAAAATAATCATGTCATCCATAAAATGTCTGCTAAATAAATAAAGATACATATTAAAACAAAACTAAATTGGTTTCTTTAAATTACCTATTCTATCGAATTAGAATATAAAAACCGTGAGTTATTTTTATTGGTCTATCCCAATTTGGCGTATAAAAGACTGAGATGTCAGTGTTCAAAATATCTCTTGTTGTCTTAGATCAGACCGACAGAGGAGATAAAGTTCTCCTTCTCGATCAAAAACAACAACAAGCACGAGGTTCACCTCCGCGGAGTGATGATGTTCAACAGTGAGGTCCTCAACTTCGCGCTGGTCGGCGGCGGTAACTCAGGGTTCGACCCGACGACCCGCCCAATACCACCAAGTAAGTTCCTTTCATACTCAGATTTATTTATAACTAGCAATCCGCCCTGGCTTTGCTTCGGTTTATATGTGTATTCTGTAACAATGGTACATAATCCAGAATTTATTATTAATGGAGCGCCGCGCCGTAAGATTTATACCTCATGTGAAAGTGTGTCTGTCTGTCTGTCTGTTACCTCTTCACGCTTAAACCGCTGAACCGATTTAGATGAAATTTGGTATGGAGATAGCTTGAGTCCCGGGGAAGGACATAGGCTACTTTTTATCCCGGAAAATTAGACAGATCCCGAGGCAGCAGCGATAAACGACTTCTACGCGGACGGAGTCGCGGGCAAAAGCTAGTATAGAATAATGTAAAAAAAAAATGTGATCCTAATTATTATTTTTATATACAGTATGTAAACTTACTAAAACCATTTGTTTGAATCCGGGCATGTCTAGGCGATAAATAAGGTCTTCGTATATAAATTATTGAAATTGTAACGCTTTTTTGAATTTATAATTGTAATACAAAAAATACCATTTTAGTTATTCATGATTCAATAACATCCTGTGTTATTTGTTTACAATTGTAACATTTGTCATCTGGTTGTCAGGTCAAGGCCAAGTTCAACACTTTCAATGTCAGTTAAAGTAAGGCTATGTGCACACTTCCGATTAAATACGACGTAGATTAGATCAAATGTGGCCGTTATTTGAACCAAGCGACGATGGTTGTTTCAAGTGAACGCTACGCATCAAATCTGGATTTTGCCGGGCACGTCGCTTGATTATCTTCGAAGCTTGTACAATCCGCAGCCTCATTTCTTCCTCCGTTCTCGACACTTTTTTTAAATACTAACTGTTTCACCCATCCCCAGAAGAAATAGTCTAGAGGCGTGGTGTTCAGCAAACGTACCATATCCTACAACTCCCCGCTTTTCTAGTGCTGAAGCCAAGATTTTCTGTAAAATGGTTGTAGATCCTTTTTTCCGTTCTGACGTCAGTACGAGGACGAGGCCCACCACTACTACTACTACTATCCGGTACTAACCAGAACCGCTCTTTCATTGTTACGCAGTCTGGTAATCGCCCTTATAATTGACAATAAAGTGACACCAGTGAAATTTGAATGACATAAATCTGTAACGACGTAAACATTACACACAGAGTGATACTTTTAGGGTTAACCGACTTTGAAAAAGGTAAGATTTTATAATTTTTAAACAATGATTAAATTAAAAATATTCGACTCGTACTAGCAAAACATGTGTTAAAACACTTAACTCGACTTGGCTATCAACTGGTTTAAAGAGATGGTTTTAGTTAGTTTACATACTGTATATATAATTCTAAACTGATTGTTGATATATCAATCCACAGCCCAAACAGCAGGACCTAGAGACTGCAAATTTTTGCACATAGATGCCTTATACAGTGTAGAGATCCACTAAGGAAGGATTTTTGGAAATTCCGCTCCTAAGGGGGTAAAAAAGGGGATGAAAATTTGTATGAAAGCCTTACGGCTCTCCCCTGCATGCATAAAAACCTTCCTCTTGCTTGAATCATTAGGTATTGATGGAAACCGTATTAAAATCCGTTGCGTAGTTTAAAAGATCTAAGCGTACAAAATCGAGGTACAAAGAAGGGCTTGTTATTATCCAACTGCGTCAGAAGGAGGGTTATGTTTTATTGGTGTATGTATGTATGTGGCACGCTCTACAGCCTAAACGGCTTGATGGATTTTAACATATGCAGGGTCTTTAGATTAGTTTTGTTTTGGTTGTGGTAGAGATATTAGGCTACAATATTTTAATCAAAGTATGGGGGGGGGTTTGACAATACATAGACGACAATATCAAAAAATGGAGTCAAGCCTTAAAGCTTTTCATAATAAGAACAAGATCAATATTTTTTATTATTTAATTCCAGGTGGAACTTTGTCTGTGAATGTCATATTTGAGACAGAAATTGTTGGCACCTATCTCATGCCAATCTACTTCCTTTTCATTAACAGTAAGAGCAATGAAGCCACCGTAACGGAGAAAAAAATGGTAAGAAAACCCCTTTTTTAGGGTTCCGTAGTCAACTAGCAACCCTTATAGTTTCGCCATGTACGTCTGTCCGTTTGCCTATCCGCGGTTTAACTCTTGGTACTACAAAGCTGTAATTTGGCATGGTTATGCATATCATTCACACCGACAAAGATATAATAGTACATTATTGCCTAGGCCCGGAAAGTATTGAATTGCCTGACGAGGTGGGTGGCGGGTCGAGCCTTGGCGAGGCCTGCTAAAATCCGAGTCAGGCAATCCGCGTTAACGCCGAGGCAAATACAATACTTTTCTGAAACAATGCGAGAAAATGATACAAATACATAAAGTATTTGTAAAAAGCTTTCGACAAATTCAGGGAGAATCTTTTTTTGAAAACTACGAGAATTAACACAACGAGCCGCAGACGGTTATGCGGGCAAAAGCTAGTGTACTTATTTAATTCATTAAACGAATTCACTACTTAAATATAAAAGAGCTAAGAACAAACGGCGTTCTTTGACTGCTATTTTATTTTCCATGCCAGACCCTAATATTTTTATATTAAATGGACTCCGTTGAGTTCTTGGCATCAAATGTGTTTAGTCATCGATTGAAACGCCTGAATGGGCCTTTGTTACAGTTATCTCTATACCCCCACAGCCAACACTAAAAAAAGGAATAAGAGAATTAAAGTAAGCCGTTGCACAGTACATATGTCATTAATTTTAGTGATTAGACTTTGGAAGTTAGTATTAGTGTAGTTAGTGTTCCATCAATCAAACAATCAATCACTTATTTGCCTTTAATAATAATAACACATTAACATGCTTTGTAATATAATCACAGGTCACAAATATTAGTTACCTTTTAAAATGATTTTGAGTGACATACTTTATTACCGACTGAACTTAAGTCTGCCTTTTGTACAGTCAACAGCATAAATAAGTGATCATTTTATGTACCTTGTCGCTTTCAATCGTTTCACAATTTTGTATAACATTTCAAACGCAACGGTAAAGGGACAAGGTACATAATATGACCAGATCACTTATTTATGCTGTTGACTGTACACTATTTAAGTTTTGTGCAATAAAGTATTAAAATAAGTAAATAAATATTATGTATGCTTATTAGGCTTACTTATTCATAACATGTACTATAGTGGCCAAAAATCTATGTTTAATATCCTACGGTGGGTCATTATTTTTCATATTTCATAGTGTTAAAAAAATTGCTTATATTAGTGTGCGTCACTTGTTTAATTTTTATCCCAGAGACGCGCTCCACTTTAATTTTACAACTCCAAATTAAGTGGTGGGACGCGTCTTCGTGGAATAATAACATTAAAGATAGAAACAAGTTATGATATACCTACTCGTAATGAAAAACGCACTATTCCTGTACATACACTTGCCAGTAATAAACTTACCAATAATAACAAATTGCCTGAAATGGCCTCCATTTCCATTTCATTTAGAAACTGAAAGTAGAATTTCATTTTAGCCTAATTTTAATTCAGGTAATTTTAGTCTTTTTAGGGTTCCGTACCCAAAGGGTAACCAAAAACGGGACCCTATTACTAAGACTCCACTGTGTGTCTGTCTTTCACCAGACTGTATCTCATGAACCGTGATAGCTAGACAGTTGCAATTTTCACAGATGATGTGTTTCTGTTGCCGCTATATCAACAAATACTAAAAACAGAATAAAATAAATATGTGAGTGGGGCTCCCATATAACAAACATGATTTATTTGCCGTTTTTTGCTCGACATTTATAACGGTAACTAGTATAGTGTCTAATGTTGTATAGATAATGGTACGGAACCCTTCGTGCGCGTGTCCGACTCGCATTAGGCCGGTTTTTTTAATTTATCGTCACTCCTCTTTTTACAGAAGGTTTACGTGGAGACAGTGAGGAAGACCCACACGAGGGTGGACACCCCCTACTCGCGGGAAAGCGTGGTCGCCGACCATATTATCGCGGCGACTACCAAAAGACGGTAAATAAAGTTTTCATTTTAAATAGAACTACCTCGTAATGCTCAAAAGTCATTCAACCCCCTTGTGTCAAGGTGAAAAAAATACCAAGTTCTTTGGATTATGATATAGTCAAAAAACAAGCTAAATAATACAAAAAAATATCCTTTTGATGACGGATCTGTAGCTAAACAAGTCAGTTTGAAGTCAGTTAAAAAACAGTAAGTAACACTATGAGGATTCAACGAACTGTTTAATCTATCAGTACAAACGGAGCGTGTGTACGGTGAAAACTGTCACTTTTTCGTCTACAAACGCTGATTTGAAATGACAGTTCCATTAGTTTAGTAAAAACTGACCGTGAGTAGCCGCCATAATGTATAAGTTTTCTCATAAATAACCTTGAAGCACTGTTACCATTCGTCTGCCGCGAAAACTGAATTGAGTGATTGACTGAATCCACTTTACTTTTTTTTAAATATTTGTGATAACGTGATCAAAAGGAGATTTCTCTTTTCAGATTCAAAGATTTGTTCTGTATGCCGTCTGATGAACTCAGAGAAGCTTTCAAATTGGACTTGAAAATTACTGAGGATACACCAGGTTATGAGGAACTTAGCATCGTCGCTAAGAAGGCGATGTAAGTTTTGTCATGTACGACAAAAAACATTACCTTCTTTATGCATTATGAGATCCCTTATTAGTTCACGTTTGTACAGTCAACCAATTTGATTCCCAGACCACTATTGACTTTGTCAACGTGACGTTGTAAACCAAATCATACGAAGTCTCTTACGTTTTGGTTGTCAACGTCACTTTAACATAGTCCAAAGTGGCCTAGAAATCAAATTGGTTGACTGTACATATCCTTTATGTTTTTGTTTCTTTTTGACTTTGTTTTCTGTTTGTAAATAAATAGTTTACATTAATAAACCTACACTATGGTAATTAATAACAAAATGACAGTTTAGAGAGAATTAACTCGTTCCTTTTTCGTACGACAAAGAACATTACCGTCTTTATGCATTATGAGATCCCTTATTAGTTCACGTTTGTACATATCCTTTATGTTTTTGTTTCTTTTTGACTTTGTTTTCTGTTTGTAAATAAATAGTTTACATAAATACATACCTATACTATGGTAATTAATTACAAAATGACAGTTTAGAGAGAATTAACTCGTTCCTTTTTCAAAATTGTCTATAAAAAATCGTTACTGGAAGGACATCGTTTGACTGAGCGAGCGTTAAACTAGGTTTTTAATATTACAGAAATGTGCTTGAAGCGGGACGCACTGAACAAAACTACAGGGAGTTTTTTCATACTTTGCTCTGGTTCGAGGAAGCCATGGTTGGAGTGAATTTAAATGTTCGTAACGTAACTATACCGCTTTCAATCTAGCATGTAAACTGTTCTTCTCCGTTAAAAAACTCTCCTACTAATGACTGCACACTAAAGCGCAACGTTTCTAAATTTGTTCTATCCTTGCTCTTTATTTTACCTGCTATGTCTGTTGTGTAAAGTGTGTATTTGTATTTTTTTAATGTCTTCTGTTGTTTGATAGATACGTTATCCCCGCCATCAATTCAACCGAACTTTTATTATACAAGTTTAAACTCCTTTGCCTTTGCAATAATGTCATTATCAGCCTGCTCTCAGTTGTATCCATACAATATTATTAATATTTGAACTGACGAAGTAACACAAACTTGGTTGTCTGTTACGCATTCGTTTCAGCTAAACCACTAAGCCGATTTAAATGAAATTAAATATGGATAGCTCGATCTCCGGGAAAGGACTTACCTAATTTTTATCCCGGAAAATTGGGAGTCGAAAACAGCTAGTGTGATGTTTAACTCGTCACATCGTTCAATGGTTTGGTGTGTTGTATGCCACAGTCGTACAACATGTCTGGAGTGTTGCTGGTGCGGAACCGCAGGGAGAAGACCTACTCCGTGCGCGTGCCGGGGCTGGCGGACAAGCGGCCCGCGCTCATGACAGGTCGGTGCTGGTGTGACTCCATGGTTCAGCGGAGTCGTAGGGTTACCATGCAAAAAAAATATCGGAACATTTAAGGTTTTTAAAAATTTCTGGTCTCAATTTTTTGGGAGGGGTTGGACTTTTGGATATTTTTGAACATTTTGTATATCTACTTGAATATGAATTCAAGTATTTTTGTTAAATTGTAACAAGTATTCAAGTATTGTTGTTGTATTGTAAGTGTGAAAGCGATAGACAGCCAAGTATTATTAATAATACCATACAGTTTCAATATTCCTCGATAATTGTGTATTTTGTTCTCAGGAGATCGCGTTCACGTGAGACCTAGTGGCCAAACCGAGATCCTGTTCGAGGCCGTCATCGTGGACATTTGGGAGAACAGCGCCGTTTTTGGACAATTCGATCCTGCGTAGGTTCCAATCATTTATACAGGGTGTCCCAAAACTCAACGTTAACCCGCCCCTAGGCGGGTTAACGTTCAGCCCTAGCTGATAGAGCAGCTAAAAAGCTATAGAATTAACCCCTATATATGTTTAGCGATTTTTACTAGTTTCGGAGATATTGATTTTAGTCTGAAATTTTGTAATTTTCCCTTATTGGACAATGTCACGACAAAGCAATAATTTCATGTTTTATTTCATAAGTTTTTCAGTGGTATCTTACTTTATAAGAAGCATTACGAATCAGCGTAGTTTGTATCCCCTATTTGCTCGTTTTTTTTAATCAACTTTTTAAGAAATAACATAAAGTTTGTTTGTCCATACCTACTAGGTACTTATCCCAGTGTTTGTTTTTTACTATGTATGGAAAAAACAACTTTATGCGATTAATAAGACAGTTAATAAAAAAAACCGGGAAAATAAGTTTAAAAACTTCGCTGATTCGTGATGATTCGTAATAATGTAAGATACCGCTAAAAAACTTTTTCTTGAGTTCAAATTAAAAAAACTGAACTCCGATAGGCTACAGATCAGAGATTTCTTTAAATCTTTAAAATCTATTCATCCCTAATTCCCTTGCCTTGTTCCGTAAGATGAAATCTCCCTTTCTCTTACAGTTTGCCTCATTTATTCAGTGTGATTTGACCTTTATTGTTAAGACATAAATTTGAATTTCTCAAAAAATCGGCCAAGTGCGAGTCAGATTTGCATACGAAGGGTTCCGTACCAACTGTAGAATATTAAGATCGAGCAAAGATCTTTTTTGTATGGACACAGACGGACGAACTGACAGAAAGCGGAAGCCTATAGTAATAGGGTCCTATAGGTACCTACCCATTTGGGTAAGGAACCCTAAAAATTACAAAGTATACTTTAACTAAAATAGTATCATAGTGAGTTCATAAATAAAAGGGTTAGATTTCCCGTCACTGGATAACTCATTTTGATAGCTGTAAATTTAATACTAAAATTATTCCATACAGCTTTAAGACGAAATACCACACTGAGACTGCCAAGTTCGACATTCGCTTCATCTGTAGCCGAATGCCGATGGAGAAGATGCATGTCGCGGTGGAGAGCGCGCCCACGGTCGCCCTGAAGAGGATCTTCCCTCAGAGGAACCAGGCTGTTCCCGCCACGGAGATCATGGAAAGGTGAGCTAGCAACACTGACGCAAGTGGGAGATGGGACTCTATTCTATTCGGTAAACCTTTATTGCTTTGACATGTTACTGTATTGTTATTAATTTCCGCCATTATTGTCAAGTAAATAAGAGCTATCGTAACGTTAACAATACGATAACTTGTGAACAACAATATGGTTTATCCGAGTAGAATCGAGCGAGGGTAGCCTGCTCGCTCGGGGATTGAGCTACCTAAGTTTTCTTGAGCTTAGTTCACGGGGGTTACATAAAATATGTAACTTAATATTTGTTATTACCATGTCTATAATGTTTTTTTAAGAGCCATGCAACATGCATGCATACTTTAATTCTATTTTAATACAACTTTGTCATCGTAATTTATGGTAGGTAATTTAAATGTACAACGATGCCAAATTACAGATTTGTAGTACCAAGTCTCTGAGCTAGACCGCGGACAGAGAGACAGACGGACATGACGTAACTACAAGAGTTCCTAGTTTGACTACGGAACCCTAAAATGGATTTAACTGAGGCACGTTGACATGTACTTAGACGTATCTTGACACAGGGCATCTCCCTTAAGATCATTTTATTATTAGGCCTTACCCATATTATTCCCTTAGTTACTTCAATCCCCTGGTGGCCGCTAACCCTGAGCAGCGGTCCGTGGTGGAGCACATCTTGGCCGGCACAAGCGGCCTCGCGCCCTACCTGCTGTTCGGCCCGCCCGGGACCGGCAAGACGGTCACCATCGCCGAGGCCATCCTGCAGGTAACACAGCTGGGACACCCTGGCGGATCCAACCCCAACTCCGTGCGGTAACGTTTGTCACCCCTTCAAGTCCGATTTGCACAATTTTTGAATATGTTGTAGTTGTTATGAAAAACTAGGCTTGTAATTTCTTTTTTCCTTCCCAATAAATATTTTTTTGGAAAGAAAAACGTTCAGATCTAGTTTTTCATTATATTTACAACATTATTTAAAAATCGTAAAAATCGGACTAATTACTTAGGTTAACTGGAGAGAAACGTTATCGCATTTTATATGAACATTTTTAGCTTCACAATCCTCTTAAGAAGCAAGTGTATCTTGGCAGGTCGCCAAGGACCCAAGTAACCACATCCTGGTGTGCACGGACTCCAACGCCGCCGCCGACCACGTGGCCACCGTGCTGCTGCAGTACCGAAACAAGTTCCATGAGGATAATTTCCTGCTCCGCGCAAACTCCAGGTTCAGAAGCTGGTCAGTATCTGAATTCTACATTAAAATACTTCGTCATCATTATTTCAGCAGAAAAAATCCAGGGTTTACACAAGGACCGGTCCTGCGCCGCTTGCTTCCTTCGGTCGCAACCTTAGCCACGTCGTCGGTCCACCTAGTTGGAGGTCTTTTCTCAAACTCATTTATTTCCTGAAGCGTAATTTCCAATCGCGTTTTTCCCCATTCATGAATTTTACCACATGCATAGAGAGCTATATCTCCTCCTTTTTCCATTCGCATTTTTCCCCATTAATAATGAACTACACGCATTAAAAAAAGCTACAATGCTATTGATGCGTGTAGTTGAAATTACGAATGGTTGGTGGTTGGATACGCTTCAGGAAATGAATGAGTTTGACAAAATGATCTAATCAATCACAGCGACTCATGTCTGCCGTTGCCCTCAGGGAGTCGCTGCCCGTCGAGCTGGTGCCGTTCTGCAACGGCGCGGGCCGCCGCGGCTGGAAGAGGGTCACCCTGGAGCAGTTCTTCGACCACAGGATCGTCGTCACCACGCTGATACACGCGGCCAAATTCGCCAAGTAATTACTTGACAGTTACTTTTCACCGCCGGATCCATTTGGGGGAAGGCGAGCTAAGATCTACTGCCCACTGCCCTTAACCTCGTATAGCCCAGGCCACTTTTAGGCTTTGCTTTTTAGCGGCCATCATTTGTAATTTTAAGCCAACACTACAAATATTAAAACTCTGTTTCGTTTGTCCGAAATTTTAAGTTGTCCGAAAATCCTTTTTCTTTTACCTTTCATTCCAACAAAAAGTTTTTTGTGAGATGTCAACGAAAGATAAGACCAAGGAAATGATTTTAAAACATCGTTTTTCAAAGGTTGTTAACTAATTCGAAGAAGGCCGGTTACACCCGGGAGACCACGTACCTGTTCATCGACGAGGCGGCGCAGGCGTCGGAGCCGGCGACGCTGGTGCCGGTGTGCGGCCTGCTGGCGCCCGGCGGCCGCCTCGTGCTGGCCGGGGACCCCATGCAGCTGGGGCCCGTCTGCATCAGCCGCGACGCCAAGGACCGGGGCCTGGGTATGTGCACCACGTACTTGTTCATCGACGAGGCGGCGCAGGCGCCGGAGCCGGCGACGCTGGTGCCGGTGTGCGGCCTGTGGCCTGTTTTATAAAACTACAAATTATACAATTTACAGGTTACAAGTTTCCATTTGACACAACCTCGACCTATGACGACCAGCCATTTGAGCAGTGTTGTCAGTTTAGACCTGTTAAATTGTAACTTGTAGCTTTATAAAACGTGCCCCTGCTGGCGCCCAGCGGCCGCCTCGTGCTGGCCGGGGCTTGAAGCTTGTTTCGCGGCAGGTTATAGGTTAATCATATGTCTTATTATATTTTTAACTCTATTGTGAAGGATGCGTGAACTTTCTGCTCACGTGTGCCGCTTCATGTACCTATTACGAGTTTATATAACTAGAGGACGCCCGCGAATTCGTACACGTAGAATTAGTTTTCCGCTATTCCCCCCATTTCTTCCCGTTGGGGGTCGATTTTCGGAAAATTCTTTCTTAGTGCTCACTTACATCATGAAAGGAACCCCTGTACCAAATTTCAAGTTTCTGGGTACAGTAGTTTCGGCTGTGCGTTGATATACAAGTCAGTCAGGTTTGCCTTTTATATATATAGATGTAGTAAATTAAGTAGTTTTTTGTAAGATAGTCCCTAAATTAATTGATAGAATAAAAAAAATCAAGACAGTTTTAAACTAAGCTCTAGGCTTGTACTATCGGTACTAATAAGACAACGGTATAAATACCTATAAATAGATACATAGTTTTATATATAAATCACTGTCGCCAGGTATGTCCCTGATGGAGCGCCTCAAGTCCGAGTGCCCGCTGTACAACGCCGAGGACATGGATCCCAACTACATCATGATGCTGAAGAAAAACTTCCGGTCGGATGCCGACATCCTGAGCATCCCTTCTGAGCTGTTCTATAACAATCAGCTCGAGGTGGGTACATTAGTGATGCAAAGATTCCGTTAACTATTGATGAACTAGGTAGATAAGAAGTCAATCCTGACGCATTATACAACCATGAAGTTTATAAATATTGATAATGTTGAGAGCAGTAAAACAATGCTAAACTTATTTGTTGCGTGTGAAGGAGTAGTAATAACAGCGTTCAAGTGTGTATGCAAAGAGGGTGCTCAGTAATTTCGGTCAAGGCTGGATATTTGAGCGCTTATTGTTTAGAACGCATCGAAAACGCAACGTTTGTGATGTCACCTCGCGGCGGTTGGGGGAGATTCAAATTGACAGTTGGACGGATTGAAACTGGAATCTTTATGTTACCATCAAGTAACGAACACAAACATCTTATTAACATTGTATAAAAAAATCATTCACTGAAGACAACCCTTGGATCCCTACATCATTTCCCATAGGAGCCTGGGGCCGCAACATATGGTCCTTCGAACCGGATATTGACAACCCTAGGATCCCTGTATCATCTCCCATAGCAGCCTAGGGCCGCAACTCTAAATGCGCAAATGCGTTTGTTTTTAGGCACTCGCCCCACTTGACGGAATCAGCTGCAGAAACATTCTATTGGGAGGCACCAATAGCCGCGCTATCGCCTTCCACGGCGTTCTCTCCCAGGAACAGACCATCGGGAAGTGTCCCAGGTATTATCTACACTAATATTATAAAGAGGAAATATTTATATTTTGTATGTCACTCCTAGGGGCGACCTTGATTAACTCTATCGAATATACAATACTGCTGGATCAAAATAGTAACTCAGAAAACTTGCTAGTTTTGTTTTAGGTTCATTGAAGTCGTATTAAAGTTGATTTTAAAATACAGTTTTCAGTTGTGTTTTGATCTAACAGTGCTAATAACCACTCGTAGACGCATTTGAACTGTATGAAGGATCTTATTCCTTCTATTTCAGCTACTTCAACAGCACGGAAGTGGAAGTGGTACAGATGTACATCAAGGCGCTGATAATCGTGCACGGAGTGCAACAGGAAGACATTGGGATCGTCACGCCGTACACCAGACAGGTAATACATAATTATCATCATCATCATCACCATCACCATCACCATCATTACCATCACCACCATCATCATCATCATCCTCATCATCGTCATCATCATCATCATCATCATCATCATCATCATCATCATCATAACCTTCATCATAATCATCATCATCATCATCATCATCATCATCATCATCATCATCATCATCATCATCATTTTACATAAAAAACTTCCTCTTGAATCACTATCTATTGATGATAAAAACCACATTTAAATCCATTGCGTTCTTTGAAAGATCTGAGCGAACGGTGGGAAGCGACTTCGTTTTATACTATGTGATTGTGTTTTACCGCGTCCTTATCATTTATCTATTATCGATTGATTCGAACAGGTGTCAAAGATCAAGGAGTGGCTGCGCGGCACGGGGCTGCACGAGATCCACGTGGGCACGGTGGAGGCGCTGCAGGGGCGCGAACGGCGCGTCATCCTCGTGTCCACCGTGCGCGCGCGCATCGACCTTCAGCGCAAGGACCGGTTCCAGCTCGGATTCGTGAAGGAACCTAAAGTAAGAGCAATTATGTTTTTAATGAATTAGCATATTCATTTTAGGTCGTTATAAGAATAATAAGATTTTTTTAATTCGAGCAATGATCCCAATAATCACAAATACCTTATACAGGTACTAACATACATCTATCTATCTCTCTATTGTATATTTAACAATGAAGGCCTATTTCTCCTGGTCACGCTATAACTTGAGAAAATTTCATTCATCTTTCTTTCAAATGTTTTCTAATACTACGTACATTAAAAAAAGAAAATAGCGCAGAGAAAAAAACCACTGGGAAAGGCGGAAATTTGCACCGGGGCGAAGCCGCTAGTAACAATATAAAACTAAAACTAACACCGAGGTGACATAACAGCAGAGCAGCTGTTATACGAGCTATCATAGCTCGCGAACTACAATAAAATGGATCGAATGGGTGAATGAAAGTACAGTAAAACCACCAGAGTATTAATAGTACAGTCGAATTCATAAATATGTGTACACTTTAGTACCTTGTCTATTTAATGTCATGTTTAAACTGCCATATATGAATAGTCAAAGCAATTAAAGTGACAAGATACTAAAATGTACAAATATTTATGAACTCGACTGTACAGTCGACTACAAAGAGATGCCACTTTTGGACGTTATTACAATGCAATGAGGTGAAAAGTAGATATATCTCTTTGTAGACGACTGCACTCGGTTGTGTGTTGAACCATTCCGATTAAATTAGTTCTTTTTTAAACCGCCCGCGTCCAAATCGGTTCATTCTTTTGGGAGTTAGTATGCCACAGACAGATACACAGATAAACTCGTTAAACTTATAACATTCTTTTTTAGGGTTCCGTAGTCAAACTAGGAACCCTTATAAATTCGCCATGTCCGTCCGTCCTCAGCTTAGCTCATAGACGTATCTCCCTTACACGTAACTTGGGGATGTATTTTTTATCGTCTACCCCATGGTGTGGATTGTCGTGGGAAGGTCATTCAAAAATATTGCGGGTTTGTTGGGACAATTTTTCGATTCAGGGATCCGTTTGTGAAATATTAAGATTTAAAGTGCTAATTTTTGTTAGAGTCAAGTAAGTATAGGTAGTAGTAAATATCTTGAATAAAAGCACATAAAACGAATTTTAAAGAAAAACTATACCGATTAAGTAGATTTGATTTGTTCCTGAGATTTATTACCAAATAACTTTAAATAAACAATTAGTTCATACTTGTTGTTTTTAAGATACTTTTTGTGTAGTAACGGCTTCGAAACCCTACACTGAGCATGGTCAGACATGCTCTTGCCCGGTTTTTTCCTCAGGGGTTAAAAAATAATCGTACTTAACCAATTTTTTTAGCGTTTCAACGTGGCGCTGACTCGCGCCAAGGCCAAGCTGATCGTCATCGGCAACCCTATTTGCCTTCAAACGGACGATAAGTGGAGGCTGTTCATACAGAGATGCCGCGATTTCGGCACCTACACTGGGTTCGACGCCCTCGTCAACACCAAAGAAGTCGACCAAGTCACGCCTATGCTGCAGGAGATGACGAAAGCGCTGAAAGAAATCAAAATATCAGCGTAAACTGCAATGAAGCCTATTTTTATATGTGTGTTTTTAAAATATAAAAAAGTACAAAATTAAGACTTAGATTAAGGAATAGTAGATTGCTAAGCGAGTTTGACCACTTAAATTAATTTCGGATACAGTACGGGCGTGAGTTCATGTCCTTTCTATGGAATGCAGTAGTCATGTCCACGCGTCGAGCGTGCTATAAACTGCGCGCTTATAGACTGGACGAATGCGGCGCGGCGGGTGAAGGCGGGGGGAACATCGTCTCAGATCCCGATGGACTTGAACCCGCGCGTGTACTGGAGAAAGCTGAAAAAAATTATGATATTGGCACAAATTTTCTTTATGTCAGTTATTGTTATACAAAAAATATGAGTGCCATTTAATTCTTAACCTATTTAAAAACGAGTCTGAAAAAGCCAAAGTTGTTTCGTAATGGTTGTAACAGATTATTTCAATTGTTTTACCAAACATTTTTTTCCGTAGGGATGGTAGCGCCATTTTCATCCCGCTATCGAGTTACGGAAATACTTAGTTTCCGAACGGGAGAGCAGAGCAGAAAGATAATTTGTTCAAATAGTGACTTAAGCCAAAATGATCGTTTGGTGTCGTGCAAAGTTTTTTTTTTATTGAGAGCGCGGCAACTAGTCTGTCTATAGCAACCAGTAGCATGACCCACTATCTTCGAATACTCTGTTATTTAAAAAACACTCTCAAATCTGAGGAGTAAGCTCTCTTTCCGGACAAACGATTTTATTACCTCATTCCATTCATAATAAACTAATTTTTCGTTTAAGTTAAAATATAAGTTACAATACTATTGTTTAGACTTAGAAGATAAGCACAAGATAAAGATAAAGATGTAAATCATAAATCATAATCATGAATAATTTAATGTGGTGTTAACAAATGGTATTTTTAGTAAGTAGGCCGCACGGGCACTTCTACATCATAAATCAGAATCTTCCAGCTTTCCCCAAGAGGAGCCTACTGCTGAGAAGCGCTACAAAAAAATCAAGTTAGTAATTTTTAGGGTTTTGTACCCAAAGGGTGCTAACGGGACCCAATTACTGAGCCTCCGCTGTGCGTGCGTCTGTCTGTCAGTGGGCTGGCTGTACCTCATGAACCGTAATAGCTAATAGACACTTGAATGTCCACAATGTGTACGCACTCACGTGTGTGTTACTTTAGTACTACACAATAGCACCTATAACAACGATAATAAAAGTAAAATTAAAGGGGGTTCCATACAACAAACGTGATTAGTCGGTGTGGTATGGAACCTTTCGTGTGCGAGTCCAACTCGGAATTGGGCGGTTTTTAAACACATTAGAATATAATGCAAATAATTCCACTATCATCATCGATATTATCGATCACCATTCCTTATCATCATTAGCCTGAACCTTAAGTCCACTGCTGGACATAGGCCTAATTATATTGTGACACGGGTGAAAGTAACTCCACCCATATATTTTATGCATGTTTAACCCGACTGTGCGAAAATAAGGATAATGTAATGAATGAATCATTGTACTATCAGCCCAATGGAACCCTGACCCACCATAGAACGGTGTCACAGTGACATTATAAAACAATTTGTTTGACACTTCTTATGACTTGAATCATAACGTCTCTGTGACAGTTCTATGGTGGGTCAAGGTTCCAATGGTCTGATAGTAGGTAGGTAGGGGTAGGGACCCCTTTGTTTGGTAGGTCTTTTTTTCGGAACAATTGTATAGGACATAATAACTTTTAGCATAATAAGTCTCAATAATTAGTTTCGCAGAAATCATAACGCATAAATTTTGTCAGTCGAATAATCTTTATGCATAACATTAATGAGTCGAATGTTCATAAGGAATAAACAATGAAACGCATAAACTTATTAAGCAGAATGTTTTAGCATAAACGTTTCCAACATGATAACAACATAGATCAGATAAAAAATAACAATAAACATAATAGGATTGTTGTTATGTTGCAAATAAGCATGAAAGCTAGGCAGCGAGATGTTCCCGGCTTGTAAAATATACCAAACAAGCTAACCTTTCCGAATCGCTTCTGCTCCAACCCATGTCACTCGCGTCGCTCGCTCCCATTATGCGACCGGATTTCATTAAGAATAATTTCGTTGAGTATAATGGTTATTTATACTCAACGAAATTATTCTTAATGAAATCCGGTCTCATCATTACACTTGTAAAAATAAACCAAACAATCATTTGGATATTTACCAATTAGGTTTACTAAATATGTTTTGTACGATGTCAACATTCGTCAAAACAATTTTATACATAAGCCCGCTTTACATTTGGCTAAATTCAGTGTGCTGAATGAAAAAGACTAAAAAAAGACAAGTGTAAAGGCAGTTAGCATGTTAGTCAAGTTGACGCGCTTATCTCCTCCACGCCGCCTGTCTAAATTTAGGACACTGAATTTAGCCAAATGTAAAGCGGGCTTAAATGTTATGCCAAATACGTTTCTGACAATAAAAATATGCCAAATGCATACACGGCACCCAATTGGGATCAAGAACAGGATGTTTTATAGCTTCTGATCTGCGGGGCCGGTTTGATGAATTGGGGTGCTATATGATTCGTCCAGGTTTGTGATAGGTTTTATAAAATAAGGGGCGTTAGCTAGTCGTCATTCGGGTTGTAGATTTAACTTAATTGTAAGACATTTGTTTAATTGTAAGTTGATGTTAGAACTAGGGAATGCAAATAACCGGTTAAAACCCGTTTTAACCGTTTATTTTCATACAAAAACGATTAATAACCGGTTAAATTGCATTCCCTAGTTAGAACTTCGTTATGGCTGCGGGTCTAATTCAAGGTTTAGTCCATTTTGCTTTTTGGTAACAATATTAATAATTCTGTGATAGCTCTAATATATTTGACAGTAAGAGCTAAATAACGTCTATCAATAATTGAGCAACATAGGCTAAATCAAATTGGAATAGCGCCTGCAATGACACTGGTGGCACTTGTCTTGTTATGCCGGCGGCACAATAGCTGAGGCCAGAAGCAAGACATGCCATCCTTCTCGAACGTAGGTACGTTGGAGTTGAAAACGACTGCATGCCTGTAGTATTGGAACGAGCTTATCTAATTGTTATTGGGTACCTACCTTCAGTACATGTGTATTGAAAAGTAGTGTTTTAAAAATTATGGTATTCTGATCAAGATCGTTTGTTTTATTTACACTACTATGTTCCTTTGTAGAAAAGCAAGTAGACAGGTTTCCCTTTCGCACCCTGTCCCCCTGCCGACGAGAAAGTGACTAGCCATCTACTATTTTCTTGCTCAAGAAACGTTAAATAGATCCCGTGTCAATAAAAGAGATGGGGGTACCTATATTAGCTGACTGCTCACAATGCCGGCGAGAACTCTCCACTAGTTTGTCCCGTAGGTTTGTCCATAGTTTGTCGCAGCGACAAGTGCTGGCAAAGGTCCGTCAGCACAACGATAGGATTCGGCTCCTGAGGCTCTTCTTTGAAATCCATAATTCGAACTTCGTCTATTGCTATCATCGATTGCTATTCCTTTTGCTCTCGATCGACGCGTCACTAATTCGCAAGAAAGTGACGGGGCGATACGAAGTTCGAATTTCTGATTTCAAAGTAGAGCCCCTGAAGTAGCCTTCGTTCCCGGATGCACACGAGTACAATAATAATATCTCTACTGCTCTCCGTAAAAAGTTTAAAAAAACAAAAAAACCGCCTTCAAAAAGCAAAAAATAACTTCATTTAAAATGGTAGGTAGGTAATAGGTCAGTCCAACTGAAGTCTGCTTTTGGTTAAAATATTGTTGGACGCCGACTTCAGTTGGACTGACCTATTACCTACCTACCATTTTAAATGAAGTTATTTTTTGCTTTTTGAAGGCGGTTTTTTTGTTTTTTTAAACTTTTATTTTATTTTATACTTTTTAGTGATCATAATTATACTGTTATGTTATGTAGTCCCACTTTAATTAATAAGAATTAATAAGAAACTATAGAACATTGAAATTCAATCTCGCCGCAAGCAACGCCGTGGGAAAGTCATAGTCAAATACTTAAACATACATATGCTTCGTCATAGTCGCTCAACTATCTTAATCGAAATATGTTGTCGCCACCCTTGAAATATATACCGTTTAGGAGTTCCGGTGGCCATCTGTGGTTTTCATCATCAGTTCCGCTTTACCAAATAGTGTTTTCCAAGAGCAAATACACGAGTTACAATGAAAAATACCAAAATCGCTATAGGTGTGCCTATAAATTTTGAAGAGTTCCGTCGATTCCTCATAGACTCCACCATCAATCGTCATTATGATAAGAATGGGACCAAATTGGAAGCACCAGCTTTCAAACAAAAAAAGAATTTTCAAAATCGGTTCACCCAGTTGAAAGTTCTGAGGTAACAAACATTAAAAAAAAAAAAAAAAAAAAAACATACAGTTGAATTGAGAACCTCCTCTTTTTTGAAGTCGGTTAAAAAAAAACAAAACAACTAGGTATTGTAAAAAGTTAAGTCAAAGTTAAACATCAATGTAAAGTAAACCTTACCATAACGCATTACACTCATTTCTTTATTGTTGACGCTGTGTCTATATGACTTTATGTCGCGCAGCGACCCGCCCTCGCTTCGCTTCGGTTTATGTGAGTTTTCTGTTACACGGGTGTAACGTCCATAATACAATATATTATACGTAAAATATAAACCTTTCTCTTGAATCTATTGGTGAAAACCGCATTAAAATCTTCTCGTAGTTTAAAACTTACTTGACTAGGAGGTCTCAAAAAATCTGGGAAAGCTTGGGAAAGAATTGTTCTAGGGCCCTACTTTCAAAATCGAAGTACGAAATTACGTTAGCTCCATCACTGTCATTCGTCATTCGAGACTAAATTGAGAGAAAGGGATAGAGCTAACGTAACTTCGATTTTCAAAATAGGGCATAGAGGCTATACCCATTCAAAGATAATTTTGTGGCCAAAGAACGATACGTCACTCACACACAGCACTAGTCAGTCATGCGCGCAACTTATAAAAAATATTAGTCCAATACCACTGATACTGGACAAAATATTACAAACATTATTCTATTACAATGAATACTTGTCATCCACCATCTTCGTTTTCTCAATTTCTTTTTAATTGGTAACTTTTAATTGTATTAAATTATTTTCCGAAATCCCCGGTTTCGTTCATATTAAAGTTAATTAGCAACACTGAAATGACGGTGACGCCCAGAGGCCCGTTTCACGAAGCTACAAGTTACAAACACCAAGCGGAAGTCTCTTTTCGAAGAAAGAGAGTTCCGCTTGTAACTTGTAACTTGTAGCTTTGTGAAACGGGCCACAGGGCAATTACTTTGAAATCAGTAATTCGATCTTCGGATCGCCCCGTTACTTTCTTGCGAATTAGTGACGCGTCGAGGGCAAAAGGGATAGCAATAGACGAAGTTCGAATTACGGATTTCAAAGTAGAGCCTCAGTTCACAGATAAGTTGGTCGAGCTGTGGCCCGTTTCACGAAGCTACAAGTTACAAATTACAAGCGGAACTTTCTTTCTTCGAAAAGAGACTTCCGCTTGGTGTTTGTAACTTGTAGCTTCGTGAAACGGGCCTCTGTGGCCCGTTTCACGAAGCTACAAGTTGCAAATTACAAGCGGAACTCTCTTTCTAGAAAAAGGAGTTAGAAAGAGACTTCCGCTTTTAATTTGTACCTTGTAGCTTCGTGAAACGGGCCTCTGTACGTAGTACGTAGTACCAAGTTCGTACGAATCCTTAAGTGTAGTCTGTGGTCAGTCAGTGTCAACTGTCAGCTGTCAGGCAGTCAGACTTTTAATCTGTGGGCTCGGTTGTGTTTTATATTACGCGCTCGCGGTTTTTGTGAATATTTTCTATTTGCGAAACGATTATTTATTTAATAGATATGTTTCAGTAATAATGTGCCGAGTGATATATTCTGCGCTTTAATTCTGTAATTAAATAACCTTTTATTCACAACTAACTAGCAGCAAACTTGGAAAAATGAGTGAAAACATGAATTTTACGGATATTTTGGAGCCGCGGACATCTGGGAGCGGCATATTTAGGTTTATGACTCGGGCTTGGTACCCCCAGAGGACGCAGGTCATGGACAAGTACCTGTCCCCTGAAGAATTGCGCGATGCTGTTGCTAATTCTCTGTATTTGGAGTCAGCTATTGAGGCAGTAAGTAGTATAAATAATACTTGAATATTGTAAATGAAAAATAATGCTAATAAATGATTTTCACCATGCATTAAATAACTTATGCAATATAGGTAATCAAGAAATAATAAATATTTGCAATATTGTTTGCAATAACGAGTTTATTTTTGGTCATTTAGTTGTCTTCTAGCGGACTTTTGACTACCATACTATTTTTGCATAGATTTCATGATGAAAATCTATCAAACAAAAAATTAGAAAACTATTTATACATGTCCAGTACTGATGGAGACAAACTTAAGGATGGAGCGAGATCCGGTAATAGTGCCCCTTTATCATCATCATCATCATCATAATCTTAGCCCACATTGATTCACTGCAGGATGAAGGCCCCATGGTTGCCCAATGATGCATATTCCCAATATTCCTGAGAACATTCCCCATTGCTCTGGAATATTCCAGTTATGGATATAAATCACATAATTATGAAGAAGAAGGTACTCTAATACTAATATCATGAAAATCTACAAGGGTGGTTTATCTGTTCTTAAATATTTTTCCGTTGTTAAAATAAAAAAAGTTTTATGATAAATATTTCTATTTGAACCCATCAGAAGGCATTATTATCTGTCTGTTTACTTTGATTATTATATCATATGAGGCTATCTATACTGGGCTGGCTATCTTAGATACTGCCAAATCTAACACAGGTTTCTCAAATAACCACTTGCTTGTTGGTTTTTGATTTTTCAAGTAGTCCGTCATCTTAAAATACCCTTCTAAGCATCCGGGTAATAAAATCAGGATCAGAAAAGGTATTCCATACATACATACTTACATACATACATTCTACATACCTTCACGCCGTAGTCCCAGAGTGGGGTAGGCAGAGCTACAGAATTACCTAGAACTTTAAAAACTTGTTGGTAATTCAGTAACCACATTTTGCACAAATAGGCTAAGATGTTTTCTTTTCCATAATTATCTCAAAAAATCGACACACATTATTAGTAAAATCAATTTGACACAAGTAAGCATCATGTAATGTAACTTATGTAACATGTTTTTGTTACATTATGATAATATTTCCGAAACATTGGGAAATATTCCCAGGAATATTGGGAACTCTCGGGGAATATCGGGATTATTCCCAGGAACATATACATTCTGGTAAGGTTTATATCATCACTGAGGTTGATGAGAAATTTTTATATTAGGATTTTAGTTAATAGTTATTTTTGGTCAATACACATGTTACCTGTTTTTAAATATTCCCATATATTTCCAATATTCTTAGGCACAAGGGCATATTCCCAGGAATATTTCCATGCAGATAATCACTGGAATGGGAATATTCCCTTGAACCATCACCCCTTCGAGCCCTTTAAGATCTTCTATTTCAATATACAGGAGAGTCTCAAAACCGGGGTTTCCAAAGAAAAGTTACAAGAAGAAGTCCGCCAGTACCTAGAAGAGATGGGGTTAGAGAAGAAGCTCCATGTTATCCGCTGGATGGGCATAGCATTCCTCAAAATTGCCTTTATGATGAAAATAGGCATTTATGTCAATGAACCAGCAGTACTCAAGGTAAGGGATGCAAATAAAAGATAAAAAAAAAGATAAAAGATGTTTATTCAGTAAGTAGGCCGCACGGGCACTTTTACACGTCAATAATCTACCAGCGCTTCGCAAGAGACCACTGCTGAGAAGAAACGCCGCAAGAAACTCAACAGTCAGTCGTTTTTTAAACATTTCTTATGATATGATATTATACAACGAAAAATAAAACTTAACCTAGTATTATATAAAACAATGAATGTAACAAAAATATGTCTATATATATCATGCGTAGTTGAGCAGGAAAATGTGTCAAAACTCAAAATTTCTACAAGAACTCATAAATAGTAAATATAAGAAATAAATAAAAATTAAAAATTATACTTACCTATGACGGTGCAAAACAACACATAATTAGTTTCGATACATTCCCCTACAGAAACCGTGTCCCCTAGACAATACACAATGTTTATATATTGGTATGATTAGGTTATTATTAAGATATTTAGGTGTTTAATTTAGGCCAAGCATTTTTATCTGTTAGATAGTCTTCGACCCTATAGTAAGCTTTAGACATCAACGACTTTTTCAAGTAATTTTTAAGTACTGGAAATGGTAACTTTAAAACTTCGTCAGGTAATTTATTATAGAAATGAATGCATTGACCTACAAATGATTTATATACCTTACGGACACGAAATTTTTTAATAGCAATTTTATTCTTATTTCTTGTATTCAAATTATGTATGTCACAATTCTTAATAAAAGAGTCTTGATTTTTAATGACATAAATAATATTCTCATAAATAAATTGTGATGCTACTGTCAAAATATTAATTTCTTTAAATAATAATCTTAAGGAATCACGGGAGTTTAGGTTATATATAGAACGAATGGCTCTTTTTTGTAACACGAAAATAGTTTGTATGTCAGCAGCTTTTCCCCAAACAAGAATACCGTACGACATAACACTATGAAAATAACTATAATAAACTAAGCGAGCTGTCTCAACATTGGTAAGTTGTCTAATTTTCCTAACAGCATAAGCTGCCGAACTTAATTTACCTGCTAGTACTGCTAAATGGGGACTCCATTGCAAGTTTTTGTCTATAGTTATTCCTAAGAAAAGTGCCTTATCCACCATTTCCAAACACTCATCATTTAGAAAAATACTAGATTCTACCGGTCTAACATTAGGCAAAGCGAACCTAACACATTTAGTTTTCTTAGCATTAAGTAGCAAATTGTTACTAGTAAACCAATTAAGTACTTTACCTAGCGTCGCGTTTAACCTACTATAATCAACGGATTTTCGGTCTACCTTGAAGATCAATGATGTATCATCAGCAAATAGCACAATATCGCAAAGGTTAACTACCGCAGGTGGTAAGTCATTTATATAAACGAGAAATAAGAAAGGACCTAATATAGAGCCCTGTGGCACACCCAGTTTAACAGCCGCTCCAATGGACTTTGTTTGGTTTACAACAACCGTTTGTGTTCTATCACTAAGATATGAAGACATAAGATATATAATAAAAGTGTCTGTTGTTGTCGAGCTATGGCTAATTTGTAATGTAACCTCAGGGTGGGTGCATAAACTTTAGACCAAGGCTTACCTCAACCACCTTCGGATACTAGAAAACTATAGGCCTATTTATATATATTTAAATCTATGGGCCCTGCCATAAAGTTCATTTTCTGTGGTTCTAAAATAGCATTGTTAAGTATTTTAATCTCAAAACAAAGGAAACTTTATTCCCATTTTAAAATAGTTCCAATTTATATTACCTTGAGTAGGTATGTAGATTTTATTGTTGCAAGACGTTAAATGAGGGAAACAACACCTGTACCCTAACAATGAGTTACAAATACCGTACTCGCTAGCGAGTCGAATGCTCTGTCCCTCGCACTATATAACAATACTGCGAGGTCTGCGAGGGACAGAGCATTCGACTCGCTAGAGAGAAAGTTAAATGTAACTCATGGTAAGGGTACTGATCTGAAAAGGGACTCAATTTCAAAGTTACTGAGTTGCCCTAATTGAAATTCACCTGTCTGCCCTTGGTTGCGCCAATGCAATAAAAAAACAGATCCAAATAGACTGAGTGATGTGACCTAGCTTTAGTTGGAACCACTACAGTTTTGTTATGAAAATGTAAACCTAGTTAGATCAGTTTAACCTACTAGGTACCTACATGATCCCTAAGCATTGCAAATAGCTATATAATTTAGTACTTTGTCGCTTCAAAGTAATGTTTGAATTGGTTTAATTACTTAAAAGTGTTAAAAAGCGACAAGGGACTTAAGTGTAAATATGTATTTATACCCCCGCCATACTATGCTCCCCGCACTGCTCATCGCTCAGCTCGTCGGGCGCCCCGATGTTGCCCTCTCGCCCACACACTGCTCTAGTCGCGCAATTATTCGCGACGCTTATTTATTATTATTATTATTAATCTATTTATGTCCTTTGACTCACACCCGAAAAAACGACAAAACAGGGAGTGGTGGGCATGACGAGTAAGCACAATTCACATGGAGGGCGGGTCGGGCACGGGAGCGGGCGTATTGCCGTTACATTGTGCGCTCTGTGAGAAGACCTATCGGAGAATGCGTGTATTACGAGCAATGTAACGGCAATACGCCCGCTCCCGCGCACGACCCGCCCTCTGTGTGAATTTCGCTGTAACGTGGCCACACTACGTGTCTGCCTCCTTTCCTCGCTACTTCCCATGCCACCCGACGAGTGTGTGGCAGGGGTATATTAGTATGTTTCTGACCATGCTAGATAGTAACAGTAATTTTTGTTTTTTAGCTTAAAGATATGATGGGCAGCAATCCTGTTCTGTTCCTCCCTACACACCGGAGCTACGCAGACTTCTGTGTGATGACATACCTCTGCTTCCACTATGATATAGACTTCCCGGCCGTAGCTGCCGGAATGGGTAATTATATTTTTCATTTTACTTCAAGATGCTCCCCCCTTTATTACTAAGCTTCCGCCGTCCGTTTGTCTGTCTGTCAGCGATGTGTGTCTCCTGAACCGTAATAGGTAGACAGTTGAAATTTTCACAGAGTGTATATGTCAAATGCCTAATAAAAAAAATCAAAACAATTTTATATTAAAGGGGGACGCTAGGCGTTTTTGCTCGATCTTGATATAGTACTACTGTACGGAACCCTTCGTGTGCGAGTTCAACTCGCACTAAGCTGTTTTTTTTTTCACTTTATTGTCCAAGGAGGGTGTTTGTGTTTGTTTCCCCTTTGGGTGAAGTTCGCCTTTGTACATGACTATTCTGCCAAGCTAAGCCAAAAAGGCCTATAGGCATAGGCATTAGACATAACCCTTTTTGGCTTAGCACATCAGCATTGTATTCCTGTCCATAATTTTTTACATACATACATTTACATACATGTGTTTTATGAGTGCAATCGGTAATATCAGGGTCACATTACTTCACGCACAACTTGATGTGACCTTTGTAATAGCAAACACATGGATCAGTTCAAATATTGGCCGCGGCGGCGGTTATCCAATAGACAACGTTTGCTGCGGCGCGTAGGTCATATAAACTTGACTTTCTTAACCTGTGTTGTAATGGAAACTAGCCGCGACTTTGTTTACCTCAGTCGTTAATAAATAGTTAATCGCAAAACAAATAGATTGGCAAAGTTCCTTTTTAGGGTTCCGCAACCAATACAACCCCAACGGGACCCTTTAATATGCCTACAGCTACTGTGCGGCGGTACGGGACGGACTCGCACTTCACCGGTTTTTATTTTAATAGTGCCTACAACTCTTATCCATTTGACCTGAATTTTCTATTTATAATCATATCATATATTTTGTTATGAAAAACTAGGTCTGTACGTTTTTCTTTCACAAAAAATATTTCATTGAAAGAAACGAAAAATAACGGACACGTACGGACATAGTTTTTCATTAATTATCTACAAGATATTTCAAAATCGTAAACATTGGACTTGATTTCGGAGGGGTGAAACGTTATGGCCCGGAGTTGCTTGTAAATGCAGCGTAGGTATTTCATTTTAGAAGTACATGTTATATTACTTGATAACATAAGTAACAACACATAGCAAGCCCAAAACAGGTATTTTCAACGTTCACTTCGCTTCCATGTAAACAGAAAGGTCACTACATACCTTTACAAGTAAGCTGTATGTCGAGGCATGTATTTTATGACGTAATTAAACGTTAAAATCGATGCCATTAAAGTAAACTGCGTATTTTACTCTGCAGTTATAATATCACAAATAACCGGGGAAATTAAGAGACGTTACGTAATCGGTTTTAGGAATAAGGGCCTTGCAAAAAAAAATGTTTATAAATAGTCAAAAAGATATTATGTCCTAAAGATAACTAGCCTCAACTCAACAATGCTGAACTATTCTTATCTTTCAAAAGAAATAGCAATGGCCTTGAACTTATATCGAGGCGTGACCATACATCTACGTGTAGATAATAGAACAATATCTGTGATAAAAAAAATCTTATCAGAGTCGTAAAAAGGCGCAATCGAAACATGAGCGCCTCCCATCAACCGGTTAGGAATCCTTAGTACAATCAAGGACTTTAATTGTTATGCCACTATGGAACCCTGTCATAATGACAGCGTCAAACCATATGATGGAAATTACGCCAAAATTAATGATTAACGTTATGCGACAGGGTTCTATAGTGGCATAACAATTAAAGTCCTTGACTGTATTAAAAATGCGAATGTTTGTATGTTTGTTACTCAAGCATCTGAAGGTAGTTTAAAGTGGGAGATATTTGTATCATGTATGACCTATTCTATAAGTTACCTGTAAACACAAACAAAAAGATTTGACCACGCCGGAACGGCTGAACGGATCTGGATGAAATTTGGCACAAAGATTATACTATGGAGTAGCATTTCATTAATTCGGAAGTAAATCACTGTTCCCGTGGGATGGCAAAATTACGAATTCTACGCGGACGAAGTCGCGGGCAGAAAGTAGTCGTTAATATTTCGTAGGCCGGGTTGTATCAACGCGAGTTGAATACGTATTTAGACTTTGGCCAATAACTTTACAACCTTTTCCCGCGACTTAATTCGCGGAGAACGCGTTTATCGTTTGGCCCTCAGGAACTAAGTATCAGATTTTCCCGGTAATAAGCAATGATATTTTATATTAAGATACGTCATCTGCGCGCAAAAGCGTTCCTCAAAAGGGAAGGTGGGAAGGAAGGTTACCTTACTTTTTATATATTTATCTCTTTCTAACAATAGCGTTCGCTATAGATTGCCGTCTTTGTCTGTAGAAATATGGTAACCTAGCAACTGTCAGTAATTGGTCCCGGGTTTTGAATGCGTTTAGTATGAGCATAACGTATCTAAATATAAAATATCATTGTAATAAGTTCTTGGCTAATCGTGGCTTTTCAAACAATTTACAAGTGATTGAAGAATTACTGACATAGATGCATTCCTTCTTAGTCATCATTCGCAACGCATTATATAACAAGCTTTATGGGCCGAGTTCACCAACAATTAAACGGACGGTTAGCGGTTTAACGGTTGTCAAATGTATTGACTAACAGCTGATTAAGACTTAACCGTCTGTTAAATTTGTTGGTGAACTCGGCCCTAAGAAGACTGCTGGTAACCAACTTTAAATCGTTATGAATCCTAAATGAAAATTTATGAAAGAAACCTAATGATTAATTATTAATACCTATTCAATGATGCCCCACTCGTTATGGAAGTCGTTTTCATAAATATTGTACATAATTAAAGGCTTAATGAAAACAAAATCACGATCGCATCCTTCGTGTAACGAAAGTTAGTCATACAAACTATACGGGTAACTTTCGTTACACAAAGGAATCAATTAAGTATTGTTTTAATTAAAGCCCTTAACTATGTAAATTTTTTTTGAAAACGACTGCGTTCGTCGATGTTTTTTTCTTTTTTACAATTTGGCGTCTGTTGCCGCCATATTGAATTTTGATTTTTGTCATATCTTTAGTGATACTCACAAGGATAAGACAAATCGATTGACATAAGAATCATTATCATCGGTCCACGCGTTTAGTTTCTAGAACGCCACTAAGGAACAAACATAACATTTGTTTGGCTGATAAACACATTACCCTCCTTCGGCAGTCGGGTAATAAAAAGGATTGCAGTGTTAAGATTGCAGTCTTGAGAGTATCTATGGGTCCCGGACCCCACTTACCATTAGGTGGCCATGACAATATACATATACAAACATTCAGTCACCTAAACATTCACATTTATTTCCTACCATCGACCCCCCTAAGTTCGTTTCACTTTATGAGGGTTTCCTGTTACACCCGTACATAAACCAGAATTTATCTATATATATAAAAGGCAAACCTGACTGACTTATATATGAACGCACAGCCGAAACTACTGTACCTAGAAACTTGAAATTTGGTACAGGGGTTCCTTTCATGATGTAAGTGAGCACTAAGAAAGGATTTTCCGAAAATCGACCCCCAACGGGAAGAGATGGGGGGAGTAGCGGGAAACTAATTCTACGCGTACGAAGTCGCGGGCGTCCTCTAGTTATACATAAAAACCTTCCTCTTGAATCACACTATCTGATGAAAACCGCATTAAAGTTCGTTGCATATTTTGAATGATCTAAGCGCGTACACACAGAGGGATTGACGGCGGGAAGCAACTTTGTGTTATACTATGTAGTATTGTGTACCCACGTTGGTAAGAAAAAAAAAAGCGAGGTCAGACCGTTCTTGACCTTTTACGATTGTTTACTCTCCGATGACAACTAAAGAGTATATCAGGATTCAAAGATAAGATAGTAGATACAATTGCTTTCGACGACGACGCGCTAGCCTAGTTGGTAGTGACCCTGCCTACGAAGCTAGCGGTCCTGGGTTCAAATCCTGGTAAGAGCAGATATTTGTGTGATGAGCACGAGTATTTGTTTCTGAGTCTTGGATGTTCTCTATGCATTTAAGTATTTATTTCTCTATATAAGTATTTATATCGTTGTCTAGTACCCATAGTACAAGCCTAGAGCTTAGTTTGGGACTAGGTCAATTTGTGTGAGGTCGTCCCTTGATATCCCCCTTGATATATTTATTCAATGTGTGAGGTGCTCAAAAATGCCCTAACTCGACTGTATTGCTGAAGCAGTTAGAGCATGATCAGTGTCCCTAGACAAGATGCGTGGCGAGATCGTTAGCGTAATCGATAATGTATAGGATTGACGTAGGGTGCCAGATGGATGGACAGTTTTCGAAAATCGTTTACGATTATAGTCTATGCCACAAAACAATTAATTCGTTCTTTGCAGATTTCTACTCCATGGCAGTAGTAGGTCGCCGCATGCGCGAGACGTGCGCGTTCTACATCCGGCGCACCCTGACGGGGGCTCCGCTGTACGCCGCGACCCTGCGGCAGTACGTGCGGACCCTGGTGGCCAAGCACTGCGCGCCCATCGAGTTCTTCCTCGAGGGAACCAGGAGTCGGAGCAATAAGAGCTTACCGCCCAAATATGGTAAGATTTGCCAACGATATACTCGGTGCACTTGCCGTCCCCGGGGAAGTCTAAATGGAACGAAGCGGTTTGCTGCCATCATTTCAGAAATCTCAATAACGCTCATTCACTTAGCTTAAACCGCGAGTTCTCTCCGGCACTTTTCCTTTTTTTTCCAGTGAAAGATTTTCGGTGATTATTCCTCCGTGGTATGTCCGATTTTCAATTTTATTTTTTCTAAACTATCTATGGCTGATGGCGTATAACGGGCTAAATTTGATCCTGATATCTCTAATAGTTTGGGAGGAGTATGCGGACTAACGAATACCGAATCGGGGAAGAATGGAGCTTCGCTCTCTCCAATAATTACACTCCTTCGTTCACCTACCTAATACGGTCGCCGAACTTGTTTCAAACTACTTCGGCCAACGAACGTCGCCTTCACCTTTGGCTGTCGATCCCTTAACTAACGTCGATGTTGGATCACGTACTAGGCGGTTGCAGCTGTCGCTCCGACCCCCATGGCCGACCACCATTATTCTTTACACTGTTGCGGTCGCCGTATGCAACGACGACTCAATGTAATTGCCGCTTTATAGTTAATTCTAAAGAAAACGAAGTACAGTCAGCATCTAAAAAATAGTGTCAGTCAATATCTCCAAATCAATATCAATATCGTCTTGGCTACATTTTTAAAATAAGTTTGTTTTTGGTAGTATCGTGTATTTGCCACATTGTCACAATAAATTAAAAGACTTGTAACTTGTATTTATCGAACCTTTTTTAAGCTCAATTACATACAAAATAAATAAAGTTCAGTTTTCTAGTGTGTTCCGTATTTTTGGATACGTCGGATGCTGAGATACCACTGGCGTTGTGAGTGTTACGGTACTAACAGCGGCTTGAATGTAACCAAGTATTAGGCTTTGTGTGTACTCCGGTATATTAGTACACGGCGGATGGCCTGAACAATTTGATCGCGTTGATGGCGTTAAGTGTCAATATTAATGGCCATTTTGGATGTCGCGGTATATTTGAAGATATTTACTACTGTAGTACCAAACACATAACATAAACTGTACCAAAACCATAACGCAAGACGTGCGGCATGACGAGTAACGTGGCCACACTATCTACTTCCCATGCCATCTGACGAGTGTGTGGCAGGGGTATATGGGTTTGTAACTCCCCCTTTATTGCCCCCAGGCTTGTTGTCCATGAGCCTGATGCCGTGGTTCGCGCGCGAGGTGACCGACGTGACGATCGTCCCGGTCAACATCAGCTACGACCGGCTCATGGAGCACTCGCTCTTCGCGTACGAGCACCTCGGCGTGCCCAAGCCCAAGGAGTCCACCGGCGTGAGTAGATCAGCCAACAATATTGAGTTATTATAAAGATTCATACAGATTTCATTTTTGCTATACATTTCTGCTACCGTGTGACTATTCAGTAGGTATTGTTTTTTTATTTGATAATAGCTTACCCAGCAGCCTTAGACTTTGTCCTGTCTAATATCCAACAAAAAATAGCATATCTGTCCAGTCGTTCTGCGCTTGCCTACAAAAACCATTTCATGTTTATTTATTTAGATTTAAAATTAGTTGATTTAAAAATATTCAACAGACGTTGCAGAATTTAAACAAGTTACTCTTATTAAATTTATGCTATGAACTCAAACATTATCCTGATTTAATCATCGAAACATTTCAACTCGTACATTTCTAATCAACACAATAGAAACCATTCATTCTTAAATTTAGATTCCATTGACGTTATCAGTAAAGCTGATAATACGACACTTATCGGTTAGTTAGATCGTTGCTTACATTTGAATATCGTATTTAATCATAATAGTACGAATTTAAAAAAATGTTGGAATCCACTTGTTGTTCTGTCTGTAGGGGTTTCTGCTTTACAAAAGGTAGAGCATAGATTTCTATTATCTATATTGTTAAGTAATTGGGTTCAAAAATCCAAGTTATCGACCTTTGGCGTTAGCGGCCATCTTGAATTGAAGGTGCTAAAGTTGGTAATAATTCCCCAACAATTAACTTCACGACAAAAGTGTCTATAAATAAGACAGTTTGTCCATACATGTTTATTTTGTGTCTTCCCGATAAAAAGACGAGCAGTGAAAGATACAAATTTTAAAGAATTTACAGCTCATTCTTCATTTTCCGGCGCTTTCAGCAAAGAAAACAACAGCATCATGAATTTTATGCTGTATTGTTTTTTTACGAGCTTACAAGTTTCTGACAAAAACCTCCCACCCCAAAGGCCGAAAAATTGGATTTTTATTAAGATCCCATGCCTTAATAATGTCCATCAAAAAAATATGCTCCACCTTTTGTAAGCAAAGTTCATTTTAAGTTCCTGCAGACGACTATTGAGAGTTTATCTTCCAATGAATGGCATTGTTATCTATTGTAAAGACCGACCGCAAATTTGCAGTGCAAAATAAGACGAACAAATAACAAAAGACTTCATATGAATAGCAACTTTACCGCCTAAAGAAGAAGTTTCAAATTGTACTGTCCATGCATTCGAGATAGTACTTTTTGAAATTGAAAGCGTCAGCTAGGAACTATTTTGTTTGTGGTGAAACTTTTTAAGATTTTTAGTTGGGAGATCTAATATTGTATGTATTTTTATGAACCAACAGTTAAGTAAAGAAAGTTTTATATTTTATCTGTATAAAACTTTAATTTTACATACACTGTTGTTTATTAATTAGTGTCCGACCGAAGTTTCGGTTTCGGTTTCGGTTTCGGCCAATTTCGGCCAAAAAAGTGATTTCGGCCGCAGTTTCGGTTTCGGCCAGAATCCGGCGGAAACCTTCGGCCGGGCCGAAATTGCTTTGCGGCCTCTCGCGGCAGGCGCTCGGCTTAATTCGGGCGCGCTCGGCCGGGTAGGTATAGGTAATGCATCGGCGGGCGTCCCAGCCGGGACCACCGAAAGTATTCATATTCATCCCGTTTGTGATGTTTGCTTGTGAACCACGTGGCGCGCGAGAAAATATGGTGAGTGTTGTTTATTTATTCAATTATTATTTATTTTTTAGAATCTGTTACTGCATTTTATGCTGTGATTAATGAACGATACGTTTGATATTAGGATTGTGAATTTAGTTTAGACGTGATAAGAATAGGTTGTTTGTTTTGAATAATGTGATTTACTTTATCCAGGTATTATATTAATTAGGTAACTTTGTTTAATTTATTTGGTTTAAAATTTCATAGTTTACTTCTAATTATATCTATTTTCATTAAAAATAAACATTTTTTTATTTTGTTTAACTAAAACAGTATTTAGCTGTTCTCATATAAGAAATCCTTGCAATAACCTTTTCCTTACGATTTGTACAGTAATTTTGAATAATTTCATAAACTTCAAAAATGTCGGTTTCGGTTTCGGTTTCGGCCGAAATCAGAAAAAAACCGAATATTCGGTTTCGGTTTCGGTTTCGGCTAAAAATCGTGTTTCGGTCGGACACTATTATTAATTAAAAATATAATATTTATACAGTCGGTGATCCAATTCGTGTGTGTGTCTTCCATACGAAAATATATTTTAAGAGATAAAGTATAAGCCCTAATATCATACGACGACACGGCGTCCGCTGAATAAGGTAAACATTAAAATTCAAATGAAACTAAAATTCTCGGAAGTTATGGATAAAACTTTGCATTACGTTGCTGCTCGAAAATCTTTAAATATAGTTACGCTATATTAGCATAGTTAATTGTTATATTTTTATGATAAAATCTTTAACAGTATTTGAAACTATATTTATGTTTGTATGGAAGACATTTTATCTTGTGGAAGAACATTCAGAACGTATTTAGATTAAATATACAACCTTCAATTAAGATTATATTAAGACACTAGAGGACGCCCGCGACTTCGTACGCGTAGAATTAATTTCCCGATACTCCCCCCATTTCTTCCCGTTGGGGGTCGATTTTCGGAAAATCCTTAGTGCTCACTTACATCACGAAAGGAACCCCTGTACCAAATTTCAAGTTTCTAGGTACAGTAGTATCGGCTGTGCGTTGATTATATAAGTCAGTCAGGTTTGCCTTTTAAATATAAAAATACATACGCAGCTATTTAAATATTATATTTTTTACCTGTACAAAGTTGGTCGAAACTAGCAATACTTAAAGAGGATACATAACAATATATTTTAATTAGATGTACTCGTTTAGAATTAAGAACGTTACTCAAGCAACAACTGTATTGATTCGCCTCAGGAAGTGTGATTTGGCTTTGTGTATTTAAATTATGTAGGGATGTTTCGTTCCGTGCTTAGACTAATGCTAACATGATTCTAATAATTAATTATCTAAGTTCAACACAAATCTTCGAACTCCCCAAACCAAATAAACCATCCCTAGGTTTTGCACAGAAGGCTTTTATTTGCTATGGACACGATAAGGGGTTCGTTTAGTATGGGAATCCGGGAGTTCGGCACTCAACATGTATTAACAATTCACAGACGGATATTTGTATAGAATATTCGGCAAAATGGCAGCTGTTTCTCGAACTACTGCTAACAACTCTAAAACTAACCTACGTTTGAATTCACTCGCAAATATTTATTTAAGAATAACTTGTTGTCATACGTAAAGAGATAACACGAGGATGTTAATCTTTTAAACGCCTTACGTCAAATACAAACTGTGTCACGCACACGCCGAACATGTTTGCTATGCTATGCAAATTACAACTTAATTTATTCATAACAAAGTCTCTTCTAATCCTAAACTACGCTTACTTTATGCTAGGGCTCGCGGTGGTGGCCGTGTTTCGTGTACCCGTAGCCGTGCGCCCGTTTCCGTGTTACACGGCAACGGTTTTATGGCCCGTTCGGCACGTGAAATTCGGCTACGTGTAATTAAGCCACGTGTACCCGTGTAGAACCGTGTACACGGGTTCACGTACCTTAAGTACACGCGGATCCGGTCCGCCACCGACGTAGAGTGAAGATAAGATGCAGTGTCTCTAAAGGCGACGAATGAAAAGTAATAATAAGTAATTCATTAATAGTCCTTATTTGTTTTAATTGTAACTCCAACCGGCGGCGGCCCGGGTGTATCGTTCCGACCGGTGCACACGAACGCAGGTACAGGCTACGTATCTTGGCGTGTCACGTGAATCCGGACGCGAACGCAGGTGCGGGCTACGTCCCGGCCGTGTTCGTGAAATTCGTGATCTTAGTACCTCCGGGGTTAAGAACACATAGCTACGAGTCGGCGTGTATCACGGATATCCATAGCCATACTTTATACCGAAACAGCACCGTCATTGGCGTTATTCGTATCTTATTTATATGTATTAACGACGACGCATTGGCCTAGTTGGTAGTGACCCTGCTTACGAAGCTAGCGGTCCTGGGTTCAAATCCCGGTAAGGCCGGATATTTGCGTGATGAGCGCGAATATTTGATCCTGAGTCATGGATGTTTTCTATGTATTTAAGAATATATTTATTCATACAAATATTTATATCGTTGCCTAGTACCCATAGTACAAGCTTAGAGCTTAGTTTGGGACTAGCTCAATTGGTGTGACGTTGTCCCGTTTTTTTTTGTCCCGTTATGTGAACTACTTTCTGAGCTGTTAACTCCTAAATGGCCCACCCGATTTTCATCATATCTAGCTAAGACGCATCCCGATGAAACTACCTTTCCTTGTAAAAAAACCGCGCCCGATTCGCTCTATCCGTTTGGGAGTTACACACATAGATAAAAAGATACACCGACACACAGGTACTCGTACACACTTTAAACTTATAAAACTCATATTTTGCGTCGGAGGTTAACGTAAATAGTTTTTCATAACAACTACAACATTGTCAAAAATCGTGGAAATCAGGTTTGATCTAAAGAAAGAAACGTTATCGTCCGGTGCTAAATTTGAATCGAAAAAACTTGACAACTACGCAATTTAAGCGTCGGTTTAAATCCTCTTAAACTACTCTTCGTAGAAAATATCAGCTAAGTTTAAGTAGCTATATTTAGCTATAGTTACACGCGAAACTCTATTTATTTTATATTAATCCGTGGCGGCTATGGTCGTTTATTTTGTACAATTTGTGAATTTGGTGTAGTTGTAAAGTATAATGTCTAATAAATTGTGTAATAGGTAATCTTTTATCAGTAGATGTAACTATTTTTAGACAGAGTATACAAAGGCAATAGTTTCATTGTGTTATAACGTTCGTATTTGTCGTCTTTTGTAATGCAATTGCTTAGGTACTGTAGATACTCTACTCCTTTTCAAACGCAATAAATCGGACTACGAATGTTTTAAAGGTCTTGGGCAGATTTTTCTCGTCATGCAACTGATAACAGGTGAAATTTACTATAGTCACTTGTGTTTTTCGTAAATTAACTATGTACAGTCGGTAAAACAAGTGGTCTACAACGCTAAGGTTGAGTTTTGTTTGCACGTCATAAGATAGATGGATAAGTCGATTAGACGTGTCTGTCATTAGCAAAATTTTCATTTGATATGAAGTTGTGTCAAAATTTAAAGACCACATTTGATTGTACCTTGGGCACGCTCATCCCCAAAATTTCAAAATATTGCTCATATCATATATAAAATATTGGAAATATTGGGTAATTATAATAAACAATACCTTAATCCTCCAGTATATTGAGAATCTGGTAGGTATTTAAAATACTGGTATTTTGGAAATAAGAGCTTTTGTAAAGTCCTTTCGGATCACTAACAGCATCTTATCCTTTAACCTTTTCAAGTAGCAGTGTTCGCGTTGTTGTGTTCCGGTGTGGGTATAAGACAACCGGCGAGATGACGGGGGTGCGGGGAGAGGGCAATGATGAGTAGTCGAAATGTTCCGTATCTCACCCCCGCACCTCGTGCTTACCCCGGCTCTCAATTAAATTTTACACCTATAGCATAGAGGCATCTTAGTTCTCAGGGTTGGCAACGCATTTGCTGTCTTGAAAATGCAAGTGTCTAAAGGTCCCTCTTAGGTGGTCTATACAACTCTATATGGCATAAAAAATATTATTTGGCCGAATGGACTTACGGTCTGAAATACATTGGCTTTGCTAAGTTGGAACCTTATTAGGTCGTTCTTAGGCTGTGGCCTCAATATGCGAACAGTGAGCGGGTGATTTTTTGGAGTGGCCTTACAGCGCGTACTGTACGCTGTTTGCATTGTATGGACTCCATTTAAATCGTATAGGGAAGCGAACTGGAGGCAATAAGGCTACCAACTCATTTCAATTCCCCCAGGGTCTCATAAAATCCATCCACCGCCTGAACGACCACTTCGGCAACATCTACATCAACATCGGCGCGCCGGTCTCCGTGCGCGAGTTCCTCGGCTCCGCCACCGACGGCGCTGAACGCCAGAAGCCCGTGGACCTGCAGCAGCTCACCCCCGAGCAGTTCCAGAGCGTGCAGACCCTGGCCAACCACGTGATCAGCCTGCAGCAGAAGAATACCGTCGCGACTATATCGAACTTGCTCGCGTTGGTGCTCATGCAATGTCTCATGAAGGCAACCGTCTTGGAGTTGGAGGAGGTTTTGTTAGAGGTAAAACAGCACAAGCGAAATAAATATTTTCACTCTAGTGCTTGGAAACATCTTCAAATGTGGTCTGAGTTGCGGTTAAAAAACAAACTTTCATTATAACAAGAAAATATATTTCTGCTGGCATGATTAGTATGATTACCCAATGGTCAATTTCTTGATGTTTACAATGTTGCTTTGGAAAATGTAGAAAAATGGTGCTACTTATTTGTTATTTATCTATTTACGTGAATGGTTTTTGTTTAATTTCATATCCGTAGTCGCGAAAAGCAATATTTCTGCCTCGGTTTCAAGTAAACGTAAAAAAGATAAACTATTTCTTTTAAAACCGTCCGAACAGTAGAACAGATGTTCAGACTAGCTCTGGACGAGACCAGATTTAAGGAGCTGACGGCTAACCTTCAGTAAATGAAGAGGTACCATAAGAAGAAGACAAACAATTAAAAGATTGATTTAAACAATCAGAAACAGATGAAAGGGAACCATACAAATCATTATCTGATCAGCTAATACTTTTGCATCACTTGTCCAGCCACTCGCGATCAAAACAATTGCATCACTTTGCATATTTTCATGTCCAGATGTCCATCCAATATTTTTGTATCTACATTTTTACCCGAACTTGAAAATCATAATCTTTAAATTACTACTTTTTACAAGAAATATTATTTCAATTAATTATTTCAGAAAGAAAAGTCGTTTTACAAACATAATGGGTGGACATGAGAAAATGCAAAGTGATGCAATTGTTTTTTGCCCACTTCCCGCGTCTGCAACAGTAGTGTTTGTAGGTGGAATGGATGGCGGAGATGCTGAGGAAGCTGGGCGCGTCGGTGTTCGAGAACGACGTGCGCGGCAGCGTGGCGCGCGTGCTGGTGGTGCACGACAAGATGATGCGGCTGGACGCGCGCGGCCGCCTGCGTCTGCTGGCCGGCGGCGCCGCCGACGTGCCCGCCGACCTGCACAAAAAGATGAAAGGTACGGTTATACGAGAGCCTAAAAAATAAGAATGTATCATAAGATTCATTAGTCTTGATTCTCTTTGAATCGTCCAAGCGTTCTAGCCGAATTTTATTTATTTATTTATTTATTTAATTACAATGTAAGTTTACAGCATAAAATCACACCAAAGCACTTACACGATAAGTTATTAAATACATACTATGAACAGAAAAATAGGTAACATGCCAACAAGAAAAATCATCAAACAGAGTACATTTGAAATTATGGAATATATTAAATTTCCAGAATATGCTAAAAATTATACACAATACCTAGTTAATTATAATTGTCAAGGAATTGTGAATTAGTTTGCTGTAAATTCTTTGTTTCTATATATATAAAAGGCAAACCTGACTGACTTATATATCAACGCACAGCCGAAACTACTGTACCTAGAACGTTGAAATTTGGTACAGGGGTTCCTTTCATGATGTAAGTTCCTTTCATGATCTAAGAAATAATTTTCCGAAAGTCGACCCCAGCGGGAAGAAATAGGGGGAGTAGCGGGGAACTAATTCTACGCGCACGAAGTCGCGGGCGTCCTCTAGTACAGGATAAGAGTTTGAAACTCGAAAAAGGACAACTCAGCCAATCACATTAGTCACAGCTCTTGCAAATCGTGCATGTTTTTGTAGCATTCTCTACGCTATACAGGGCACCCCCTGAAGGCGGAGACGATGGTGAACGCCGTGCCCATCATCCAGCTGCAGCTGTACGTGAACCCCGTGCTGCACTACCTGGTGCCGCCCGCGCTCATCTGCGTCGTCGTCACCCGCGCCGCCATCACCCGAGGTAACTCCCTGCCAACTTCCAGGCAGTCAACGGGACCACGGAATAGAAAAAACAGTGGAAGTGGCATAAGCTTCACTTAGTATCAGACCTCTTGTTGCCAATTCTCAAACTATCATAAAAACAACACGTCATCATGGAAAATGTTTTTGGTGCGGCTATCGTTTTTACATTCCAAAATAGCACAATAATTATTCTGGATGTAATTCCTATTTTAGAAATATGAAAATATCGAAATAAGCGATAGCGGCAAAAGTATGGTAGGTTATGCGGAACTCCGCATAACCGTGCCACACGGTACACGCCCACTTGATACTTCTACTGTTTTTTTCTGTTCTGTGAACGGGACGGACATATGTAACTGCTATAGCCGTGTCGCTTTCATTGGTTGGAAATGAGAACTTGTTTAGGCGTACAAACTTATGCACACAAGTTTGTCCGCCTTGAATACTTTAAGTTTAATAACGGTATCTAATAAATAAATTATCTTCTATTAGCTCAATCCTTTTCTGTTATATGACTAGCGATAGCTACAAGATATTTTTATCTGAGGATTGGGTTTAAAACTTGTGTAGGTTGTTGTTTTAAACATGCGAAACAAAGTCGTGGAATTGCTAAGCAAGGGCCGATGTGCATAAGAATCGTTAGAATATAATAGTGATATGAGCAGTAAGTTTTTCGTCTATGTGAATATAGAATGACAAGTACGAATTAGTGAATGTCAATTTTACATAATAGAAACACTATAAGAGCGCCTGCGTTGATACAATCACGCGGTTGAATCGAGCAAACGCCGGACTATCGCTTGTTTTCAACTCTGTCCTGTAACCTTACCATGAGTCACAACTACCGTACCTACTCGAGTGAGTCGAATGCTCACTCACAATACATTTGAGAGACGTTTATCTAAAATGTAATTTTCAGAACGGCTCGTCGCGGATTATCAACGCATCCGGAAGCTACTTCGACACGAATTCTGTCACTTGGAGAAGAATGAAGATGCGGTAAGTTTTATGTTATACTAGCGATCCGCCCTCGCTTCGCTTCAGTTTATCTAAGTTTTCTGTTACACCCGTGTACAGTATCTTAATCTGCTTATTTTTCAATTCGTCGCCGTGTTAGCGGGACAAGCCTAGCCTAGTGCGTCATGCGTAGACCACCAGTAATGTTTTTTGTATTCGTGTTCTAGGTAAATAAATGAGTTTATAATTTGTTATTATAAGGGTTAGGACTTTTCGTAGCATATTGTGGTTCTAAAATTCATGGAGTCGCTATTTCCTAATTATTATAATACATACCACTTTGATTTTGACCCTTTGAACGCCAAGAACCACTAAAGTGGTCGTGTACTGTCGTGCCTGCCACGCCATCGACCCATATAGTGGTCACAGATACAGTGCAAAATAGATCCGAGTATTTGCGACGTAAGGTTGACATTAGCTGTGATTTTCAGCTGTCGTGGACGTGTGAGGACGACGTTTGTATCAAGTCAAAGGCGTTCAAAGGGTTAACCTTCAGTATTGTCATATTTGAAAATTCATTTAATCATAAAACCGTTAAACCAATTTAAATTAATTTTGGTACAGAAGATATATCTCCTCTGTAAACAAACAAATATTACTTAGTAGGTATGGCTAAACCGAACTAAAAATGTATTTAGTACATACATACATACATACATTAAATCACGCCTGTTTCCCAGAGCGGTAGGCAGAGACCACTTCTTTCCACCTGCTACGATCTTGACAAATCTTTTTCGCTTCTTCCACATTCATACATCGAGTCATGCACGCACGTCGGTTTCGGGTAATTAAAATTCGGCCCTTTTCCAGTATTTCTCCGATTTGATTCGAAAAAGTACGCCTAGGGCGGCCCCTTCCGACCCTTCCACTCACTTTCGCTCTGTATATCTCTTTCGCTCTGTATATGTATAATTAGTTAATTATTATTATTAAGTTATTTAGTTAATTTTGAAATATGACAATACTGAAGGCCAGAATCAAAGTGGCATGTATCATTTTATACTTAACTAGGAAATAGCGACTCGATGGATTCTAGAATTGTGATATGTCACCAAAAGTCCTAAGCCTACTTATTATTAACTGACTCACCTCACCTACCTATCTTTCTTGTTGACTGTGTGGTTGTTAGAACTCTGCGCTAGCTATGACAATGGCGGTTGTCGGCAGACGTTCGTGGCCGCGCTCGAGTACTGCATCCAGAACGGCGTGGTGGCGGCGTACGGGCCGGTGCTGGCGCCCGGCCGGAACGACAAGCTCGCCTACCTGCTGCAGTGGGCCGTGTGGCCCGCGCTCTCCACGCTGCTCATCTGTGCTGACGTCATGCTCCAGGTACAGCTCTTTATTAACTTCACTTGAGTGTTCCGAGGGCTTGTTTAGACTGGTGCCAACGGCCTCGTTCTACCATCGCCCTTCTCGTCATCGGCAGGATGTTCATTCCCATTTTCATGAGTCACTGCGCTCTCTAGGACGTTTCTGGCGCGTGCTATAGGAATTCGGAATGAGCTCCCTGCTGAGACTTTCCGAATGCGCTACAATATGGAGCTTTTTAAAAAGGGTATTGTTAAATTTCTTCGAGACCGGCAACGCATTGTTGGCGCCCTTTATTCATAAACGCTTACTAACTAAAGTATGTAAGACCTCGTGAGGCCCACCATACTGAAAACAGGGAGTTTTTTGTGAGTTGGACTTTGAATCTACCATCAAGGCAATAAAGTTCAATTACGTTTGTTCGATAATGCCATTTTCAGTTTATGCTCATAGGAAAATAAACCTTATTTTTATAGCGACACAATTTAAATTAAATTGCCTTGATTATGTACATCCTATTGCACACTGGGCCTTACGAGGTTAAAATATGCTTTGTCCTTATCTTTCATTGCGACATTTGAATTTGAATGAATCAAAGCATATTTTAACTAAGTAAGTACCCTTCAAAGGTACTAACAGTTTAATTAATTAATGATCACTGTCTAAGAATTCTTCTAAATTAGAAAAAGAGAATGTAATATTAAAAAGTTATTTAAATCATTCATACATTGACTCCCTTTTTATGATCTTAATTGAGTGTGGTATCGTATTATAAATCTTTATAGACACGTAGTGGGTGCCCGCGCTCGCAATGTTGAGATCAGTGTTAGAGTCAATAACAAGTTTATTTCTCTTCTCTATTACGTTAAGACTGCGCCGAGCAAACGTCGACCGTCCAGTGGCGCCCTCATCACTATTATTGTGTTTTCTAATTAACTAAAGAATTTCCTTGCAATTGGACGATGCTTTTTTGTAGCGCAAGTAAAAACACAATTTATGGGATACGTAACAAACTTTGATAACAATTACCCTATGAGTAGTCAGCTTAACGGGAAACGGTGGCCATTTTATTCCGTTAAGTTGATAACTCAAAGGTCAATTTTTATTAAACTATGTGATATGTCCTATAAGTTGTGTTTTCATTTGTAGTACAAAAATGCACCGTCCGATTTCAAGAAAATACTTTATTTTATTAGAAAACACAATAATAGTGATGAGGGCGCCACTGTACATCCGGCGTACGCTCGGCGTAGTCTTAAAAATGATCATCTCTTTCCCGGTCAAAGAGAGCTTTATGATTTCTTAGAAATAAACAGTTTTCATAGATATATATGTATTGATACCCACTCGAAAAAACAAAAGTTGTCTGTCCTGTGGTCAATACGCGTAGTTAAAGGGTTGCATGTAAGGGGTGCATGTAAATTATGTTTTTAGCTGATACTACTACAGTAGACCTGACGCCGTTTATGCGGAAATGGGTTCAGCCAAAATGTTAGGCCTTAAAAATGTTAACTTTGGGTATGTCTACAGGAAAGACGGTAACCTAAATCTGTGTATAACCACACCTCGGACAATGGCGATAAAATGTATGAAACAAAAGCGTTGCTACGCAAACAGTCTAAGCTCGTGTACGTGAACGCGTACCATGCTTGTGTGAGTGAGATAAGACATGCTAGGGTTGCCGCCATTTAGTGCGTTCGCAAATCAGGAACGCAATATGAGATGACCTTGTAATAGCGGCGTCGAATTATTTTGTATGCTTGTAATTATATTATTATTGTATTGCGAGGAAAACAAACAACGTTACAATATTTAGAAAATAATTATGTATCCAAGTTTCTGTAAAATTTGCTTCGCGGTTGTTTCTTTAATCATTGCGGTTAGTGACACTTTACAAAGTGACACAAATGCTTGCATATTTAGCCAACAGATATAAATTTGAAAACTATTTGTACTATGCCTAATAAGATAAAATTATCTTAATAATATTAAGTTCCGCAAAAATATTTAAAAAATTACGATTTAATTTCGTTTAAATATATTTAAATAGATTCATATTTGTAATCATTAATCGTGTTTCACGATATAAAATCGTTATTTTTATAAATATTTTTGCGCAGTTGTTATTTCCACAGCCTAAAAATAGAGATTAATACGGAGTTTTAGTCCCGATGTGCAGAGACTACAGTAACATTTTAAGAGCATGAGAAGTGAAAAATATTTTACGTGGCTCTGCGCACCGCGTCGTCGCGTCCTTGCCAGCCGGTAACTGTGAGGTAACCGAGAGCGGGTGGGCGGCACTTTTGACGGGAGGCAGAGAGTGACCATACTGTACGCTAGTACTCTTTATTATACTGTGGTATAACTCATCTACAACTGTGAATACTTATCGTTAATGTTTTCTAATATCCTAATGATTCTTTTTTTTGAGGTGTTCGTTGGCCTGTTAACCTTTATTTAATTCCTCGAGTATAATGGATTATCCAATAGAAGGTGGTCCAAATGTTTCGTCAGATGAGTGATTGAAGTGGTGGTCGTTGCAGAACCCGCGCTGCAGCCAGCGGCACGCGGTGAAGCTGGTGCAGGAGGCGGGCGAGGCGCGGCGCCAGCACCCGTACTGCCTCAGCCTCGACGCCGCCGCCAACTGCCTCGCCGGCCTCGCGCTCGCCGGCACGCTCACCCGCGACCCCGGGTCAGTGCAGAGCCACCACGTCACCAGTGATCACACCTAATTTACCTAATTCCGGATTTAAATTATTTATTTTTTATCTAGCGAAAAGGTTGAAATGTTGTAATATACTTACTACTTCTCACTTTCGGATTCCTTATCTCGGCAAAATAAGGTTGTAGAGAAAAGTATAAGATATGAAAAATATTATGAGCCGTGCCGTGCCGTATTATGCCGTGTGGTTTCTGGCTTAGAATAGTGCTACTCCATGTTTTTCCGTGGAAGTGGTAAGAGGCGAGTAAGGGAATAAAGGCTTGTAGTATTGTTAGGAGATGGGCTTGCAACCTGTCACTAACATACCTAAACATGGTAAACATCTTAAACAAAGTGTGGTTATAGAATTATCAATAAGTTATTAGAGTTGTTGATAATTCTGTAGCTCTGCCTACCTCACTCTAGGATGAAGGCGTGACGGTATGAATGTAAGTATTTATGTAAATATTATAAGCTAGTACTTATTGCAAATCACGACGTACAACAAATTGTACAATCGGCAAAAGGGAACACTGGTTCAACATGGAACTGTGTGACACAGTGACATTTTGTTTAATAGTTCTTCCATCAATGTAACAGTTTTAGGGCCACATGCCCCAGTCTAAGGACAAGTTGTTTGATCAGTAGTTAACTGAACTAATGGTTAAAATTCAAAAAATTAAATGGATTTGATTCAGATTTAACAAAAAGTTACGGTGTTTAACTATTAGTATGTTTAATTACTGATCAAACAACGGGCCTTTAGGGCGGCAGCTAAGTACGGCCACATACATTTGGAAAAAAAATCGAACGGACGTGTGTGGTACTTAGTGCCATAATAGATTTTGTATGGATTAGCTGCCTTTAGAATCCCAAATCGAAATTCCGAAACCTCCAATTCCTCATGTGGATTCGAGTTAAACATTCTCGAACGTAGAGCAAGTCTATAAGGTCAGCTTGGCGTTTGTATTGCAGCGACCGTGAGCCGATCTACTCGGTGGAGGCGGGCGCGCTGAGCTCGCTGCGCCGGCTGCTGTCGTCGGTGCTGCCGCGCCTGGAGCCCGAGCTGACCTCCCGCAACCCCGTGCTGCTGGACGCGCGCGCCGCCGCGCGGTTATAGGGGCTGCTCACCGCCATGCACCCCTCCTTCTCCTGCGGGGCTCCCTGGACCGAGGAACACTTCTCCCGGCACTGGCTCGATTATATGAACGCTCTAGCTGAACAACGGCTCTAAACCTGCTTCTATATCGTAAGTGACGATGGACTTAAAAGTGGAATGGTACAAATTGGTACCGTTTGCATCGTTCAGACCTGTACAATTTATCTTTTAGCGTATTGGGATGTGTTATGTCGTATTCATAATTAAGTAGTGTTTGTTACACGATTTTGTAATTTTGATTAACTGCGCTAACTTTTAGGCTACCTAATTTGTTTTTTTAACAATTTGAACGCTGCAGTCGGCTCTGGCCGACATCTGAAAGTCGTACCACGGTCGACACAAGTAAAAGAGACTGTATCATATGAATTAAGTTGTAATTTGCATAGCATAGCAAACAAGTTTGGCGTGTGAGTGACACATTTTGTATTTGACGACAAGCGTTCAAAAGGTTAATACAAAATCTAAGGCCGGCCTTACGCCTGTAATTTATTGCTGTAAGTTTTGAAACAAAGTTATATGCAAGAGAGAGATTCAGATATTTGCCACTCACTGTTACCCATAGTTGCGTCTCAAAACTTACAGCAATAAAAATATTTACAGGTGTAATGCCGGCCTAAGAGAAAGTATTTTAATATATATAGAACTATGTATCAGGAATCGCAAATATTAGCTATTTAGCCATGGAAGCCACAGATGTACAGTACAGTAAAGCATTTTTTTTATTGTGATTTCGAAATGTATAACTCCTAAACTAATATAATACTGGCACTCTATTCCATATTGGTAATATATTGTTAACGAGATGGCCGCCTTTGTTGTCAAATTAGGAATATTAACAATACGGTTTAAGACTAGACTGATTTTATGTCAATCGCTTAAAACCTGCTTAGCCTTAGTCTTTTCGCCGCTCGAAAAGCCTTTAATTATTGGTGACACTGGGAAAGTTTTGCCGTCGATCATTTCCAATTTGATTTCGTAATTTCTCTATCTTCTCACAATTACGGGCTATTGCCACTTTTTTATCCGCAGTGCGAACTAGTGGGTTTTTTTCCCAGCTGTCCGCACCCTCAACATTGAGTGCGAACTCGGCCTTTGAGTAATGCCGATTAATAGGAATTTATTTTCCCATCTGTTTGAAGTGGATAACTGTGAAATTGCGACGGATATGTGTACATAATATTTAAAAATGTGTAGAATATAATGACCGGGGAGTGGTAATAGTTTTTTATTTGCCAAATGTATTGTGATATTTTTTTAGTTATAACATTATTTTAGCCGGATGCGGGAATGGTTACCTAGAAAAGTTCAAATTCACGGGCGAAATAGATTTTTTATTAAGTGTTTTTGGTGGATTTTTATTGGTATTGTTATATTGATTTGACATCGAAATCATTGTTGAAATTTAGGGTATAACCATGACATACTCACGGAGAAATGAACTTCATCAATTTACGGACAATTTTCAAACGGATGGCGACGTGTTGATTGTGACTCTAGTGGCAGACTGGTTGGTGGTGACTCTGCCTACGAAGCTAGCGGTGCAGGGTTCGATTCCCGGTATGGGTAAATATTTGTGTGATGATCGCGAGTGTTTGTTCCTGAGTCTTGGAAGTTTTCTATGTATATACGTATTTATCTATTAAGTGTTTATTGTTGTAGCACAAGCCTAGAGCTTAGTTTGGGATTAGGTTAATTTGTGTAAGTATGCCAGCTGTTTTTTTATATTGATGAAGTTCAGTCCGTCAGTATTTAAATGTGGAAATTTTAAAGCTGACGAAAGCTTAAGGATCTATGCCATACATACAGAGTTCAAGTTGTCGAATTAATTTAAATAATTATTATAATTACAAGTTATTTTTAAATGGTGCGCTCTAGGACGCGTGATTATTACACGGTTAATTATTATAATTTATAAGACGTCAGGTCGATCGCGTGACGTTTAATTATGTTAGACGTACTAGATTCATGCCAACATTCTGGGGTCCCAGTAAAAAAAGGGTTTAAGTTTATGTATAGTTATGCCATTTTTTGACGACTTAAGACGACTTATACCCTTTTTTATTCGGATCCCAGAATGATGCATTTCAAGATTGGATGATTTAAAATATTAGTCTCCTAATTTTACCAGTATTTGTGATGTATTTTTGAAGAATGTGAAATAAGTAAAGTATTATTAGACAAATTTTGATGCTAGATATTCAAAATAGTTTCGAAGAAGTTACCATGAACTTAACCTGAAGTATTAGGTTTTAATTTGGAATACGTAATAGTTGACGCTATTATTTGTTAATACGCTGTTACAGTAAAACACAACTGATATGGCTTACCGATGTACCTGCGCAAATGACATATTTTCGAAGCGCGGGAAACAATCAGCATGATCCACGCGTTGCGCGTCTGTATTCTGTGCTATTATTGGTGACGCCATGTTGACGCGCGCCCGCGTGTCATTCATGCCCGGTTCCTATATTCAACAAACGAATGGTTTTCCTTACGTCTCGTTAAAATTTGACCCATTTTGTACGTAGCAAATGTCAAATTTTAACGAGACGTAACGAAAACGATTCGTTTCTTGAATATAGGAACCGGGCATCAGTCAGCCGTGAGTGAGATGGAAAAAGTAGATGCAATTTAATTTGCACCTTATAACTATTAAGTACAAGTCTGACCGTGGGTTTTTAATTGTGCTTTCGGAAATCATCGGATCGTTGTTGGTGTCTGCGCGAACGAAGATTCACGACACGCCATATAAATTGTGTTCTACTGTACGTATGTTGCTGTAACTAGTCATATGGATATTTCCCTGTATTTACCAAGATTTTGTTTTGTATCGAGTATTACAGTGATGTTAATTTATTATTAAATAAACGTTTATTTAAGAATTAAGTTAATTTTGTTTCTGAAGTCCCTATTTCTATCTTTTAAAAACCGTGTCAAAGAAAAGAAAACGTGTCAAGTGCAAGTCAGACTCGCTCACTGAGGGTTTCGTACTATCACACATACACGCTAATTCAATAGTAAGTAGAAAACAATAGATACGGTTAGCAGTTCCAAAGAAAAATAGCTAAACGAGATATCAGTTCTTATCCCCTGCATCACTCAAAATAGGTGTCCCATTGTTTCACCGACGCTCATTTCATAGAACCTATCACTTCGTAGAATTTTCGTATCATAGAAACCTATTTTCTGCTGAACCCGTGTTGATTTCAGGTTATCTTAAATATGATTCACGTAGGTTAGGTTAGACTTGTAACCATCACAAGATAACCTGAAATCAACACGGGTTCAGCAGAAAATAGCTTTCTATGAAACTAAAATTCTGCGAAGTTATGTTCTTCGAAATGAGTGTCGGTGAAACAAGGGTGAACCCTCAAAACAAGGTCAAAGTATGCCCACGAACGATATAAAAAAAACAAGATTTGTTATACACGTTAAAATTATATTAACATAAACACAGTTTCATTATATATAAACAATAACTTCATTTTAAAAGAGGAATGAAAATACCATAAAATTATGTAATAACAAAATTTATGATGGACTAATATTAGCATTTTTACACTCTATTTTCTAATAACGCTGTGCTATAATAATAAAAAGGCCGAATAATGAAATCACAGTTGTTTCAAAATGGCCGACAGCGGTATCATCGATTCATAATTACCGGTTTCGTTCGCAAGCCTAAAACAATTGAATGCCCTTAAAAGTGTTCGTCAGGTAGTGCCAATTACTAGCACAGTTGATTTAACACGTGATGGGCGTTTTCCAATAAACGCGCACGTAGTTAAGGACTTCAATTAACAAACGGTAACTTTTTCCATTACGTCACGATAATTAGTTAAATATTTATGTACTGCCCTCATACGCCAGTAGGTCGTATCTCAGATTCAGTAACCGAAGCAGTTGCAATCCTCACTCGTTAGTAAAATGGTTGTATTTGCTACAGGAGTGTTGTCTGAGATGGCACTATTTTTTAAAATGAGAAATATAAGGTCGCCGTCAATAGAACTTGCGAACTATGTAAACAAAACCAAACGAACCAATTCACTATGATTACTCGATAATCACGTACTTTTAAAGATCAAGTGAGGTCTTTGCAACGATTTATACACTAAATAATTATTTTCATATTAGGTTTACGATGAAATAACTATTCATAAGACGTTATTTTTAATAAAAACACGCTTGGTGAATATTTGAGGTTATGTGTCAAACAGTACTAATTTGTTTACATAGTTCGCAAGTTCTATTGACGGCGACCTTAGTTAATTATTGTGACCTAATGGAAAAACTTACCGTTTGTTAATTGAAGTCCTTAACTACGTGCGCTTTTTTTTGGAAAACGCCCGATTACTTCAATAAATCCCGCTCACTATACTTACCCCTTATTCTACATTCTAGAAGGCCATAATGCTTGGATATTGTGATCATATCCTATTGTTGACCTTAGAACAGCTCTTATTCATTTGACAGTATAAGCTGTCATAACGTTAACAGTGTGTTTAAAATATCGAAGCAAGTTGGGCTTAACCAAAGGAGAATAAAGCTCTGTCCTTTACTCTCGCCGTAAAATGAACTGCATAGCTATGTCATAATAACCCCCCAGATGTTACATCACAAAGGTAAATAAAATAACAGTTGTAGTAGTATACATGATACTTCTTAACAATGTTGAGATCGGATCTCACTGGAAAAATATAGACACCATTTAGGATAAACCCACACAACCGGAAATTGCCCACATTCATAAATAATTAAAAACAAATTTTGCAGACGTTATTATTATTTACAAATAAAGCATAAGGTTATACTCCACAATAATGAATTATGGCATCTAATATATCCGAAAATATGCATAAAAAACTGATATTTCCATCCACTCATTTAAACTTACTTTTTCTTCTATCACTAATATTATCTAGATTTGTTTTTGCACTTGGCCCGAAGAATCTAAAGCGGAGATAAAATAGACTTGTGCAGTTTCCTTTAGGCCGTCACATAGTTAACTATAGGAATGTTAACGATTCATTGTTCAGTAGACCATTTAAATCATACTTCACATTTTCTAATCTCATTTACTATTCAAAGCGTATTCTGTGGCCTTAGACAAGATTTATTGCGAGATCGTACCGATATCGAAAATAAGATTGATTTAGCTGCCGGATGGTCGTGATCGACTACGATAGCATTAGGCACTCGTCCCAACCGCCAGCGAGGAAGCGATTAGCTATAGACAATATTCTCGCTCAAAAAACGAAAAAAAGATATAGATCCCGAGTCAATAAAAGAGACTGACATATTAATAGTTGATCGCTGGCTGTTCACACTGCCGGCGAGAACTCTCTCTCCAACAAAAGATATAGATCACGTGCTAATACAAGAGACGAATATATTAATAGTTGATCGCTTATTCCACTCGCTTCTCGCTCATCGTCGGCGCTTGGACAAGTGCCTTAAGCATCTAGTCTAGGGCCTATGAACCTCTCCGAGCATGAACCCCTAAAATGAACTCACGTTTTTACGTATAGAGTCTGTGCGGAAAGAGAAGAGTTGTAGGATTGAAGGGTGTGCCAGTGCTCTAAGGTTTTTGCTATACTGACTGTTAGTTCCCGTTTCTGCCACGACTCTTCTCTTTCCGCACAGACTAGAACAGACGCCTTAACTACAGTGCGATAGCTCGTAGGTGCTTCGGGTTTGTATTTGTCTCTCACTCGCTCTCATACGCTTTTATTAAGAGCGAGTGAGAGAGTAGTACAAACCCGAGGCACCTTCCTTATGAACGCCTTTGACTTGATACAAACGTTCGTCCTCACACGCCAATGACAGCTGAAAACCACAGCGAATGTCAACCTTACGTCACAAATACTCGGCTCAATTTTGCACTGTATCTGTGACCACTATATAGGTCGATGGCGTGGTAGGCACGACAGCACACGACCACCTTATAGGCTCTTGGCGTTCAAAGGTTCACTGACTATTACTCGATGAGGATAGGAAAGTCAACATCGATATCAACTTGCTAACAAATTTAAGTACTAAATACACGCTAGAGGGCGCTGATATCAATCGCTATACACATTTTCTCGATGACGATACGTTAAACGTTACTCGAAAGGAGGTAAAAGTTTATGCTCGGGATACTGTATCATAGCCCTTTACACACGAGCCTAGTGTGAAGTGGAGGTCAAAATGAAACCATATTAACGCTCCGATTCCTGTGGACGGATTCAGGGATTTTTTTTCAAGTACCTACATCATTAAATGGGTTTTAAAACACGCAAAGAGAAGTATTTTTTTAATTTGGTACCCAAAAAGTTAATAACTAACATTAAGAGCCGTTTTTTGGTTTACAAAGTTCAGATTCAATCAGAAAAAAAAAAAAAACAATCGTATCAGCTCAGGTGTAAAAGGATAGGTAATAAAAAGTAAAAAACGAAAACGCGACTTGTGACTATTGTGAAGCACTCTTTCCATATAAGGTCTGTTCATTCTTGTCTTATATAGTAAACAACTTTCTAACCTCAAAATTAACCTTTTTTGGCCAACAGATCTTTTATCGTAAATAAAGTAAACTGAGTAAACATTTTGGACATCACTTGGCCAATGTATTGTCTGTGATTGTATTTTTTTTAAAATGCTGTTTTAGCCAAAATGGTTCATTTTGAGGTAAGAAAGTTGTTTACCATATAAGATAAGTCAAGAATCAACAGACCATAGCTAATGGCGTTGTCCTAAGAGAACACAAATGCGCGATCATCGCAAGTTCGCGCGAATTATATTCGTACAAACGCGCGACCAAACTGCATTAACATGTTATTGACGAATAATGCCACCCTAAGGCCCGCTTGCAAGTAAATTTAACCCTAACCCCAGGTTAAATTACTAAAGAATGTCAGATACATAACAAATTAACCTGGGATTAACCTGGGCTTAACATTTACGTGCAAGCGGGCCTAAACACGCAGCGGGCGAGAGCACCCTGTTGATGGGTACACTACATAATTCCGAAGAGTCATAATTCCGAATTGTTCACAATTCCGAATTTTCATAATTCCGTACACAATTTTTTGATAGAAGACTTGACTTTTTGATATCGCTTATAAATCAAACCTAACGTAACCTACGTATGACAATTAAATTATGTATTTAATCTAAAATAGCTCCAGCGTAACATAGCTTTCGGACAAATGAAAATTCGGACAAATGAATATTCGGAAAAAAGTAATTCGGAATTTTGAGGTGTTCCCCCCTATTGATACATACGGTCGCGAACGTTAATTTTTGACCCAAGGGGCTTATTGCCTAACGCACTCGCAATCGCAATGGTTTTCATTTTGAAAGTCGAAGACGTGTCTGCATACAAAATGAAAACAATTGTTCCACTTTGAAGTCGATTGCGATTGCGAGTGCATTAGGCAATAGGCCAGCCATTTCAACAATGCTTGAAGTCGTGTCATTAGAGATGCCAAGTCATTTGTAACTAACAGGAAACTCAACCTTATTGTTGTAGAATGTCAGCTTGACTTTGCATCTAAGGTGGGTACCAAATTTAAGTCTTTGACTGTACATACAATACCCTTCTGTTGGCTGTGCGAAGACGAAGTAAAAAAAGATCAGAATATAAATATGCTACACTACGGTACAAAAAAACAATAATACAATATATCATAAAGCGAATGGAATCGCGTTTATTCTTTGAACTTAATGAACAAGTAAATAATGCTCTATGACTATTTTCACTACGAGATTATAAAAGTTGATAGGATATGCTCTCCTTCACGCTCCTTTAAATTATAACCTCTTTACTCATAAACGCACTATAAACCTATTTTAGTTAAATTATGCTTTGTCACGTTCAGATGCAAATTACACAATGATAGATAAGTACAAAACATATTATAATCATATTTTAGCTACTGTGCGTTTATGAATATAAGAGGATATTGTGTTCTGCTGTTCAAAAACACCCTAATGAACCGCTAATGCCACGACAATTTGGCCAAAAAAACATTTTACCATGTAAGGTTGACCTTAGTTTGCACATCATAAAGCAAATAAGGTCAATAATATGAGTGTCCATTGGAAGGATCTACGTTAGCGACCTCTTTATTTGAAAGATAATTTATTTATATTGGAAGACCACTTATCTGGATGGCTACATACTGTCAGTGCAAACTAACGAAACATACATCTCTCACTCACATATGACCGGCAAGCGTATTGCCTAACGCACTCACAATCGTAATCGTTTTCATTTTAACAGTCCGAAGGCGATTCTGCTTTCAGAATGAAAACAATTGTTACACTTTGAAGTCGATTGCGAGTGCGTTAGGCAATATGCCAGCCGCTTTCCATTTCACATTTTGCGAGGAAACTAAACGGTACACGAGGAAACATATCTACAATAGCAGAGCACTACGAGGCTAAGAAAATCGGTTAATCGTATATGTGGGTCTTTTCTTCGCTAATCGGTTAGCTTCCCCGTAAAGGTTTGTTGGAAAACCAGCCCAAGTTCCGCATATTTAAATTTTTGGAACTTCGCATCGTGTCTAATTATAAGATCAAACATCGTATTTGGTCGGGAATGTTCGTATTTATATTGCTTTCTTTCTTCGGCTTCAATACACATTGATAAGCTAGTTGAGAAAGCAAGATTAATGGTTGATTATTCACTACAACTGGCTCTATTCTACTCGATAAAATATTGATAATATATTGCTTTTGACACGTTATCGTATTGTTTTAATCTCGGCTTTACTGTCAACTAAATAAGAGCTATCCTAACGTAGACCATACGGTAACATATCAAAAGAAATGTCGTTTAGCAAGTAGTAAAGTGCCCCTGTAATAAAATTAGAATTCTGTGAGATATCTATTGCTTTCGAGTCTTTTTACAGCAGTAGTAGGTAAAAAAAAACATATAAACATTTATATAAATAATTAAACGAATATACAAAAAACAAAGAATTATTTTATTACTTATTATTAGTGTTTTCGATCCACGAACGCGCGACATTGCGCAATTGCAAAACTAAGAAGTAGGGCGCGACTTCGTGGCTTGAAACCACTACATAACGCCATTACTTAGCCTAGAAAAAGAACGTAGGCAGCCCTATGCAATTTTTGGCGCCAAAAAATTAAATAAGCGGAACCTTTTTTTATACTATACCGAGGTTTATATCGTTCTTTTTCTAGAATTTTGTGGATCTCGACATTGAGCAATATGTAGAAATCAATTATCAACTTTAGACATTTTAAAAATAAATAACCTAATCACATTTAGTCCAAACAAATCTACGTCTTGTTTAATTTAATTCGATATCACTCTTCATTGACCCCGGATGGCCGACGTTGCAGCGAGTACTCAAACTCAAACTACATCGTATTTTGATTAAAAGTTATCCTAGACAAGACGCATTGCGAGATCGTTATAAGCTGCTGGATGGTCGTGTGAAGCGCTTACGTCAGTTCCATACACTTTGGCAGTTTTCGAAAATCGTTTACGTTAGCGTTAAGCATTTTGTCGTTAAGTTCGTATCGGGACAAAGTCAAATAGACGTTGCACAGTTGCATCAATGTTCAGTCACCACACGGGATTGTTGAGCTACTTGCCACTGTTCATAATTTAGCCGTGTAATACAAATCGGGCATACTCCTGTGACATCGTCGTGAACCACTGATAACGAATGATGACATGTCTATATTCGTGTAACAGAAAGAGAATTCTATCTTTGTCATTCGGTTTTTACATCAAATCAGGTGTCAAAAATAATCTGACAGAACATCGGTAATTTATTAAATTATTAATCTCCTGTAGCCTCAAACCCTGACACTGGCAAAGTTGTGCATATGGAGAGAAGAGATTACGAGAAAAAAAAATTGACTTGTAAACAACGTTCGGATAAAGTCCTGGACTTCGAATTTTCTCGATGTTGTATGACCAATCATGATTTTTCCGCTGATATCGTTACGTTATAAAAATTGTCGCTAGGTTACTGTTTCTAGACATGTAATTGGTTGGGTTTGGGAGTAATCACTCTATTGTCAGGTTGGCAGGGTTTACTAATGTTTGGTCAAAAGACTTTTCCCAAAGTATCACTTCCCAAACTATTTTACTCAAATTATCATTTGGCAAAAAATCATAAGGCAAAACAACTTTTCGCAACTTAACAGTTAGCAAATTTTGTTTTGGCAAATTATTGTTTAACAAATAATTACTTGGTCAAGTTTCATTTTACCAAATTTCATGTAGTCAAATGTATCGTTTGGCATAACATACTCTTCCCAAATTATTGTATGGCATACGATTGAGTAACTGCATAGGATAAAATTTAGGGTATGATTAGCTTTCGTTAAGTGGGTAGTTTTCTTACTGCGTGCTGGCGCATAAACATCGTATTTGCGCAAACTTGGTATTTGTTTTTACTGAAAGTACATACGATGGAGTTATTTCCGTGATACAGTCGACGAAGCCCCGCTGCGCGGGGCTTCTATTCTGCGTAGATTGGCCCTCCGGGCCTGATGAAATCTAACCTAACCTAAACCTACTTACCTAATTTTAACCTAAACTAACCTAACTGGACACGCTATAAATTGAGTGTGGTAAATAACAATTTGAACTAACATTTTTTTGGAATATAATATTTGCCAAAGGAAAACATTTGCTTAATAAACGTTTGTCTTAATAAAATTTGACAAAGTAAAATTATGCCAGATGATAATTTGACCAAATGAATAAAATGCGAAATGTAAATGTGCTAAAGATTCGTTTGGGAAATGAAACTACTGCGATAAGTTTTTTGGGAAGTGAAATTTGGCGAAAAATATTTTGACCAAACGGCAGTACACCGGTTGGCAGGCTTGGTCTTCGGGTTAGCCAACAGTTAAATTGCATGAAAATATTGGGTCCTTACATATGAAATTGGCGTTATTTTTACGTGTTTTATTTCGTACGGAATTTATTCATTTCAATTTTAACTTCCAAATTATTTTTAAATTTCATTAATACAGTATGTTACAAAGGTTTTAGATACAAATAATATGGTTCAATTTCTTATTTAGTGTTTAAAATTTAAGTGTGAACTCAACTCTTTTCATTTGCTGTGAGTTCAAGTGTTTCAATTACGCAGAGTTTTATGAAGCTAACAATTTTTAAGTAATTAAGATATGTATAATATAGCTTAGAAGTGTCCAATATTCGTGAGTTTCCAGACAGAATTTTGTTTGGTTTGCATTTGACGTTACTAAATAATCCGCAAAATTAAATGTATGAAAACCACCGTTTTCATAAAATTCTCCATATAAAACGCCAATTTCATAGGTAAGGACCTAATATTTTAACCTAAATGGCACTTCTCGCCTGTCAAACACGATGACAAAGATGGATTACTTTCTTGCGACTTTCCTTGTCTAGATATACGAGTATAACTGACTAAACCCGATATGTATTACAGTGCGATAGCACTTAGAAGATGCTTCGGGTTTGTACTTGTCTCTCACTCGCTCTTATACTATACATATTAAGAGCGAGTAAGAGAGAAGTACAAACCCGAAGCATCTTCTAAGTGCTCACAGACTGTACATATACCCTTTTTCACTAGGACCCCAGCATTTAGGTATTCAAGTGGGTAAGGACTTTGTAGAATGAAAATACTACAGTTACGAACTTATCCGACAAAATACGACGTCGTTTGGTCATTCACTACATCTAGACATGGTCCTAACACATTAGACAGTCCCCAGTTCCGTCGGCCCATTCGTCCTGATTTACTGCATTCTAATTTGTTCACTAGTCGAATGATTTAACTCTCAAATGGACACATTCTCGCCTGTATTACTATCAGCCCAATGGAACCCTGACCCACCATAGAACGGTGTCACATTGACATTATAAAACAATTTGTTTGACACTTCTTATGACTTGAATCATAACGTCTCTGTGACACAGTTCTATGGTGGGTCAAGGTTCCAATGGTCTGATAGTACATATACAAATAATTGGTTAAACGGGGTCACAACTCATAATAAATGCTCAGTCACACAAACATTTCTGAAATGCAATGTTGCCTTAAGTCACGTGCTCTCACTTGGTACCTTGGAATTGGAAAGTGACAAGGATATTAATATTAGTAAAAGTTTGTGTCAATGTCAACACGGCTACGAATGGATCGTAGGTACCAGACCTCAGATTATAGAAACATGGAAAGAAATTGTGCATATCATTTACAATTTTACACTATCACAATAGGCCGTATTATGAAGAGTCGAAGCCCGAAGGTCCGGAAAGTGAACGGGATGGAGATAAATATCAGAGACCGGATTTTTCATGGCACTTTCAATAACGCTAGTGATGAGTACCGTAAAATGGGGTGAATAGGGTTCGCGGGGTGAATAGAGTTACAGCCTAAAACAAAGCATAACTTGTTACTAATAAGAACTAGTATTACATTGACAAGTCTATTGGAAAATTACGTTAAAATCTCAGTCTTTTAATTAGTAGAATATGATTGGTTTTAGGCTGCAACTCTATTCACCCCGCGAACCCTATTCACCCCATTTTACGGTACTCATTTATCGAGTTCCGATATTCATATATCGAAACTAAACAATATAGAACACGAAATAAAAAGGAATATTAAAATAAAGATAAACAACAGGCGGTCTTATCGCTAAAGAGCGGTCTCTTCCAGATAACCTTTTACTACGCAACTAAATAAATATAAAAGTTACTTTGAAAAAAAAAACCCTTATTAAATCAGTTCCCAAATACGGCTAACAATGCCTAATCCATTGCTGCCTTTTCAATTTAATATTCAAAATACTTGCTAGTGTTAACACTTGATTCTTTAGTTTCTTCATACATAGATTGTCCTATTTTTTTCCATATTATCTGGTTACCCACCCGCATGACGCGATAAGTTGCTAACGAAATACTTGCCAGTGTTAACACTTGATTCTTTAGTTTCTTCATACATAGATTGTCCTATTTTTTTGCATATTATCTGGTTACCCACCCGCATGACGCGATAAGTTGCTAACAAAATACTTGCCAGTGTTAACACTTGATTCTTTAGTTTCTTCATACATAGATTGTCCTATTTTTTTCCATATTATCTGGTTACCCACCCGCATGACGCGATAAGTTGCTAACAAAATACTTGCCAGTGTTAACACTTGATTCTTTAGTTTCTTCATACATAGATTTTCCTCTTTTTTCCATATTATCTGGTTACCCACCCGCATGACGCGATAAGTTGCTAACGAATCTATTTAGAAGTTTAATGTGTCGATATATTATACATTGAAAGTCGATAAATAAGTTACTACGACAGCCCAAAAGGGCCACGAAAACACCGGTCTCTGATAAATATTTCCCTTTCACTGATTGGAACGGTCATTTCCAAAATACCAAAATGTCAAAATACAAAATACTCTTTTTACCAGGTTCCAAAAAAACCAGATTACTTCATATTTTACTACATATTTCAAAATTCTGGTATTTCGGAAACGAGCGCTTGTTTTGACACTTCACGACAACTAGGCAAGTTGCTTTGCATAATCAACTAAGATTAAGCCATTTCCATTCCTATAGAGATTCTGTAAGATTCTCTGATTTCTGCTGCCGCAAAATGCAACTTGTCTAGCTTCACTGACTGGAATTTATAAACGTGTTCGAAACATCATTCCCTTGTTTCTTTAATCTGCACTAACCCACTGCACGCCTTTCTATTTCGTACAAAAACGCATACAGCGATGCGACAAAGTTGCTTTACAAACAGATTTTTAACTCACTTCACTCACAAATCAGACTTTAACAATTTGGTTTAAGCTGCCCTCAGCGGTGCTTGAGGGTCGTGTTGATGAACACGGAGCGGATCTCCATCGGGCACAGCGTGACAGCTCCGCCGGGGATCTTGTCGCGCAGCGTGACAAATGTCAGCGAGCTGTCGTACACTTGGTCGGCCGGCACGTCCAGTAGATCCGATACGACGACCTATTGAGGAAACAGGTTAGCATGGTCAGAGGTGTAATGTGAGTTGGCCGACTGAGGTTTCTGAGACATATTGCTTATGACACGTTATAGTGTCAAACGATTTAAGCTGCCAGGAGGCGCGGTGAATCAACGGTATTTTTTACTTTAGCACGAGTGAAGCGAGGGTTCATTGAGGTCGGGTACTGTAGTACCCAGTATGTAGCTAGTGGTTAGACAAAACTATGAAAATAGTAAAAATAATTAAAGGTAGGTATAATGAGATACAATGTTTACTAACACTAAAGTTATTATTATTATAATATATTGAATACGTTTCGAGTAAAAACTTTTACTTAATCATAAAAATGTAGATCGAATCAAAGTGACATGCCCCCTTTAATCACGTTATTAATTACTAAGGTAGGTATAAAACAATAGTTCAGTAGGTATCTTACCACTCCGTCGCTGAGCGGGTAGAACTGCGCGACGTCGCGGCCGCCGTAGCAGCTGTCCAGGTTCACCCGCTGGAACGTCATGCCGATGCCCGGGAGGGAGCCGTGCGCCGTCTGCAAACAAATACCATCAGGACCTGTCTCTTGAAACCCACTAGACTAATGTTAGAGGATACTAGAGATGATTTTTGAATATGCTGTAATTATTAGGGTGAACTGCAAAAATATTGTACATAGTTTAGGGCTCAATTAAAAAATCCTTAACAATCCCTAACTTTTTCCTTTGTGGAACATGCTCACGAGCGGCTGCAGCAGCGTCTGCTGCGATATGTGCGCTCCGAGCGACAGCTGGAGGCTACTGACCTCGGCGGAGACGTGCGCGGCGGCGGCGGCCAGCACGAGGTCGGCGCGGGCTCGGCGCGCGCGCGCGTACGTGGCGGGGCGCGCGGCGGCGTGCGGCGCGTGGAACATGCTCACGAGCGGCTGCAGCAGCGTCTGCTGCGATATGTGCGCTCCGAGCGACAGCTGGAGGCTACTGACCTCGGCGGAGACGTGCGCGGCGGCGGCGGCCAGCACGAGGTCGGCGCGGGCTCGGCGCGCGCGCGCGTACGTGGCGGGGCGCGCGGCGGCGTGCGGCGCGTGGAACATGCTCACGAGCGGCTGCAGCAGCGTCTGCTGCGATATGTGCGCTCCGAGCGACAGCTGGAGGCTACTGACCTCGGCGGAGACGTGCGCGGCGGCGGCGGCCAGCACGAGGTCGGCGCGGGCTCGGCGCGCGCGCGCGTACGTGGCGGGGCGCGCGGCGGCGTGCGGCGCGTGGAACATGCTCACGAGCGGCTGCAGCAGCGTCTGCTGCGATATGTGCGCTCCGAGCGACAGCTGGAGGCTACTGACCTCGGCGGAGACGTGCGCGGCGGCGGCGGCCAGCACGAGGTCGGCGCGGGCTCGGCGCGCGCGCGCGTACGTGGCGGGGCGCGCGGCGGCGTGCGGCGCGTGGAACATGCTCACGAGCGGCTGCAGCAGCGTCTGCTGCGATATGTGCGCTCCGAGCGACAGCTGGAGGCTACTGACCTCGGCGGAGACGTGCGCGGCGGCGGCGGCCAGCACGAGGTCGGCGCGGGCTCGGCGCGCGCGCGCGTACGTGGCGGGGCGCGCGGCGGCGTGCGGCGCGTGGAACATGCTCACGAGCGGCTGCAGCAGCGTCTGCTGCGATATGTGCGCTCCGAGCGACAGCTGGAGGCTACTGACCTCGGCGGAGACGTGCGCGGCGGCGGCGGCCAGCACGAGGTCGGCGCGGGCTCGGCGCGCGCGCGCGTACGTGGCGGGGCGCGCGGCGGCGTGCGGCGCGTGGAACATGCTCACGAGCGGCTGCAGCAGCGTCTGCTGCGATATGTGCGCTCCGAGCGACAGCTGGAGGCTACTGACCTCGGCGGAGACGTGCGCGGCGGCGGCGGCCAGCACGAGGTCGGCGCGGGCTCGGCGCGCGCGCGCGTACGTGGCGGGGCGCGCGGCGGCGTGCGGCGCGTGGAACATGCTCACGAGCGGCTGCAGCAGCGTCTGCTGCGATATGTGCGCGCCGAGCGACAGCTGCCCGCTCGGGTGGTCAGGCGACGGCTTTTGCTATAATTGATATAAAAATGTGAGAAGTATGATTTTAAAACTTGTTCAATGCGACTCCATAAAGTCGACGACATGATTCAGAGCAAATTTAAATATATCATAATTTTAAAACTATTTTATTGCTAGTGCTGAAATTAAGTAAACTTTTCAAGGTCGCCATACGATATAATAATTAAAAAAAATGCAAAAATAACTCCAAATACGACAAATAAAATTGCAACGTAATTAGCACAGCTTCTGTAACACTGCTCTTCAGTAATAATGTCCGTGCGTCAGTCAGTCAAAATCAAAACATTTATAACCACAGAAGATAACAGAACATATTGTAAGTAACCTGGCAGTTGGCATCGGCCTTCTCGACGATCAGCCGGAAGGTGTGCCGCGTGCGCACGTTGTCGAGCACGCCCTGGTTCATGCCGCGGTTGTCGTCCTTGCTCAGCCGCCGGTCCTGCATCACCTGCCGAACATACACTGGACATTAGACAATTGTATGTATAAATATAAACACTTTCCCCCTTACCACAGAATAAGTAATAGTACAAGTACAGAAGCGACTCTCTGTGACAGCAAACATGCTAATTTAAACCTACTCAGAACGCGTTAACGATAATAATATAAGTGCACGGCACGAAGTGACCTTGGTTACATTTCTGCGATCGATAGTGGGGGCGCTCCTAACGAGGCAAAATGCACCTTAAATCTGCGCCGCGAGAATCTGTATTATTTCGCCCGTCATGAGCTTAACTGACTCCGCCCACTTCGCAGGGTTGGCAGTTACTTGTATTATGACTTGTTCTGTGGCAGTTGTAAGAAAAAAAATTGAATTTATTATTAATTGTAGTTTTCTTATGTAGTTCGCTTAAGTTAAATGACGAGAAAAAATAGTACATCCCAAATGTTGTTCGTGACTTGTTTGTTGTTTGCTCGGATCTCCCTTTCTATCTAGGTACGTAATAAGACGTAGACTAGTTTTATCGTAGTTTTGTGCTGTTTTAAACTTCAAAATGTTTGTTAATTCAATTTTTATATTTTCTTGGTCATTTTTCTGTAATGTGATAAATGCCTAGTTTTTAGTTTTATTGATCCCGAGTGTCGAGTTTATAAATATGTATACACTTTAGTACCTTGTCTGTGTTTAATGTCATGTTTAAACTGCCATATATAAATTGTCACAACGATTAAAGTGACAAGGTGCTAAAGTGTACCTATACATATTTATGAACTCGACTGTACGTAAGACCGACGTACTGAAATAATAAACTACCTATTTTAGGTAATAATTAACATTTTGCAAGATGTAAAGTCAAGAAAAATGTTGAACATCTTGGAAACTTAGCTAACTTATCTACTAGGTATTTTCCGTTTAACATTTTTGGCGTTTACAATACAAACATGCGACACGCGACGACATTAATACCTAATAAACGAGAGGCAAAGAGAAATGCTGCCAATTTTTAATATTTTTAAGTGTTTAACTAAAAACAAGTATATGCTGACCTTGCTTTAGTAGGCAGCAACTATTACTGGGAGATCTACTTACACTGAACGCTCTTTAAGGTAGGTAGGTTATTGAAAGCTGCGAAACTACGGACGGGTCGTTAACAAAATAAATAATAATTATATCTCTCTTTTTGCGTCGAGGATTCAAAACTGTAATGATTGTGTCAGTAATTAAGTACAGTTACTCGTAATTACCTACCTAGCTCGAAGTTATAAATATTATTAATAATAATCTTAACTTTCGATATCCTTCGGCAGTGTAAAAAATGACAGGTCGACGTTCCTATCACTATTCAAGCACTCGTATGCTGCGCAGTATCGTTTGGCTTTTCGAGTAGCCATATTCTACAAAAACCGGAATTAGGAGCTTTGGCAGCGTACGGCGGCGCGCGTCAAGACGAGCGCGCGCATGACACTCAACTGATTAGCATCTTCGAGGCGGCCGAAAATTTTGTAGGCAATAAGCGCGAGTGTCACCCGCCTGCCCTTACTAATAAACGTTGAGTAACGGTGGTATAGCTATACAATGTTTTGTCCTTATCTGTCAAATTCAAATGTCACAATGACAGATAAGGACAAAACATTGTATAGCTATACTATACCACCGTTACTCAACGTTTATTAGGGGGTTTATGTGGTTGTCTTGCACCGTCGTAGGTAAGTATAATTTGTATAATTTTTATTTTTTTATTACTACTACTTATTTATTCAACTGTATCAACTGAATAATCTATGGAAGATTGTTTTTTTTTCTACAAGAAAATTAAAAACGTAATTCAAGCCAGTAAAGTCCATTTTTAAAATTTAGTCATTTTGGCGTCATTTACACCAAAAGTTAAATAAATCCCTGCTGACCTATTGCCTAACGCACTCGCAATCGACTTCAAAGTGGAACAATTGCTTCCATTTTGAAAGCAGACTCGCCTTCGGACTGTCAAAATTAAAACGATTGCGATTGCGAGTGCGTTAGGCAATAAGTCCTCTGGTTATGTTATAATTACCTCGATCTGCCCCGGCGCCAGCGCGGCCATGCCGAGCGGCGTGGAGGTGAGCAGCGTGAGCCGCGCGGCGCCATCTTCGATGTACGCCGCCGCCGGCAGCGGGTAGAAGTTCGCCTGCAGCGGCAGCTTCTCGAAATAGCGCCGCCGGATCATCTAAAAACGATGTTGGTTTTTTTTAAACAATAACTTGAACAACCTATTTCTTAAGGTTGTCTTATCCACACACCGTAACACAGCAATGTAAAAACTGCTGCTAGGTGGCAGGTTAAAAGATAAGATAGTGGACGGACGGATCCCACACAAGGATGAAAAAAAGGTTGTCAGCCGCTGGGTTTAGCAGGAACGATTTGCAGATATCTGCCGTCGTGAGAGATAGCTTCGGGTTTTCAGACACCGAGGTCTGAGGATCACTCATAACCAGGCTACAATGGCGTCGAATTCTTAAAAATATTATTTTAATTCCGGGATTGTACAAAACATTTATGTTTTTTATTCTACATTTGGGTTAAAACTTTACGTCAATTTGCTCTTCAAACTTCGTTAGTTCAATGTGTTACAAGTAAATTAAGTAACATTTAGTTAATCTATACCTACGTGAAATATAATAACTTCAAGTAGTTAATGTAAATACTTAAATATGAATTTATGCTGGCGTAATTTGTTTATTTAGAAATACCGGGATACAACTGAACAACAACTCCGCCGCCAAAGTGTAGATAAATATCTATTCGAATTTCCGATTCCTGCTCATACCGTACCTGCATCCCGTTCAGGTCCGTGTAGAAGGTGTCCTTGTTGTCGATCTCGGTGGAGAAGCGCATGGCCAGCTCCAGGTTGTCGGCCGCTGGGTCCAGCAGGAACGAGTTGCAGATCTCTACAGCTGTGATGGGCAGCTTCGGGTTGTCAAACACCGAGACCTGAGGGTCGCACGTGTCATTTAATAAATAAATAAAGGGAAATAATAAACCGAACCGAACTGAATACTAACGCGGCGACTGGTCGCCCAGAAAATAGTACCAGTTACCATAATATTGCATCGTCATATAGTACCAAGCTACATTTTAAATTTTGAGTCTGTAGCTCATCGGGAAATCATTTTAAATTCTATTGCCTAATAAATGTCGAATACAAAATGTGTCACTCACACGCCAAACATGTTTGCTATGCTATGCAAATTACACCTTATTGATACGAAATAAAGTCTCTTTTAATCTTGAATTTGTGACGACTGTAGCCGTCCTGTGGCCCGTTTCACGAAGCTACAAGTTATAAATTACAAGCGTAACCCTCTTTCTAGCAGTACGAGTTAGAAAGAGACTTCCGCTTGTAATTTGTAACTTGTAGCTTCAGTCAACGGCCGGCGTTCAAAAGGTTGAGCATACTTCAGAGGCCCTAACTAAGATGCATTACAGTAAAACACAACTGATATGGGTTGCCGATGTACCTGCGCAGAAGACGAATTTTCGAAGCGCGGGAACCAATCAGCATGATCCACGCGTTGCGCATCTGTACTCTGTGCTATTATTGGTTACTAGTGACGCCATGTTGACGCGCGCCCGCGTGTCATTCAGTCAGCCGTGAGTGAGATGGAAAAAGTAGATGCAATTTAGTTTGCACCTTATAACTATTAAGTACAAGTCTGATCGCGGGTTTTAATCGTGCTTTCGGTAATCATCGGATCGTTGTTCGTGTCTGCGCGAACGAAGATTCACGACACGCAATATAAATTGTGTTCTACTGCGCCTTTATTCCCGACGGTAAAAACGATATCGTAGTTGACCTGTTATGGTATTGTTATGACGTCAGACGCCATTACTGTCAAGTAAATAAGAGCTATCAAAACGGTGACAATACGATAACAGATCAAAAACGATATTGTTTTTACCGTGTTAAATAAAGGCCCTGTACGCTAACTATTACCAATCACGTCACTGGTAGATGACGTGATACGAAAAGTCACGTGATCTACCAGTGACGTTGGCTTAAAAACGGAACGAATAGAAATGCTAGTTAGCGTAATGCAGTTATTCTAATACTCACCGCCAGCACGATCTCGGCGGTGTTGACCCCGCTGAGTCCGCTGTAGAGCGTGGCCTTGAAGGGCCCCTCGGTGATCACGATCTCGGGGAAGGCGTCGGTCTTGAGCTCGATGGCCGACTGCGACGGGATGAACAGGTACGCGCCGCTGTTGTTGTCCACCGCTTGCATCGAGTCGTACCTGGAATTTAATAAACATAGGGTAAAGTCACCAGTGGTTGGCCAGAGACCAGTAGCCGACCTTATATGAGTGCTAAGAGTGGGAAATATATCTTTCGTACTCTTCCCAGTCATACAAAGTATAGGCAGAGGCCGACTACAGGTCTCTGGCTGACCACTGGAAACATTACCCTATCAGGGGACAATCTCAAAGAAATTGAACTAGACCCAAACTAAGCTCTAGGCTTGTACTATGGAATTATACAACGATTAAAATATTTATATAGATAAATGCATACTTAAATACATAGAAAATATCAAAGACTCTAAATAAATACTCGCCACATAAATATTTTCCCATACCGAGAATCGAACCCGGGACCGCTAGCTTCGTAGGCAGGGTCACTACCAACTAGGCTAACATGAAAATTGTTATTCTGTATATCGACCTAATTTAATTTCCCACTGTATTTCATTTTATTATTATTTTATTGATTTGTGTTTTGCACAAAATAAACAATTTTATTATTCTTTCGAATAAATTTGCAAAAGAGAGCAGTTTTTTTTAGGTGTATCCCAATCCCAATTATTAGTGGCATAGCATAGCAATAGCACGAGTTTCGTGAGTCCGATTAGATCCCAGATATCCTTAAAACGCTGGCTGCATTGTGCAGTCACCACCAAAAATACATTATCCAACATTATGCTCAAAAATCTCTGACTCCCTCTTATACAAGCAATAAAGACGTGTCAGATATTTTTGAGCCCAATGTTTGACAATATATTATTGCTGGTGACTGGACCACCTTAAAGACTTAAGTTCTAGAGCAAGAAGCAAAATTTTGCGTCTTTTTCTAACTTTAAATTTAGAGAGAGATCGGTAAACTTGTGCAATTTTTATTGCTAGTCTAAACCTCGCTTAAGGGAACGACCACACCAGAGCTTAACGGTGCGTTAATTACGGTCCGTCAAAATTGACACTTCAATTACTATGACCTATTCTTTTGTTTACGCATCGTCACCGTCAGGAGTCGCTTTGGCCGATCCTTAAAGGTACTACCGTATCACACGATCGTACAGTCAGCTGCAGAGAAAAGTAACCACCCCTGCATACAAGTTTCCTAGCAAAGGGGGTTACATTTCTTTGTAGCTGACTGTACTATGAACGTATCAGGCCCGGAAGGTAATTAGTAGACCCCGTTATCTTGGGGCACTGACGTAGGGATTGAATGTTTATTTTATCGATGGTATTGTACTTGAGCTAAATGTCATGTCACTGACAATGAGTCAAAGACAATTACAACTAAAAAAGAATGGGATCAATAAAAGTCGCGGGTGTTCTTTAGTTAACCCTGTTTATTATAGTTTTTCCACAATAATTACATCAGGTTATCGCATCTCGTAATACTAATGAGGTTGTCTACTTATTTTTAGACAAGAAGTTTTAATACCTACACTATATTGAAATTGAGCAGATAATTAAAAGGGAAAAAGCATTCGATTGGTTGCATAATATAAACTACAAACATCGATATTGAGACTGTCGATAAAATAAAAATTCAATCCCTACGTCAGTGCCCCAAGATAACGGGGTCTAGTAATTAGTATAAAAATGTTTGTCGGTGACGGAACGGTCTACTGCATTGGCATAGTCTCATACTTTTCAATACGAAAGATTTTTTTTCGTCTGACACGTTTCTATTACGGCCATGATGTGATAGAGATTTTTGACTAGACTTACTGCATGAAGTCCATATGCAGCGGCGTGGTCTCCCCGCTGGGCGACACGAGCGCCTTGACGAGCCCGCGGCTGTCGAGCACGACGCGGGCGCCGCCGCCGGCCTGCAGCGTCACGTCCTCGGCCAGGCGCGCCGTCGCCTGCTTCACCAAGAAATTCTTCGGCAGGTCTATGGTCCAGTAGTCTGCGTTGTACACGCGGACTCGGGCGAAGGAAGTGTATCTGGGGATTAGATTTGAACTGTATTGTTGTATAAGCCCCTGACGCAAAAAAGATGGGCGTTATAAGTAGGTTAGTGATTGGCGACCGGTAGCATTTTGTCACTTTAATGTCAAACGTAATAACTAATATGGATAAGTCTGTGTTGTTAAAAATAAAACCATAATAATGTTAAAAACTCACTGAATTTTAATAAAAAGGTGTTAGTTGTAAACCGATATTATTATTTACATCATTAAAGACATGTTAAAACCTCGATAATAAAACTGCATACATTTTTAATGTAAGTATAAATTGTGCACGAAATTTAAATTGAATCATATCTATGTTATACTTTCGTCGAAGAATTGCTACCGGTCGCCGATCATTAGTTATTAAGTCTATCTGTGGCACCGTAGCTCTTAAACGGGTGAACCGATTTGAAAGCAGGTTTTCTAGCTGTGGTTCTTAGCTAGGTTTCATGAAAATCGGTAGGGCCGTTTAAGAGATATCAACTCTGAAAGAAGGGGTCGCCATCATATCGGGGGTTTTTATCTATTTAGTAGGTATTGTAGTTTAATCCGGGGATTATTTGTCCATGTAATAAAATTAGTGCTACGGTTAGAATACAACAGTTGCTTGAAGTAGGTTAAAGGGTAAGATGATCGCGTTCGAGTCAAGCGGTCGCACGCATGTGCCAAAGGTATAAATGTAAATTAAAAATATGTTAGTCAAACTAATTAATAGACACTGTACACGGTGACAGGGGATAATTAAACATAATTGATACTTGATATTGATAGTTGTCGCCCGTCGCGACAGGCGACACTTGCGACATCATGCTACCTTTAGAGTTATACACGGGACTTATTTGTTTATAAATAGAAGTAGTGTCCCGAAGCCACACAGTGTACATGGTGAGGGCGAGCGGGCCCACGGTGACAGGGAACGACAGTTGATACTTGTTGGCGGCGAACGACAGTCGCTTGACGGCCGTCACGACAGGCGACACTTGTGACATCATCGTGCTACCTTTAGAGTCGAATATAGAACTTACTTGTTAATAGAAGTAGTGTCCCGAAGCGACACAGTGTACATGGTGAGAGCGAGCGGGCCCACGGTGACAGGGAACGACAGTTGATACTTGTTGGCGGCGAACGACAGTCGCTTTGCCGCCCGTCACGACAGGCGACACTTGTGACATCATCGTGCTACCTTTAGAGTTGAATACAGAACTTACTTGTTAATAGAAATAGTGTCCCGAAGCGACACAGTACATGGTGAGGGCGAGCGGGCCCACGGTGACAGGAAACGACAGTTGATACTTGTTGGCGGCGAACGACAGTCGCTTGTCGCCCGTCACGACAGGCGACACTTGTGACATCATCGTGCTACGTTTAGAGTCGAATATAGAACTTACTTGTTAATAGAAGTAGAGTCCCGAAGCGACACAGTGTACATGGTGAGAGCGAGCGGGCCCACGGTGACAGGGAACGACAGTTGATACTTGTTGGCGGCGAACGACAGTCGCTTGTCGCCCGTCACGACAGGCGACACTTGTAACATCATCGTGCTACTTTTAGAGTCAAATATAGAACTTACTTGTTAATAGAAGTAGTGTCCCGAAGCGACACAGTGTACATGGTGAGGGCGAGCGGGCCCACGGTGACAGGGAACGACAGTTGATACTTGTTGGCGGCGAACGACAGTCGCTTGTCGTCCGTCACGACAGGCGACACTTGCGACATCATCGTGCTACCTTTAGAGTCGAATATAGAACTTACTTGTTAATAGAAGTAGTGTCCCGAAGCGACACAGTGTACATGGTGAGGGCGAGCGGGCCCACGGTGACAGGGAACGACAGTTGATACTTGTTGGCGGCGAACGACAGTCGCTTGTCGTCCGTCACGACAGGCGACACTTGCGACATCATCGTGCTACCTTTAGAGTCGAATATAGAACTTACTTGTTAATAGAAGTAGTGTCCCGAAGCGACACAGTGTACATGGTGAGGGCGAGCGGGCCCACGGTGACAGGGAACGACAGTTGATACTTGTTGGCGGCGAACGACAGTCGCTTGTCGCCCGTCACGACAGGCGACACTTGTAACATCATCGTGCTACTTTTAGAGTCAAATATAGAACTTACTTGTTAATAGAAGTAGTGTCCCGAAGCGACACAGTGTACATGGTGAGGGCGAGCGGGCCCACGGTGACAGGGAACGACAGTTGATACTTGTTGGCGGCGAACGACAGTCGCTTGTCGTCCGTCACGACAGGCGACACTTGCGACATCATCGTGCTACCTTTAGAGTCGAATATAGAACTTACTTGTTAATAGAAGTAGTGTCCCGAAGCGACACAGTGTACATGGTGAGGGCGAGCGGGCCCACGGTGACAGGGAACGACAGTTGATACTTGTTGGCGGCGAACGACAGTCGCTTGTCGTCCGTCACGACAGGCGACACTTGCGACATCATCGTGCTACCTTTAGAGTCGAATATAGAACTTACTTGTTAATAGAAGTAGTGTCCCGAAGCGACACAGTGTACATGGTGAGGGCGAGCGGGCCCACGGTGACAGGGAACGACAGTTGATACTTGTTGGCGGCGAACGACAGTCGCTTGTCGCCCGTCACGACAGGTGACACTTGCGACATCATCGGGTTGCCTTCGGGGTCGTACACCTACAACAATTAACTAAAATTAAAGTATTGAAAAGAATTTGAAGTTTTGTGCTTCGGTATAAAAGAAAATCACTCTCCGGCCCCCTATCTCTGTCTAAGCAAGTCAGCAACTTTGCTAAAACTAAAAACCTAAAGGTCGCTTTAAAAGCTATTGCACTGTATGTAATTTGTACCGAAGTTGGCCCTTTTTTCCCATTGATATACATAGGTAGTCACATTATTAGGGCTGCCACAGACGATCAGTCGGACTGACAGGCCGAGAGGGACGTAGTTATTTGTTAGAATGAGAGACGTATATAACTTTTTCATTCTATCAAATAGCCGCGTCCCTCTCCGCCTGTCACTTCGACACATCGTCTGTGGCGGCCCTTAGAAAACCCTGGTGTTTTTCTCAAACAATGCCTACGAATATGCTGCAAAACTACTATAACCTAAACCTACCTACGTATTTCGGCCTAATCACAATGGGGAAATTTGCGACTGGGAAAAAACAGTATGGAAAATATGTGACTAGGAAAAATTAAGAATGGGGAAAAACGCGATTGGGCTAAATGACGGGTGGGAAAAATCGCGACTGGAAACATTGCTCGGCTGAATAAATATCGACTATGGGAAACAGATTAATACATCCGTATTAACACTCACCTCAACATCAGGTGTAGACACCAGCACCGTCAATATCTCATGCCTCTCGAAGCTGAGCGCGTTATACAGCACGATCCTCTGCGAAGACGACAGCGCGTCCAAGGAGATAGTGAACCTGCTGGGTATCTCGTCCTTCTGCCGCCAGATGTCGTCGACGTTGAAGAATATGTCGTCCTGGGATTGGTCCACGTAGTCGGGCTCCTTCAATAGGAAGTAGGCGGCTTGTTGGAGCACAGTCTGGCAGTGTTTGATGGCTGTTAGCATTCTGTTAAACGTTTACGATATTTGAGTAATGTTTTATCCCCAGTACAAACTTAGAACCGTATCTTATATATCTTTATCTATATAATAAAAATGAATCGCTAAATGTGTTACTAAGCGCAAAACTCGAGAACGGCTGAACCGATTTGGCTGATTTCTTTTTTGTTGTGTTCGTCATTGTCAGGACAAGGTTTTTATGAAAGAAAATAATTGAAAAATCCACCGGGAAAGTCAGAACTTGGCAGCGGGGCGAAGCCGCTGGCGGGTCGCTAGTATAGTATAAAAGAAAGTCGCTTTCCGCATCTGTCTGTCTTTCTGTCTTCCATGCAACGAATTTGATGCGGTTTTTACCGGTTCGGTTTGTATAATATTCGGTATGTATTATGTACGGGTGTTACAGAAAACTCACATAAACCTAAGCGAAGCGGGCGGGTTGCTAGTTTTTAATAAGACTAAGTTGCGGGCTAAATATAGTGTCATTGTATGGTTCCAGTACTCGATTTCACCTATTCTATACTGTTTTCAATCCAGAAAATTTTGTGAGGCAATCTTACACAAATTGTCCTAGTCCCAAACTCTATACAACATTAATTAAATCTGATATTTATTATTTTGTTATTTACGCAAGATATAAAACACTATGCAATATACTGGACTAATAAGCTTTGTTTGGAAGGTAGCTGTTCCTCGTGACCATTGGCATCAATGACCTTGAAAATAAAGTCGTACGTAAGGCCTGATCTAATGGATTGATTTTTTGACGCTGACTGTACAGTTAGACTTAAATTTATGACTATATGACCTACCTTAGGTCCAAAGTCAATCTGACATTCAACAGCAATAAGGTTGAGTACAAATCACTTGGCATCTCTAAAATGACATTGACGACATCAAGTATTATTTTTTTGAAATGGGTTAGGGCGGACACATACATACGTGGACGTGTGTGGTAGGGTCAAAGATTTTGTATTGATTAGCTCTGTATGGATTACTAGGTAATTAGCGTTCGTAGCCTAAAAAAAAAATGAAACTATTTTAAAGATAGAAGAATAGAAATAAGTTAACATTGTAAAACAATACAGAAATCTTTGAAAAACTCTTATTACACGAAAAAAAATAAAAAGCCAGAAATCAAAAATGTGTTTCGCCCAACGTGGGGCTCGAACCCACGACCCTGAGATTAAGAGTCTCATGCTCTACCGACTGAGCTAGCCGGGCTGTGTATGCAAGGCCGAAATTAACTATTAGCACCTCCATGAACATATTATACTGAATTACATTTTATTTTTAAACATTGTAAATGTGTATAACATTTTTTTTAGACTGATCAACATTTTGGTGGATCTTATTTATTGGTTTTTATTTTTTGACGTTTTCCTTACTTTTTGAAGTTATATGAAAGACGTCAGGATTATAGAGAAAATTGATCATAATGTTGCCATTACATTAATAAAGTTCTCATATTTCCATGACTGTTTCATAGGAATATGAGCAGGATCGTTTATCTTAGTCCGGGGAGACTCGATTAACATTTTTCTCAAAAAAATAAATAGGATAACAACAATCCTATGTTTAAATCCAGGATATGCACCACTTGGGTATCAAATCCTTGCTAATATTATAAAAGTGAAGATGTTTGCTTGTTTTGCTGTCACGGTTCAACGCTTCAACGGATTGACGTAAAATCTTAGTTACTAGTGACCCTGACTACAAAGTTAGCGGGCCCAGGTTCAAATCCCGGTAAAGGCAGATATTTGTATGTTCTCTTCTTTTTAGGGTCCCGTACCCAAAGGGTAAAAACGAGACCCTATTACTAAGACTCCACCGTCCGTCTGTCTATCTATCACCAGGCGTATCTCATGCATTGATAGTTAAACAGTTGAAATTATTACAGATGATGTATTTCTGTTGCCGCTATAACAACAAATACTAAACAGAACAGACTAAAATAAATATTTAAGTGGGGCTCCCATACAACAAACGTGATTTTTTGCCGTTTTTTGCTCGATACTACTAACGGCCACTGGTAAAGTGTCTAACGTTGTATAGGTACGGAACCCTTCGAGCGCGAGTCTGACTCGCACTTGACCAGTTTTTATATATTTAGATTGAGATGATCTGACAGGCCACAATCGGCCAGCGGCCTGTCTGTGGTGGTGTTATGGCTAATTTACATTGATCCAGTAAAAGCATGCCAGTAGAAGTACATTGCGCCGTTACAATAGCTCTCGCCTCAAACGTGAAAACTAACTCGTCAATGAACTTCTACTGGCATGCTTTTGCTGGACTAATGTAAATCAGCCCTTAGCGACTCACTTGTCAGCGTAGTCTGCGCGCACCTCGTCGCGCGACGTGCCCGTGACGCCGTCGTGGTGCTGGAACAGCGCCAGCGCGCGGCGCGCGTTCACCACGAGGTCGCGCAGCGTCAGCGACAGCACGGTCGTCACCGACCCGCTCGTGATCGCTTGCGCCGTTATTAGCTCCGCCGCCCTGAGTATAAACTGGTGTTATAGTACACCTGTGGTCCCTTGTACTAAAAATAGTACATAATACGGCCATTGAAATAAAGATCTAGTGCAGAAGAAGTAAAAAGGAATTTCTTTTGTTTTTATGAGTAATATTAAAATTAGAAAATTGACTTTGTTTCATTTACAGTAAATTTATATTCCATTGACAAATTTCGTAGTACGGCGGGCCTTAGAAGGTTACTGCAGAGTCTAGTAAGTGTTAAAAAGCCTGAACCGTCAGGCGAGGGTTTTCATGCACACAAGTCCAGGATGACTCATACATAATGGTCGAAGCATGTCTAGTGCTATTCGAATCTAACGTGAAGTGAAAAATCCTTCGGATAAAATCCTACCGACTGCGCCAGTGCTAGGAAATAATGCATTCTTTAGTTATTGTATGTCTATGGATATTTTCATCTCCTCGGGGGCGGCGCGGTGCGGCACGTTTCCATACTAAAAACACCTAAGCCTCGCTTCGGGCACGCTTTTTAGTATGGGAACGCGTCGCTTCGCGCAGCCTCCGCTCTCACTTCGTTTGCAGCTAAGCGGGGAACAGACTAACCTGACATAAGCCAACAACACACGGTCCATATTCTTATAGAAGGGTCTTGATGTGTAGTAACCACTCCAATAATGCTCATTCCTGTCGGCATATGTGAAGAAGTCTCCAGAGAGTACCGGGAAATCGGTCAGTTTCACATCTTCGTGGACCGCCTTGAAGTAGTCTTGCAATGTTCCGAATTGCACCTAAAAATAATAGCCCATAAGCGAGGGAAACATTACGCTGCAAGTCTATACTATCCCCCTTACTAATAAACGTTGAGTACCGGTGGTATAGCTATACAATGTTTTGTCCTATATGTCAAATCCTAATGTCACAATGACAGATAAGGACAAACATTGTATAGCTATACCACCGTTTCTCAACGTTTATTAGTAAGGGGGTGATATTATAAAGTAGTAAAATTAATCTCTGAAACGATTGAACCGATTTAGAATTACATTTCTTTTATTTTGTTTAAACCGCAGCGAAGTGTTGGTTTTGGAAGATGTTCCAAATTTGAAACTCATTATTTTATAATATTCGATAACGTAGTTTCAAAATTACGTTACGTAATGCTGGTCATTCCCAACGGGTTTTGAACGCATAATAGAGTACTTATGATATGTGTGTAGATAAATGGATTAGTTTACCTCGGTATGCCAAGCATCGTTGTTGTTGATGTAATCAATCAGCATCTCGTAGTTGCCGTACTGGTTGTCCCACTCGTTGGAGCGCTCGTAGCGGAAGTCGTCCCCGAGCGGGAACAGCACCACGTTGCTGCGGTACAGCTGCGCTTTCTTGCGCCACTGATCCAGTATTAAGGACGCCCTGGAATCCATTGGGATATGTTTATGTGGCAACCACTTTAAAGGGGCGGTTTTTAGAATCAGTGTTAAGGCATTCACTGCCAGGGGGCGTGGCCTAGGAACAAACTTGTATGACAGTGAACGCATATATGCGTCGGTGGCAGTGAATGCGTTAAAGCGTTTCATAAATAAATAAATATCAAGGGACGATCTCACACAAATTGACCTAGTCCCAAGTATATAGAGAAATAAATACATAAATACATAGAAAACATCCAAGACTCAGAAACAAATACCCGTGCTCATCACACAAATATCTGCCCTTACCGGGACTTGAACCCAGGACCGCTAGCTTCGTAGGCAGGGTCACTACCAACTAGGCTAGCACGTCGTCATCAATACTTACTAATATTCTCTTCGTGTTCTTTGGCGTACGAGTATCGGTCATCGCACACTACAACGCCCCGGCCCCACATTAGCACCGCTTCAGCTCAAAGTGGAACATTAAAAAGTGAGCTTTGACTTTTGTTAGTACCACAGAACAGAATAAACATTAGAAGTATCATATGGGCGTGTAACGTGTGGAGACTGTGGAGTTCCGCGCAACCTACCATACTTTTGCCGCGATCGCTTCGATTTCTGATGCCGGGGCGTTGTAGTGTGCGATGACTTAACACTCAAAGTGGTCGTGGCCGTCACTTTGATTTTGTGGCGTGCTTCACAATGCGACGCCATTCTTCGCAAAACGCCGCCCGCCCGAAATTCGTCATGTTAGTACTTATATTATGTATGTGAAAGTAACTTAGTCTGTTTGTTACGCTTTCACGGCTAAACCGCTGAACAGATTTTAATGAAATTTGATTTGATTTGATTTGTAATAGGAAATATGGTTAAAAAAATGACTGACTGCTGAGTTTCTTGCGGCGTTTCTTCTCGGCAGTGGTCTCCTCTTGGGAAGCGCTGGTAGACTCCTGACGTGTAAAGGTGCCCGTGCGGCCTACTTACTGAATAAATGACTTTTATCTTTTTTATCTTATCTTTTTTATAGCTTGAAGAGAAAGTACGTAGGGTACACTTTTCGGCAAGCAACGATAACGACTTCTACGGGAATAGAATCGCGGGCAACAGGTAGTTAAACTATACTATAATTACAATTTTCATATTTGAAACCATTCCGGTCCTTTATTGCAATGTAGATAATCAATATTTTTTGTTTATCCTCTTGCATTGCCCTTGTTTATTCTATTCCAAGGTTCAAAATGATTTAAAATGACAAAGTGATCAGTGATCACTTTGAGTTGAGTAGAGTTGGGATTTTTGGTGGCAATTTTGAACAGAGTGCAGTGGAGTCGTTATTATAGATACTTTTATGATTGAATGAATGAATGAATGCTAATGAATGACAAAAAAATAGTAAGTAACATTACTTTTTATAAACAAACAAATTGATTATCCTATACTGGAAGTGAGGTATTAGTGTAAACCAATAGGTTTTTGAACACAACTATCTATCTATGATGTTGAATAATTAGCAATTGGAATTAAAGTTTCAAAATCTTGCATGTTATCCTCATCTGATGTTAAATTATTGTTAAGATTATGAAATGCATATACTGTGGCAATCTGTTCCATATTTTCTGGAGTAAAGCGATTTCTTAACTTGTTAAAAATCCATTTATATGTCGAGAATGATCGCTCAACATCCACCGATGTTAATGTAACATGCTTTAGAATCTGAGTATGATTTCCAAAATCTACCATATCTCTCACTTCGTAAAAGTCTGGACTTTTATTCAGTACATATTCCAGCTTATTTCGCACAGTCTCAGTTCCGTGCGAGTTCAGTGTACTTGTTACAATGTCAATTATTAGGAGACTTTCATCTATTGAAATATTTGTACATTCTAATTGTTTTATTGAATCTGGTATAATTTCGTAGCAATCTTGTATAAATTTTAACTTATTTTTCAAATGTTCATTTCCAAATAAAGCTTGAACTTTTCTGATAGCAATTGCATCTCTACTATTTAACTGCATCACAACGTTTTTTATATCTTCAAAGTAAGTAGCGTAATAGAAACTAGCTTGTAACCAGGTGCCCCATCTAGTGATTACCGGTTCGGTGGCAATGGTATATTTGGAGTATATTCTTTAAAAAGTCGAACGCGGTGGGGCGATATCAAAAATATTTTTTTTACATTTGATATTAAAGTATTTACCAAACTATGTTCAGATCGAATTTGCTCCGCGACTCTATGTAGACCATGAGCTAAACAAGTAACGTGTTTAACATTGGTGTATGTCTTCTTTAAGATCTTACCAGCGGCAAGCATATACGCAGCACTGTCTGTGCAGAATATCAAAAATTTATTTATGTTTTCTGTGTAGTTCTCTTCCCATAAAAACCTTAAGCTGTCGTCAACCACAGAAGCAATTGTATTAGCATTTACTAGAGTCACAACTTTACAGGCTAACAAATACGGTCTTTGCAAATTATCTTCCAAAGACTTAACGATAACGTTTACGACACAATTGCCAACAGTGTCAACTGTTTCGTCTACAGTGAGCCATAGATTACTGTCGGAAACTGCAAGTCTTATTTTATCAATTATTGCCACGTAAATTTTTGACAGATATTTTTTTTTCAAAACACTGCTCCGGCAGATTTTTATAATTTGTACATTTACAACAAAGGTATTTTTCAAAAAACTTTCGAAATTCCGGATGATTTACTCTGTTCCAAGGAATATTACACGCAATGAGAAATATGCACAAGTCATAAACAAAGTCATGTTGGTCGCCACATTTCATTCGGTGTTGAGCACTATTGATGTGTTTCAGCACGTTATATTTTTTCATCTGCGTCAGACTTACTGCACAAGCTGAACAATATATAGTTTTGCTTTCTTCGCTATATACAAGTTCTTCATATGGTTCTATCCATCCCAAAATTCTTCTAACTTGACGAAAATTCATTTTATTTATTATTTAAGGTCACGTCGACGTTTCGTAAATTATGTGTTGCTTCCGAAAATTAATGAGACTACGATTTGTGTGAATTGTCAAGATTGACAATATAAAAATGACATAGTGATTGACTTTATTTGAAGATAATTTTTAGTCAACCAAAAAGGTATAATATTTGATGAAATGATCAGGCGATTGGTAGCTTGAGTAAGTGGAAAATTTAATTCGAGTCGTAAAATAATTTAATGGAAATCGTTTACGTATAATTTTACATAAGTTAAGATTTATACCATTCAGTCATTCATTCAATTATAAAAAGTAAATAATGACGACTCCACTGCATTTCTTGTCCAAAAATGCCACGAGAATCCTAACCCTATGATCACACAAAATTAGTCGAAATAAACTTTGTTCTTCACCAACTGAAGCAATAAGTGTCACTGTCCTTTTCTCTCCTGTGCACACAAGTGTTTACCATGACCTACACTCTTCGGTCACTGGCGTTGGCCTTACTCGATAAAACCATATGCGACAATAGCGAAAGCAATAATACTTAAATAAAAACAGCTAAATATTTATAAGCTACACTCATTTTTCTTTATAAAGTAGGGAGCATATTCTATTGGTGACTTTGTACGTGTAGAGTTAGTTACCCGCCACTCCCCCTATTTATTCCCGTTAGGGATCAAGGTACTGTTTTCAAACTAAACTGTTGTCACAACATTTATTTGACCAACACACTATACATATTGTAAAATGTTTTTTTCAGGTCGTTAAGATATTCAGAGCTATGTATGTTTATTTTTTGATCGCTTAATAACGGGCGGGTATTGATGAAATTTAACGCAAAGATAGTCCATGTCCTGGATCAAAGGCTACTTATTGTCCTGAAAAAATATTGGAAAATAATAAACGAAATCTACGCGGACGACGACATTAGGTACCTTTCCCCGACGTTCTTCTGAATGACCTTCCGCGGAGCGACGCCCCACGGGCACGAGACGCCGTTGCCGGGCAACCTTCTGAAGTCGAATTGGCAACAAATCTGCAAAGCAAAAACATGTTGATATTTATTTGAATAAAGTGAAGTCTTGTAATTGCAACTATCTGGTTATTGCAACTAACTTAAATAACTCCTTCTAGGATAACTGATAGAAGAACGACAGGCGTGATATTGTATTTCTTAGTAAGGAAGAACGATATCACGCCTGTCGTTGTTCAAAACAGTGATCCTAGAAGGAGTTATTAAAGTTAGTTGCAATAACCAGATAGTTGCAATTACAAGACTTCACCTTACCAAGAACCTAATATTTAGATGACATAAGGTTAATTTTTAAACACCCGATTGACGGGGGCAAAAATGTACCAGTGCTAGTGATTGATTAAATGTTGACTAAGTTTATCGACATCGATAAAAAGCAACTTTTAATCATCATTATCATAAGTAATGGCCAAGTTTGAATACCTCTTAATTAGCTGTAAACCTCTTTTATTTATATTTATCGCAACTATAAGCAACCGGTATCTGACACTGACTCTGGACTCGAGTCACTTTTGACAACCATTGAAATTACATTGAATAACAAATTCATTCAGTACAACAATATTCTTTAGCATTCTGACGAATTGAGAATCTCATACTAAGTGTATGGGAGTGCTTAATATCAAAATTTTGGATACTTCTCGTTTGATTTTTAAAAAGTTATTGAATTCATTTTACTCATTAGGGTACGTACTTTTGATAACAGTTTAAAGTTTTTTGATATCTGTAATAGTTACGGAATAATCACCTGGACACACTTAAACATTACACCCTGTATATGGATTTTTATTTATTAAATGTATGGGAATTATTGACGCTGGAACCAAAATTAGACAATAACTTGAGAGATCTTGTTAAGCAAACATTTCGTTGTTTTTTCAAGGCTCATAAGCTTATCCCTTACAGCACTGAATCATACGATCGTGCGGGTTATAATATGTCATTCAAAATTAACCTTTTTGCGTGACTCAAAAATGAGCGAAACAAAAATCAATTCAAACCTTAAAAACAAAGTAATACGAGTAATCTGTTAATACGGAAAAAATAACAAGATTATTCTTGACTTGACGCTTGACGGTCTGAAAGGGGCTGTGGACATTTACAACCTTGATGACAAAGATGGAATTGAATGACTCTATGGTTGTATAAATTTTATAGGTATTTAACAGACAGATTTTGTTTACTAATATTTGAAACTGAGAATAAAGAGATTAAATATCTGGTTTCGTACGCGACAGTTAATTCACTTTTGCCTTAAATATGTAGAAATCGTCGTATAATTACCAAAAAAAGGTCAAGAATGTGTAAATTATATAATCTATACCTTGGGATCTGGTCCGCAGGAATGAGGCACGTCATACGAATAGAAAGGCATCATGTGTGTGAACATATCAGTTTTTCCAACGCCATCTAAAATAAATCAACTTTATAAGCCTAGGTTATATTAATTACTAGCTGACCCGACAGACATTGTCCGGTTTTTTCTACTTCCCAGTCAACTTTTATAATAAAATAACATTAAAAACAATAGTCGGACTATTACGAACATAAAATATGCCCTATCTGTCCTAAGCTGTCTTAAGTGATTTGCTTACCACCGAACACCATTTCATTTCTATTTAAATAGATAATTAATGGCATGCACTGTGTTAAAAAATATGCTATTTTGACGATTTGCAATCGACAGAATTTAAAAAAGTATAGCGTAAGTATAGAGAAAATTGGGATTTACTCCTTGAAATTATTAGAAGAAAAGACAATACTTCGAAAAAAAAAACTAAATAACCATGCTACAGATAAGGCTTACCCCACAACTGCCTCCACCTAAACTCGAGCTGTTGATTGCTCGCCAATTCCTTCTTCACCCGGTAGTGAACCCTCTGTATAATAGAGTTTTCGAACCCAGCCAGTTTCAAGAGGTACGGTTGAGAGCTGGAGTGTCCGAAGGGGTCTATGGCCCAGGCGTTCTTGGGCGTATATCCTAAATTGTCAAGTAACCATTGGTGGCCAGCAGTGAGTTGCCGTATGATGGACAGCCAGTGGGAATTCGCTTCGTCGTTCATGACCCAGCCACCGGTTACTATTTCCAACTGGCCAGATTTTAAAAGGCTGAAATGGAAATATTTTTATAAGTACATAAACTTGATTTAGGTAGTTAAATTAATCATAATGACGAATTATTTATGGTTCTGGAACCAAGATGTCACAGTGACAATGTATTGACTTTGGATTGTAGATAATTATTATTAGGTATTAGGTAGGTAGGTTTTTCATACCCTTTGAAGATATGCTTTTCCTTTTCCGACGCGTCGGAATTCCACCAGAGCGATAGAAAGCTGATCTCAGCCCAAATGAACTTCCTCCCGGCGTTGGCGGCCATCTTCTCCACCATATTGGTGAATATCGCTTTTGTTTGTGTCTTGTAATAATTCTCAAATGTCTTTAGCCAACCTGCGATATAATGGTACCCATCACTAAACCCTGTTATCTAACGCTCAGTTTGGGAGCAAGTGATGGGGCAATATCGATAATCTGAATCGATAAAAAATTAAGTAGATTTACTCACTCCCTAACATATCAAAAGATTTGATTCATACTTATCAGAGCTCTGCTATAGTGAGTTTTTAAATTATTATAAAATTCAAGAAAAAAATATTTTTTTATATATTTATGATTGTATGTTTCATAATAAATTAACAATATTTTTTCCAAAGGATATGAAGTCAAACTTGAAAATGATTTTTCGACCTTTACAGATGTAACTGACAAATACTAACAAAGTTTTTGTTTACAATTTGGACTTCCTTATTTTCTATCAACTGATTAATCATTTTTACAGACTTAAAGCCTGGATTTTTATTTAATGTTTGTTAAGCAACATCACTATTTTAGCGTCCCCCCAAACTAAGCTTTAGATAACGGGGTATACCAATCAGTTAGCGCTCTAAAGACTACGCCGAGCATCCTGTGGCGTCCTCATTACTACTATTGTATTTTATATTAAACTAAAGTATAGTCTTGAAATGGAATAGTGATTGTACAAATGAATAGGTAGGTACTGAAAATTATATTAATTTAATTTTTCTTCAACGCGCAACAACGTAAGCATTGCTTTTTATTGACAAAGACAAGTAAACAGGCAGATGAAATACCTGATGGAAATTTCTTACATACCGCCGCCTACCACTGGTTGATAAACATGGATAAAGCATCCGTCACTCTCGCACTTACATTCTTGTCGAAAAGTGACAGGTGTTTTTTTATCCAAAGCGTTAAATACAACTATAACAGACCCCGCAGGAACTCATACATTGCCACTCTCGAGATTTTAACGGCCGCACTCAGTCAGTTAACGACAGTTACAGGTCGATTCACAAGAGTTGGCACGAATGGATTGAATGAGTGAACGAAAGTATACAAGTGTGTAAAATAATAACAGGTTTTCGGTTTGAAATTCGAACATCGGTTCAAAGGACGGCACTCACACAATGATAGGTGACATTACTTTCGTTCAATCCATTCGTGCCAACTCTTGTGAATCTACCTGTAAGTCGTTCCTTAGTAACGATTTCTAATAAACAAGTTTGAAAAAGGAACGAGTTATTGTGTCTAAAATATCTCTGAGTCCGGCGGTAAGACACATTTTCCCTGTTCCCTTGGGGATTATTCATGACTTTTTTTTCACAGATTTAATAAAAGCTGATTCATGTAACAAACAGTGGAGAAAAAACAATTTTTGAATAGCTACCAAAATAACCAAGATATAAGCCAACAAATATTTGTTCCTATCTCTTTCTAGCAAACGGAATTTAACGGAATTAACGGAATTGAACAATAACAACATGAAAAATCCATGTATATTCCATATTATATGTATGATATTTCGCAGGCGTCAATTTAAACCTATCACGCTGCTGTCAAAGTCATTTCTAAGTCCAGAGATGGGCAAAATTTATTCGCATGACGAATAACGATTGAGAAAAAAAATATTCGCGAATAACGAATAATTTTCCGAATTATTATTTTTCTTCGAATAATTATTCGCGAATAATTTTATCGCGAATGATTGTTAATTAGAATTTATTTAGATAAAAAATATTTGAATAATGCCCAACTCTGCCCCTAACTTTATAATAACTGACACAAGGTATCTATTTCATCTGACGATATTTGAAACAAACGGTCCCCGCGGCGGTGAGTAAGTCCTTACGAGGTCGTTAGTGACGTCAGAATGGCCGCCACACTAAACCATAATGGTGACGATAAAGTTACGTCTGGTTGCTGATAAGGTTACAATTTGAATGCAGGGATACCTACAACTACGTGGTCGCGATAATGAAGAAATTAGTTGCTTATCTTTTTTTTTATAGTACACTAGGTATACCTACAGACAGACGCAAGTTACTTCAGGCGTTAAAATTCGTCCAATAAATTATCTTAACTCTTTAAAAATGTATTTGAATCCTTTTGCTATATTTCTTCGAGAAATGCGTTATAGATGTTACAATTCTCCTTCGGCGAATTGTATAGTACGGTGATTGCTTGAATTGTATTTCAACCACCTCCGTCATGCAATCCCCTATTTTCCAGAGCTCTACAATAATGTACTATTCCGACTTCAAGTTACGGTTACCAGACCTTGACTGCCGTCTAAAGCAAAAAGGCAGTATACGCATTAGAAGTTCATATTCTGACTCTACCTTTTTATTTTAGAGTGCACTATATGTATGTAACCACTTACATATCCTCTTAGCTATTGAAGTTTAATTTCTACTCTTCTTTGTTTCGAATTGGGAAGTACATGATAGTACTATAGAGAATTCTGTACTTTAACCTATAGTTTCAGTTAATAAATATTGTGTAATAATACTCATCAAGTCATCAGTCAGGTGGAAGTTTTTAACTTAAGAATGATTATGATAAATAGAGGTTGATGATAAACTATAAAATACAAATAATTTTCCAAAAAAAAAATGTAACTTTTCATAGAAATAAATTAGAACAAAAATACCTGGATCGTTGTGAGAATGTGGCACGATAAAAACTTTCAGTTTATTCTTGCTGCTCCATTGCTTCTCATCGTACGTCACTTTCCAACCTTGTTTCCACACTCCGCCGTCTTCATCGTCGAACAATATTCTGTCGTACATTGATAACATCTACAAAACAATAAAAAAATAAGCATAAAAGGGTGTTCGACACTTTTAAATAGCTGGCATGCACCAATAATCGACAAAAACTTTTAATTCAAGGATCATAAGGCGAGTCCCGACTGAGAGCATTCGCGTGGAAATGCGAACACTGCTGCTTGGCGGTAGGTTAAAGGATAAGGACAGGTTGTTTGATGAATAGTTAACTCAACTGATGGTTGAAAATCGAAACCAATTGTTAAATCTGTACCAACTGTGTCACATTTTCGATTCAACTTTCGAATTTTAACTCTTTGTTGAGTTAACTACTGATAAAATAAGTTTCTGTCAAAAATTTCATTTTTAGGTCAAGCTTTTGTTGCCGACTGTACTTTTTTTTGAAAAATCTTTTTCTGCTTATCAAGACAAACTATTGAGTTTTAACACAGTGGGTCCGCGTCTTAGGTCCGCGTTAAGAATAGCGGAGATCCTGTCGCCACCTTCCGACTACATCATCAGATCAGCTCTTAGATGCCATAATATTGCATTGTCATCGGATTTACATACCTACGTGGTCCGAATTTCAGCCTATTCCGTTAACAGGAAGTGGGAATTTAACATGCAAGATTTGACCCGTATATACATACATAATTACATTGCAAGTTAAATAAAAGCTTTTAAATTCAGCCCTAAAGGTGGCGGTTCGCGCCGCGACAGAGACAAGCGACCGAGACAAGAGACCGAGACCGGAGACACGAGACACTACTGGTCCGGGGTAGCAACCGTCACGCTGTCTCCTGTCTCTGTCTCGCTCGCGAACTGTCGCTTATACATTGCCTATCGTCAAGTGACGGTCGCGGTCTCCTGTCTCCGTCGCGGCGCGAACCGCCACCTTAAGGATTACAAAAACGTTTGCAAACATATTTAAAAAATGGAGTTACCTGCACATCCGTTTTTGGAGTGACCTGGCTCTGCATAGGACACACAGAAGCGTTGAGCTTGGGTCTCATTGCTGGCGGTTCATCACCGACCCCTTTATACTCTCTATAATATCGGGGTAGTTCTTTGCTGCTCTTCAAATTGGAGGTTTTAGGTGGAGGCACGTCCAGAGACTGCGCCGCGATCTGGTCCATGGCTGACTTGATCTCCCCAACCACCGCGTGATGCTGGTTCAACTCTTCTTCAATGTGACGTAGCTTTGATTCAAAGAGAGACCATTTACCCTAAAGTGTAAAATATTAACTAATATACGGCATTTTATGGAATGAGTTTTAAAATTACTTTAACAATGTTTAAAGTCTAACTACCAACCGTTGGAAAAAGTTCTGCGCCTCTATTCTCGACGGTAAAAACTATATCGTAGTTGACCTGTTACGGTATTGTTATGACGTCAGACGCCATTACTGTCAAGTAAATAAGAGCTATCAAAACGGTGACAATACGATAACAGATCAAATACGATATGGTTTTTACCGTGTTGAATAGAGGCCCTGTAATGTTACACAATTGCAAAAGTAATTTTGCCTACTTTTTTAAATGTACAAAGATATAATCGCTATAGTCATCATTTCGAATTGACACATTTCATCGATCTCGTTGTTGCCAGGGATTGACTAGGATACAAATGTCCCGCGACACGTGTCTTCAGACTCGTCAGCGATGTCGGGTGAAGTGGCGCAACGTTGCCGGACTTTTCACAACATAACTGGCGACATCGCGCGACAGGTGTAGGCACAACATTTATGGCAACATGGCGCGAGTCGCGACACAGGTCGCCGTGATGTCACGCACCCGACACCTGTCGCGCGATGTCGCCGGATATGTCAAGTCGCTAGACTTCGCTTAACATTATCACTGACACGTGAATCCCTGATTTTATGTGCAAAAGAAATTTAACGCTGAGGTGACGGACTACTTTTGGTCGACTGTACTTTTAATATACTGGGTGAAAATTAGTGATGAGCTGATGATACAGTGAGGATTGAACAGCCCGTTAGATTTGCTTAACCTAATAGGTATATGATATGGGTGAGTATAAAAATATTATATTACAGTCAAGGAACCAATTAAAAGCCGTTATTTTTTCCTTTGTGTTGATTGTGTGATTGATTTTCATGACGCAATGGTAAAAGTTAACGTTTTGTTGATTAATTCCAAGTTAAAAATGTACGCAAAGTCGGCATGAAAGATGTAATTTCATTGGTTTATTTTTTAACACCTTCCAATTTAGTCTCTGGAACTACCGTAAAAGTACTTACTAAAATGAGTTATAAATCTAAAAATCTCTTCCCATAATAATTGTAATGGTTTTAAATTGATTATACTTAATGACAACTTAAGACATAATGATGACAAAATGCTTGATTGCTTTTACTTATAATAAATGATTTATACAAATGTACATACAGTAGTCATTACTTACATCGTCAATATCTTGCATGCCTGGTTTGATACTGGGCAACTTGAAGCTCAGGTCAGTCACCACATAGAGGATGAATATGAATGCCATGATGCATGTTGCCCAGAACACGGCCCACAGCCGCCTTATGCTCATCATGGTTGAACGACGCCCTCTTCTGGAAACAAAGATTAATACGTAGAATACATTTAGGTCAATCAACTAGTACTAACTATTTTTTGTCATATATATATTTTTTTTGTTAAACGAGTTTTGTTTAAAATACTGCGTGTATTTTCACACAGATAAATAGTGAATTTAATTACTCTGGAGACATATTTAGTAAACAAATAAAATTCATTTCAATGGTTACTCAGTGAACCAGGTTCTCCCCCAGATTTGTACAGAAATAGTGGTTTGTTTCCAAAGTATTTGTGTTACTTATTTGCAATTGTGCTAACAATTAATGTAGTGATAAAAAAATATAGTTAATACCAAGTTTCAGCTAAACAGTCTCGTAAAAATAAGACATAATTAAATAGAAGTCTTCACAAACCCTAACAACTGCATATTATATAACTTTTAAATCTGCTACTGCATCTTTTTTTTAATTATCTTGTACGAAGTGACAGTAACAGTGAAACACCAGTCAGCTGCAACAAGCGAGGGAATAGAGAAACGGACCAACTTAAATACATAAACCTTGAAGAACTTACACTCCTTTTCACCTGACTGCGTCAAGAGAGTTATTTGTTTGTCCATTCAGGTAAGAATGTGTCGGAATAAAATATTTTTAGTTTAATATCCCCTAATGTATATTTTCAAATGTTTATTAGTTTCGGAATGAGTTGTCCTTCTTTTAGGGCTATCAAAAATCAATAGTGGAGAGGGACGCAGCTATCTGTTAGAATAAGAGACATAATATAATAACTTTTCTCAATCTAACAAACAGCTGCGTCCCTCTCATCCTGTCACCCATCCTGTTGTTCTTTAGTAGACTTTATGGTCTTGAAACGGCAGTAACTTTGACTTTAAAGAAAGAAGTATTAGATCAGACAGTGGATCGAGAGCAAAAAAGTTCGATCTAAATAGGCACAAGAAGATGAGATGTAAAACAACATGGTGACTGCCACAGACCCAACCATATTTAAATCACAAAAGCTGCAAACGCAGTAAGGCGGCGGCACTGTTAGCGGACGCGGTGCGGTGGTCTAGTACAAAAACCAACCTGGCAACACAATGCGAAACTTTACATAAAAGTACATAAATATACAGCTACTGCCTTTCTCTGAGCGTTTGCGGCTTGAAACTATTAATACTCAAAATATCTGAAGCTGAAAGATAACATTACTCATTTTATGGGTCTGCTGAAACACACTTCCTTTAAAAAATTTAAAATAAAAGCATTAGCCACAAAGCACGTTAAATATGTTGATGATGTATTTCTTAAACTTCACCTTGGAGATTACTTAAGGTTTTCCTTAAACATGCATATTGGTGACAATGAATATTTAAAAACATAAAAGAACTTCTAAGCCTTCCCTGGGCTATTGAAATAAGTTCAAAACTGCTAGATGCATTGATTTTATACGGGAATCATGTAATGTGTCAGCTGACATAGTCTTAGTTTAAGATTCATCTTTATTTATTCAAACATTAATCAATGAAAGCATTATACTAAAGAATAGTTAAAGGTATTCTAAAATTACCTTCCTTAAACTACCTGTCCACCTACCTCATTGCACACCTAAAACAAAATATATGTACAGCAAAAGCAAAACAATGCAAGTTTTATTACCAGTTCAATAACAATCTTCACTTGATACTGAATTCCGATTCGAGGAGTTAATATAATTAAATATAGGCAGTACAGTACATTATTTAAAATCAATTTGTTTTTAAGAATTGCTTATGAATCTCTGACCAATGCCAGATACATACTCATAAAATAATAAGCGGAATACTAGACTGATATTAAACTGCTTAAAAACTGTTCCAAAGCAGTACAGTTTTATAATAATATGTATAAAAATATAACCTTTAGGCTTAATATTACTAACTACAAATATTGATTGTTGAAAAGAAAAACATAACTAATAAATTATAAACTATTTAAGAACACAACAAGCGTAGACACGCTGAGCATATACTAAAATCGGTTTAGGGGCCACAAACAAGGATGTTGATTTTGAAATGATTTGAAGTTTTAAATCTAATGTCAAGTTAAATCTAAGTTACCTACTTCATCTTGCTAGCTTTGCTTGTGATGATGATCTGTCAAACATGTAAGCACATTTTAGTGTACAAGTGCTGTGTTTGCCCGTTATTGGATAAAAACTCTTTTGAGATAAGGAGTTTTAATACTCTGCAAAAGTGTATGATGTATCGTATTGTGGCCATTGGCAAACAGCAGTAATCACATATTCAATGTAATAAGACACAAATACTGGATTTAAATCAAATGCTTATTGTATCCATGACCCATTCAAATTAGAAATAAAAATACTTCTCTCTATATTAGATCAAGAACTTATGTTTAGTGGGTGTATCTGTCTAAAAACATTCCATTTTGGTACATATCCAAGTCTAGACACGCAACGGCTTATATTACAACAAATGACGATAATAAGAGGAATGCCGGCGCATAATTATTTACGCTTTTAAACCAATACAAAAGAAAGAACAATGAGCCTATAGTATCGTCATGGATATAATACGCCTGAAACCTGACATATTTAACTCTTTAGATTATAATTCGCGAGGGAGTTAATTTATTAAGAAATTATCGTCGTACTACTGATAACGAGTTGCCGAAGTCAATTTACCTACAATGCATATTTTAATTAGCAAAACTTACTTTTGTGATCTTCGCAATTTATGTGTTCTCCTTCAAAAAAACATTCATAATTTAGAAAAAAGGGTGTGTGGCTTTTTAGAACTTTGAAATGTTATAGTCTTTTTTTTATTGCTTATTCAAACACAAAATAAATTTGCGATTTCGATACTCCACGTCAGTTTGAAGTTTTATCTATAGACAAATTTGTTTTGACAATTTTGACTTTTGACGTGTAAACGTTTTAAAATGATTGCCATGTATTAACATCAGCGTTGCCAGACCCAATTTTCAAAAGTTAACATCTGCGTATTCTGCGGGATTCATACTTTAAAATCTAAATCTTTATTAAAGAAAGAGATGCCAACTTGAATCTTCACAGAAGTGAGCCCAACATAATATGAAAAGATATTAATTATCTAATAATCTAATCCCACGATGGAACGCCATTAATAAAAAATAAGAATAAGAAGAAGAATAATCAATAATAAGGAATGAAGGAGTGAGTTTATGTATGTCAGAAGAAGAATAATCTGCAATATATTCGTTAAATTTGTACAAACAAATAAGAAGACGACGAAAGCGGTGAAGAAGCAAGATCAAGGTAATGTGGAGCGAGGATTTTTGTTTGTTATTTTGGGGAACCATTAGAGTTGAATATTGGTATTCTGTTCTCTGTCTTAATTTGGATCGCATGATATTGAAATATCAAATTAGGTTTTTAAAATTCATAATGCTTACTTTCCAATCTTCAATTATTTCCGTTTTTCTTGAGTTTCATCGCCCAACAATCCAATAACGAAACGCTTTCTGCTTTGTTATCGATTTTGATATAAACGTCAAATTGTTTGTGAAAGATGGCGTCGAAGGAGTCTCTTGACGTGAGTACCGATAATGTTTAACTCTTTTTCCATTATTTTCTTAGTGTAAGTGTCCTGAGATAGTGTGTATTTGACGCAACGTGATTTGTATTGTTTGAGTATATTTTTTCTAGGTCTTTAGTAGATTGTTAATGATATTTCTTAGTAGAAAAGGCCACGCCCTGGTAGGTGTCCAGTTGGAATTTAAGTTTTTGAATATTTTCACTCAAAGTTTCTATTATGCGACGTTAAATAGGTTGCCGGTTCGATGGAACAAGGTTTAGATGTGTATATTCTTCAAATTTCAGCCTCTTGCTAGTGTTTTTAATTCACGAAATAGTCGTCGAAGTTCGTAGAGCCGGTTAAACTTGCCGACAGAAACGGATATTGGAAAATTCGGTTATAAATGAAATATCTGTATTCAAACACAACATTCAAATTGTACAATAAGTATAATCAAGATTAGTATATTCAGTTTCTCAATTGAACTTGTTCAATCAATTACTTAAATCAATAAAATAAAATATTATCTGCTGTATGCAATTTGCGAAACCAAAAAAATATCAAAGAGAACCTGCAAATTGGGCTTAGATGACGAATATTCCATAACTTCTTGTTATCTGGTTCCTGTTTTGCAGCACTTTGACACTGGCAATGGTATTGGTCTGGGCCTTAGGTCAAAACCCAAACTGCCTAGCCTACATGATGTTATTATTTGGTTTAAAAGAATGAGGATAACCCAAAATTCATGTTTTGAGAAGGGACAATTGGCAAAAATGTCCCCACCCACCATCAGAGATGAAACATTTTTTAGATAGATTTAGTATTTTTAGGTTAGGGCGCATAACGTCCCACTCGCAAAACGTCCCTCCAGCAAAATTACGTCCCATTCGCAAAACGTCTTCTCTGCAAATGGTCCCTTATGTAAAATACCCCATTCGCAAAACGTCCCTTTCTTAAAAGGTCCCACCCCTTTCGCAAAACGTCCCTATTGCATAACGCCCCTATCGCAAAACGTCCCGTCCGGAAAAAGCTTGCTTAAGTAGAGTCTTCTCATGGAAAGGAACGTTTTGCAAACGGGTCATTTTGCGAAAGGGACGTTTTGCGAACGGGTCATTTTGCGAAAGGGACGTTTTGCGAACGGGGCTTTATTTATGTGAAGGGACGTTTTGCGAACGGGACCTTTTGCAGAAGGGTCATTTTGCGTAAGGGACATTTAGGAAAGGGACATTTTGCGAAAGGGACGAAGGGACATTCTGCGAGTGGGACGTTATGCGCCATAAGGCCATAACCTATTTTTACTATGGAGACAATCGCCATTTGTATGGGGTTTTCTTGCAAAATCATAATCATACCATATAAAATTTGTTTAAAAATGAACACATTCTTGCCTTGCTTGGTTCTTGAAAAGTTTTTTTTTGTTAAAAATCCCCATCAATTTTGCTACTAAAATGGGTATTTTGTCTGTTTTGGGTCCTAATGAACATATGGACATGCAACCTGTGACCGCTGGAGGGTGGGGACGGGGTCTATACAAAATCGCCCTTTGCTTGAAAAATATTTTGTTTCATAAGATCTCAGTTTTTATTGTTTGTGTATTCAATATAATGAAAAGAACAGTTAGCCTATTTGATAGTAACCCTGCCTACGAAGTTAATGGTACTGGGTTTGATTACTGGTTATAATTAGAAAGTCAATTCACATATTATATAGTGGGTCCCGTAAATACATTTTAATGCTTGTTTAGAAAATCTATGGATTAAAAAGTTTTTCTTTCAACCATTGGAACAGTTTTATTTTACATCTATTTATCAGTGTTTGTGTCCATACAGAAATAATATTATTAAAGACCATTCAATTTTATTCAGCATCGAGGCATAAGTTTTGTTTGATGTCGCAAACGCACTGAGAGTGGTGCAATCCCATACTTAAAAGCATGCCCAAATAGTGGCCAGAGCTGTTATGTATGGTGAACGCACTGCACCTTCACTCGCAGTGCGTTCATAGATTTAATTGGTTTCTTACTTACAACTCTTGAAAAGGTAAATCAACACCAAGGTAGTTACGGGCAACAGTGAATGGTTTTACATGCTATCCTATATAATAGGTACAATTTTTATGCAGACTTCCAAAACAGAGGTTTATAATTTGATTGTATTTGTTTTTAAATTATAGAACTTAATTCTGATTCTGATTTTAGAGATTTTATTACTCAATATAACAAATATAAATTACATTACATGTCAAATTATATGCAGTTACTTACATTGAGGTCATCGGAAATATAATTAAATTATAATAGTAAAAATAGTAAAAGTCAACACAAATACATTAAAAAATTAAAAGTCCATCTCATTTGTACCTACATGTTATGGCACTAAAAGGATTTTTGAGTTCTAGAAATGGAGAAAAGATGTGATGGGAGAATTTAGTTTGGGTAATATTTAAACAAGCATAAAAATCCTGATACCTAAAAGAAACTTGAAAGAACTGCACAGCAAAATACCTAAATGGTCATCAAAAGTGTAGTTTGGTGTGCGTTTAGTTTTTTTGCTGATCAGTTCAGTATATTTTTGGGGTGTTAAACTTGAAACAAAACTAGCAAGGATTTTGAGTTGATACCGTTTTGATATAGCAGTGCGATTATTATGTGCTAGGTACGATGCCTACAAAGTTTAAACTCTAATTTCCGAATGCGTATTTAAAAGTGTTAAAACCGGAAAAGTTGAAGGGATAACATGTCAACTCTTTAATGCACATAAACAATTACAAGACATGTTTGCATAAATAGACAATGTACTAGTCTAAATTATCTCATATGGGATCTCTTCCTTGGAATATATATAATAAGCAAGGACAATGCAATAGGATAGACAAATTTACAAAATAACAGAAAATAACAAATAGTACATACATCCGAGAAATATATTATACTAGAGGACGCCCGCGACTTCGTACGCGTAGAATTAGTTTCTCGCTACTCCCCCATTTCTGCCCGTTGGGGGTCGATTTTAGGAAAATCCTTTCTTAGTGCTCACTTACATCATGAAAGGAACCCCTGTACTTATCAAATTTCAAGTTTCTAGGTACAGTAGTTTCGGCTGTGCGTTTATACATCAGTCAGTCAGTTTAGCCTTTTATATATATAGATAAAAGAACTGCTTTAATAAAATACATTAATTACATAAGTAAGAAAATATAACAATATACATATACTACCACATACGTAAACAGCAATTAAAACCTACAACAGAGCTAAGGAACACTCTACCCATCTTGTTGATTTAACCACAACTTCCTTAACCTCGTCTTCAATGAACCAAAAGATCTAGATTGCCTCTATCACTGTCCCTTTCCCTGCCTGGAACTTTCAGATATGACTGTTCATTATCCGGCTGCTTGTACAGAGCCATTGCTTAAAAATCCCACGCGGAGCTTCATAAACCTTCCTAAATCTGAAAAGTAGCATAATTATAACTGGAGAGCATGCGCGTGGTGCGCCAGCGCAGCCTTGCGCTGTGTTTAGCGCGGTTCGATAACAGCCGCACCAATTGAGCACATCCGCATTTATGTCAAAGGACAGAGCACGCTCCAAGAACCGCTCATCTTCGCTCAAGGTTAGCACCGCATCCGCGGGCGAATCCTCCGTGCCATGTAGGTTGTGGTTTATAGCGGGAAACCGACAATCGCGAAACTCTATTCTTGTTCAGATTTACTTTTTACCGTTTAATTTAAGCTATGGATTTTGTCGATGGTAAATAATTTTACTTCCAAGTGAGATTGTAAACGATTCGGGTCCAATCGGGTCTATATCGTCACAATGTCACATATGTACCTACCTACCTATGGCTGATTTATTCGATCGATCGATACGGGACGGCTGCCTTAAAGTCTGTTCCTATTCAGACTGCCAATGACAATAACAAGTATACCTGACTGTAATTGTCTTTATGTACTCTATATAAAGACAATTACAGACAGGTATACTTGTTATTGTCATGAAATAGTGATGAGAATAATGTTACCTCTAATTAGTTATTAAAAAGGTTGAATATATATTCATCGTCATAATCGTATTATTATGCTGGGTGTGACAGAGACGAAAACCTTATCAATCAAATCTATCAAAACATCACTACATTTTTATCTCAAATATATTTCGAAAAAACAAAATGTATACCTATGACAATCATCAGTCAGTGTCATTGTATTTTCATCGAAAGTGCTTTTCATCAAAAAATACAAGATTAAATAGAGATTACTACCTCAAAATAAACATTAAGACAATGATTAAGTGTATAAATAAATAATGTGACCATGCTCCACCTTCAAAAGTACGCGAATATGGAGTAATAATGGTAAATTGATTTGTTTTTATGAATGACGGAATGAAAAGGTCCCGACTATAGATCAGAAGACAGTAAGGGATATTAAACAAACATTACGAGAGTGTAAAAACATGATTTGGAACAATCTTCTGTGATTATTACTATTAGATATACTATTATGTCAATTAATTTATAGCTTGAATAATTGGTGTTTGCAAAACATAGGTTTGTCACTTGCGGCTAGACTTTCACATTGATTTCGTCATTCATATCCTAATCACAAATAATAGCGTTTTTTTTCAGTGCGATAACTTGTTATTCGGATTTAAAAGGTATTTTAAATGAAAACCTGCCTGAAAACTAGAAAATGCATATAACAAGCCATACTTATTCCTCTAAACCTTAATATTTCCGCGCTAGTTCGTATCGCAGGAGCTAGGCGGGACACATCCGCCATTTTCCCGTGTCCTAAGACTTTATATTACGTTACATAAGTACTTAACATTTCTCTTCTGAAATCTTGGGTTATATTCAGTCTCAAACATCGGTACCTATTCATTCATCCACGAGAAGATTACAGTCTCTGATGCGATAATTGCAGTACCAAGCCAACGTCAGCAATAACGTACATGAAGTATACCTATGGAGCTAGTAACTGTTCCATTCGCAAATGTTGTTTGATATGATTTGAATTGATGAATGTAGAGCAGTCATTGGCAATGGATGAATAGTGCGACCTTCCTCGCCAAGCCCAACATTGTGGCTCGTATTACATTATGCATGGATTTAATGAATGGGACTCCCTGAATAACCTCCGCGTCTCATTTCAGCATCGTTAGTGGATGTACAAAAGATTTCTGTATCCACATACACCCGGCTCTTTTCAAAAGGAGACTATTCGCGATGTTATATGAATATGTTTTTTGCATTACCATTAAATGTCCTACTGAAATTAGAAGTATATTATGCAAAACATGATGGGCAAAACATCAGCATGTCTACCAATTTCCGAATCCACTAGCGTGTGAAATTAGGGAACAAGGTAGTCGCAAGCGAAAAGGTCTAGTGGGAATAGAGCCCCTATCACAAATAACCCCGTTAAATTAACACGCCTCACGCAGCCAATAGGGGATTCATTTTCCACGATAATTACCACAAGCGATAAAGATACTTAAGACTATCAGGAATCTCAGGAGAGCGGTTGTCTCAAATGGTTAATAATTGATGAACCCACCCAGCCGGGTGTTGTGAATGTGACATGTCCTTGCGACGGCAGCCATATATCTTGGTAGCAATCGTCTGACAGATCGTCTACGCAGGCTAGACTGAGGTCCTCAGCGACACTGACGCAAAGTGGTCGCACTTCCCGCAGGATGTCGGGAATGAGAGCGTGTCCTCATAACGCAGGCCGCACTGTCGTGGGTGGCGACCGTCGCTTGAGTTGTGTAACGCAGCACTAATGAGGATATTACTAAGAAGCGTCTTTTGTTCTTGCCTCGTGTCGTACTTAGCGCACTCTTTAATTATGACTCTGACTACCCAAATGGGCGAAATATATGATACTAGAGGACGCCCGCGACTTCGTACGCGTAGAATTAGTTTTCCGGCACTCCCCCCATTTCTTCCCGTTGGGGGTCGATTTTCGGAAAATCCTTAGTGCTCAATTAAGTAAATCATGAAAGGAACCCCTGTACCAAATTGTAAGTTTCTAGGTACAGTAGTTTCGGCTGTGCGTTGATATATAAGTCAGTAAGTCAGGTTTGCGTTTTATATCCTCGTGGATCCCCACGTACTTTATAAAGCACAAATTACCGAAGACAAAAGAAACCCCATAGTTTATTTGACTACGTTACTTTTACAACCTTACTAATATAGGTATCGGGATCCAAGAGGATATATATAGATAAATTAAATTAATATGATTGTTGTCATGTAGAGCGCTCAAAGATTTTCATGAAGGTCTTTACCGTACCAGTAACAGGGTACCAGTCGGGGCCAACCGCTATTGTACATAACTTATACTGACTTTGCCCGAGTGGCACCCTATTTGAAGAAAACTCGATAACTCAGAATCTTTAGCCATTATCGCGTCAAATTAGTGTCACCGCAATACCCACTGGAACGCGATGAAATTATATGAGTTCCTTTTCACAAAGTTGATGATGCGATTGAGTTTGTCATTAAAGAGGAAACCAACTTTAAAATTTATGACGGGAAAATGGGGAACCTAAAAGGAATACGTTATTTTAAACAGAAATACCCGTGACATTATTAGTCCATCGAGTATTTGAAGGTTTTCTTCTTATCTGACTTATTTTGCCAGACACATTTAACTTTTATGTGCCGAGGCAGAGGGTGCGACAAGGCCAACAGAGCCAATAAAGAGAGCTCATGATTGCTAGGCACCGGGCTGTAGTGTGTATATTACGCAATCCGCCCAGGGTTCCGACTAGCAGAAACCTGTAAAATTCGTGGTTCCTTGAAACTCGAAGAGGGGCGGTGACATTGCGTGCGCCAGTCTCGCCAAGATAAGCTCCCAACGACAAGGAATATTGGAAAAGGTTACAAGTTTTTGCGTAAGAAACAACCTTACGCTGCCTCGGCAGGACTTAGAATTCTTAAACCAGAACAGCAATCTTTCAAATTTCCATTAGGGACCATTTATCTGGAAGGTTGATATCTTGTGGCGTCTCATGTTGATATTGGGACAATGTTTTTATTAGGCTTAGTATTTTGCTTCAGGACACTCAAGATATTTTGAAAAACTTGTTTTGATGTAAAGCTGTTCACAAAGTGGACAGGTTAATAGAATTCGTAAATATTCTAAGTACCCTTAATACTATTGGCACGCGTATTTGTTTCCCGCCACCCTATTTTCATTAAACAGGTATTGATTTTCAATTACTGAGAGCCGAAGGTTCGATTTACGAGCGGCACGTCGTATATTCGATATTCAGCCGGAGATTAATCAAAATCTTTTGCTGGAGAATAAAACGAATGTGGATGGAACAACTATTGTTATAGTTATCAATAACGTAAGGTCCAATTTTAAGTTACAAGAGTAATTTTTTCCGAGTAAGAAAGGCATCGAAATAATGCTATACAAAATATCCTCCCTTGCAATGCAAATATGTTTATGGCAGCCCTTTTCTTCTTCACACAGAATTATGTAGGGCAGACGTTCATACTTTTTGTTGTATCTGTTCTAAATTCATCCTGTTCGCGATTTCCTTTGTTCCATCTCTTTTATTCCAGTTGTTACTTGGTAACCCATTTCTACCTGCAATATTTTTCTTTTTAGGCACAATGTATCTTGTGTGGCTATGTTACGTGCCCTCTGGCATTTCCTTCCGCGGGATTTGTGTCGACTCTTTTGACCTCGAATCACTAAAACGAACGATATTTGTCTGGATTCCTAACTATAGGTAGGCTGTATTTATAAAAGTACTTTGACTGTTTAAACAAACTTAATTTATCTTTAGGCCTCCGGCGTACGACTTTCTTTACTGGTTAATCAATATCTTCAAGGTTTAGAGCAGCTACAAACTAAGCAACGTATAACTCTTTCAGGGTAGCAAGTGTTCGTGATATTCAGTAATCGCTATTTATAATAGCTTACAATAATTCTACAGGCGCCCAAAAGCAATATCTAACGTTAATGATGTACAAACAAACGAGCTCGGAATTGGCTTCGGCATATCTGTGTTATTGAGTCAATAAATAATTGCCTTGAAGTGATTATCGAAACGAGCGGTTACAGATATTTTGAATTATTATTCACACAAAATTACGCCTTGCTAAAGTTACTAATGAATAAAGTTTTCATGTGGATTTGCGTAGTTTCGGTTGACATAAACAAGTGCTCTAACCTTTCGACGATCCTTTCATGCTGTCAAGTGACGAAGGGACGTGACAAGATAAGTTGTCGTGTTGCTGACTTCGCGGTTTTGTTAACTAACTCGTGTTATTAATGTATTTGTACATATACCCACGAGCAATTTAAACGAGATAACGCTGCAAATGAGCTTACGCATAATATTCGTAGAAAAGTGACAGATGTTTACAATAGAACAATATTCGGTTTAGGATGGCCTCGAATGCTTTCACGAACCACACTAAGCACATTTGATACAGTCTCGTGTTCAAAGGAATACAATTTTAGGTTTGCTTCAGAGAAGTGCGATGGGTGGCGCGTAAAGTAGGTACATAGGACTAACCATACTCCCTTTTTTGTTTACACGGATATCCTTAGGTCGCGCCTTTTTCATTATAATGGCCTCAACAAATCTTACTCGGAGGTCGTGGGTAAAAGTTTTTCGTTCTGCGACTTATATTGTTGTTCCAAGGGTATTGTTGAATCCTTTTCTGAGTATACAACTGAAGGTCCTTTTACGAAGAACACATATGTGTTCTTTTTATTTTAGACTGCTTAGAATCAACGGCTGAATTAGTTAGGAACAAATAGAAAATAATAACAAAATAATCCAAACATATTAAGGGGCAATGTTGTCTCACGGAATTTATATTGATAACATGAACTCATCTTTAAAGATGAATAACGATACTACCGACATGATGGACGCCTAACATTCCACTTCTCGCCTCTCCGCCAGTTTTTCCGATATCGGATTTTTACTTTATTTTGTAAAACGACGGGTGCGCCTCCTTCTACCCAGTACTACGCCTGTATATCGAGTTACAGATATGTCACGTTGAAAAATATCTCTAGAAAGCTTTTATTTCGCATCGATCATGTTTGGTACTACCTATTACTATATACGGGTTGTTAGTTTTCCTTCGAATGCATTAAAGTTGCTACGAGGTTTAATGTTTATTAGTGGCATGGCATTGTGGCTTGTAAATCATGTGATGTCTGAGTTTTATGAAATATTGTATAGTTGTTAAAAGATAGATTTCACTTCCAACATCTTTAATGTCTTTTCGTTGTTTTCGCGAAACAACGCGAGTAAACCCTGCGGCATTTTCCAAATAACCCCCATAATCACCCCTAATGTAGTTATATATTATATACCCGACACCATACTGGCTTATCCACTTCCACCAAGCGTTGACAGCGGGGATCGCGTTAGTCGTTTTTCTTTCCTCTGTCGTCTACCCCCTTGCGGTAGGTAAAATGCGCTAAGTCGACTATGTACTATTGTGTAACTTTACCGTAAAGCTATCTAGAACCTTAATTTAGCTCTTAATTTGACAAAAGTACCTACTTAAAGCCAAGTTTTCTTCTAATTGGATTCACTTCTAAGGTTTTTAGCTCCCGAGAGCCTGGGCGTAGCAAAGCTCGCATCGAATGAACTGCAATTTGTGTTAAGACTCTAAAATGGCTGCGATAAATTACTTACTCTAATGACAACTATTTAAACGAAGCCGTTCGTAGTGGCGAAAATAGGCAGTAAATAATGGTAGCGAAGAATCTTTTGTTAAAGCACGTTCCCCGGGCAGCCAGGTCGGTGCATCGGTCGGTAAAGGGGTCGGCAACTCCATCGATCCAGGCAGGTCACGCCGCGTGTTACATAACACAAATGCATTCGAGCCAAATTGTTACCAATTTAGGTTTATGAATTCAACTATCACGTCTGTTAAATTTTGAACGTGTCCCAAGATTTGCTCGGAAGGCTGGATCTGCGAAACAATGTTGCAATTTAGGGAGAAGCTTTTTTGTTTATTGCGATTACGTAAATCTGCCGTCGGGATGTGTAAATTGTATCGCTACTCCTAGTATACATTGAGTGTACAATACAATTTGCCTAATAAATTTTGCTAGCGGTTTGTCAGAATTGGTGCTGACAACCCTCGCGTGAATAAGATGGGTGGGGCCAATTTATAGTAATGCCGGGCGACAGTATAAAACCCATACAAAGATAGTGTTACTTAGCTTCGCGTTGATTATGTAACTTCTACTTAGAAATAATTTAAATTTAACCACTATTGTTAACAGTGGCCTGCAAGCGGTTGCTACCCAGTTTTCACTTCGAAATAGTGCAACGACACGCGAACGTGTTGTGCCTTGGCTCTTTCAGTGATTTACTGCAAATTGGCTAAAATTAGTACCATAGTTTGCATTTCCTCACTGAGTACTATTTCAGATTTTGCGTTTACTATGGCTCTCGGGTGGTTAATGTAATTAATATAGGTGTTACGAAATCCATATTGTCCAATCCCAGTCCTAAAACGATTGAAATGTGATTCTGTCAAACGTATTGTAAAATAAATTAGGGAGATTATTTAGAAAATTATTGGTTATGACGGGTTATACTAATTTTACCTTGCAAAATTGACCTTTCCAGTGAAATAACGAGCTATTTCTGTAGCAGCGTCATCGCAGCTCCATGACCCTTTCGAGCTAAAACTGGAATGGCACTGGATATATCTAGCATTCACAAATGTCAGAGATTAAGTGGTCTCATTTAGATTGAATTCGAGTGCAGTGCACCCCCAATAGAGAAGTTAGTTTGATCGTATTACTGATGGTATTGTTTACAGGGTCAAAGGACCTTGTCATGTTGTCGATAAGTGTCCGGAACCAATTTAGAAACTGAAGGCCAGTTTACTTTTCCCGATTAATTTCGCCGGGGAGTGCTCGTTCCGTACCGAAATAAGGCTTATTACGTCACTTGTTAGTAAATGATCCTGATGGAGGTACCTCTGCTTCCTGTAGCTTAACTTGATCCATCAATTATAGAGAGAGATTGTTTTGTAACTGATCGTTTTCCTTGTAGCTAATTGAGATAAATAGTATTTCAGTTTAAAAATAGCTTTTTTTCGGTAGTTGATATTTATTTAACTATTTATGTTACTAGTAGGTATATGTTCATTTATTATTTCTCAATCGCTTAAAGGTTAACTGGAAGAGATCTCTTATAGGGACAAGTTCGCCTTTGTGTTTCTATTTCTTTGTTACGTTGTTTCTTTCTGTTTGTGCAATAAAGAGTACATACCTACTTACTTCATGGATCTTGACCAATTAAAAAATCAAATGAGGTATCTTTTGGATTGGACAATATCACAATGTGTTAGCTCTGTCTGTATTATTAAAAAGTCGTCTTGACTGTGATAGCCGTCTCAAGACACGTTAGAAATGTCAGTTTTCCATGAGATGACGTTTACTTTGGTCATCTAATAGAAAACTGACATTTCTGATGCATCTTGAGACTTTAAGGGCCTGTTTCACAATCGTCAAGTAACGCGTATCTGACACATAAATTTAGCCCTTTCCCTTTCTTACACTTGAACATAGACAAGGAGAGATATAACTTTAACTGGCACATAAATTTACTTGTCGATTGTGAAACAGGCCCTTAGTATTTATACATCCTTTATTACTTACTCTGCGTGGCTCCTATGGCACCGTTATTCGAACTCACCAATTCGTAACATAAAAGGAAAAACCTGTATCCGTTTCTTAGAAAAAGTCACAATCGGCTTCCTGACCGATTTTACTTATTTTATACGGTACAGTGGAGCGGGAAGTAAGAAATATCCTGGACGCCGCGCCCTTACGTGCTGGGTCGGCTCGATATTTTTCGCGCTGAATAGCACTGACACAATACGTTGGTGTACGGGACCCCACGTGGTGGTTGCGTGTCAGCAATCGAATACTTTCGTAGCTACAACCGATAACGACCTTGAAGAAAATATCGAGAGCAGCCCCCGACAGCTTTAGTGCCTTTTCGTGCTAGCTTGTCGTTGACACCATTACCTTACCTCTCTTCCAGCAATTGGGCCAGACGTTACTAGTGTTACATAACAAATTCGTCTACTTGCTCTAAGCTCTAACCAGCCGCGCTTCTGACAAATTGTCTTTCTTCCTTGGAATATTTGAATTCTGGAACCAATCGGGAAGTTCTGCTCCAACGGTACTTCTAGATGATAAAACTCACTACGTTGAAAGTTTCAGTTTAATAGCCCCATTTATTTCAGTATAATTTTGGGAGATTATTTACCGTCTGCTGGTGAACTCCATTGTCTATCGGGTTCACAAAAAACCAATCTGAAAACTGAACAGCTATACGCTTTGCATATTACGTAACGATACTGTTACATAATTCAGTAGATTCTCTTGCCTTTACATACTTTAGTATATTCAGCCATGTTTTCCTATTATTTTAGGCGGTTTAAGGGAAAAACTTTATGCTTGAGATTATCTCAAAGTTTATCCTACCTATTTTAGGATGCGAAGCGGAAAAACTTTTCTTTCAGTTCTTTATCTCCCGAATATTTGAGTTATTACCTGCCGATATACTTAGTTGTCAAATTTAATATATTATGTCATGGTTAGTACGGCTTTTCCTAGGTAAAAAATATTTTTCCAGAAGAAAAGAGATCGTTACTCGCAAAACCGTGTCACCATCGTTAAAAATATTGCTTAGTCTATAGGCGGCATACAGCCTAGCTAGAGTGCTCGTCGTCTCGGCCTTCCTTCTCATACATTGGCCTGTTATTCCATGAAGTCGCCGTATTGATTGGACAGGACGGGACGGCTAAACGTTACGTAACTAGCGAACGAGACGAAATTTGCGACGCTGCTGACTGAGACTGGGGAACTGCAATACTTTTACCTAAGCTTCGAGAAATACTTGGTTCACGTTGCTGCAAAAGTACTCTGAAGGATTTTAGTAGATCGTTATGGATGTTCGGCCTAACTCCTTCCGTTTTACCTCTTGTCGGAACGCAACTATACCTTCTCTTGAATTTAATTAATTGCTTTTGCTGTTTTTTCGAAATTTCATACGGGCTGTGCTAAAAAATAACTGAATAATTGAATTTTGGATTGGGCAGGTTAGGCTAAAGTTTGTTCTTATTTCAGTAATTACAACACAAACTAAATTTTTACCTCATAACAGTCATAACGCTCAGTGTACATTTAAGATCCAGCAATACAGCGCCTTAATTAAAATTGAATAGTTAAATAGAGTTGTCATTATAACTGAACTTCTTTGGGTCGTCAGGAGGTACCAACGTCTTTGAATACCCATCAATTATTTCTATCTATCTAATCATCTAATGCCTCAGACACTTAATTTTGGGCGTAACATAAGACGAAACATGACACACCGTATCGCACGGACGTGTCAGTCAGCTAAATTGAATATTGGGAGACACTCAGTCTATTCAATGGAGACATGAAACGGCATAAACGCCACTAACTTCGCTATACACGCTTGTACAACAATACTAAGTGAATATGCCAGTTAATAAATGGAAGTGGTGTGTGGAAGTGGTTAATGCTGTTCAACAATCAATAGTCATTTCTAGGTTTTTCCGTGCCATTCACCCTGCGCGTTTCGTTGTAAGATACAACTCAGGGATAGATATCGTGGGATTAAATGTGAACTTTCACATAGTTGGAGCCATTTCTTTTTGAGTAAATATTGAGAATATTGTATTATGATATTTCGGTATTTGTATAAGGTCTTTGTCAGACCTTTAATAAGTTATAGTTTAATAAAGCTCGGTTTAGAAACCGACCGCTTACAATATTACTTACACTTAAAAAACAAATCCAGGTCAGTCCAGTGTAATTAAGTTCTGCTGAGGCGGTGTTAGAGGCAGCTCGTAACGCAGGCTCAGCCCAGCCAGTCGTAAACCTCAAGCCTGCTGCCGCAAACCAATTTGTACACGACGTCGTACTATTTTGCGAATCTGTTTAGCCTGCAGATATTACTGGATCTGGATGTCTATTAATCCCATGTTTAAACGATCCACACAGGATACCTTCCTTACGCAAATCCTGGATTATTTGTGTCATGTTATGTCAACTCACCGCATAAAAGGCTACACATGTAAATAATCAAGCAAATTAGACCTTTAGATGTTAAATACAAGTCGCAGCTCTTTAGAGGATTAAGCCAGACGGGCGCGGACAAGGGGCAAAACGGGATATTTCACGAACAATAGGGCGAGACCTTGAAAGACCCTCGATGATCCCTTTGCGCCCAACCCTCTGCTCGTGGCTTTATGTATCCTTTCACTATTTATTTTGTACCTTACTAAATACTACGAGCACTCGATACCCTGATGTTTGAAGTTGTAAAATTGAATGTTTTACTACACTTCGCCGAGTAATTCTGAATTTAAAGCTAGCTACTTGCCAATTTTATGTTGTTAGTATTTTCTCAATCTCGAACAGCGGTATAAATTCATTCATTGCTCGATTAACTTTATTCCTTACAGTCGTAATTCCTTAATCGCCATCTGCTTGATATTGGTTTTTCACGAATAATTTAGTGCTGCCTTGATTACAGTAAAAAGGCATTACGGCCTGGCAATCATGCCATTACAATAAAGTAGCGAAACGTGTCCCGCCGGACGCAATTACTAATTCACAAACCCTGTTAATACTCAAAGCTTTGTACGAATGAATTCAAAACGTCAGAGTTAGTTTTGTCTAGATTCTACTGCACTGCGCAAGTAATGAATTCAATCTCCGAGTTGCCACTGCATTCATTGCGCGGCCGTTATTGCTTCCTCTGCTGTTTGACGTACGCCCGTAGTATGTCGTTTGTCGTGTACGTCGCTCATATCAGCGCACACGGCACGCGAGCCGCGACGACCCACCGAACTAAACCAGACTCCACTGCCGTACTGTCTCTCGGAAGATACATTTCACTGATGTTGAATGAAACGTTTATGTTGGATGTAGCAGCACCATTAATAACCAACGGAAATAACCAAGTTGCAACACCTGCATATTTTTGTCGTGACCCTCGTGTTTCTTTTTTTGAGAATACGGGTATGATATTAAAATACCTAGAAGAAGTGGGGACATGTAACTCTTTTAGGGTTAAATATATGCTAAAAGTACAAAGTGCGTTGTAATACACATACCTAATGGGGTATTTTAAAATAATATATCATTAATAAAAACACAAATATATATCACAATATGTGATCAAGTAAAAATAATAATATAATATTATACCCTTACTTGTCATGTATGGGAGGTACCCTAAAAATTTTATGCCCTGGCGTGACATGAATGACGACATGATGTACGGTATGAATATCGATGTGTATAGATTTCCGTTTTGTAACATTGATAGTTTCTGTGAATACATGGCGAAACTATTCGGTTCCTAGTTTGACTTCTGAACCCTAAAACGAGACTTTAATGGTAACCGCCGTAGTAGGTACTACGAACGCATAACAATCCAAAAGCATGCAACTAAAAGATAATTCGGCCGACTTAAATGACAAATAGTCCTTCCTTTGTGAGAATTGTGAGTCACTGACACGCTTGGGCCAGGCTCGAAGCCAGCTGAAGCGGCTTAAAAATGATATTAAATCCAGCTTGAACTGCAGTTTGCTCAAACTTCCATTCTGCTCTGACTAATCCTTTAATAGAGATAATTTCGACGATTACTCTAGTCCTGTAGTAAGGCGATTACGAGGAACGAGAAGCGTGTCTGGAATGGGAGTTATGTCTTCCTTCCTTTTGTGGAATTTTCCACTGCTTTTGGTACTTATTACTCCCTGCGGTACTACGTTTGGAATATATGGTAACTCTACGTTTGAAATGTATATGATATCTCTTATCTTGGCATAACATTTTTCTTGTACCTAGTATGCTATAGATAGTGTCGTTAATAATTATTTATGCTAGGTATATGTTAAAAATTGAGACTGAAAGGGTCGAAAGGGCGGCCGCCCAAGGTGTACTTTTTCGAATCAAAGCGGAGAAATATTGGAAAAGGGCCGAATCTTAAGTACAGTCACCATCAATAGTATATTATCCAACATTGGGCGCAAAAATATCTGAAACGTCTTTATTACTAGGGGTATAAGAACGTGTCAGATATTTTTATGCCCAATGTTGGATAATATATTATTGCTGGTGACTGTACCCGAAACCGACGTGCATGCATGACTCGATGTATGAATATGGAAGAAGCGAAATAGATCTGTCAGGATCGTAGCAGGTGGAAAGAAGTGGACCCCTCTGGTAAACACGCGTGATTTAATGTAGGTATGTATGTAAGTATGTAAAAAATTTGGTGACAGCTCTGGGTCTTTATTCTGCTGGGTAAAACATTATACTCTTGCTGTTTTATGGAATTGTTTTGTAAAATGAGAGCTTTCGTGACCTTAACAACATGATAACATGTTAAGGGCAATATGGTTTGACCGTGTAGAATAGAGGCCCTGGTTAAATGAAAGAGCGTATTTTCCTCCTTTATCAAAGTAGATCGATCAACTTGTAAGTTGTTTGGATAGGATTATACGTAACAGTCATTTATTTGTTTCATTCTGTACCCTTACCATGAGTTACAATTACAGTACTCGCTAGCGAGTCGAATGCTCTGTCCCTTGCACTCTATAAGAATACTGCGAGGTTGCGAGGGGCAGAGCATTCGACTCGCTAGCGTGTACGTTAATTGTAACTCATGGTAAGGGTACTGAACTAGTGACCCGCTATCAATTCGCTTCTGTTTATGTGAGTTGTCTGTAACACCCCTACATAAACCAGAAAAACCTTCTACGAAAAAATATCTAACTGATGGTGAAAATTGCATTAAAATTCGTTGCGTGGTTTAGGAGGAGCGAATATACAGACAGACGCGGAGAGCGTCTTTGTTGTATACTATTCAAATAATATTAAAGCAAAGATAAGAAAGCTTTTAAAGATATGTTTATTATTGATCGCTAGCTTTTGCCTGCGACACTGTCCGCGTAGAAGTCGTTTATCGCTGCGCTGTGGCCTGGGAAACAGTACAATTTTCCGGGAAAAAATTGCATATGCCCTCTGGGTTATTGACTATCTCTGTACCAAATTTCAAGTTAATCAGATGTGGAGTTAGAAAGTAAAGGCGGGAAAAACAGAAGGACACTTTCACATTTATAATATTAGTAAGGATTGATTCTGCATAAACTAATTATATTCTTACTTGGATCCCAAAGGCTCTCCGCCTGGACTTTTAATCTTGTTACCAATTCCAATTATGAAAATGTAATCACTCTCGCGGTGCATTCAGCGAAAACATATGAATGCCATTTTAAATTTCAATTAGGCCATAAAACTTAATTTGCAAGCCCGAGTAAAATTTTATGAATATATACAGTCGCATTTACGGGCCGTGCAATCAATTTCGGCGGGCTTTTGCAAATTTCATTTCCACCACAGGCACCACAGCTCGCAGCGATCCGCTTGTGGTCGCTTTTCGATTTCGTATAAAACTAGTAAACTTATAACTATGTCATGACATAACTATTCCACTATCCTACTAATCAACACTATTAATATTAAATAGAGGAAATATTTGTACTTTTTGATTATAAGTGGGATGCTTAAAATGCAAGATACCTATCGAGTAGGATGTCTAAAAAGCAAGATGCCTATCGAGCAGGCCGTCTAAATAGCAAAATGCCTAGCAAGCTGGATGCCTAACGAGCAACTTATAACTAGGTCGAAAAAGGTAGGTAGGTTTAGGTTATGCTAGTTTTGCAGCAGGCCCGGCCAAATAACCCAGAAATAGGAGCTCCGCGAAAGCGAAGTCTTAGGCATCATGCTTGTTAGTCATCTTGCTTTGTAGGCAACTCGCTTTGAAGGCATAATACATAGGCATCTTGCTTTGTTAGGCATCTAACTTCGTAGACAACTCGCTCAAAATCGGAATTTTTGTATAAACTTAACTACTAGACCCATTACCAAAATTCTTTCATCATTAGAATGCTACATTATCCCTGAGTAACATAGGCTTTTATTATTCTGCGCGGACGGATTCACGGGCAACAGCTAGTAAGTATTATAAATGCGAAAGTTTGTGTTAGTTAACTCCCTCACGCTGGAACGGCTGGACGGACTTGGATGATAGAATGGAGATAGCTTAAACACTGATAAACACGTAGCCTACCTTTCATCCCGCAAAATTAAAAAGTTCCCGAGAGAATAAGGATGATCTAAATCTACGCAGACGAAGACGAAGACGCACCCATAATATAACGACAACCCCTACTTTCAGAGCTGATATCTTTTAAACGGTCCAACCGATTCTCATGAAACCCAGTTCAAGACCATCCCTATTACAAAGATTTTTAAAAAGATAACGTGTCTATGTCCATTTGTTTGGGACCTTCGATGACAGACACACAAATACACACGTCAATCTTATAACACCCCCTCTTTTTATGTCGGGGGTTAATACGAGCCGTTTAATAGTTTCGACGGACGTATTAATTTGTTCCCTCTTAGCAAACTTTGGACTCAACTTGGGTAATTTATTAACTCCTAGTACAAACCACCCCTCCACATTCCACTATATTGTTTGCCAAAAACCACTTAGCTATATTAAATTTGCGCACGGCGTACTGTTCATAATAAAGAACAAAGAAAATTATACGACGGTATTAGGTTTCCTCCTCAAAAGTGTAAGGCGGCGTGTGGAGAAAATTGAATCAGACGTTCTGTGATGCTTCAGTGACGCATTATTAGATCTTGACTCCTGTACTCCCTAAATATAGTAATATCAGACGATACACCGATAATAATAGAATACATGTTTTATACCCGCTATCTTATTGGGGTTCCTGGTTACAACACTAAGCCATTCCATTACTATATAGGCCTTTGACGTCCGTCTGTCTTCCGTCTCTCTGTGTGTCCTAATTTATATAAGCTGTGTCTTTTGAACCGTTTTATAAAACATGCTCAACCAACACATTTAGCTGTCAAACTATCCCTTACGGAAGGGATTTTATAAATATATCCTGCTTATTTACCTACCCAATTATTCAAGCCTTTACCAGCACGCGTCAAAAAACAGTTTTATCTCGATGATGCAAATACTATATACAAAACTGCCGCACTCAGACTTCAATTAAATTTAATGCTTGCTTGTAATTGCAAAGAAAGTGACAGCAGCAACTTTAATCAAGCATTAAATTTAATTAACGTCTCTAAGTGCGGTAGTACGTAAAGAGTGTAATGATTTCCATACACAATTTTGAAAAAGGACCGAGTTTTTGTCTCTAAAACGTCTGAGTACGGCGGTAAGACACTGGCTTGGTTTTACAATGATTAAAAACTAATATGGTGATACACATACCTAACACACTACAAAAATGTAATTAATCATACTCAGAATTACGACGTCGTCTAGTCTAATGGGGATTGCTACGTGTAATCAAATCGCCTGAATTATACAATGTATTGTGGCATGAAGGGCCAGCGCGAATTTCATTCATGCCACACCCACCACAGCAATTTGCCCATCATTCTCGGATTACGGTCTAATCAGGAAATAGGACATAGGTAGCAGCGTTTTCGCAGACAATCAGCCAAATAAGCTAGCCCGGGATTGTAACGAGGCGTAATGTACTACATAATTACGATTATTGTAGATGAATTTGGTTATTAAAAGATATAAGCTTGGTAAAAATTAACTACTTATGTACAATATTCGAATCCAAGGGATTAGTAGAAGCGCTCGATTTGGATAAAAATTGGATCATGTTGCCAATTTCACTTGGAACAACGCTTCATTTTTCCCAATACCTTATCGGTGGAGTAATTGAGACTTGTTTATTCTGTTAGCCTTTCCACGTCCAGATACGGCACGGCGTATTAGCCTTCTGTCTTAGTCATAGTCATATCATTTATTGCATTATGTGTTTACAAATGGTCTTAAAATATTTCATATCCTACATAAACCCTGTTAGGGCACTGCATTTAATTCATACATATTATATTAAGATACCTACTTAATAACTAAATTACATTACATTAAATTACATAATTACTTAACTTATCTTATTGGATCCAAGTAACTAAGCCTACGTCTTTTTCATCTCCCTCTTTTCCCTTCAATCTAAACCTCAAATCCTCAAACAGTCTCGATATTTACTTCTATTTGTGAATTGTTTTTAACCGGTGCGTTGAACTGGCTTTGGGAGCGGAAGCCGCGGTTGGTGGCGCGCGCGCCGGTGCGCGCCGGCCGCACCGGCCGCCACCGGCCGCTGCCGGTTCCAACCAAGCGTTCTAGGAGCCCAGCAAACGCTGGGAACCCACGCGAACGTTAACTTAGCCATTACATTATTATTTAATAATTTTAAGTAATTTGGTCAGTGGTTGGTTGTTAGAAGACCTTAGGTCGATATGATCAGCTAGGAGCAAACTTATTCTGACTAGGAGGGAAGATTTGTAAGACATTCATAATCTAATGATGTAAGAGACCGTAAGTAAATATTAGTGGTATCGTTTTCTAACCATGCTAAAGAAAATTTGAGTTTGTAGCTACTTCCAAGACTTCGTGATATGTTATCATTATTACCAGTTACATGGTTATTGGTTACACATGAAATTCACGTTTTAATGCCAACTCCCCAAGTATTTCATTGAAAATCTGATAGGCTTTGTAAAAGCGAAGTTACGACGGTCGAGAAGGCTTTCTAGCCATATAAAAACCTCCCCAATCCCGTTAAATGGGTTATCAAACGTAACCAGTGACTTGAAAAATACATTTATTTTATTAGCTCTCACTGGCTACGTTGGAAAGGGAAACACGTATTGATTTGTGTCTGGGCTGAAGTGGTTGTAATAAGGCTACCTCTACCTCTGCTCCGTCCTGAAAAGGATGCTAAAAATACTATTTGTCATGTAATTGTGTTTCCCGTTCCTCGTTTATGCTGCTGTTATCATTTATTAGCATCGAGTTATCGTTTATTCAGCTATGTATTCATGATGATCACTTTGTGTCAATGATCGCAAAGATGTATACGTATTAAGAGCTATGTGCTTAAAATTTTATATGTGGAGTGTGAATTGATCTAGTGTCGGTATGAGAAGAACCATCAGGCTCATAATTGAATTATGTCGTGCTCGGCAATTCTCGCGTGCACTTAACGCCGCCTGATTCACGGCTAGATTTACGTAACGAGTACCCTGGGGACTGGTTAACAGAGGCAGGACACTTGACACATAACCCTGGCACCAAAAGGCATTGTAGGTTTAAAGAGACACAACGGACTACATAATGTTCTTTACCTTTTTGTGTGATTGTTATTATTTTTGGTTTGGATTTGTAAGTCAATCGGAAACTTTTGCGAAATCTAATATTCGTTATTGCCACACAATTTTGGAATCTTTTGCTTCGAATTTGCCCATCTCTAGACTCAATAAAAGTTGCCTTAAAAAATAAATAAAAGTTATTATAAAGTTAAAATACTCCATTTTGGATATCGTTTTAGACTCTCATAGACACGATAGGAAGCAACTTGTAACCGCGGCGCCGCCAGGCCAAGCGACCTCCTTTTCTCTTTCTGTGGTGCACTAATCAATAGTAAGAGGAGCATTCAACTTTAGTCTGGTTATTTTCGCAAATCGCGGCTGCGCCTTAGTACGAATGGAAACCACACCTGTGCTGACAGCTACTCGGTTAGTTTTAAATGATAACTTATATCAGGTACCTACTAATTTAGACATTGAAAAGTGGAATGTTGCTGGTCTTTGCTTGATTACTGAAAAGAGGATTTTTTGTTGAACCATTTAAAAGGTAAAATGGTAGCATGTTGAGGTATAGGCGCGAACACGAGAACTTTATAAGTCTTTAAATATTAATGAAGACATTAAATTGAACCCAAGTTGTCGTCGTCGTTTCGGGCGTATCATACCAAAGTTTTACAACGTTAATAATTGAACATCCAATCTGCGCGAAAAAGAACTTGTAACATCCCTTGTAAAATTTGAAATGCTTCCTCATCCCACTCAACTTTGATTCTTTGAAATGAAATGTTTTGTAAAGTTTAATTAAGGCATCTCAAAAATGAGTGAACTAGTTGGCCGAGTTCTACCGAGCCCTATTCCGCCTCGCTCTTAGGCGGGGGTCTAGGCAATTTCCTAGCAATTGCCTTCAGCTAACTCTACTAGGGCAAGGCCTTCGTTTCTCTAATTGCGCGCCTAGCTTTCTCCGCATCGGGAAAATCAAGCAATTTTTCTCTTGAAACAACCTTTTAGCTTTTAACCTAAATTCGCATAAAAACATCCAGCAGCTTAGGAATTGTAAAGCAAACTTCTGATGATTTAAAATTGTATAATGCATTTTCCGGTGTCCGGAAAAAGGCTTTGCGAGGATTAGCATCCCACTAATCTGCTTAGGACGTTATACGTTGCTTCCCGGCGAGCAAATCTCAAATGTCACCGGTTGGCATAAGCCTCTGGTGGCACAGACGTTTGTCTGTTACTACACTTGGTTGGCTTAGTGAGTAACGGCGATGACAGCTAAGCCAAACAGTTGCATCTCCCATGTACTGTAGTGCAACTTTTTACTTAACAGTAGAGAATCGAATTTGCTTTAGATAATAAATTGGTTTTACGTGTTTAAGGGCCGAGTTCACCAACCAATTTAACAGACTGTTAAGTCTTAATCAGCTGTTAGTCAATACATTTGACAACTGTTAAGCCGCTAACCGTGCGTTTAATTGTTGGTGAACATTGCACTTAGCTTCGTCAACTAACCAAGCCAAGTCTGTACCCTAGACCGGTAAAATTTTGCATTTTTACGGCGTTTAAAGAACTACTACCGTCCTATATAAATGGACGTTTATGAGAATAAAAATAAATCATGTAAATTCCTTAAGTATTATCATAACCGCAAATTCTGGATTAAAATATAGAAAACTGAACTTTTTTTTGTTAAAAGCATAGATACCTAAGTATTTTTACTCTTCATTATATTACCTACGCATAAAACATACTTTTTTTAAACTATTAAGAACTTCCATTAATTAGACCTTTAAAGAGAGGTTTTTATTGTAGTTTGAGGTAACTAATCCCCTTACCTGAGCCTTTGTTTTCACAATATTTAAAGGTTGCCGTTAATTCAATTATACGAACCTATCCAGTTTCCACCTGCTCTAGTTTTATTGGATTGCCTCATTTAACAAGGTCTTAAACATTGCTATCCGATACCCCTTGATAGAACACATGGTATCTACGAAAATTGTAAATGTTTTAAGGCTTTACCTACTTATGAATTTCGTTAAGTTTTATGCTCACGTATATTAGATGGAAATCTTGAATTATTATTTCTATTCAGAGCAACTTATAGGCCGGGTGAGATGTGCGCAATTTTTAGAATGTTTCTGTGAACTATAAATCTTATCCCGTAGCATATAGATCCAATAAACTTCCTTCGCGTTCACCTTCAGATCAAGCACAGAAAGCGAGTGAATCAACAGTAATGGCGTAGCAACGGCCGTGACGCGCCATGTTTATATTCGCTCATATAATGTTTACTCTATAATAATTTCATTGACTGAAATGTTTTACGAAACGTCGGCTCTGTGTAAATCCATGTTCTAAGTAGTCGGAGGCCATGCGCCTGACCCGCTTCGCTCGGCTTTATCCGCGATCCAAATCCCCTTCGGGTATCTAGGTCGATGATGTTTTTACAAATTCTCTATCCACATTGAATCCAATGTAATTTAAAGCAAAGACATCATCGAAAAGTGAAACTTATGTTGCGATTGCGACATTATGTTATAACATCTGCTGCCCAATTTTATAAAGCCTGATTGAATTGTTCGCTTCTTTTGGGCGGATCTTCGGAAACAGACGTAGAATAATGAAAACCCATTTACCTATCTCAGCAGCAGATCCCAAATCGAATAAATATTCGAGAATCCCTTGATAAGTTACACGTCAATCCTATTTTGCGAAGATAAAGCAGGACTTCTCGATACGCGCGCCCCACTTCTGCCTGTAGGCAAATCTAATATCGGAAATTGACTCGACTCGACAGTTTATTCACTTTGACCTCCCCTCGAAGTGAGGTAAAACTATTACCTCCAATTTCATTACTCGGGAATCAAATGCTGCGACGCCACAAATTTACATTCAAAATAATATTACTTTAAAACCGCTTTGGCTAGCTGAAATCATTAAAACCCTTAAATTACTGAAGTTTGTTATTATAATTGGAACTGCGGAAAAGACTGGGGGTTTGCAGTTGTTTATACTTCCTGAAACTATGGATAAATTTAATTTAAAGATCATATGCGAACACTCAGAGGGCTACCTTTTACTAAGTACCGTCACATATGATATGATGCAGAATGAAGGAAATTTTATTTAATTTGGTTTGTTTCTAGACATCATTCAGGACTTTACGATGGTTACAAGCATTTATTTAACTTGCTTCGTTCGTATATCTGTCATACCGAGTCAAATCTTGCGTTAGTTTTGAACCACTTCCCGTCATCCTATGGGCTGTAATTTGAAATACATAAGCAAACCCGAGAGTAATGCAATGATACCATGATGATGATATGATATGATTGATAGGTAATGATCTAGGACCTGTTTTGATGGAGTCGGAAGGTGAACGTAGACACCGAATTGGGATTTGTTAGTTTGGTCTCCATAAGCAGATGATGACTACGAAAAAAGTACTTTTGGCAACAAAAGCTATTGCCACTCATCTTTCTTCGTTCATACGTTTCTTTCTTTCGTTCAAAAAAATTAGCAGAAACTTATTTTCCAGATAAGATATCTTTTTATATAGTATTAGATGTGGGAAATAGCTAAAATAATTTAGGGTTTTACCTTTTCTTTCGTTCACATTAAACATTTAAAAAAATACATCACAGTTGCACAGAACATAATACAATAGTAGATTATACATCGCCACACTCCGCGCGTTTTGTGAAGAAATCTAATATTGAAATATTGACGCAGTGAGTGGTTTATAGTATCGATTACTCAGCGGATCTGAGCGGTTCGAAGCGTTTGACCAGCCTTGAGACTATACGTCGGCAGATGCCCCAGTATAAGTTTTATAACTGGCCAGCACGAGCCTAATCCTAATGTGTCTTTGAATTTTTTCAGTTTAAAGGAAGATCCCATCAGGTCAGGTGGCCAATGTGCTCGTTTGCCTTCTCTATGCCATAAAAAAAGATTAAGTAGTACCTGCTCGAAAAAAGTTGCACTTAAGGCTTACCACGGTTTTGTGGCTTCTAAACTTAGTTACGGGTTGTTGATATGGGGCAATTCTGTCGATGTAAAGAAAGCATTTGTAGCCCAAAAGAGGTGTACAAGGTATAAGAGCTATATGTAAATACTCATTTTCTAACACAATGTAAACCTTTATTTCAAGCCATGGGACTACTGCCTCTGCCGTGCATGTATATTAAGCAAATTGCATTATTTGCTAGGAAAAACCCTATTATGTTTGCTACTCCTGCTGAAGTTTTCACAAGATCCACTAGATTCAAGGATAAACTGTACCTGCCTCGATCAAAATGTAATATTTTTAAAGTTTATTCTTACTAAATATATGGTAATTAAAATTTACAATCATTTACCAATTGTAATACAGAGTTTATAAATTTGACCATTCAATCATCAGGTGGCTATTGGAAAAATGTTTTTACTTCGTTCGGGAGTTCCTTGATGAAAAACGATCTGTATTATAACATTGCATGCCTAATTAAGGTAGAACATAAGCACATCCTGTTCCACGAGGATCTGTATTATTACTGTGTTCTGGCAATAAATGTCTTTGTCTTTGTCTTTTATGTTCTTGAACCTTTTCTTACACTGCAGAAATCGGTAAGGTATCTGAGCAAGTGCAGTACAGTTGGTTCCTGGATTTACGGCGAAATTGAGTTTTTGTCACCAAAGTAGAATAGGAAAAGAATACAACATATTTATTTTGGTTAATTCTTTACGTTAAGTATGATTCGGTTTACTTGCTGGTGTTCCCTAGAAACATCAAATCTTTTATGTCTTCTATATACCTCTATAGAACCCTATTATCATAGTAAAGAAGCATACTTCTATAGAGAGCATGCGTTTAAAGGTATATTTTGTAGGGGGCAGTTTTACAAATACAAATGCGTATCATTTGTTCAGCAAAAACTGGTTACTACATAGGAAATGGCCGCCAGTCCTCAAACTAGGCTGGGCCTGTCTGTACCTTACTCCTTTGGATACCTTTTTACTAAAACTGAACTGTATTATCATCAGTTACTAGAAGACACCCGCGACTTCGTACGCGTAAAATTAGTTTCCCCGCTACTACCCCTATTTTAAGTCCTTAAGGTCCTTAGGTATGAATTTCCAAAAATATCCCTTAGTGCATCCCTAGGATATCCAAGGAATATTAAGAGTTAGGAATATTAATTTGCCGCTTATAAAAATATTTATAGTTATTTTTTGTATAATTTCTTTGTTCTCAGCAATCGATCCTGTTTTTTTGACGGTTTTATAAGGGCATTTATTTTTCTTTCAAAAGTCTGGTGAACTCATGCTTCATGCCAACGTACTATTTAAATCATGTTGTAATTTACAAAGAACAAGCCGCGTTAAAATGGCAGTTGTTAAATATAATAGGATCAGTGATGTCTTCGTTGTGCCTCTTTCAATACTTCCTAAACACTTAACCGATTGCATTGTATTTTAAGAGTCTTTTAACTATGTGTTCTATTTAAAGTGAAACCTATACGCTTATATGAAAACATAATATAAAAATAAGTCAAAATACGATTTCTCGTATCTAGACAGAAATATATGTATACAAGAAAAGAAACAGCTTTTAATATTTCTCTGATTAGGAGTTGCAAGCTACGGTATATTGTATAAATATGTTATTTTTTAGCATAAACTTTTGTGTTACCATTGAGGTTGAACAACCCGAACTATACTAAGTACTGGATCTAGACACAAGTTTGAAAAAAATTGGCTCTCGTCTAGTCACTATGTATATGTATTCAATACATATAACAGTCCTAAATGTAGTCGTCTGGGTCGAAACGGACCAAGTGGCAGCTGGCAATAACACTGTTTCATGCGAGAAACATGCCCACAGTTATAAGCTACTGTAATTCTTAGCAAGGGCAAATAACATAAATTCCCCGCCCGGAAAATCGCAGAACCGTAGAAATAGTATAACTATATCTGTTTTTTTTTTATCTTATCCCATTCCATATTGCTGGAGTTACAGAAAGTGTTGCACAGGTTTTTTTTAAAGGGAAAGCGAAGTTGTTGAACTTAAGGTCCAGGTTAAAACTACTTAAAAGATGCTTTTAAACGTTTCTAGTCTAGTAAAATTTTTACAATTCTACCAAAACTCTGTCGTTGGGCCACAGTCACTAAGAGCGCTTGTGCACTAAAAGGAATTTTACTACCCGGCAGTCCGATTTTGCACAAACTAGTGCTTATGGCTGAGTATAACTGTAAAAATCTGACTGCCGGACAGTAAAATTCGACTAATATAATGAAATTTGTATAGGTACCAGTTTCTGTCCCTTGAGTTACTTTTATGTTTACAGTTTTTTTTTATGCAATTCAGCCACATAAAAAAAATCTATTTTCCAGGCCGTAAATTTGCATAGCCAGCCATTTCTACTTTAGGAGCTTCCATCCAAAGTGTGGCTCTGACTTCGTCCTTGTATTCACGTTGTTTAAACTGAAGTGGTTTACAATAAGTATACTAGTTTTATGGGCACGTTTTGGCACGGCGTTTGTTCGACGTACACGTCATAGCGGTATGCTTACCTTCTATTTCGACGTGGTACTCGCCGGGCTATTTCTGAAATGCGAATTGCGGTCTAGGTGCTTGCACACAACAATACTGGAGTCGTATATGCCGATAAAATGAGATGGGTCCACCTCTCGTTTTATTTTCAGGGATAAAACGAATCTGCAGGTACTTTCTGGAATATTTCTCTGTAGGGCTGTTCGACCTTGAATGTTTTGCCTTTTATGATGGATTTCCATCCCAGCGAGTCCCTCGGCGCTGCGGCCCGTCCCTCCGTAGACGTGCAGATATTTTACATTCAGGGGTTACTTGTTACGACTGATAATCCTATTGACAGACCCATAGAATGTTCTTACATAAATTACTGTCTTCCCACGCAGTCGGACGAAGTTAAAACACACCCCTTAATTTGTGCTGGGGGGTGAAGCTCGCCGATGTTTGTTGTGTTTGTTGATGTTTGTATAGCAAATGTCTGCCTCTAATGGACTCGAGATCTTTTATCTCTTTGCCTCCAGCCTTCAATGACTAAAACATCGCTTGCATTCGCATAATTCTTTTTGGTAACTCGTATAACATTCCATTTATTATTCTCATCGGATCTAGCCTAATGTAAAAAGTTTGTCGAACTCGATCCAGTTAAATGCAAATGCTCGGAATCCTTCTGGGACTCAATGCGCGCCCGTCCTGTCTATTTTACTGTTACATATTTTTAACTCTGACTTGGACATTGGATTAAAAATCGTATTCGTTTATATAAACAAGTTATAACCCAGTTAACACTAGAAGTTATAAAAGGATTGCCGCTGGCAAGTCAGTCTGAAAGCTGGAACTTTTCAGGAACAGTTTACGCTTCATGAGTTTCCCTGCAGGTCGTATTTATTACGTGAGTGCACCTACTAAACTCGGAATACCCCATTATAAACTTTCAACGCTCTTCTGTGTATGAATTGCAAACCAGGCCTATTTACTGAAAACCCGGAATTCGCAGCTACTCTGGGTTTTCAGAAATACGTTTAGTATTACTTACTTACATTGTGTTGTCAATTTTATTATGCCACGATAGTCCTAAAAATTGTGTTCAATTCTATTGTTCTGAATTACGTAAGAGTTTTCGAGTACTCGTGTAAGGAAGAAGCCAGACAGGGGGGTGGTTCCTATACCTATTTACACGCATAGATATAGACGCCTCTCTTCAAAAAGCTGTGCCGACTAATAGATAATGAGACCGCTTTCGGAACTAGTCACGATAAGGCTAAGGTCATAATTTAAAGTCTAAATAGCTCATATAAGACCGATTTAGAGAATAATTAATGTTGGTGGGGCACTGTGCGAGACGCGTTAGGTAACAGTGAGCGCGGCAGGAGCGAGCGAGAGGGCGGCGCGCGCCGGCTCTGCTATTGATCGTGGGGAATGACGCCCGGGGTGACCCAAATAGAGCCTCCGAGTACCCTCCGGCCTCACACCAGCGTCTCGCACCACCGCCCTGCGGCCACCGACTGCTCGACGACGAATTTTCATATCAGCCGGTCCTTCACGGCGAAGGAATGGCCCTCCATCGCCGCCCGCTCTGGAAATAACATCCGTCTAAAACGTGATGAACGCCCATTCAAATTATTACCCATCCAACCAACCAGAATGCTGATCTACCTTGTACATACCACCTAACACATTATCTAGTTTAACCTTAACCGTCTTGGGTTCTTTCCTCATTGTAACAAACGTATTCCCTCCACGCCTTGGTGGGGCGTGAAAGTTTTATAAGCTCGACTGAAAACTTTCGAGGTCACTTTCATCGTCGGGAAATAATCGGCGTCACGTTACTAAACGTTCGGCTCACCCAATAGGTATTAAGTAAAGTTACATGCGTGATATGATATATGTTGCATAATTTTACTTTGTTTCGGTTTGATAATTTGTTTTCACGTTACGGGAGTTTTCTCTCGAATTTAAATGAAAGCTGCGTACTGCATGCATAGTAACTGACCTACGGCGCCGGGGAGTCGCTCGCTGCAAGCGTGCATACGTAGATTACGGTGTCCTGATGGCTGGCATATTGCACCTGTATCAATCGGCGAGTATACGGTTTTCCAGGTATTCATGTCTATATTATCTGTATGGTATTGCGTTAGAGAGGGCTCGCTGTCTATTCCTCGCTCTTGACGAGTGCGAGCTACGTTGAAGAGGGTTTTAATATTTATACGGGTTTTAGTGTCGCTTTGTTGTGTCGTATCGGTTGAACGAGATCGATTTTACGATGCACCCGGGTTTAACACGTCGTTTTACGGATTTCTCGGTAAAGTTTAATGTTAATTTTCAATGTTAGGTGATAAAATGTTTGTAGCTGAAATATGACTAAAAATATTTTAGACATCTGTAAAATACATTGCATTTAATACCGTATTAGTTATACCTGCTGGTTATATACATAGTTTGCATCGTTTACCTATGAGATTCAAAACTTCTACCTAAATTACAGAGTTCTTGTGACTTAACTATTTAAATAACCTCATTAAAAATTATTAAAAATATGGAACAGTTACGTTAGCAGGCAACTATAAATCATCTGTAACAATGGGAGGAAAAATCCTTTTGTTTATCGCTCCAGTCCAGGGTAGGCGCGGTGAAATGAAAAATAGCGCCGGGGCAGGCTGCACGGCTCGCGGACGCTCCAATTGAAAACTGCAGCTTTGCTTTTTATTGTTGCGAGGCCTAGGCCGCGGGAGACGGCGACTACGACTGTCGCTCGCTTGCGCAGCTTAATGGACGTTTTTCAATTCATCGCTCAACTGCACGTATACCCGTAATATCATTAGCAGCCACAATTAATTTTAATTGAGATCAGTTTGAGTTTTGAGATTTTCGACGAGTTGGAAGTGCAAGGCTGCTTTACCGCAACAACTAAAAACGAGGAAGACCTTGAATATGCCAAAGCATTGATTTTAACAGCAAAAAATCCCATGTTCTATACGATTCAATGTGCTATATTTGTAATCACGTTCTCGAAATCAGCTCTTCGGCGAGAAATCAATCTGTCAAGTTGTCATCTTCGGGAAAATTCGTTTTCAACTCGAGTGACGCTCGATCTTCCAGGTACTGATTATAATAATACTTAGGTATTTCCTTCTCGCGAGTAAAACTTGCAGACTTGCTTAATCAATGTGTAGTTCCGCCCCTCGTGATGTAACCAGTCTGGAAAACTGCTTACGTAACCCAAAAGTGGACAATAATCTACTCTACTTACTGACTAGTATTTTCGACTTGCGTTGCACGAGTCACGCGACCCCCAGAACGTGCGTGCGTGCTTTGCCTGCCAGTCAACTTTCCGTCCACTTTGTGTGATTCCAAATCTCGTGTCTTGATTTACTTAAACTCTTGTGTGATTTAATTAATGTGGTGTGAACAGTAACTTAAGTTGAAGGGTGAAACCGACAACAGTCATGAATAATTTCGGCTAGCTTGCGAGGGATAATTGGTGGAAAAGCGGTATGTTGTTGCCACAGAGATGCTTTCGCTGTAATTACGAAGGGCAAGTGATGGCAGTATATCTATTCTTAATAATGGACAGAGCAAATAAAGCGTTTATTTTTACAATAGACGGACAGTTTTCTTGTCTTTACGGAACTTTCCTTCGCTTTAAGTTCGTTTTGTTGTACAGTTTATTAAGTACTACAGCCAATCTAAATTAACTTGTATATGACATATGACTTAAAAATACCCGAGTTAAAACTTTATTTCTGACTACCTCACTAGCGATGCATTGTCGTAAAACTAGCTGGCTTGTATCGATTGTCTAAAAATAACTTCGGTAGTGCATTAGCTTTCTATCGCGATAGAAAATTACCTTTAGTACGGTTTTATAATTCAAGCGTTTAGAATAAACTTTCTTTCCGTTCAAGAACTATTAGGCAATATAAATCATGTACGCTCCAGAGTCTAGATCCATAAGATTTTTCTTAGGAAATCCGACAAAAGATTTAATGGTCCAGATGTAATGCGCTTACTCACACCTTTTCGGTTGTAATGTGGGTTACTTGTCCATTATGCGCGGCTATAAATTCTCTTGTACGTAAGGGCACGGGTTGCGGATTTAGACAGCAAATCGCGGCCGCCACTCTTCTAGTAGTAAAACATTTATACCCAGTTTATACGATCCTTATGACATTATCATAATGTAATGCAATAAAACTAAAACAAATATATTCGCTCACCATAAAACCCATCAGCCGGCTTGCAAAGTAAACCGATGTGGCTAAATCCGTGTCTATTAAACAGGTTGAAACTTTATGGAATGGGTAATTGGTTCGATCTATTTGCCGACCATTACTGTCTCTTTAAGTTGTTCAATAGTTTTGTAATTTATTTGAAACTACTAAAGACGAAATGAAGCAAATTATGTACTAAATAAAAAATAAAATAAGAAACGAGCTTTAAACCCGTCTGAATTTTTTAATACTGTTGTCGATATGTATAAAAACATTAAATTACATAAAATCCGATTAAAAAATGAGGTTTTTTAAGCATTGTATATAGGTACCCAGTGACACTGGCGCTACCGAGACGAATCTAATGTCATATCATTTTTCACACAAGAGGACACAACATACAAGGGGACATAGGAACGGACATATATACATACATACACATAGGTCAAACACATAACCCTCCTATTGGGCTTCGCCCCAGTCGGGTAAAAATTAAAATAAATAAATAAAGTAATTAATTATTAAATGTTCGGAAGTTACCAATGGACGTATAACGCCTAATATTCATGTTACATTTAGCATGTTCCAGTCCTAGCAAATCAAATCCCTATTTTCCTAAAAAAATATGATTAGAGAAAATAACCAGTTGAGATTTCCTAAATTAAATACCAAATTACCTTAAAAATGATGAGAAATCAAAGTTATTCCAGACGCTGTTTTTTTTTTTAGTTTATTGGTTCTCAAACGGAATGTTTTACTAGAGTAGTATAAATTAACTCGAATACAAAAAAAATGCATTTTGTGAACATTCTAAAATAGCGAACACAACCTGCGAATTTATGAAATGAACATTGTTATTGGTTACTCGTTCGCCATTAATCATATCAACCTGCAAACGTTGAAACTTAAAAGGGAAAAGGAAGCATCTTCCGACAACTCGGCCTTCAAAAAAGGACGTCTTTCTCATTGCAAAATTAGCTATGGGCGCGTCGCCGAGACGGCCTTCCGCCCGCCCGCCTATCCGCCGCCCTGCCGGCTGAATGCCTCGTAAAAATTTATTAACACCGACGTTGTAAAAGCCTTTATGGATGGATATTAACGAAGGCCACCGTATGTGATTTTTCGTCCATTTTTATCGCTACCCTCATAGATCCCACGATGAGATAATGTATTCGCTCAGTGGAGGTGCGCGTATGGCGTGCAGACGGGAAGGCTGTCGATCAGCGGAGGCTGTCAACGTGCCGGTTGTGGAAGGTTACGAGCGCGCGGGGCGCACAGGCGCGGAGGGCGGCCGGCGCTCGGCGCTCGGCGCTCGGGCGGCGGGCGGTGCATGCGCGCGACGCTGGAGCGGCGGCGCTGGCGTCGTGACGCAGTGTGACGTCAGTGCGCCGTCGGCTCGATACGCGCCGGCCCCGCCGTCAGTCGCCGCCCGAGCCAGGCCGCCGAACGTCGCGCCCGAGCGCCCTCTCCGCCCGCGTCTCATACGGGTTTCAGTTCCGAGCCACGATGACATAGTCCCAGTGCCGTGCAAAGACACTACTTAAAAGCGCACACATTTTAAGTTTTTTCGTTGGAACTAGGAAGCCGTAACGGTCCCCGTTGTTGCAGAATTAGCCACGACCCACCCCACTTCATTAGAGGGACAGAGGCGAGACCGAGAGGCGGCTTGCTCCTTTTTATCCGCCTTTTTCCTAGGCTCTAGCGAAAATGGGCGAGGTGAGTGCAGTGTCGCTTCAAGTAGTGCTTACCTTACAGCCTTTTACAGTAGCAAGCCGGGACCGGCGGTAGGTACAGTGCTTTCGTGAAGATGTGAGTGCATGTCGCGGACAGTGAGTGCGGAGGACCCGCTCTGACTTCGGCCGGAGCCCAGTGCTGTTCGTGAAGTGCTTGCTCCCCGGGCATGTTTAAAGTGTCGTCTCACGCTAAAATTTCATATTCACGTTTTGTCACCTTTGTTCCACCTCGTTCCGTGTAAATGTTACCCGTGCACGTAGCTGTCATGTTGCGCTTAGCGCTTCAAAATGCTTACATTTTCACCCGACTACTATTTTTTTTATCTCTTATTGGTTTTCTCTAAAGAGTTTAACTTAAGTCCCATGGATTAATCAGGTGTCGCCATTAACTTGTTGGTTATTGCCGGAAGTAAGCTAGACTTCGCTGAAAGGGCGCCGGTCGGGTTGCGTAACTGCACGTATCGATCTGACCAAGGAATGAGACACTAGCTCTATGGTTTTCCATATGCTAAATATTCAGACTCTTTTGAGAATAACCAACTTTCAGTTATCATTATAGCCTAACCGAAAAATCTCTCATTTTACGTTAGTTTCTCACTTAGTAAGGAAACTTCTAGAAAATATTTTATGTCATATCTTAAATTTTAAAGAAGTTTTATGAACTACTATTTTGGAACTCTAATTTAGACTTATAGTTAGTGTAAATTGCCTGCAATTGTCTTCAGATACGCAGCGACACAAGATATAGTCCTTGTTCTAGAACGAAGGTATAGATTACCTTGCGGGGCCTGGAGGATGTAGATAACAGGTTGCGGGAGCCAGGCCAGCCTAAGAGCGGCGAAGGTTTATTAGAAGATTGCCTCGTCATTATGTCGTTTAAATCGCATAGAACGCCGTCGCTCTATTGGAGTATTTCCTTAATCCTCTCTGACGACAGTGGCACGCATCAATTAGGTGAGACACGCGGGTCCTATCAAGTCCCTCGGTTTCTAACAGGAGTTTAGAAACATGACTACCAAATTCTTTGAACAATTAGGAAAATGTTATTATAGGTTTGACTTTAATTTAAAAAGATTTTTTACATTTAAAACTTATAAAGAGATATCCCTTGACGATTTAAATTGGGGATTGTTCTAGAAGTTCTACAGTATATTAGAGCACCGGATTCGTAGATGCTTGGGCTTTGTTCTGTTTTATTTTAATTTAAAATAAAATAGAAAGTTCTAGCCGAACCCACCCAACTCTTTGGAATGGCGACCATTTTAATTTTCAAAAATGCATTCGTACCGCTATGATAATGTCCTGCACTTAAAAAAATGGATGTATTTATAAAAACTGACCATACATATAACTAATGTATTAAATCATTACGATTTTCTGTGAAACAACACTATGTGAAAATAATTAAGGGTTTCATTATTGAAAAAAAGATTAAGTTTAAAAATCAGCACTAATTACTGTGACAATTTACGAAAGGTGTATATTTAATATCTTAACATCCCGAATACTATGATTTGAGTCTTGTAATTTACAAGCTAATACTTTTTGTGGTTAGTCTTAAGATAGATATAACTAATAGTTCCAATAATAAGGATCGATTTAAATTTAATCTTACAAATTATAGTGACCGTAATTCCTACGGGGCAGGTTTTACACCCACTGTGTATTTTTATTGTAATATTAAGATTAAGCATGGAAATCACAATTGGTTTTCGAACTCTGAGACCGAATGCGCTGTAACAATACTAAGTGCAGGTTTGTTTTTAAATTGCCACATTTATAGGACAAATTGGAAATACTTTCTAATATATTTTGAAAACTTTTTTATGGAAATATTTTTTAAATTGGAAAAAGAATAGCCCATCTCTAATCCAGATGGATTTGTAACTGCTGCTAATTATGTTTCTAACGCATGCCACTGCTATGCGATTGGACATAATGTAGCTTGTGTGGATTTTTGATCGCATAAACAACCAAGGCGTGTTAATTTTTAACATATACTACGTTGACATCCGAAAAGTCATTTGACGTGATAAATATTATAATTATTATGAATTAAAAATTAAAGACAGATTATAAATATAATGTATTAATGTCTCAATTAAATTATCTGAATTTAATAAAATAATCTTAAAATTTAATCAAAAAATTATTATTACCTATTCATGAAACTATAAAGACACCTAGTAAATGTATGTCTACATTTATATAATTTTATCAAACAATTAAAGTCAATATCAAACTAAACTTTATAAACCAAATTCTCATTAAAATCTAATCGTAAATGAACTCTTTATTGTGCAAATCGGTATTTTGAAGGTCAATGACTTCAAAAATAATTTCAAAAAATTCAAAAAGGCTAAAATTCTGAATCGACAATTACAAAGTTTATTTACGTAATAGATCTGAAAAAGCAAAATTAACGAAAATAAAGACATTCACCTGATTCACCATTGACATTGGCCCTTTTCTTGGCAGTCTATCTCTGACTACATTCCTTAAGGTGAAATTTTTGTGTTTATTATTTATAGATAGCTTATTTTAACCTCTTTCTCTGGATTATCTTTTTTTTATGAATTCAAAGCGATGTATTGCAATTACACAAAAACAATAACAATTACAATTAATTATTAATTAAGCAATAAATGATCTTTGACTTTGACAAAATCATTTATTTGGGTCATTATTTGGGCGTTTGTTCCGAATAACTTTCGTGGTCACATTTTTGTACAAGTGGCTGCAGATTTCGATTTCGTTTCTGGTTAGGTATCTAAGTTTACCGGACCTCTAACAAATATCCAAAAACGGCATCAAAATATACGCCCAATGCTTCAAAAATATGTCCACAAAAGTGAGGCGGTTGAAATGCTCAAATAATGACCCATTTACTTATTATTTATTCATAAAAAAAACAATCCTGTATATATTATAAGATTAGTTACTCAATTGTTAATGCGAATTCCACGGCAAATATATTAAACCAATTTTAATATAGCTCGAGTCCCATGTGAGGACAAACACTGTTTATCTCAGAAAAGGGGAGGGTTCTCGAGACAACAACGATATGCCTAAACAAATTGTACGCTGGTAAACTCGCTTGGAATTATAATACCTTGGTCAATCTGGGATGATTCATTTGACAGCTGACACAAATATGTATCAAAGAAAAAGAAAGAAACATTTATTCGGTTGTAATATAAGGAATAAAATTACAATTAAATAAACACAACATAGAACTGAAACTAAACCTACTTTGTTTTTTGTTAAGATTAAATTAAGTGACCGTTATTTTGCTCACGTATTCGCCTTTAACGAAGTCAAAATACATTAGAAATAAAAAAAATAAAAAAAGTTGTCTCTGCTATAAGCAATTAATAACAAGAATTAGAATATTTGCACTCTCTCTTGCAGTCTTTTTCAGTATTATGTACCATATTAAAGGAAACGTATGCGAATTTTACTGTTATTATTATAATACTAAAAAAACGAAGTTAATGAACTACACAATAAGGAAACAAAAAAATAGTCTACTGAAGCCGAAAAGGCAAACCAGCTCCACATTACACTTGTTTCTTTCGTGATAAAAAATACCTACATTGATAAATACGACGACGTTCGATAAATTAAATGATTAATCAATTTAATGCCTTGCTTGCAAGCATAACAATGGTTGAAATTACGAAATACATCCTACATTGCCGCAGTAGGCATAACCACTATAAATATTTATGTTTATGGGTCAGTAGTATAACTTAATCCTCAGAAGTATATTTTACATTACTTTGTGTATACCATTTTAAAGCTTTCTTATTTGAAAAATCAGTAAGACTCGGTTCACACTATTACGGTTTATTCGATTCGGTTTTCATACAGTTCAGCGGTGTACCATAAAAATTTAAAGTTTCCACGTTTACATACGTTAAGAAATCGATTTTCTGATACGAATGTTTAAGCAGAGTGGCCTCGTTTATAATTATTCAAACTTTTCCTACAAATATGTATAACACAATTTATTTCAATTTACCCAGCGCGTAGAATTCTTGTATTGCAATGATTGAAAAAAAAAATTATTCCAGTGGCACTTGAACCCTTCAACCATTATAGAATAGAACAGTAAAGTAGATTATTGCCTTAGCGTTCATTAAAAAAATATAATGATTACTTTTGATCGAAAAGAACAACAAACTTAATTCATGTGACTATCTAGTAGTGAAAAAACTAGCTAAAGGCATTTCATTTTAGTGTGCAGGGTTGGCAATGCATTGCGGTCTTAGGATTAAGTCTTGAGATGGTAGTCTTGGGAATATTATACAGGGCGTTTGGCAGTCGAGTGTAGGGGTTTAAGGAATGATAGTTAAGAGTCATTCTGAACATTTTTGACACCATTTACTATTATGCAAAGTTGCACAGTTTTTACAGATATTTAACTTTTTCAAGAGAAAAACGATCAAGCAACGGTCAAGCATTAGCAGGCGTTAATTTTAACTTATTTTGAAGAACCAAGGTAAGGCGAAGGTAAAACACTAAAAATGTGTTCATGTGGGCTGTACTTATAGGATGTTTAATATTAGTTTTCATGGAGAACATAGCGTTTTTTAAAGAAATTAAAAAAATACAATATCTCAAAAACCGTGGAACTTTGCATAATAGTAAACAGTCTCAAAAAATTTCAGAATGACCTTAACTGTCATCTCTTAAAACCCCTACAACCGACTGCCAAACACCCTGTATAGGTCTCAAATGATCGTTTGCCTTCTAAACCAAAATATTTATTAGTAATATCACGAGGAGTGAGGACCCGCGACACATCGTAATCGCACATTATTACGGGGCAATAAACGATTATAAATATCACCTTTATGACGTGACATTCCCTAATTAACGTAAAGGTTATCTTGTGTTGTGGTGTAACATTTATTTATACGATTATTTTCATCCAAAATAGTTCCAACAGCTCGCTGATGGCCAGCTTTATTTGTTTTAAAGCAATCACATCAAATGAAGATGCACGGCTTCCAACGAACGAATGTATTTAGATTGTGCTCAACATTTTCTCAATTGACTTTTGCTCTATTAAAACACCCACGTATGTAGACTTCAAAAAGCTAATATTGTCACTGGCTATAATTTATCGATCCATTTAAGACATGCAACGATTATTTATCGTCAGCGAATACATTAGCGGCTTCATAAGCTAGGGCTTATGGTTAATTCATACCTAAGAGGGGTGCATAATGTTAGGGTTTCATTACGCTGAGTTAGTAATTTAGTAGCGCTGCATGCAAGTTACTGTAGGTTCGTGTAACGTAGAAGTATATATACAGACAACATGTAGTTATAAGGTAGGGGAAACTGCCCTATAGCCGGCACCCTACTTATTATGAACTTTCTTCAAAGGTAATAGAGGCGATATTTTTGCAATCCCAAGATATCAATGGTGTTCACCATACTTCCGGTGCGGTTTTCCCCTGAAACATTAAACTTTCCAATATGATTACACATTATCTCCAACATTGAATTATATTTTTTTAATAAATAATTCAAAAGCAAGTTATGTCAAAACCTAAGACAATTACTTTTCATATTTAACCAATCAGCTGACAAATTAGAGCAGTCGCTCGAATAATCTAATTCATTCAGTTCAGTTAATAATAGTGTATTGGCATGTGATGCGAAGGCGCGTCGGGAAAGCGCTCCGCGTCGCGTCTCATTACTTCATTTAAAAATAATTGTCTCATTCATACGTCATACTACTACGATAGTAGCCACTAAATTTCGGTATAAAGCAGTTCCGTGGCCATGGCCATGAGGACGCGGTCACTAGCACACCTAAAGCTCGCGTGTGTGTGTGGAATCGACTTCACAATTATTATTGTGGTAATTTTCGGCTCGCTACGCAGACGGTGTTAGTCGAGGCACGATTTTCATATACCAGTCTACGTAAAAAAACAACGCCCTCTGTCATTCAAAGTCGGTTAAATTGCTATTTGAATTATTATAAGTAGGTACAGTTCTTGTTTCGTCATCACAAGTCTTATTAATTTAGACTTCCTTGGTAACTTTCACGATGTCAGTTTCTTTTTTGGAATGTCTGAAAGGAGGAGGGCTTTGAATGACTCCGGCCTAATCTAATGATTGGTAAGCGCCTATATTATGTGAAGTTCCCTGCTTCAAACAAAGTTAGATATAGCTTTTTAAACCAGCACGCGACATTTCATGGTAGGAGACTATTATACTTATAAAAGTATACTCTAAAGTTGTACCAAAAAGTACCGATTGATTTAAACTGCCCTTCTAATCAAATAAATAAATATTTACCAGAGCTACATTGAGATGCAGATTTGATGCTGGGGGTAGATATTATAAGTACCTATTACTTTTTTCCATAGCTCACCTCACCGATTCCCCTCTTTCAGACCGGTTTTAGTTTGAATACTCCCTAAACCCGTTTAGGGCATATCTCGCCTGATTTAGCAGTTTCACATTGGGGAACGATGGGCAGATATAACGGTAATGGGTCATTGGCGTTAGTTAATCGTTTCACGGGGGAATCGCATGCCCTAGATGGGGTGTTAATATAGATGTCTCTGCCTTCTGCTAATGTCGAGTATAAAGGTGAATTTACATTAGGTGTCCGATCCGTCAAATGACGCCTTTGCCTTTGATGATTGTCTGAGTTTTCCTATAAAAGATTTATAACACATTGCCAAATTTAGTTTTCAATGAATTCTAGTAAAGGTGTTAATTGATTCTCACGAGAAAAGTGTTCAATTTTCATTAGATATTTTGGTTTAACCTTTATAGAGATTATTAATGCGGTCGCCGCGGGCCGGGGTGGCAACCTTGTGTTATCTATTTATGTCGAGGGTAGAGGGTAGCGCGGGGGTGGCGCGGCGCGGCTGCGCGCTGCGGGCTTACGTAACGAGCGCGAGCCCCCGCCGTCGCCGCCGCCGCCGCCGCGGCTCCGCACGTCTTCAGCCGCTCGTGCCGCCGTGCACTCGCGCCCCCTACTGCCATACCCTACCCTACCACCATATGAATATTTCATCGCACCCTCGTGTCCACCGTTTCGAGCGGCCACCCAAGATGCTAATTAAATCCCTCGACGATTACGACCCGCAAAACACTCCTTTGAACCTGTTTCTTAAGCCGCGGTCCCGTTAAACAACACTGCGCCCGCTCCGTAATTGCCTATTTCGCCGTGGCTCTCACTCTATTATTCTAGTTATTTTCATAGTAACCTTCGCGATAATCCAGGGCGCGGTTTAATGAGGCGCGCTATGAAAACGTTCATCAATTATCGACGGTGACGGGTGCCTTGTTTACGGCAACGAGACCGCATTTAGCCGCTGACATTCTGATCTACCGCTGTATACAAACGTACAGAGCTCCTTTCGCAAATTGCTTGGGGATTACGGTTCCGTAAGTCATGCCAGTTGACGATAACAACGGCCGTTTCCACGTTTCCCCCCTTCGCAATGATCTCTATTAATGTCCCGTTTCGTTCTGCGAACAACTGTTCCGCGTTTACGAAATCGCAAAGATGTAGATATGCTATGAATATGGGTATGAGCGTAGAGTCGGTTTTGCATCGAGGTTCGCGCCGGCCTCCCAGCCACTCTCAGGTTCGCATACGCATCGCACCGCAACTGTAGTTCGGATCAATTGAGCGGCATTGAGCGCGGGTCCCTCGCAGGACTACAGCGCACGTTCGGCAAGGTTACCGGGCGCGCTCCCGTTGCCGTGTGCTGATCGCTTTATTGATTGCTTTTCAGCCTTCATGTTGTGTAGGCTATACATTGTCGGTACTATATGTCGCTGGTCAGTATTTAATTAAATTCCAAGGCTTGTACTTCATAGTTGGTTCTGATTCTTTAGATCATTATTGTTTTATAGTATGAGACTTTTTTATCTTTTTTAATAAACAAACTGGGACTACAAGTATTGTGTCCAACACAATGACAATAATGTGTCCCGCTTTGTTTTGATTTTGTTCTTGAGCATTGATATCGCTTGACCTTGCCGTTTATTGTTGATGTTTCATGTTTGTATTCCTTAATTTCGAGTACCTAAGTCAAGAAGTCATCCGATATCTGGTTTGCCTCACAGTCATCCCTTCACCCATTTGCATGGCCCCTAGGGCCGCCTAGTAGAATGTGTCTAGCCCCTAGTTGTGTTTGCAGCATGGCCGTACCGACTCGTACCGCGTCGCCACGATCGGCCTCATTAAGGACGATAATAGAACTGCCGACGGACAGTATAAGGTTTTTATTTACATTACCATCTCTCATTTTTCTTTGCAAGTGGAGATTGACGCCGGCGACTTTCGCTTTACCGTCAGTCCTCGCTTGTGTATTGCATGCTTTTTGAATCATTCGATGATGCATCTTGATTTATTTCTCCATTTAAAATAAGTGCTTGCATTCCTTTCTAAATATAATTGAAATACCTACTTCCAAAACTTACTTCTAAAATAAATTTAAAACGTCTTTAAGAGCTGGTGTGTAATTTTTGTTGGTGCTGGTGTGTTTCAGACTCGCCGAAAGCCTCCTGCGAAGAAGCGGAAAGCAGGAGATTTAGATGACCTGAAACAGGAGTTGGATATCGATTTTCATAAAGTTTCCGCCGAGGAACTGTACCAAAGATTTCAAACACATCCAGAAAATGTAAGACCACTTTCTATGTAAACAAAAACACCTATTACGCGCTGTTGTGAAACATTAGGTACTCTTTCTATTATGGCAATCGACAATGCCAAGTGTAATTACTGACACTCGTGTATTTTTCCAGGGCCTTAGTCACGCAAAAGCGAAAGAGAACCTGGAAAGGGATGGTCCAAACGCACTTACTCCTCCTAAGCAAACGCCCGAATGGGTAAAGTTTTGTAAAAATTTGTTTGGCGGCTTCGCGTTATTACTGTGGATTGGTGCTATCCTCTGCTTTATAGCCTATGGAATTCAGGTGAGTGCTAATAATTGACACCAGTATACATTCTTATTTATTTTTACGACGTTATACTAATAATGGTTTCCATCATTCCAGGCGAGTACCGTTGAAGAGCCTGCGGACGACAATTTGTACCTCGGAATTGTATTGTCAGCTGTCGTCATTGTGACGGGCATCTTCTCGTATTACCAGGAAAGCAAGTCGTCCAAGATCATGGAGTCCTTCAAGAACATGGTGCCGCAGTTTGCTACTGTCATCCGCGAAGGTGAAAAACTAACGCTCCGTGCTGAGGACTTGGTGCTAGGAGACATTGTTGAGGTTTGTACTTCAATCAACTTCCACATATTTGTACTAGCCCACGAAAACTAAATTGAACATGAATAGGTTTCATAAAAGGAGACTCGAATAGATCGAAAGGAAAGAATGACATCCAAAGTCATTGGTCTATTCCTGCCAACTCTTAAACAAAACAACTTATGTACATAATAATAATATCTTTGGCAGTAAGAAACTTATATCAATGACATTGTTTTCAGGTTAAATTTGGCGACCGAATCCCTGCTGACATCCGTGTAGTCGAAGCGCGCGGTTTCAAAGTAGACAACTCGAGTTTAACCGGCGAATCGGAACCCCAATCCCGTGGCTCGGAGTTCACCAACGAAAACCCGCTCGAAACCAAGAACTTGGCTTTCTTCTCTACCAACGCTGTTGAGGGCACCGCTAAGGGAATTGTCATCTGCTGTGGAGACAACACTGTGAGTTAGCAACTCTGCAACAAATGTCTGTTTATTATTTAGTGTGGTTCTAGTAAATAATATTTTTAATCTTTATCAGGTGATGGGCCGTATCGCCGGGCTTGCCTCTGGTCTGGACACGGGAGAGACGCCGATCGCTAAGGAGATCCATCATTTCATCCACTTGATCACCGGTGTCGCCGTGTTTCTCGGAGTTACCTTCTTCGTTATCGCATTCATCCTCGGCTACCATTGGCTGGACGCTGTTATCTTCTTGATTGGTCTGTATCACACTCAGTCTGATTTGTGTATGATAAAATTTTCGTGGCAGGATACGCAGTATGCTAATAACTCGACATTTACAGGTATCATCGTAGCCAACGTGCCGGAAGGTCTGCTCGCCACTGTAACCGTATGCCTAACCCTCACTGCCAAACGCATGGCCTCCAAGAACTGCCTGGTGAAGAACTTGGAAGCTGTCGAGACCCTAGGTTCCACGTCTACCATCTGCTCTGATAAGACCGGCACGCTCACGCAGAACAGGATGACTGTCGCTCACATGTGGTTCGACAACCAGATCATCGAGGCTGACACCACTGAGGATCAGTCAGGAGTCCAATATGGTACATCTTTTTCTGACGATATATCCTGCAGATTCGTTTTCTCCTGCATCTGTGTGAATCTTATGACTACCTTTTTCCGCAGACCGTACCAGCCCCGGATTCAAGGCCCTCGCTAAAATCGCAACCCTCTGCAATCGCGCCGAATTCAAGGGTGGCCAGGATGGTGTGCCTATTCTGAAGAAGGAAGTCGCCGGTGACGCCTCCGAAGCCGCTCTGCTGAAGTGCATGGAACTGGCGCTCGGAGACGTGCTGTCCATCAGGAAACGCAACAAGAAGGCCTGCGAGATTCCGTTCAACTCCACCAACAAGTACCAGGTTTCGACCCACGAGAGCGATGACCCCAACGACCCCCGCCACCTGCTCGTGATGAAGGGCGCCCCTGAAAGGATCCTCGAACGCTGCAGCACCATCTTTATCGGCGGAAAGGAAAAGGTAAATCTACACTTAAACCTCAAAATGAAATAATTAAAACCCTCGGTTACGTAAAATTTTCAGAACAAAGGATTTCATAAGCTTTCCCTATTTCCTTTGTCAGCAAAAAAAGTAACTAAGTTAGCGACGCCCGCCTAAGACCGCTTACGCAATGCGGATCTTGGTTCGGGGACGAGAGGTAAAACTTGGCTTGTGGCTTAGAAAAGACTACATGAACATTTCTCGTTGCAAATTATATTTGCAATAGTTGCCAAAATGTTTTTGAAATTTTGGTTACTGAGCATAATAACTATAAATCGGTGGTTAGCCTGGTAGATTTTTGACGTGTAAAAGTGCCCGTGCGGCCTACTTACTGAATAAACATCTTTTATCTTTTTAGCCTAGGCCTAATTATTTGTACACTCGTGCGGAAACATTGTCAATGTCCCTACTTTGGTGCTTACCTACAACTAATTATTTAACTTCAAATTAAACTGTTCATAAAAATTTCCGGCGCACTATTATCATGCTAACTATATTTGGTTGTTTCTAAGTGAGTCACTCGTTTCTCATCCAAAGCTACACCAAACCCCTCTCCACAGGTCCTGGACGAGGAGATGAAGGAAGCCTTCAACAACGCGTACCTCGAGCTGGGCGGTCTCGGCGAGCGCGTGCTCGGGTTCTGCGACCTGCTGCTGCCGAGCGACAAGTACCCCATCGGCTACAAGTTCAACTGCGACGAGCCCAACTTCCCTCTGGAGAACCTGCGCTTCGTGGGCCTCATGAGCATGATTGACCCCCCTCGCGCCGCCGTGCCTGACGCCGTGGCTAAATGCCGCTCTGCTGGTATCAAGGTGCGTGGACGTCCTTAACTAACTCGATACACGCGATACGGCCGGCGTATTTTATTTACATTCAACTGCAAACACATGGTACACGACCGAACTGAATGGAAGACACGCGGTGTTTTAAAATGAAAATTGACTTTTTTTACGTGAATGGTGGCGATATTGTCATGTGTCTTGTATTCGCTGTCATTTGAAAAACCATCAGACTGCATCCAACCTATACTTATCCGCTTGTATACATGTTTAACGTCGGGCTTACCATTTACCGTGGATACGGAAACAGGCATTTAAAAATAAAAGTTTTTCATCAATCAATCAAATCAATATCTTTGTTTATTTTCCAGTATAAACCATCGAACCCTGTAACCCGTAAAATTCTAATAAGATTCTAATTTCCTGTCATGTCACGTTGATAAGCCAATTTTCTTTTTCGGATATTAGGTTTACTGGCATTTCAGTTCGATTTTCATGCGAACTTCAAAATGTTGGAGTTGAAAGGGCTTAGAGTTTGTCTTAGCTTTTGATTTCAAATAGACTTTTAAATTTTCATTTCTAATGAAGTCATTAGGAGGTTTTAAACTGAACAATTAACACCAGTTCCAAACAAGTCTTCTAAATCTGTGAAAATTTCAAAGCAAAATTCAATAAAGGTGAAATTCTTTAAGCACTGATTTAAATAATTTCGTTATTGTTTGTTTGGTTCATTAACAAAGTTTAACCGTACTGTTTGTCAAAAGTTGACTTCAATTTCTTTCGTTGCGTAATTTTTTTGACAGTGTTAGCGGTTGGTACGCCAATATTCACTCTTTTTTATAACTTTAACATGTGTCCAGAGCTCGAGGCAAATGCATTGAATAATGTATGAACTATAAAACCGCTCCGTGTCTTTTCGCCGTACGCGACTCGTTATTATGATGAGGTGCTGCCTATTTAATGTGGCTACACGTTGAAATTTCACCTCCAACAAAACGTCAATACTCGTTAAACATTCCACACCCACGCCGGCTTATGATTACTTAAAAACTTCAGTTTAAAATTTAAACTCCAATTTGTAATTCCAACTAAAACTCTTGGCGTCTCTATTTAGATTATCGATACGATTTAAGGATCTTTTTGCGGGGTTTATATTTTTCAGAAGGCTGACAACGCACTTGCAATTCCTCTAGTGTTGTAAGTGTTCATGAGTCGCTGTGATCACTTAGCATCAGCTGACCCATCTGCTTGTATGCGGCCTATTTCTATGAAAATAACTTAGTCAAGTCCTCCAGCGTTATTAACTGAGCTGTGGCCTAAATACCGCTCGTTTCCAGGTTATCATGGTGACCGGTGACCACCCGATCACAGCCAAGGCCATCGCCAAATCTGTGGGCATCATCTCTGAAGGCAACGAGACCATTGAAGACATCGCCGCCCGCCTGAACATCCCCGTCTCCGAGGTCAACCCACGCGAGGCCAAGGCTGCCGTCATCCACGGCACAGAGCTCAGGGAACTCAACTCCGATCAGCTCGATGATATTCTCAAGTGAGTTCTATGGTTTAGGTCGATGAAAGGCGATGATGAACAAAAATCCGTCCTGCGGACACAAATTTCCCGGTCATTACACTGAGCTAAAAGTTGTTTGGGTTAATACGTTATTAGCAACGTAACGTAACGTAGCAATAAAAACTAGATGGTGGTTGTATAGCTCGAATAGTTAGTAAAAAATCGATATTAGACATGAAGAACTAGTGATCTAGTGCTTTCGATAATGTGTTTCCTTTAACACTTCATCATTTCATTTATTATAAAGCTAGCTCTTCAATCGCCTGTCTGGAACTCCAAATATGTTACTACATCAACTTAAACTACGGAGCAAATAGATTAACGAGGAGTAACCATGGAGTAGCTAAGCCATGCTTTGTCCTTATCCGTCGAATTCAAATGTCACAACGACAGGTAAGGACAAAACATGGCATAGCTACTCCAAGGTTATTTCACGTTTATAAGTAAGGGCATAAGAGTTTAAGGATGAACTGGATGGTTTTTTTATAATATTCTGACAACTCAGTGTAACACCCGGGTAAGGTCTCGGGAACTTGCTTAATACAGGCGGCCTGAACGGTCATACATCCTCCGGCTGATATGATGACGATTGTGTTCATTCATCAGATACCATACTGAGATCGTGTTCGCGCGCACGTCGCCGCAGCAGAAGCTGATCATCGTGGAGGGCTGCCAGCGGCTCGGCGCCATCGTGGCCGTGACGGGCGACGGCGTCAACGACTCGCCCGCGCTCAAGAAGGCCGACATCGGCGTCGCCATGGGCATCGCCGGCTCCGACGTCTCCAAACAGGTCAGTTTCCGCACCTGACGACATCGGCCACTTGCAAACATTAACATTTTCCGTTGGATATAACGTAGCGATTTCGTTAAAAACAGACTTAAATGAGGTCCCCAGGTGTAATACCAAATTATTCTTCTCGATTTAAGGTTAAGGCGAGCATGTATTGTATTGTAAATCTTGACTGTAACTATTTAACTTACATTACGTCACAAGGGACCCACAGTGCCTAAAAATGAGTTGTCGCTTCCTTTAATTATACCTAGATATAAGCCGACGTCATCTATCGCATTCCCGAAGATAAGACAGCAATCCTCACGTAGCTCGGGAATTAGAAAACAAATGATTATCCGAAGTTCCAATCAAAGCCTAAGCCTAAGTATCTTAACCTCGTAAGGCCCATACTACAAACAGAGAGTTGTTCTTGAGTGGAACTTTGAATCTACTATCAAGCCAATAAAGTCCAATTACGTTTGTTAGAGAATGCCATTTTCAGTTTATGAAGTTAGGAAAGTAAACTTTATTCACAGTTCAAATTAAATTGCCTTGATTATGTACATCCTATTGCACACTGGGCCTTACGAGGATAAAGTTAGTAGGGCCATCGTGAACGTGAGTGTCTGTCCACTGTCCAGGCCGCCGACATGATCCTGCTGGACGACAACTTCGCGTCCATCGTGACGGGCGTGGAGGAGGGCCGGCTGATCTTCGACAACCTCAAGAAGTCCATCGCCTACACCCTGACCTCCAACATCCCCGAGATCTCGCCCTTCCTCGCCTTCATCCTCTGCGACATCCCGCTGCCCCTCGGTACCGTAACAATCCTTTGCATCGATCTTGGAACCGACATGGTAAGTTTTCTTGTTTTTGTTACGTTTGATATTTGCTGGACTGTACATTGAACGAGCGAGACTCTATAGTTGAGGTTGAAGAGGGTTAATATCTGTATTAATATGTTTATAGCACAAATCAATTGAAATAATAAAATTGGTTGGTTCCGCAAAATTCCAGACAACTGAATCAGTTATTAAGACGGGTATTTAATGCTCTTTTGGTGTACAGATATGTTTATATTTACAGCTTTAGTGAATACCCAAATAAATGATTGTGGTATAATTAAAGATGTGAAATATTGTTCCTTATTTTGATTATGATAAGAATGATTATGATTAATGACTCCGTAACTTCTGTTCCACTGTATAAGCGGTGGTAGCAAGATGATTATGTTGTACTGTTGCTTATAAAGGAATTAAGATACTTTATGTTGAGTACTGCCCGATTGAAGAAGTAATGGTGCGCTGCACTAACTTCAAAGGTGAAAAAGACAATAATAAAATCAGAATATGAAGAAAGAATACAGTATATTAATAAATGTATAGTTGTCAATTTATATGCCAATGTTAGTTTATTCAGCTGTTAAATAAACAAAAGTTACGGATTCGATTATCTTTCTTAACTTTCTAGAAGAGGCCCAGCCGACCTGTGACGTAGATGTATTAAATAGTTGTTAACACTAGGTGCCAGCGATTGCGCTCGCATACGAGGAGGCGGAAGCGGACATAATGAAACGTCCGCCTAGGAACCCATTTTGCGACAAACTTGTCAATGAGAGGTCTTTATTACATGCTCAATACTATGTTGCCATATAACAATTAACCGGTACCAGCTAATAACGTCGCTGTTGTCTCGATATCGTAACGAGTTGGTGTTCATTGGTGTTCTCTATAAGCTTGATATGTGTAACCGAACAATCTAAAATGTCATTTGATGTGTGTTAACGGATAATCTCATTCATTACGATGTGAATTGGTAGTTTAATGAGTGTGACGTGTGTGGAATCCTGCATGATTCTACGGAGATGGAGTCGTGTGACGCAGCATCTCCTAGACCGGAGAGCGACCAGCGTTGGGCTCCGTAGCGACCCTACTGAGAGTATACTACCATCATTGTGTTCTGCCTATTTTAATCCACGCCCCTAAGAGAGCGCGCCGTACCTAACCAAGGCAGTCCCGCCTCAGAGATTCAGTAGCAGCTTTAAGTGACCAACAGTTAAAACAGACACAACACACCTTCGTTCCCACAGTCATCGTCATATCCACCCATCACCATCCGTAAACGAAAAACCCAAATGATTAATACATCCCCGCTATTCATCACTATCAAATTTTGTGTTTCACATACTTGGGTTCTCGATTCAACTGATGTCACCTCATTATCTACATTTTTGTGTTATAAATATCATTTCTATGATAGTGTTAAGTCCAAGTCGTTGCAACTATACGCTACACAGTTTGCCGCGGAATTAAAATTAAAAATGAATACGCGATAGAGGTCAGGGGTTGCGACGGGCTGAAGATAGATGGCGGCACGTCCGCTCACTATTGATCGCCCGTTCGAGACTCCATAAAGTACCTTGAGCTAATGCCTTATGTATGCCGGACTGAACCATCAAGGCAATAACAATGGTTTCAACAACGCCTGAATAATGCCTAGAAAAATACACGTCCGAAATAGGTTGACTTATGCTGGCACGTTCACAGCACTTACTTTTGCAAATATATTTCTAGACAGACGGAAAATCGTATTGTTGGCGTTATTTGACAGTCCGAGCTGTCATTATGTCAACTGGAACAAATGCCTTAAATAAGTCTGTGCTCTGAATATCCAGCATGTGCCAGCTAAAATTGAGAGTGTAGTGGAGGGCGTGCGTAGCGTCTGGTTGCAGCGGCTTGCTAAGTGTTGGATGTTGTACTGGTGCCGTGCACAGCTTGTCGGCGGCGGGTGCTCGCCGTTGCTCACATCGCTAGTGTTCCTAGGTTCCCGCCATTTCCCTGGCCTACGAGGAGGCTGAATCTGACATTATGAAGCGACAGCCGCGTAATCCTTTCACAGATAAACTAGTTAACGAGAGGTAAAACATCACGGGTGCCCTTCGCACTCGTTTAAAGATTAATCTATCTATCTGCTAATTTGCTTGCTACCACGTGTAAGTCTTCAATATTGGGACCTGGTTGTTGCCTGCGGTGTTTGCCCTAACCTACACCACCCTAGCTCTCCGAGGATATTGAAGGCGACAAACGCACAGCTCCTAACTCTTGCCTTGCGTTGTATTTTCTCTATTAACAACTCTCCTTTAACCTAGCTTGATGTGGTAACTTACCATGGAAGAATGTGTTTGCCAGCGCCACGAGCCTGCCCCACCCGCCGACCCGAACCATAAACACATTGTTTCATTTTGTTATTTGTGGTTTTCTCTCTTATTTATGTACGATGTATTGTGTGAGCTATTAAGGTAAGTTTTCGGTGTTTCCCTGTGCCTATCTGCCGTCTCTGTCTTGCATGACTATAAATGTCCTTTCGTACTACTGTTGTCTTTCTGTATTGTATTTTGTCTTTTACCTCATTTCTTACCGCTCATACCCTCACCAAAACACAATATTATTTTGACACACGGTATCGCTATCATTCTCTACCACGTTACGGCCGAGCACTTCATCACACCATTATAATATGATCGTCATATGCCTTTTAGGCCTCTCCTTATGTAAACACTAACACAGATCTGTATTATACGTAATATATACTTATATGAACCACTCAACAGCCTAGGGCTTATTTGTAACTTCTTTCACTAGCGTAGCATTTCAGATTTTACATTATCGCCTTTAAAGGTCGGTAACTGCTATAGTATCTAATTTGTGAACACGCCAATTCTCTATTTTCATACTAGCTAATTTATGCGTATTATATAAGCAGATATACTTACTTAGTTATACTGTATTTTTCTATTAATAATATTTATTTATAATTGACCGTAGTCATATCGTATAAGCGGCCTAGCCGGGGTGTGTACGTAGGTATATTTATTATGTATAAGTTGTTCGCTGCGATGTTGGTATGTCCTGATTGCTTGGTGTTACCGAAGGTGCCTGCTATATCATTGGCGTACGAGGCGCCCGAGTCCGATATCATGAAGCGGCAGCCGCGGGACCCTTACCGCGACAACCTCGTCAACAGAAGGTCGGCCGCCTGCACCGCCGGACGCTTACTAGTTACCTGCTCACTTGGCGTTGCACTCCCAGCCGCCTATTCCGCCCGCCGCGGACGGATAGTGCGGCTGCCTGTGACTCAACTTACCATTTGAGTTGGATGTGGAAGAGTGATTACAATACCCCCTGTTTCCAGTACTAGGCAGTTCTCTACCTCGAAACCCGTGCCTTCCGTATAAATATACAAAGGCTTGCGTCCGAATACGTAATAAATATACAGAACCAGTACATTAACCTGACCACACTTGTTCCTACAGTTTTCCTAATAGTTACCTGCAGTTTATTTCAATTAGAAGTCTGCTGATATAGTCTAGATATTTAGACTATTTTACCTGTCTCTCTATGATCTTCACTCTTCCATATTTCAAAATTAGTTGACTTTGTGTTGGGTGACACTGCGCAACAGTGTCGGCGCATATGCACGATTAGTGAACAAATTAGTTTAGATCTCGTCATAGACGCATTAAACAATATTTTTTTGTGTGTGAAGTTGTCGTATTTGTCCTAGTAGATAACATAGTAATTTCATTAAACATAATTAACGTCTGTTTTAAAGGAATGTCGTAGGCGTGAGGGTACATTTAGTGATATCGTAATATTTTTTCACGTATTTATTTTATGTATATAATATTGCTCTAGTTTTCAACTTTGTAGAAGAGCACGCTAGATGCAGTCGCCAGGCTCCAAGCGCTTCCGACGCCTCACAACACACACACACTAACTCAGGGCTCTGATCGATGCTGTATACTCGCTGCATATATCTACTCCACTCGCTATTGCTTCCTTACCCAGTTTCATAAGCATTGGATGGTACAGTCCAAATGAGTCTGCATGACTGGTCACGGGAGCACGGACATTTTTTTTTTAATAACTGGTCCTCCCATTGATTCCGCTATTGAAACTGGGCCAAAATTTTCTTTTTCCTGATCTATTATTTTATTTTTTATTAATTTAAGACATTGTAGAATCGCCAAATGGATGTTGTACAGTGTGAATGCATGGGTGTTGTCGAGACCTATGGTATATTAAATTTAGCTTGACCGGTGCATTGAAAGTGTTTTGGTTTTCAAGCCCAATATATTATTATTGAATTGCCCAAAACAATCATAATTAACGTTGCATGTAATTTAACTGAATCACCAGATTGAACATTCCCAATGCACCGAAATTTAAATAAGTATATTGTAATTTACCTGAAGAACAAAATATATATTAGATAATAAAATTTAATATGTTATAACTTAAAAGTAATTTAATTACACTTTGAGCTCCTTTAAATATATATTTTATGCTTCATGATTTTCAATCTTATGAACTAACTCTAACCTTAGTCATGTACAATTTTGATTGCCCCATATACTTTCTATATTCAAAATTTAAATAATCGCTTGTCCTAGCTAGTACATACAGTGCCAATCAAACAACAAAATATATATTTTTTGCACACAAACTCAATAAACATGGCACTTTTTATGCTTGCAAAATGAGATTGTTCCGTGCGTTTTCTGACACGTGTGTCGTTTAGGTTGATCTCCATGGCCTACGGGCAGATCGGCATGATCCAGGCGGCCGCCGGCTTCTTCGTGTACTTCGTGATCATGGCTGAGAACGGGTTCCTGCCGCTCACGCTCTTTGGCATCCGCAAGCACTGGGACTCGAAGGCTATCAATGATCTCACTGATTCCTACGGACAAGAATGGGTAAGTTGCAGAAATAGTTTTGATGTATTGCAAAGATTGCGCACGGAATTTTTATTATATTGTAATGGGTATTTAAACTTTTCATCTTATGTTAGTATGTTAACTTTAATTTTAGCTAGTCGGTTTAGAATTAGTTACCGTTTTAGGAATGGGCTGAACTTTGGAATAGGTACACGTCTAAGAGCTGATCTTATAACGAAGTCGGAAAGTAGCATTCTACGGTATATTTAAAATAGATCCACCGAGTTTTACTTGTAAGTTTGGTCTCGATACTGACTGCAAACAAAACAAAGTTCAGCTAATCTCAAAAAAAAATACTTCAAGTTGTTCTCATTCATCCATACGAATTTTCATTTTCGTTAAAGTTCAAATAGTCTTGGATTCGTTTCTTGTGATAGGAGAAAAATCTCAGGCTGTCGCAGCCTAACTCTGAAACTTGCACCAACTAAACCTGACACGGTTTTACCGACGCACCATTGTCCGACAGACGTACCGCGACCGCAAGGCGCTGGAGTTCACCTGCCACACCGCGTTCTTCGTGTCCATCGTGGTGGTGCAGTGGGCCGACCTGATCATCTGCAAGACACGGCGCAACTCCATCGTGCACCAGGGCATGCGCAACTGGGCCCTCAACTTCGGCATCATCTTCGAGACCGCGCTGGCTGCATTCCTCTCCTACACACCTGGCATGGACAAGGGGCTTCGCATGTACCCGCTCAAGTGAGTCCACGTGTCTTTATTGTGGGTATTGGGGATTGGGTAACTTATGCAACATCAGATAATCAAGGCTTGTGACACGAGTGCTATGGTTGGGACTTGCGAACTGAGGGTCTCAATTTGAACGAGGCCAGCAACCAATCTTTAGCCACTTAACTGTCCAGACTATAGTATCCAAAGTAATGTGGTTGGTGATATAAAGAAAGTAATTTATTCATGTTTCAAACTTAAAGGTCTTACTACTCTTTTGTCAAGTAACTACCTATTTTCATAGATTGTGCAGACGTTATAATTAATTTCTTGTATCAATAGCTCAAGTATCTGAGCACAGCTCTTGAATCATGTTGGTGAATTATATGATGCAAAATAGTTATCTTGTCCTAGTACTCTTTTCATTTTTTATCTGTGTACGGTCTCTGCGCACGATCCCAGAACGTGTTCTGGTTCCGTGTGTCCCGTGTCGTGTGGCGGTCCGTACTGAGCGCGGTGTGTGCGCAGGTTCGTGTGGTGGCTGCCGGCCATCCCGTTCATGCTGTCGATCTTCATCTACGACGAGATCCGGCGCTTCTACCTGCGCCGCAACCCGGGCGGCTGGCTGGAGCAGGAGACGTACTACTAAGGCCGCACGCTGCCGCCCCCCCCCACCCGGCGCGCCCCGCCCGAGCCCCTCCGTTTCTCTCCCTATGTTATGTATATATGCACGGTGAACGGTGGTTTGATATTTGTGATGAGAATATACACGGTTATAATTGTTTTGATGATTGTGAATCGAGTTATTTTTGTATGGTATTGTTTGCCGCCGCGCCACGCCGCCTCGACGCCACGCCCGGGGCGCGCCGGAGCGCCGCGCCGCCACGCTCCACACGCCGCCGCGTAGTGCGCCCTCGATACACTAATGACGTAAGATAGATTTAATGAATAATACTAATGAATTGTTTTTCACATACTTATGTAATAAGTAATAAATGATCGTTTAGCAGTAGTTCATCGTTCGTGACTCATATGGGCGTCGGTATGCCGCCGCGTTCGGCGGCCAACGAAAAGCATTTGTTGTAAAATTACAGTTAAGAGCCATTATTATTATATTTTAAGTGATTAGATTAAGTTGACTTTTTCGAGTGAAAAATGTTTAGTTGAGATGCGATCGGGTGCATGGTGCGTGCGAGGTCGAGTGGAGTGCCTGGTCTAGTACTACCGCTTACTGTTAGGTAGGTAGTTGAAATTTTGAAGCCGTATTTTCAATTGTAACGTAGATATCGAAGCGACCGCCGCGGCTCGCGCCGCCCGAGCGGACACGATGCTTTACTTTTATAAAAAAATAATCTGATTATTAGTGAATTTTGTCAAATTTATTAAAATAGGCTGCTCATGGTAATTATGTAAGATTTTATTTCTTAATTAAAAGATAATAACAAAACGTAGGGATGCGTAATTAGAAATTTTTAAAATTATACAGTTATGATAGAGTCATGTTGTGTTGGTCGCCACTCGGGCCGTCCGCGGGGCGGGGCGGCGCGGCGGCGCGGGGCCTGCCGGGAGGACCGAGTGGAAACGATTCATTTCAATTTTTCGTAACGAATACATATAACATTATAATAATGGTTACAAGAAAAAAAAAGTAAAATATAACATTATAGCGACTAATAAATCTAAATTATATGAAATGTTTATAGATTTAAATGAAGTTTGTTTCTTTAGAGTGACTTTCTGTGCTTGTTTGATGAGAGCGACGCCCGCCCGCGACGCCGTCGTGGCCTGGCGTTACCGTGATGATTTGATCTTGTGAGCCGTTTCTTTGTACGTACACCGTAGAACTTTGTTTTGCGTTGACCGTTCTTTACACCGAATCATTTTTAGTATTACTCTGTTGGCTAGGAGCGCTGTAAAAATGTAAGTGTTATTAATAAAAAACATTTTCAAAATATTATCGAGCTGTTTCATTCCACTTGAGTGCCATCCCATTGTTTTGTTATTTCATTTATACAAGTCTAATTTAACTTTGTGACCACGATAATACCAAATAAATAGATCTAGCTATGTATGTTGCTAATAAGTATTGTCATGTCAAAACACGCAAGCGCATATAAAATCATTGCCCCTATTTCACAAGCTTCCGAAACATAGTGAGCGGAACTGGACAATTTGTACAATAAATACATGACATCGCCACAGTTCGTTTTATTTACGGACACGAATCCCTCCCACCTGTGGTTCACTACCATATAGACCATAGACCACAGACTTATATACTACTTCGTATGGACTTGCCCCTAGGGCAACGAATGTACTTCGCCCGTGGTACGGTGGCTATGTCCGGTTGACCAACAAACTCAGTAATAAGTACCATAAATATGAGGTACGTTTAGGCTATGTTAGTTCTTCCGCCGGCTCGAAGGGCCAAAACACTCAGATATAGGAGCTCCGCGATAGCGTAGCTCCGTCGACTCTGTTAAATTTGATTTTGAAATATAAAATTTGGCCAACCAGACAGCCAACCGTACCACGGGCGAAGAGGGTAAAAATGCAAATGCTAAAATGCTATAGCAGTGTCACTATTGTTTCGTCGGATTCTCGTTTCGCCAGAATTTCGTATAACAGTCAGAACTCTTATAGCCAAACCCTATATTCAAACTGAGGCTTACTTCGGATTAGAATTTGACACTTTTTGTATGAGCAAATGTCAAATTTTAACCCGAAGTAAGCCTTATCTGTCCGCGGTTTGAATATAGGGTTCGGCCGTTAATCGTTAACAAGAATCCGGCGAATCGGGAAGTAGCCGCCCAAACGTGACATTTTTGTTCGCACGTCCCTATCAATGAATACCACAGATTAGATAATAAGAACAGCTATACCACTCTCATGTAAAAGGAAATGCCTACGCAAATAACAATAATACCATTGTTATTGTTAAAACGGGACTTTATCGCGTTAAGGGATATATAATTAATTGTATTAATTAATTATTACCTCGACGTTTCGGACGTGACGCTACGCCCATGGTCTCGAGAAAGTCCCGTTTTAACAATAACAATGTGTAAAATTCGTGTGAGTTTAAATTAACAATAATACCAGTTTGTTTTTTGCAAGCGAAAATGAACGTTATGTTACTCGTTTCAAGAAACAAAGTGAATTTCACTCAGCGTGTGAAATACGACGCGAGCAATTGAGTCATCGACCGAATACGCCAGGGTTGTGCCAAGAACTAAGATGAATCGAAGGACAGAGTTGTCTGAAAAAAAATTAACGCATTCATTGCCAGTATCACTTATCGAACTTTCGCCAGGTGCCGTATTCTTTGTTCTATACGGAGCTTGCAGACCGCACATATTCGTTCACATAGGTGAAACGCGTTGCCGACAGTGAATGCGCTAATGTGTTATATTTACAATTTTGAACAAGCAGCGGCCCTAGCCAAGATCCAAACGCTACCAACTTTATTCTATTCTATAGCTTAAAATGTATGGAATGACAGCTGACAACGTCATTTATCGTAACGCACAAGAATGTCATCCCCTACATTTTGAGCGATAGAAAAGAAAAACGTTAGTAACGTTTGCATCTTGGCTAGGCCTTCCAGGGTATCTATTCTTTATGTTATTATTATCTAATATAATATGTGGTGTTATATTGTCTGTGGTAGTTATTACCAACACTATAATAGATAGCATAAGGTTATAAGGCTGTTTCCACCAGAGTTAGGTATGCGAGGCCGCTAAACGGTGCGCGAGGAAGATTTCCAGATATAATAAGGACCTACTTCATTTTTCTAGCAAACCGCTCAGCTGCCGCACAGCTACAGTGAAAAGGTAGCCTAAAGTTAATGCTGAAGAAGTGGTCTCGCCTACCCCTCTGGGAAACAGGCGGACAGAGCGCTACGCGAGGCGACTATTTCAGGTCGTTTTGACCTTCAGGGAAGCAAGCCTAACCTGCCCTGTACTTCAAACAGTTGACCATAGCAGTTGAACCGTTACTATTCAATATATTCGTCAACAAGGTGCTCAAAAATATCTGAAGACTCTAACGCCTGTATTGCCTGTAACAATCTTAGAGTCGAGTTCATGTTAGTTGCCGAGTCAGCAACAGGTGACAACAGGTCGATGATGGTATACGTACGACGAATGGAGCGAATGAATTAACGAAATTACTTATCTGTGCATAAGAACTTAACATCCTAAAGTTCCAGATAGACGGGCGAGTAAGTACGCAGTACTTACAGCTCTACGATCTTTTTCGCCTGTGTTTACCTTTAGAAGTTCGCGTATTGAGGGTGACCCACGTACTTACTCGCCCGGCTCTCTGGGACTTAAGGCCCACCATACAACGATATTTGGGTCGTTTTCAAAAATATTGTACCTACTGTAATATTGTATTAAAGGCTTATTGAAAACAAAATCACGATCGCAACCTTTGTGTCATAGTTATACAAACTATATGGGTAACTTTTGTTACACAAAGGAATCAATTAAGTTTTGTTTTAATTAAAGCCCTTAACTATGTAATATTTTTTTGAAAATGATCCGTTTGCCAATTGAATATGCACTTATTGTGAATTGAATATAGTCAATTTTCTAATTAGATCGTTAGACATAAAAACAAAGGAAAATCCACCCTCCTAGGCAATGGATCGTTACTGCAATGGCTTTATTATGTATAATTATTTGTACTAGGGGCCTTAGGAGGTTAATCATTTTAAATTAGAACTTAATTAATATAAATAAATATAACCGACACATTAAAAGCTATCTTCAAACCTAACACATCCTGTTACAAAGTAAATACCTTTAGTAATGTAATATAATACCTACCTTAGGTCATTCTAAGGGCGGGGAAGGTTATTGAGGTCACCCTTCATCCCTCGGATGATCGTCCGAATTAGGCACGGTGGCACAACCCAGCCTAGATATCAGCCGGACCACTCAGCCGAACTATGGCGTTAATAAGTAGGTTTCATTATATTTTATTAGTTACACAACGTTACACATGGAGCACTGGATATACCTTCGTCTATGTAGGTATTTATTGCGCGAAAGAAAGTAGCAAACGTTTAGAATGACAAAAACCAATGAAATGCGAAATTTAAAAAAACGGTCGCCTAACTTAACATTCAAATTCTAAACTCGATCCTCTTTCAAACTTGTATTGGTATGAAAAATCGTCACGATACTCGTAGGTACCTAACTAAAGTACGAAGTAATTGTCATTAACCGAGTCTGAATGCGGCTGGAAGCATACCCTATTCCACTTAAATCCACTGGATAAATCCATTAATGGATCTGTTTCTACTTTTTGTTCCACTATAATTATTCGACTTTGCGTATTCATGACTATCATAAATATGAGGTAGGTTTAGGTTATGTTAGTTCTGCTGCAGGCGCGAAGGGCCAAACCACCCAGAAATAAAAGGCTCCGTCGACTCTGTTAAATTTGATTTTGAAATTATTAAATCCATCAATCGATTATAGTGGAACAAAAAGTAGAAACAGATCCTCATGTATTTGTCCAGTGGATTAGACTGGAATAGAAGGGAAGCATTTGCCACTAAACAAGAATACTACTTTTATTTAGTACCTATGTACTTGTATTTTCTATGATGAGATTACCCCCTGTAGGTACGGATGACGTCAAAATTAATTATGTTTATCAATAGGTACTTCATTGAAGTAAGGTGCAAAAATGTAAACATATCTATGTAGTCGACTGTACAATATAGATCCCTAAATACTTTATAACACGACCACAGCGAAGCAAATACATATATATAAGTAAGGGTTAGTTAAACTATGAACGAATACCCTGGAATTCGTTCATAGTTTAACTAAGATTTCAGTCGGTGTAGTACGGCTTCTTGGCGCTGGCACAGACCCAATGTCCTGAATTGCGGATAAATGCAACATTGAAATAATAACTACTTACGACTTGATTTATTTGCCGATTTATGGCCACTTGGACCGTTACAAAATTACATCTAACGGAGTTTTCGCACTGCGGACAATTCAGATCCGACAAAGTGAAGATAATAAAAGGCTGTGTAGGATCCAAGTATTTTACAAGCTTTTAACTTAACTTTATGTATTCGTACATATCGCACTGCTAGATCAAAACAGTATCAACTCAAAATCCTTGCTAGTTTTGTTTCAAGTTCATAGTAATTGTATTAAAGTTGATTTTAAAATACAGTTGTATTTTGAGTTACTACTGTTTTGATCTAGCAGTGCGATATGTAAAACTCTAAAATCGTGTATTGATTTCGTATTCAGCCATTATTAGCGTTGTTGAAGGTATGTTACCCTTTAGCACGACATCAGTGACACCACTCTCATATTAGGTAGATACTAGCCGTTGCCCGCGACTTTGTCCATGCAGAAGCCGTCCTTCCTCGGGGTTCAAGCTATCTCCATACCTAATTTCAACTAAACCGGTTTAGCTTTAGCCGTGAATGCGTAACAAACAAAATTACTTTCATATAATACTAGTATGGATTGCTAGCTTCTGCCCACGACTTCGTCCGTGTACATTTCTATTATCGTTATTCCCTCGGGAACTTTAGACTTTTTCCGGGGTCAAAATGTGTTACTCCAGGGTAAAAGCTATCTCCATTTCAATTTCATCCTAATCTGTCTAGCCGTTGCAGCATAAAGGAGTAACAAACAAACACACAAACTTTCGCATTTATAATATTAGGTACTAGGATGATAAAGATATGTATTATAGCGAACACCGGGCGTAGCACGCGAGGTGAGGATTTTACGTCAAAATTCGTCAAACGAGATTTAGTGTCAAATATGTCTATTCCATATTCTAACGTAAGAGTAAACGTTTAAGGTTTTAAATAAAAGTGTGATTTGTGTGACTTGAGTCCTTTTATTACTAAGCATCTTGAAGTGGGATTTAATGTCATGTGTCATTTTCGGTATTGCTAATTGACACTAATTCATGGATAACGTCAAATCTGACAGTAAATCTCGCCTCGCGTGCTAAGCCCGCAGTGACTTAAGTGAAAAGATATTCCATGCTTTGTTAATGTTGGGTGGAAGCGGAAATAGAGTGGGTACTTACTTCATGCACTTAACTATAACAACTTTAGTTAACTTATAAGCCGTCTGTCCTATTCTAGATTAGCACGTAAAATTCAATCTAGGTTTTATGCGGACAAACATAAAGAGTCAATAAGAAAGATCATCAAACAAAATTATATATATCTTAATCCCCATTGCTCCCTGTGAACAGTGAGGTTCTAGCGGCTCAGCTAACACCTCACTGGGACCAATTCGAGCGTGACCTTGCGATTGATTAATTATGCGAGTGTGGCAATACCTCCCTGAGCCAACCACAATTAGCGCTAAGTAATGAGGCACGTGTATACTGGTCATTACTGCTTAATTAAGTAATGCCTGTGATTGGGCACAGTTTATTACATACTAGAGGACGCCCGCGACTTCGTACGCGTAGAATTAGTTTCCCGCTACTCCCCCCATTTCTTCCCGTTGGGGGTCGATTTTCAGAAACTCCTTTCTTAGTGCTCACTTACATCATGAAAGGAACCACTATACCAAATTTCAAGTTTCTAGGTACAGTAGTTTCGGCTGTGCGTTGATATATAAGTTAATCAGGTTTGCCTTTTATATATATATTTGCCTTTTATATATATAGATAGAAGATATTATTAATAAAAGTCCTCCGATCGCTTTGTAGCTCCCAAACTCATTGACCAATTTAGATATTTATCAATTTATTTAGCGTTTTTTTTTAAATAGCTAATTTAATAGGGGTAGTTCTTAGCTAGGTTTTATGAAAATCTATTGGGCCGTTTCAGAGATATCAGCTTTAAAAGTAAGCGTGGGTCGTCGCCATTAAATGGGAGAGAATTTTTTATATACTTTTTAAAAAGTTAGGTATTATTTAGCAAGTAGGTAATACAATGGTGCAAATCTGCAGTTAGGTATATTTTTTCTTTAGGGAATTAATTTATTGTATTCAAACCACATATCAATTATAATATAGTATACCCATGTAAGTATGTAAGAAGGGATATATACCGTACCTACCCACTTCCTCAACTATGCTATACATTAAAAAATACATAAATCCTCGTCCCTTTTTTATTGAACGAAACATAAAAAATCTAAAGTTAATTTGTCTGTTGCTATCCAACCGATCTATACCCACTTAACTATATAACCTTCTGGAGGTCCTGAGGGCCGGCGAGGCACGTGTCGGTCTCGGCCTTGAGGGCTATACCCAGCTATATACAGACATCAGAATCCCTTGAGCCCCGCGTCTCCCTTTGTGTGTGTTGCCATGTACAAATAAACGAAAATAACAACTTACGTTCAATGTTACAGAATTACCGTAACGGTGTGTGCGTCCATTTTGTTCCGAATTATCGTTGTGTTGTCTTCACCTCTACATACAAAAGGGTGTCCCTTAGTTATACACCTGTAGCCCTACAGCGCAGGGCACCCCGCACACACCCCCGCCGCGCCCCCTCACCAGCGCGCAGGCGCGGCTTTGACAGCCAGACCGTGCCAACACGTCCTAATTATTTTCCTGACTGTGACTCAAATTGTGCTCCGCAGCCACAGCGATGTGAGCCGTGAACCATGGTCGCGAGCGTCAGCGTCATCGGTGCTACCAATGGTAAATAGAGTTCTATAACCCTAGAGGGATGTTACGTGGTGTGTACGAAAGCCTTGTTGTTGCGCAGTGGAAGCGACGGCGTATATAAGCGCCGTAGCGGCGTTCGCAGCCGTGGTGCTGGTGGTGCTCCTGTTCCTCGGGAGGCGCTGGTGCCACGCCGGGGTCTTCGCGCGGAAGGGCCGGGAGACCGTCCTCGTGGTCGCCAGCGACGTGCCCTGCCTCAGCCTTGACCATGCTCACGGTAACACCTTTGTTTGTTACTTCTATTCATAGCTAGTTTCTTTGTTATGGTAGCCCCCATGGGACTAGTTTAATAGTTTACCAAGCGCCCAAATTGTAATAATGATAAAGAAACACGAAACACGCTAACAGTAGTATAATATTGATTCTGTTTTGAATATTTCATTGGAGTCAACGCTAGTGAAGGTCTGCGAAGGCGTCATAGCATAGTTCATTTATTTATTAGTGTTTCAAGTAGCGTGAAGGGCGCCGTTCGCGTCGCAAGGTTCCTACTAAGGGCGGTTAATCCATATTTAGTACCTAATAAACCTTTTAAAGTACTGAATATAAATTAGAACTTAGTTCCTAGCCATTTAAATATATTAGCTAGTTGTAGCTCGTAGAGCAGTGCGTATATATCGATTGACGTTGTCCGTACGTCTGTGTTGTTATAGATACTTTGTCGAAACCGATCCATTATCCCGATCGAATATTCACGTTCGAGGCGTCGGACTCCGACGAGGAGCAACGCTTGCGCATCCAACAGGTGAGAATTTACATGTTTACAACCTGGATATAATTATGTCTGTAATTACCTAAACAACAATGTTTCTATCGTTTTTTACATCGCTTTGTTATGTTTCTCCCTTAATTTCTCACTACAAAGCGAAGGCGATATAGAAAATTAACGAAGCAATATTATTTAGGCAAAGTTAAGACCTTTTTTTCACTTAAAATAATCAAGCACCTATTTCGTAGCACCGCTACGGGCTACGAGTACCCGTAGACCGTAACCCTTGGTTTCGTATTTCAAATAAAACCTACTTCATTGCAACAAAGGTTTATAAATTCTTGTTTAACAGGAGCGATGTGGAAATAATGAGATTTTTCACAATAGCTCCGTTGGCGTGAAACCGTACAAACTTCAGAAGTTTCTCAATTTCGAATTGCGTAGGTTTACACGGGAAATGCGCAGTTGAAACTTGAGAAGTTGGTATGGCTTCATTTAGAAAATCACCCTTGCTTATTTCGTTCCTGATTACGCCAGATCAATTCCCAAAGAGGTTTTATGTTGCCCCACCCAACGACATTGAAATAAATGCCTAATTATTTACCCACCAGCATGCAGGTTGAATATGCGTGTAGAAATAGCCTATCATGTAACCGTATATAAGGGAAAAAAAGAAATTTTAATTTTTTTTGATTACGCTACGTACTGCGTAGAAGAACAGTCATAACACGGGAATGTTAAGCCACTTGCTACTCTTCATAATTTAGCCGAGTAATACATACTGGATATCCGAATATTTGCATTACACGGCCAAAATATAAACAGTGGCAAGTGGATCAACAATCCCGTGATGTGATGTAGGTATACAACCAAAGTCCCGATACTCGAAAACATGCACTTTAAACGCACTGACGACGTGTCAAGTCACGCTTGCCAGTGCCTCCTTCGACGAGCTCCCCGAGTTATTTAAAAGCATAACAGGAATGGAATTCCAGCCGATGCACGTGTGTCAACATGGTTTATTTATAACTCCGCCGAGTTGCCCCAATACTCCTCGAGATGCGTTTATATGCGCTTATTGCAAAATATAGCCCTGAGTAATTTTGCCTCAAAACGGGTTATTTTTTAAGTTTATCAATAACAATGCACGTTTACCTAATTGATGAGTAAAATATTTTTAAGAAAGAATAACCGACTACTTACAATTTAATTTGGAGTCCCGTTTCTTTTGAGGACCAAATTTTGGCGAAATTTTAATTTTAATTTTTAGTTTAATCGTAAAAAATTGGTTAACAAATGGCGGAGAAATGGCTAAAAATGCAATATGACGCGAGCTTTGTTTTAGTACATCTTGCTTTTAATACTTACTTAATATTGTTGGTGTAATAGTAAGAATATTTGAAAATGACGAAATCGTCGGTCCCTGAGCGAGGCCTAATAATGCGTTGGGAAATGCTTGACGTTTGTTTACTCGCGATTCAATATAAATGTTAATCTATTACTGAAACTGATTGATCCAAGCAGGATTCATAACAATCTTAAAGTTTTTTTTTAAATGTAACTTACGTACTTACTTTCTTCTTACTCAGCATGCATGTAGATTTTTAATTAGGAGTATTGTACGTACTTTGATCTATGTAGTCTTTTATTCATTCATTTAACGTTATATAACCGTATCTTCCTTTTTTATTATTCTTATTATTAATTTTATTACACTTGCAGTTACTGTACGTTGTATTTATTTATTTAAAATGTATTGCACAATACACAAAGTAAGTAGGTACAAATGGCTGCCGTAACGTAAGGCATTCTCTGCCAGACAACCTTTTGGCCAAACTGAGAAAAGCAGAGGTTTTTAGCAGTGAGATTAAAAAATTGAGCAATAGTGTCGTCAATTTCATGGGTTACAATGTAGGTAATAACCACAAAAATTGGACCCCTTTTGTACATTTTCTTTACCCCTATAGCTATCGTATTGTTAACGTTACGCTAGCTCTTATTAAGTTGACAGTAGAGACGGCGGTAAAAAAGAAAAATAAAGGCCCAGTCAGCCCTATCAGGCTTAGACCAAGTTTTACACATAGTTACAGCTAGATTTTTCTTTTTACTTCAAGTGGCCTTAGTACTCAGTTAATATAAAAGTCAATTAATCTAAGAGCTGCCAGTAATTAATTCTCTTTGATCTATTGCCAAGATAGAACTATAGAGAGCACAGTGCAAAGATACTTAAACAAATTGAATTTGCAGTCTGTACCTGTGTCTGTCTGTGTGATTAATAGTCTTTAGTCGTGTAATTAAAGAATATACCAGGTACAAGAGTGTGATTGCAAAAAAAGTACCTACGAAATTCACTATCAGCTAACACGGTTAGTTATTATTCATGATACTGAAGTTAACAAACAAAGGTCCTTAAGGTGATGGAACTAGTAATGAATAAGGATCAATGATGGTGGATGGATTTATGGATTTTTTGAGATAATCAATTTTCAGATTTACAATCCTCTGAGGTTAATAACGATTAAGTCGTTCCATAGTGAAATTTTTTCATATACACTTGTTTTTCAAAACTTTTGAAAAAGGAACGAGTTAAAATTGTCTCTAAAATATCGCTGAGTTCGGCGATTACATTTAAGTCAAAACAAAAACCGAACATTACGCTAAATAGCGTTTCTATTCGTTTGGCCTCTTCTCCACTTTGTTTTCATAAATATATTTTTTTTTTGTTAGTGACGGGGCAGTGGTCCAACTGCTCTGTCCAACTGACTAAAATTAGTATCATAAATATGAGGTAGGTTTAGGTTATGTTAGTTCTTCAGCTGGCCCGGAGGGCGCAACCACCCAGAAATAGGAGCTCCGCGCGAGCGGAGCTCCGTCGAGCCTGTTAATTTGATATTCAAATAGAAATTATTTGTCAGTTGGACAAAGCAGTTGGACCACTGCCCCGAAAGGGTTTTGTTGACATATGTTAGCCGAAGCGGTTTTACCGCTGTAGGTATATCTGACAACCTCAGTAGCTCTAATGCTGACTCAGTGTCCGTTTCACTGCGACAGGGACACACATTCTCAGCTTTTCTTGTTACCTTTTATTTTTGTATATTTGTGTATTGTGAGTAGAAACAAAGACTTTCTTACTTATTATTATAAAGCCATATGGTTTCAATAACACGATTGGTTAAAACTAAGTTAAAGAAAGGCCTTGGTCTACATTTCCTGAGATTTGGGCAGCCCAGTATTGAGTGAGATCAGACTAAAACCATACAACCTCATTAAAGTGTTCATTAATAATAAACAGGATAAAGAAGAAGTGGGATGCCACTACGAGGAGAAGAACGAGAACGCACCAATCAAGGTCCCGGTCGAGGTGGAGCTGGTAGAGACGGCGCTACGGGAGACGACGCTGAGAGAGACGAGGATAGACGACGTGGTGGCTCCGAGACGGGCGGAGTTCATCCACACGCTCGAAGCGCAGAGCAGCGTGGACAGCGATGTTATTGCGCATAATGTAAGTTTAATACCTCTTCAACTCAACTGTCTATATGCTAAATGTTCTGAGAATCCGATTTTACTGAAAGAATGACGGACTTGGCATCCCTCTGTATCCGTCTGTAGTCTGTACCCAATTATTCATGACGTGATTATACGAGTCATACGATGCTAGCGAATCCGGATTCGATTCTCGGTAAGGGGAGTTATTTGTGTGTTGAGCTGAGAGATCTTTACGTTGTTACAATATTCATTTAGATTAGGGCTAATCACAACCCATTAATTATGAATTGTAATAAGGGTAGCCTAAACTAAGCCTCGTACGGGTTAGAATAATTGTATAGTTATCTCTTTACGTAGGTAAACAGAACTCAAATACTGGCTAATTTTAAGCTCCGAAGAAGGGTTAGAACAATATTATTTTGATCCCTCACACGGTCCTAAGGTCCAGTTATTAGCTTTTACTTTTAAGGGCACCGTTTACTTTAATTTGCGTGCCCCTAATTGCCCTCCGTGAAATAACATAGAGGGGTCAAAGGTGTCCGTTTTAATTTCTTTACGTGGTTAACTTTGACCTTGGCCTGGTTAACTACAAGCCATAAAAGAACCAAGAAAGGATACTTAAGCCACACTTTAATTGCTTCATTTTACTGTTTTACGGCTTTTTGGTGTTGTCGTTGTAGTTATTTAATTTGAAGGAGTTCAAGGTCAGCTCGATCGATCATATCATGAGTGTCGAAATTGTGCTTTACTTTTAGATGGAGGTTGTGTGCTCAAACCTACATTCAACATTACTCCTTCCACTTTAACTGGGTTACATAAGAATTGTAAATTTAAGGATAGAAGTTCCGAAGTTTTGTATACATATTGCGAATTTATTTAGTAGGTATATTCAGCTAATCAATGATGAATTTTTGGTAGAAGGAGAATCAAGTTCAAAATTTCTTTACAGGCGACATAATCATCACTTTTTTTTTAAAAACAAAGTCCTCCGCCTCGTTTGTCTCTCTGTATGTTTGCGATAATCTCAAAAACTTCGGAACGTATTTTCATGTAGGTACCTAGTTTTCACCATCCGTTAGAAAAAAATCACGGAAGGTTTTTATGTATAATAAATGCTGGTTGTACGGGTGTTACAGAAACACACATAAACCGATATTACGGGAATATTAAGGGATGCAATATTACGTAGCGTGCTATTTTTCAACGTTATTCGGTTCTACAGGACACGTCCCTTCTCTGCGGAGAGAGCAGCAGCCCCCAGGAGCGAGGATCCGTGGAGCTGACGCTGCTCTATGATGCACCAGTGCGCAGCATGACGGTGCATGTGCTGCAGGCAAGGGGGCTGCCGCCGCGCACGTTGCCGCAAATACTGCAGACCCAGGTGAGGAGCAGGAGCTAGAGACACTAGTGTGAGCTCGATTGGGGGAGATGGGGTTCGGATGATGTTACGTAGTGTTAAAGATATAGGTATTCCATAAATAAATAGTATTAGGCTGCGGCAGAACCGCCAGCACATGACACTTTTTACCAAGAAGTCAGAAGACTTGATAGTTCTCAGCGAAGCCGCGACTCGCGGACTAGAACATCGTCAGTGTATCCAACCTTCAGAAGGACGTACTGGAGTTCGTCTTTTACTGTAGCAGAATTTATCTGGTGTTTCTGCTGTGCTAAGTAAGGTCATTGCAAATGTTGCAAGTAATTTTCTTACCAAATGCTTTTTGTTTACAGATTCGAATTGTTCTTTTGCCGTTGAAAAAGCAGAAATTCAAATCCAAGATACGCAACGGAGAAAATCCTCAATACATGGACAGTTTCGTATTGCATAAAATTAATCCAGGTATCAATTGTTTTCATTTGTTATAATCTAAAAAACTTCGCATTTCAGTAATTAAACTGTTTACGAACTAGTACGTTGGCTACAAATCACGACACACATACAAACAGACGGACATAGAAATAGGCATCTCCTTTTGATTATGTCGATGTATATATACCTACTAAATAAAATAGATTAGAGTATTGAAAATAAGAAATAAAGTGCAAATGATTTGAAAACGTGGATATGACCAAAATCCTGTGATGCAAGCGTTTAAATACTGAACCAGTCATAACGCCGATCATAGGCGATCCATGGATATTTACTTAGTTCTCGTATTAAAGCTGTTATGATGATGCCACCCAAGCATATCACAACAGTGCGGTACACCATGTAGAATTAGAAAACCCGAGAGACGAGCTTATCTCATGCGTCTTCCTCAGAGGATGTATACGGGCTGGGGCTCCGTATCCGCGTGTACGGCTGCGAACGCATGCGGCGACAGCGGCTGCTGGGCGAGGCGGCCGTGAGCTTCGCCACGCTAAACCTGGAGCTGGAGAACAGCCTGTGGCTGCAGCTGGCGCCGCGGCAGCCGCACCAGCCCAGCCTGCAGGTAACCCTATGAGAACACGTGCTGCTAGGAGTTGAGTTGGAAACGCGATCAAAGTTTTTCACACAAAAACTGCAGCACAATTTTGGAGTTTTACTTGTAATAACATCGGACTGTTTCGTGCTGCCTATGGTCCTGTAATTCATTTCTTAACAACATTTGAATTATAATACAGACAAAAGAATTAAGAATGATCCAGTATACAATACAATTCAATACAAACCTCTTAATTGTACAAGAAACAAAATCATTACAAAGAAACACTGAAGAAACAACACAAATAAAAATAACACAAGTAAAAAACAAGCGGTCTTATCGGTCTTATAAGCGATCTCTTCGAGACAACCTTAGTATAGATATGGGTCAAATTAACACGTTCACTGTCCCCATACAAAACGGTCTTCAGTGTCACAAGTCCCACTGTGCATTCAGTATGGGGATTTGGCCCCATAGTGGAAGCATGGAGTCCTGGAAAAAAGCCTCAGACCCCACATTGGGGCCGCCCGGACAGGAAACGTGTTAAAACATTTTATTCAGTACCATACAGTTCAGTTCAGTTCTCGCGAACCATATCAATAAACTATATTAGCACTGTGTGTGCTATGTTGCTGTCTGTGCGAGTGTACTATCCAGCAATTTGGAAATATTTCGTATCATATTCTTTTCCAGCTGCCGAAAATAGAGATGAACCACTCGATGTCAATGTCGGGCGTGCTGGCGAGCCCGTCTTCCATCACGACGACGACGCCGGGCGGCGGCGAGGCCTGCAGCCTGGCGCGCTCCGACTCCGCCTCGTCCTGTTGCAGCGCCCGCTCCGCGCCAGAGCTGTTGTTGGGGCTGCAGTACAGCTCCAGTACTGGACACCTGTCTGTTGAGGTATGTCGTACCTTTGATCTCATTAAGGCAGGTGAGAAAGTCATCCATCCCGAGAACAGCAGACCCGGCTTCGTGTCCTTGCAGTTCGCACTTCGCGCCAGAACTGCTGATGCGGCTGCAGTATAGGACCAGCATCAGGAACCTATCTGTTGAGGTTTCATTCTGTTATCTGCAGCAACAACGCTTCGCCTTTCATTGAGGCAGGATAGTAAGAGAGTCATCCATCATCAAAGCCATCGAATTCCTGCAGCAGCGCGACATTGAGATTTTTCCTAAACCGAGCCCAGGACTAACACAGTCCGTGGTTAGTTGAGACAGTGACAATGTAGCCTTAACTAACTTTCCTTTCCGTTCCTGAAGTGTTTATTGCAAATCCATATATTTTTGTGTAAACTTATATAAGTTTCCAATCTTTTCCTATTTATATTGTATAAAAATTTAGAATCATGTACAGTTAACTACCAAAATATGTATCCACTTTTTCAACTTATTGCATCGTAATAATGTCCACAAGTCGATACATCTCTTCGTTCGAAGTCGACTGAGCCTGAACTGACTGCTAATCGAACAAAGTTTCGCTTGCTTTTGCTGTTTCTCCTGCAGGTGATTAAGGGCACACACTTCCGCAAGCTGTCCCCCAACAAGGCGCCGGACACGTACGTGAAGCTGAGCCTCATCAGCTCGCTGGGCATGGAGATGGGCCGCTGCAAATCCTCGACGCGCCGCGCGCAGTCCAACCCGCTATACAAGGAGCTGTTCATATTCCAGGTGATAAGCAGTGCCCATAGCAGCTGTGTTGGAATGAGTGTATTTTAAACAAAAAGTGACATTCTCCGCCTTGATGAAGACTGATGAAGCACCAAGAAGGGCAAAACTCTAGTAAAAGTCATATGTAGGTACACAAAGTTTTGCAATGGCAATATGGAAATAATGATTTCAGACGGTAGTACGCACTGACCAGTAGGCCAAGTAAACATGCAAACGCTGCTATCGACTCGAAATGTATGGAGTGGACATAAGCAATTGACCCGATCTGACTTCAGCTGACGTCAATCATATGATTTTTACATTTTTGAAAATCGCTAAAATAGAGTTATGCATTCAAAATGCATAACTTAGGCTCCCAGCAGTCTTATTTTTATAAATAACGTGTAAAGCGTAGCGATACGATGAGGAAATGCTATGCGTCGCGTTTTGGCAGTCACCTCGCCCCCTCCCAAAAGTCTGTCATCCTGTGGGACAGTCGCGCGTTAACTTGTCGGTCTAGCACTTTTATAATTTCTTATAAAAAGGTCAAAAACAAAGTACAAACTACCAAAAACACTGAATGATTAAACTGACAATATACGAGCAAACCTGCGAGTAAATCTCAATAGGTACCTACAATGATGTTCTAACAAAGCCTAAATCCGAACTCCAAGCTCTTCAAACCTTTTGTTACTCGTAGGAAACAATTAAGAGACAACAATGCATTATTACCCATTTTCTGGTTTCAGGTGGCTCTATTCCAACTGACGGAGGTGACGCTGATGGTGTCGGTGTGGTGGCGGCGCAGCGTGAAGCGCAACGAGATGGTGGGGTGGTTCTCGCTGGGGCACAGCCCCTCGGGCCGCGACGAGCAGCGCCACTGGCAGGACCTTTGCGACCACCATGGCGAGCAGGTAATTGTAAAGAAACTCTAGAAACCTGACTCAGAAAGCCGGAATTTTTTAGATGTTTATTCTCATGACAGTCATGACTTAAAGTTGTTATTTTTACAATGAGAGACAACGCGCAGCTTAAACCGACAAACATGAAATTTGAAGGAGAATAATCCTTGAATGCAGCAAGAAAGTATTTTTCGAAAATCGACTCTCAACAGGAAGACATAGGGGCAGAGGCGTCCTCGTGTTTAGAACAAAAAGGTTCTAAGGTGAGCAACCACAGTAAAAGTGGTTGACTGCACCACGCAGTCAGTACCTATTAATCATCCCAGCAGTCACGTTTTTATGTAATCTCAAATCAGAATCAACCTTACAATTATGTAAATAAGCTATAACTTTGTAACGAAACTGCTTAAGAAATATTATATATGGTTGGATTCTATTCAGCAGTTAAAATGCAAATGAGTACTACATTCTAGAGGATCCTTTTTGTACTTTGTGCATAATTGTTCGGCAGGTACAGCGCTGGCACGTGCTGCTGGACTCCTGACGCCCGCCGACCTAGTGCGAGGACGCACTCGCCTGAATTGACTTCGCCCGAAGGCTTTCTTCGACTGTCGCCGACCCAGCCAGGGTCGCGCGAGTGGGCTCGACTTGACCGACCCGCTCCCCAGACCTGGCCCCATTTTAATAAGCGAGACAGCGACTACGTTACCGAAACTTGCTGAAGTGGTCGCATCGCTTCTATAGGGCTGGTTTTGATCGATCTTTGGATGTTTTTGAGAAATGGTTTGTTGCTTCGTGTCACTAGCACGCCTTTTGCATCGTTGTGACGCATATCTCTGCGTTGAGTGTTGACCATGCAAAGTATGGAGCACGTTTCTGACTGATTGAAATTGATGTAATACTTAATTGTATGGATTTGTAAAAGTAATCGACTTTAACATATTCTTATGTGTTATAAATAAACTCCAATATTTATCTAGCTTTCGGAGGTTTGTTGTATGTATAGTTATTTAACGCATTTAACGGGATTGCACGACTTCTGAGTTGTAAAGTAAAGCTTCTTCAGGTCTCTTCTAGTTATTGCATTACATACACGATCCAAATAAATATACTGATTGCCCGACTAATATCTATTATAGAATATACTTATATTTACACTTGCCATTATATTAAATATTGTAAAATGGTTGTTCGATTTTTAACGAAAACTTGAGCGGATTAGGTATAGATTTTATCACTTTATATTTATATTCGAAAGTAACTTTGCTGGTAGATATAATTTTCTATGAAGTTTATTAAAATGGTATTGTATATTTTTATTATAAATTAATTGTTAAAATTCCTTAGAAAGGCTTCGTGTTGTTTTAAGTTGAAGTTTAAATGTCGTAAACTAGGTATTAATATGTTCTTCAAAATATATGATATATTGGTATTTATAAAAATAGGATGTTGACATCAATTTCCAAAGCCCTTAGAGTATCGTAATAAATATAAGTAGCATTTTATAACGATGGTGAAGACTCGCAGCGCACAATTCTGGTGAGAGTAGGATAGGATAATGTACCGAATACCGATTTGTATACATAAAGTTATACTTGTACACGTAATTATATATGCTATATATGACTTGTAAAAAAATTAAAAATCTTGTTAAAAATCAATCAGTAACTTAAACAGCTATTCGTTGTTTATGTTAGGCTGCTTGTAAAATATATAATAACGCTATTTAGCGCGACCAGAGGTCTAGATAAAAGCATTCTGCAAACGTTAACGAATGCAGAATTCAAATAATATGTATAGAATTGTCGTAAGCAGTCTTTTGTTCGCTAGTGTGAATACCAAAAATCTCGACAGATTGCTATAATTAGGTACTACCCTTCGTACGATGCGACCTGGATTGCCCTACAGTACAAATGAATCTAATCTTCACTATAAAATAATTAAACTCCCTTTCACTTTTTAAATATAATATTATCAAACAAATATGCTGCTAAGGTTTAATTTTACCATACTTTGGCATTTACTAAGTAATAAAAAGTGGTTATAACTATAAAGCTACGAGATTTAAAAAAAAAGTTTGTTTACAGCTAAAGTTCACATTTTATTACCAAAATAAAAGAAGTAGGATTATGTACTTACATGTCTAAGTCAAGTTTAACTTGTGTTCCTAAATACTGATCTAAGTTTTTTTTTGTTTACCCAAGGGATTTAAGAATAAGTATTATGCATTTTATATATTTTATTGTATCATTACTGGCGGTTCCATCTTGCATGGAAATACGTATGTGGTATTCGCTTTTTATAATAATTAAATTTATAAAATATTAGTCAATTGTGAACCTTGTAGGGTTGGTAAATTTAATTTGTAAATTAAAGCAGCGATGCATTTCATATAAATATTAAAGCCCCAAAATAATTGGGTTCTGCTCTGCTATGTTCTTATATCGCTTCTAAACATCTCGCGTATCTGTGCAATTATATCGTTAATATTAGTTATGTTTCTTTAAATGTTTGTAGTCGTAGGCAGAATATTATTTAACTCTTCTGTCGAGTCAGTGATACTATATTATGTCATAGCAGCGTAGATAATAATAAATAACTACATAGGTACATGGAAATCCCCGATATAATGCTGACCTTCTATCAGAGCCCTTAATTAAATTTAAGCTAAGGAGCTATGGTACCATGCCACATAGAGACAAAGATACACACGTAAAACTATAATACCCCAATTTTTATGTCGGGGGTTAACTAAATACTTATAATATAACATAACTAAGCCCTGATGTATCCAATCCCCATGATACAATATTTGTCAGTTAAAGTTGGTAGGTACTTTAGTTTTCTGTCATATGAAAAAGTACATTCTTTTTTCTTTAAGATACTTTTATCGGGGATCGGGGGATAGATAAATAAACCCTAAGTAAAACTAAACTTGGTAAATATATAAATGCAAAGCTAAATATCGTCCACGCGTAGCATTTAGTTAAGTCGTTTTCTTTATTCCTATGTTTTTTTATAGCTTCCTTCGTAAGTTTAATTGGAAAAGCAAGAGGAGGACCATAGTGAGTTAGAAACAGTTTAGAAGCATTGTTTTAAATGATGTTATAAATGTATTTCTATTTTTTCAAGCAAATTCCTACCTTTGTTTGTAGACTCTTGAAGTGCTTAGGAGTCTTAGCACTTGATAATTCCAGTAGAGCGAAGTCGTTTAAACATTGACGAATTCGAAAAGGTCCAATACTATGTGTAGATTTATATGTATAAGTATCGATTTATTTATTTGTTTATTCATTTAATCTATCTACAGACTAAACACAACATCACTTACTTAGACTGTGTTAAACAAAGGCCAAGTCCGTAGACGATTTCGGATAGCGTGATTCGTAGGTGACGCGGCTATAGATATATTTTATAGTTAGAGCAGAGGGCTTATTGTCTAACGCACTCGCAATCACTATCGTTTTCATTTTGAAAATCGAAGGCTTGTCTGCATACAAAATTAAAACAATTGCTCCACTTTGAAGCCGGTTGCGATTGCGAGTGTGTTAGACAATAAGCCCGGATAGAGCGGCCGCAATTAACAAACTAGGTACAATTACCGTTCTGAGTAGAGTAGTTGCTGTCATTTATTTACACAACATTTTAATTTGAAATTCGCCTACGACTTACAAACGTTTAATTAGGCATTTTATTACTCGTGATTGACGTTTGTTTATACGTCCAAAGCGTTAAATTTAATACGTTTACCCTTATTAATAAAGGGTTTGTAAAGTCGTTCGTAGTGTTTAAGCTTTTTGAAGGACATTTTCGTCCTAGCCAATGACTGTTTTAGTTTTATTTATTGTTATTTTAGTAATATAGAGGACAGATCCCTGATTCGACATTGCCTCTTGTAATATTTGTACTGATCTTTTTTTTATATTATGCGTAGTTTCTTTCTTTCCCTTTCTTGGCTAAGAAGAATGGGACAGAACAGATAGAAGGAAAATAAACTTATTTTATAGATATATCATACTTTGCAAAGTCCCGATGCGTTAAAATTACCTAAAGGTCATATAAATGACAGATATGTTAATACGAATAAACGTTTTGAAACCTAGAGAATAAGCATTTCTCGAAATGGTTTTAAATAAAACCGGTAAAAAGATTATGGTAATATGGCGTAAGTATCCCAATTCTGAATCCTTTTAGTTTCAACTTAGAAGTAATTTTGGAAGGCTTTAGGTACTGGTGAGGCCAGAGGTACAGTCAACGTCATAAATATATATACGTTCCCAAGAAGTCAAAAATATCTACACACCCCTATGCCACTGATTTAAGGTCTATGTTTACATATATTTGACGCGTTGGCCGTATAGATATTTGTACTTATGGCTGTACTGTCCCCAGTTTATAGTAAGTAAGAGCCGGCTTGCAGCGAAATAACAAGTACCTAGGTATGATGCAAATGACCAATATAGTGTACCTACTAAACGAATGTTTATTACATAATAACTCTCGTCAAAGCCAAACATAGTATACCTGAATATATTCATACATACTCGTACATATATACCTACAAATAGCGGAGTTTAAATTAAAAAGATTATTTCGTACTTAGAATCATCAATTCTCGAATATTTTTAACTGATTAAACCATTACACTATTTTTGAATGTCTTATGAAATATAGAGGAAATCAATTTTGTTGAAATTTTGATGAATGTTGACGAAATTTTTTGAGGATGATTTGTGATAATGATAACATTGTAATATTACACATGCAGATTTCAGCTAATGGTTATTATTAAATAGGATATACATTTATTCTCCTTGTATAAGCTAGCACTTGATTGAACTATGAACCGCGTCTGCATGGAAATGCAGTCTCACACCAGTATTAATTTTACTGTTTAAGGTTGTACTTGTACTCATCTTCTTGTTACCAACTTGAAAAGGCTTGAAATATCATACAAACACATAAAATGGCACTTTTGAAGTTGTTGAAATACTCATGTAAAATATTTCTGAATAAATCACTTTATACATTTTTCCTAAATGGTGTTTTCTTCGAATTCCTCGCTCTACCTAGTCAATATATCTAATAGTCAACAATTTTAACTAGTGTGCCACTGTAGAACACGGTTGCAAAAAGTCAATTATTATTTATGACTGACGTAATTTCTTGCCTTCGATTTTCAAAATAAAAACGATCGTGATTGCGAGTGCGTTAGACAATAAGCCCGGTTTTCTCAGCAACTACAAATGCTATTAACGTGAAATTTGGCATAGTTGTACAACTTGCTTGCCCGGATCAGTTTTTAGTAAAAAAAATGAAATTAATTTTATAAATAATTTAAAAGGGGTCTCTAGAATGTGGGTTGAAAAATGAAAGTGGTTCGTTTATAGCAAATGGGATGTCATATGAAAGGTCTTAAGTAATCTGCTCATTTAAAAACTATTTTTTTTTAATTTTCTGTGATGTACTTTTTGATTTACTTATAGCCAAAAATGTACAAAAAATGACCGTTCAAATCTCCGAAGTTTATTAATCAAAAAATCTGAAAAAAACCTAACGAACAGATAATTACTTATATTTCATGGGAAAAATAAAACGAAGTGTTCATTATTTAGGTACAGTTTTTAACAAAAAACTAAGAAAGTCTGTATTTATTCTGTATCTGTATTTAGGCTAATCAAAATTGACCTTATTGCGTATAAAATAAATTCCATAACAAAATGAGTATTTTCTTTTGCGGTTACCAAGCATAATATTAGCTTCAATACGGAACCCTCGGTGCGCGAGTTCGATATTTATAAAATAAAATATCTATTATATCAAAGACTAGCTGCTGCCCGCTCCGTCTGCGCAGAAGAATATAACCTAGCCTATGCTACTATGCTATAATATAGCATTTAAAATTGAAAAATTCTTTTGAGTTTTTGAGTTTATTAGTTACAAGCATACAAAAACACATAACACAAATCTTTCCTCTTTTATTGTAGTGTAGATTTAAGTTAGTATTACTACGAGTACCTTAAAAAAACAAGAAAAAAAACAAAGGTCATGATAAAAAAATATTTATTCAGTTAGCCATGTGAAATGGTTCAAATGGTGTTAATAAAACTTACAATTAAACCGATACACATCGAAACAAGGCCGTAGCGTGACCGAGTGCATGTTTAATCATGAGTAATTATTTTAATTGTATTATATTATAAGCTCCATTGTCGAGTAGACTATTAAGTACTTATATTTATTTTCAATTACAAATTTGATTTAACACTGGGTATACGTTTGGTCAGAAAAATCACATCGAGAAAATGACGAAAAACGTCATGAAGGGAAATAATAGATCGTTGCTCAAGAAGTTTTGCTTAGAAGGAACTATTTTAGGTTTGAAGTATTTTTATTTGTATCCAGATCCGATATCAAGGTAGGTCAAATAAAGAACACTATTATTTTGACGGTACTCGTGTAGGTATGTTGGTCAGCAAATTACATTGGTGTAACACCGTACCTATAGATAAAAGTCCTCTTGCATGTAGTTGTGTACAAAACTAATAAGAAATTTACGTCAAATTTCGAATATAGAATGACAAACGGTCTATAGATACAAATGTGTTACAACTTTATACAGGAGGACCTTTACTTAAAAGTTTTTTATTATAGAACCCTGCCACTTTCCATAAGTTTGAGTGATGTGACCTGTCATTGTGACAAGGTTCTAAGGTGGTCATTTATTGTTTAGGTGCTTCTGGGCGGCGACCCTAATCCTCATCGTGGCATTCGCGTGCAACCTGACGATGCTTCTCTACAATCGGTTCGACCAAATGCCCACACGCATCACCATTGAGAACCAATACGAGCCTCTCACTAGCCTGCCCTACCCGGCCCTCACCATCTGCTCGCCCAATCAGATGACCATATCTTCGATGAAACATTTTAACAAGACCTTGGTGTAAGCATGCCACTATTCCACAGCAATCGTCGTCATCTAAAAGGCTTATCAACTTAGTAAATAAATCCCAAAATTGGCTTCAGAGCATACTCTAAGAATGGCCTGTGTCTTGTGTTATTGTTTACATTCTCTCATTACTGCTAGGCGTAATCCCCCTAAAGATACCGCACAAAGAACAACACTGCTACGATGTTTGTAAGTAGGAATAAGAGAGAAAGGATCAATCCGGTTCAATGAAATCCGTTAGAATACCTAGGTATATGAAAGATAGTTGCAGTAGTAGCTCTAGCTTTACGTAAGTACCTACTTATATACAATTCTTTGCACTAGCACAAATAATTTAATCGTACGTCACGTTTTCGTAACGCCTTTAATTATAGTATTCGAAAACATAAACCGAAATCGTAAACGTAATCAGAATCTCTACGAATCAACTTTACTAAGAAGGTACTCGATGACGATACAAAAGTACATTAATGTCAACGCTAGCTTTCAGTACTAAATAAATACAGACACGAGGCGCTAATTTCATCGCCATACACATTTTCACGATGACGTTACCTTAACGATGCTTACTCAATAGAAGAAAAAAGTTCGTGGTCATACAGACCTTAGCAGACTTTACTTACCTTACCAGATGGAGCTGTCGACGGAACTCGGCCACGTATAGACGAAGTCTTCTAATAATAAATAGATCCAGACTCAGCTGAAGAAAAACTACACTCCGAACTATGGAGTTATCTATCTATATATATAAAAGGCTAAACTGACTGACTGACATATCAACGCACAGCCCAAACTACTGTACTTACCTAGAAACTTGAAATTTGGTACAGGGGTTCCTTTCATGATGTAAGTGAGCACTAAGAAAGGATTTTCCGAAAATCGACCCCCAACGGGAAGAAATGGGGGGAGTAGCGGGAAACTAATTCTACGCGTACTCTAGTGTTCAATAAAGCGCGTTGGCTGGGCTGATAGTCATGTTTTTGAGCGACAGCTCGTAAAGATATCGCTCACGGAATAGAAAAAACAGTGGAAGTGGCATGAGCTTCGCTTAGTATCAGACCTGTTGTCGCCAATACTCAAACTATCATAAAAACAACACGCCACCATGGAAAATATTTTTAGTACGGCTATCGTTTTTACACTTCAAAATAAAGGCATCCTTCTGGATTTATTTCCTATTTTAGAAATATCGAAATAAGCGATCGCAGCAAAAGTATGGTAGGTTATGCGGAACTCCGCATAAATATGCCACACATTACACGCCCACTTGACACTTCTATTGTTTTTTCTGTTCTGTGATATCGCTCATGTGTCGGAATAACTTAATTTTAATCACCGCTTGGTGTTTGTAGAGATGGCAACACGAACGTGGATCTGGAGGACGTGCTTCCTCAACTGTTGGGTTACTACGAGGTCATCTCAGACATAAACAAAGAAGAATTGTATCGTCTACAAAATTTAATCTATCAAAATCGATATACAGTAAGCCAATTCAATTTTTTTTTGGTAACTGGCACCCTTAGGCTACGAACATTCAAACAAAAGGCACAAAGGGAATGGGAAAGGTTTCTGATCGGGCACTATTATGTTGTATGTGTAAAGTTACTTTACAAACTAGAGTGTATAAAGGATTTATCTCTACCTCTAATGATTTTCGGTGCTTTTTAATAACCTTGAAAAATAGATCACAATCCCGACTGAAGCTCTATTGTTTTATATATTAATAATACCATCCAAAACTTTGGCAAATACCCACAATTTTCATTTTTTAGGGTTCCGTACCAAAATGGTACAAAAGGAACCCTTATGGTGAGACTTCGTTGTCTGTCTGTCTGTCTGTCTGTATGTCACAGCAGGTTTTCTCAGCAACTACAAATGCTATCAACTTGAAATTTGGCATAGTTGTACAACTTGCTTGCCCGCATCTATTTGTAGTAAAAAAAATATGAAATTAATTTTATTAATAATTGAAAAGGGGTCTAGACTGGGGGGTTCAAAAATGAAAGTGGTTCGATTATAGCAAATGGGGTGTTATATGAAAGGTCTTAATCTGCACATTTCAAAACTATTTTTTTGAAAATTTTCTGTGATGTACTTTTTGATTTATAGCCAAAAATGTACAAAAAATGACCGTTCCCCCCCCCCTTATCTCCGAAGTTTATAAATCAAAAATTCTGAAAAAAATCCTGACGTATAGATAATTACTTAAATTTTCTGGGAAAAATAAAATAAAGTGTTCATTATTTAGAGTTTTTGAGAAATAACAAAAAAACTAAGAAAATCTGTATTAAAATTTAGCCTAGTCAAAATCGACCTAAACCTGCCTGGAAAATAAAGCTTATAACAAAATGAGTATTTTCTTTTGCGGTTACCAAGCATATTATCTTCAATACGGAACCTTTCAATACGGTGCGCGAGTCCGACTCGCACTTGACCGGTTTTTTTTTAAACTGTCCCTTCCTTCAGGTCCCCGAGGTCATGGGTTTCATGCCGCAGTCCTGCGACGACTTCCTGAAGCTGTGTATCTTCAGGATGAAGCGCCACGCCTGCCGCGACCTGTTCCACCCGCTGCTGACCAAACACGGGTTGTGCTGCGCGTTCAACAGCGTCTACCTCTTCAAGAATAAGATTAGGTTTGCTATGGATCTACAACTTGTGTGGTGGTTCTTTATGAATCACTTCATGAACCTTAGGACGGATGATTTTAGTATTATTCGTCTCCGTGGATGGTTTACCGGCGGAAGGAAGTGTCGAGGGTTGCTAATTTATGTAAGCAGGAGATGTAGGTATGTATGTAAAGTCATTTTTGCACGTAAACAAAATAATAAATTAATAGGTATGTAGGTACAGTCAGGACACGGAAAAGTTAAGGCACTTGCTTGCTTCATAATTTAGCCGAGTAATACATACTGGATTATGAGTAGAACCAACTAAACCCGACACGGCCAAAATACGAACAGTGGCAAGTGACATAACAATCCTGTGTTGTGACCGTACACAGTAAATGAATAATTCCATGTGCCAAGGCGAGCTTTTATCCCTTAAGGCAGGGTTTCCCAAACAGTGGAGCGCGACTCTCTAGCTTTGAATTTTCGAAAAAAATATCATCATACATGATATAATAACACATTGATTGTGATATATTCGGGCTCTGTTTAACAATGCGTCGTCAGCGGATGTTGATGTGCGTTTGTTTTTTGTTACGAAAAACATCAAAAGGGGGGCATGGAAATATTATTTATTATTCGGGAAGCTCGACGTAGAAAGGGTTGGGAAGCCCTAACTTAAGGGAACTCGTCCTGTTCCAGACGTTACAACAATATTACAGAAACATTTAGAGCACTATGTGGGTACGTTATCCGCGGATACTAAGGCCAATTTTTTTTTTATTTTCAGAAACGAGAGAAAGTGGAACTTCACGCCGGAGCTGGCAACGACCCTGGGGCTCGCAGACGCGTTGCGGATCGTTGTAGACTACAACCCCGAAGACGCCATCGACGGGACCGTGCTGCAGGCCGGAGCTGCCAGGGTACGCTTGCATTGTTACTGCAGCATTTCAGTCATGCCCCCACAAAAATTTCAGAGTCGCTCGCCACTGTAATACACCCTAGAAGCTGCCCAGTTTCATATATATTCTAATTACAAACTTCACCCTATTTTTGAGGTAGGTGATGTTAACGGACTGGACAGAGTTTCCGGCGGATGACGAGAGCATCCTGGTCCACCCGGGAGTGGAGGCGTTCGCCGCCATCCACGGCACCTACACCTACTGCTCCGATGAGGTCGCCAGCCTACCTTCTTGGAGGTAAAATTCTTAACTGTGGTATTTTATTCAGGTGGTAGGTCTTCGCGCAGGGTCCGTCTGGATCTCAGCCAGTATGTTTTCCGCAGTACTGTTCGCGGTGTTGTGTTTTGGTGTGAGAATACAACAACCGGTGAAATCACTAGCATAGCAAAATTCCGCCTCAGTCCTCGGGATTGGCAAAGCATTTCCAACCTTGACATTGCTTTTATGAGCAATCAAGTGGCCCTTGGTTACCTTCTTCATACCATCATCATCAACACATCAGCCCACATCCACCCACTGCAGGGTAAAGGGTTCTCTGCCTTTTGGCAGAAAAATGTTTGGCCGAATGTATCGTTTCCCAACCGTTTCATTTGCCAACCTGCTTTTATTTCTGTAACTGTAAATATAAGGTTTTTTTATAAAAACTAACAGTCCGGTGGCCGACTGCAAAAAACCCTACCTGATAAAAAAATAGAAAATGCCTACTCTGTAGGGGTAGCTGACGTTTAGTAGCTTCAACTGCATTTTACCTATTATTATTTTTTCATTCTATTTTTCGATGAGGTAGAATGCAGCTGTCACGTGGTACCACAAATTCGGTCGGACACAGGAACCTGCCAACACAGGATTTGGCCGACCACTTTTTTTTTACTGTCCTCAATGGCCTCTATTCTACTACCATACAAGTTTCGTTCTATTTTTCGATGAGGTTTTTTTGATGAATTTTTGTACCACTTTTTTGCCATTTGCGCAAATTTGCCAAGTTAAGCCGCGGCCTACCAAGAGCAGTTGAAGCTACTAAAAGTCAGCTACCCCTACAGAGTAGGCATTTTCAATTTTTTTATCGGGTAGGGTTTTTTGCAGTCTGCCACCGGACTATAACCTAACTTAACCTAACCTATACGGTTCTACACGATGATACTGAAATCCTGTAATATTTACCGTTACAAAAAAAAGCGGGTTGGCAAATAAAACAGTTGGGAAACGATACATTCGTCCAAACATATTTCGGCCAAAAGGCAGGATACCAGGGTTACACCTGCCTC